>VBSM01003204.1:60610747-60736186 GCA_008086735.1 Cheirogaleus medius | reverse complement strand
GTTTCAGTCTCCTACATGTGGCTATCCAGTTTTCCCAGCACCATTTATTGAATAGGGATTTTTCCCCAGTGTATGTTTTGTCTGTGTTGTCAAAGATTAGATGGCTATATGAGGATGGTTTTATATCTGGGTTCTTTGTTCTGATTCATTTGACTATATCTGTTCTTGTGCCAGTTCCATGGTGTTTTAGTTACTGTAGCTTTGTAGTATACTTGAAGTCTGGTAAAGTGATGCCTCCCATTTTGTTCTTTTTACTTAAGGTTGCTTTGGCTATTCAGGTCTTTTCTGGTTCCATATGAAGTGTAGAAATTTTTTTTCTAGATCCGCAAAAAATGATGTTGGTATTTTAATGAGAAATTGCATTGAATCTGGAAATTACTTGGGATAGTATAGACATTTTAACAATATTGCTTCTACTGATCCATGAGCATCATATGTTTTTCCACTTGTTTATATCCTCTGCGATATTTCCTTCCTCAGCATTTTCCAGTTCTCCCCTTAGAGATCTTTCTCCTCCTTGGTTAAATATATTCCTAGGCATTTTATTTTCTTTGTTGCTATTGTGAAAGCTATTGAGTCTTTGATTCTTAACTGTTGAGTCTTCAATTCTTTGAGTCTTCTCAGCTTAACTGTTGTTGGTGTAGAGAAATGCCACTGATTTGTGTACATTGATTTTGTAACCTGAGACTAAGCTGAATTTATTTATCAATTCCAGGAGTCTCTTGGCAGAATCTTTGGGGTTTTCTGGTTCCAGTTCCAGTTCTAAGCGGGAATGCTCCCAACTTTTCCCCATTCAGTGTGATGTTGGCTATGGGTTTGTCATATATGGCTTTTATAAAAGAAAGGTATGTTCTGTCTTTGCCTATTTTATTAAGAGTTCTTATCATAAAAGAGTGCTGGGTCTTGTCAAGTGCTTTTTCTGCATCTATCTAGAGAATTATATGTTCTCTGTTTTTGCTTCTATTTATGTCATGAATCACACTTATAGATTTGCGTATGTTGAACTTTTCTTGCTTCTCTGGGATGAAACCCACCTGGTCATGGTGGATTATTTTTTGAGGAGGAGCTGAATTCGGTTTGCTAGTATTTTATTGAGAATTTTTGCATCTGTAGTTTTAAGGGATACTGGTCTGTAGTTTTCTTTTTTTGTTGTGTTCTTTCCTGACTTTAGTATCAAGGTGATATTGGCTTTGTAGAATGAGTTGTGGAGGATTCCTTCCTTCTGTATGTTATGAAATAATTTCTGCAGTATCAGTACCAATTCTTCTTTGTAGGTCTGGTAAAATTTGGCTGTGAAACCATCTGGTCTGGGACTTTTTTTGTTGGGAGATTTTTTTTATTGCAACTTCAATTTTGTTACTTGATATTTGTCTGTTCAGGGGTTCTATTACTTCCTGATTGAGCAAAGCAAGATTGTGTGTTTCCAAGAATTTGTTAATTTCCTCAATGTTCTCAAGTTCATGTGCATAGAGATTTCTGCACTTAGTTCCTTCAAAGGAGTATCTTCCTACCAGATATAAATACACTGGACACTTTTAATAGATTGTTTTCTTTTATAAGTTTTTAAATGATTTTTGAGAGTTTCCTGTTAGCTCTACTTTCTGATACACTAAAGGTCAATACTTTTAAATTTTCATATATATGAGATCTTAGCTAGGGTATATTTATACATCCCTGGTTCGGTTATGAAGTAATTAGCATTGCCCTTATGCCATTCTCTTTCTGGATGAATGCATGGAATTTAACTTTACACTGCCATGCTTGTTGGCTCTAGAGTAATGAGTTATAAGAGTTCTTAATCTTTACTATAGGGAATGTTACAAAGTGTGATCTTGACAATCACTGAATAATTTGACATATTTGGAAGTATAAGCTAATTGCACATATGAAACTAAGCCAACTCAATCATATTCACATTTAAAAATACTTCACATATAACCTGCCACATTGAAAAGTCTGCATTCTGCATCAAAACCCTGCCTTAGAATATCAATATTCATTTCAGCTCCATATTAGAACAAACACTAGTTATAGCCCCCTTAACTATGTAGTCCACAATAGCAAGAATATCATCTATGTTTTCATCTATTCATTTATCTCTTCATTTAATAGGCTTTTATTATAGAAGACAGTATACATGGTGGTAGAGATATAAAAGTAAATATCATTTTGTTCTCGTCTTGGAGAGGCACATAGTCTAGTCAGCGAGACATATGTAAAAAATGTTTTTAACATCATGTTAAGGAAAACATGTCAGAAAAGAATATATTCAGCATACCTCCTTTAATATGTAGTTTAAAATAAGGAAAACATATGTTTCAAGGATGTATATAAAATTAGATAATTATGAAAAAAGTTATTATCACAAAATCAAAATCGTTATTAGCTCTAGGAGGCAGGCACCCTGTAGTGATCATGGAAGACCACAGAGGGGGCTTCTGTGAGGCAGGCTATGCTCTATTTCTTTTTCCAGATGGAAGTTCTACCCATGTTTCCTCAATAAATATTATTTAAATTACATCCATTATTACGTACTCTTCTCTGTTGTAATATATTTTCTACGAAAATATTTTCAAAATGAAAAATGTAAACAAAATGTTTTTAAATGTACAAACGTAAAATTTTGATCCTGGTTTAATAGTAGCACACGATGGAGTGATTAACTATACCTAGAAGAAAGAGGAAAAAGTTCACAAAAGACATGGTATTTGAGCTGGCTTTTTAAGTCTGAATATGAGTTTTCTAGGGCATTTTAGGACTACAAACATGATTAAAGTTGTGGATGTCTTTCTCTCTCTCTCTTCTCTCCCCTTCCCTCTTCCTTTCTCTATTAAAAAATGATTAAAGTTGTGGTAGGGCATGGCCAAATTATAGAGAGATGTCTAGAGTGGTTGAAAAATATAGTGCATAGGAAATTGGAGCAGAATCTAGACAAAGAAGTAGGGGCAATGTTTTAAAGGGCTTGTGTGATGAGCTAATCCTAATAATTATAATAAAAGTCACTACCATTTGATGAGCTCCCAACAGAAAAACAAATTAAACATATTATTTCTCACATTCCAAATAATCCTGCAAGATAATTAAAATATCCCCAATATACAAATGAGAAAAAAATGAGATTCAAAAAATATAAATACCATGCCCAAAGATCATGATGCTGGTAAGGAAAAAGGACAAGGTTCAAACTCAGCTCTGCTTCCAGAGTCCTTAATTTTAGACTATTCTAACTTACATGGGTCCTATGTGAAATGGGAAGTTACATGAGGAAAATTAGTTGATTAAGTTATGTTATGGAAATGATAGCAAGAAAAAAAAACAATGAAATCAGTGAGCAGGCTCTTGTAAAATTCAAAAAAAAAATAAGTGATAATGAATGAATGAAGACAGTAAGAATATGGATGAGATTAGAGATGGGATTTGATTACTGTCTGGATATAGAAAGTGAGGGAGAGGAAGCCAGGAATAACTCCTATGTTTCTAGCTTAGTCTGTCAGCTAGATGCCATGTTACCTGCTGTTAGCAGCCCGTGCAGATCCCTTTGGCACTCATCTCTACACACCGGAGGCTCCTTCTGGGACACCTGCAGCTCTGTGTTCTTTTCTCTCAATGCAAGAAGGAGTGTGTTTGTCTCAGTTTAAGGGAAACCTGGAGGTCCCAGAAATTTACAGCCTCAAGGAACAGCTCTCAATCAAAGTCAAAGAAAGAGTTGGAAGATACGAATCCTAGGGTCTCCATTCCTTGTTTCGGATAACTCAGGCATGTCATACACTAGATTCCAGAGTTTCCATTGGGATTGAGCTCTAGGTGCCCACAGGAGTAATTGGCTTGTCAGCAAGCCCTTTATTGGCCTTCCTTCCTTCCCTGCCCCACTTCTCCACTCTCCCACTGTTACTTCCTGGTATCATATCCTGATAAAACTACCTCCACTGAAATCTTTCTTCTTTCCACTTCTGAAGGATCCCAAACTAAGACACTTGGCAATGTCTGAAAAGAAAGGGGAAGATCACTGAGAGGAAGAGAAGCTGAAGTAGAGGAAAATAAAGCAATCAGGAGAAGATGGGTTTGGCTGGCACCCTGTGCTCAAGTGGAATGAATAGCACTAGAGAAGAGAAACAGCTATTTCTCCAAGATGGAAAAGGAAGGGGGTGGTGAAGAGAGGCACTGTTATTAAGTGGGACTGCAATTACCAAGAGACCACATTCGCTGGCTTTATTTTTTGTAGCAAAAAAGTTTATCTGCCAACTTTTAGAGGGTAGAGATCAGGTGGAGTTTATTGGAAAAACTTAAGTGGAGTATTTTGCTCTGGAGTGAGAATAGTTGGATGTGATGCTATGATGATAGAGGCCAAACTGATATATACGTATTTGGGTGGTTTATTAAATAATGCATTGATCATTTGTCTATTTGGCTTACTTTCAGTAATATTGCATTATCTTTATATTCCAACTTCCCTACTTAATTGTTTACTGTGACTAGGACACCCGTATTTCTGCCTAACAATTTAGTAAAACTACTAATAAACTAAACATTTCTAATGTATACTATGTCATTCTTTATTTGCTTTGCTTTTTTAAAAAATATAAAGTGAGTTTGATGTTTTACTTATTTTTTCTGGATTTTACCTCTACATTTCCATATGCTAGGAGTATACTTCTGCTTGTAGATGTCTTAGTTATAGACATTATCTATGTACCTTATATTGTAAATGAGGAATTTTAGCTCACTTATATTCCTTTCCTTACCTGACAGTGTAACTATGGTCTAGTTTTTGGTTAAGTCCCTATTGACTCATATTACATCTAGAACTCAGAAAGTATTGATTGCTGTTGAGTTATAGGTCTATACTATGTTTATATTGCCTACTTTCTTTCCATTTTTCGTTTTTCTATTTTTTCTATTTTTTAAACTTTTAATTTTTTCTATTCTTTTTTTATTTTCAAACACCCATAAAGCCCAACAAGTGCACTCTGTCAGCATTGATCCCAAGAAACTGACATTCACACAAACACCTACACACAATTTTTTTCTTTTTTAAATATTTATTTAAAAATTTTAGGAGAGCACAGATGTTTTTGCTACATGGATACCTTGTATAATGCTTAAGTTGGAGCTTTACATATGCCCATCACCAGAACAGTGTTCATCATACCTGATAGGTAAGTTTTTACCCCTCACTCTCGCCCACGTTCCTTCCTTCTTGGTTTCCAATGTCCTTTACATCTCTTTGTTTCCATACGTGCCCATTGTTTAGTTCCCAATTATTAATATTAGGGAGTAAATGTGGTGTTTGTTTTTCCATTCCTGAGATACTTCACTTAGGATAGTGGTCTCCAGTTCCATCTAAGTTGCTGCAAAAGACATTATTTCATTCCTTTTTATGGCCGAGTAGTACTCCATGCAACCTCTGTGGAAAACAGTATGGTAATTTCTTAAAGAAATGAATGTAGACTTACAATTTCATCCAGCAACCCCACTACTTGTTATCTACCCAAAGGAAAATAAGTCATTTTATGAAAAAGGCACCTGCACTTGAATGTTTATTGCAGCATAATTCACAATTGCAAAGATGTGGAGTCAACCTAAGTGCCCGTCAATTTGTAAGTGGATAAATAAAATGTGGTATTTATATACCAACTTTTCATTTTTTTCTCAATTTAATATTTACTTCATTTTTATCTGAAAAATTTTAATGCCTGATTAAATCTTCTAAATCCACTAATAAATATCTCTTAATACAAGTTTTACATAGTCCTGTTGGAGTCCACTGATGTGATCCAGTTGATCTGTGTATCAGCTGCACAGCTGTCATCCTGAGCATTTATTTGGATTTTGTTGACAATTCCTTTGCCTTTGTCCTGCA
Organism: Cheirogaleus medius; assembly: GCA_008086735.1. Taxonomy (NCBI): domain Eukaryota; kingdom Metazoa; phylum Chordata; class Mammalia; order Primates; family Cheirogaleidae; genus Cheirogaleus; species Cheirogaleus medius. The sequence continues at coordinate 60,730,326 of VBSM01003204.1, read as the reverse complement.
TTAGATCCTCTGTTTCTTAATTCTATGTCTTCCCCTTTCTTTGTTTTCCCCCCTATGTGAGGATAGACATTTCCCAGAAGCTCCCTGAAAATGTGTGAATGGGAAATAACTTTTATGGATACATAAGTAAAAATATCTTAATTTAACCTCATGCTTGATTGATTATCTGAACAGAAATATCTATGTTGGTACCATTTTGACTCACATTTAAAGATACTGTTTTATTATCTTACATTTGCTATTGAGAAATTCAAAATCAGTTTGATGTATATTCTTTGTTTAAGACCAATAGTTTCTCCTCATCACTGGTATGTTAGCATTTTGAGATGCCATCTTGTGAATTTATTTTTTGTCAATAATCCTTTGTTTTTCTCTGATACTCCTTTTTGCATGGTGCCCTGTTTCTGTTTCACAGATACAATAAATTCTGTAAATTTGGGGGACACATTTGAGAGAATGGCTTACTGCCTAACAGTTTGAAGGCTGATTGGGTGGCTGACTATCCTTTTTGAGGAACACACATTGCTGATATTTGTGAGTCTTTTTTAGGAGGTGATTTTTTTCCCCAAAGGATCCACCTGTCTCCCACCTAGGAAAGAAAGTTGGAGCTCTGTGATGAAGAGAAATAGAGATTGCATGAGTTAGTGTACAGAATCTACCTTAACTGACGAGTTAACTGATGGTGATTTTACCTGCATTTTCAGCTACCTGCTTACTCTTTTCTCTGTTGATAGTGCTACTAATTCCTCCATAATTTTTAAAGGCAAAATAACCTCCATCTTGTCAGTACCCACCTACCTCCTCCTTCAAACACTAAGGTTAAATCATTATTTCTCTCTTTCATAAATTGTTTATCATGTAACCTTCTATTTTCAACATTATATTTTGTGATTGGAGGTTAAAGATATTTTCCTTATATTTTATATTTTGCTTAATATTGCAGGTGATTTTCAAGAGAATGAGAGAAGGAAAATATCTCTACTGTATCATTTTGTCTTAATAATTCTATTCACAAGTTGTCAATACCAAGCAGAGACATGTAAACATCAAGGTAGATAATTACATAGAACACCTTCAAACATGGTAGATGTCAGGCACTTAGGTTTTTTTCATTGAGCAGGACAGAAATTCAAGTTTTGGTTTCAAGAGACATGTTTCATGTAGGAATAATTCTGTAGTATGAGGAGAGGAATGAAATAATTTTATGGCATATTTAGAATTCTTTACTGAGACTGACAAGAAAGAGATTATAGTGCTTGGGATGTGGGTTTCTCTATTTACTGGTCACTTCTTCATGTTTGGTCCAGAATTTAGAATTACTAGAATGTTTTTATCAGGTAAACTGGGAGCACCAGCATAATGAAGGTGGCATCCAGCATTTTCATTTATACCCATTATTTGCAAAGTCACAGAATTCACAATTTTATTCATTTGTGTCCAAATAAAATTTGAAAATGAAGCTATGTCATATATATGAATCAAGTATTGCTTGTCTGATATACTAACCTAAACCAAATGATAGATAAATATTATTCTTTTTCAGAGTGTCTGTTATTTTATCAAAAAATAAACAAACAAATCAAGAAACAACTGACCAAACAGAAAGATAACATTGTCTTTCAAATATACATATTAAAATTAGTATTTAATTAAATCAATTAAGAGAAGGAAGGTAAAGGATATCAAAAGTTATTCAATATGCTTGCACAATACATGCTTTAGCTTGAAAAGTTAGAAAAAAGCTTTTTACAAGATTTTTGCATATTATAATGATGTAATTACATATATTTACACTAATTATGCACTTATATGTAATTATACTAATTATGTAAATACATGACATTTGATAAAATATTACTTTGCAATTCACTCAATAAAAGCAGAACAAACTAGACGGTAGAACCCTGTGCCAAATATAAAAGAAGGAAAATGAAGGGTCTTAAATAAATGATCTCAACACTCTATTTTTGCTCTAAAATCCTCTAATTCTAAAATTTAACAACATGGCAGAGAGCTGTTGGCAATATATTTGAAGTTGAGGCACTTATTTTTTGCCTAGGAAAATTTCTTTCTTTGTTTTTTTTTTTTTTAAATCACAATGTCTTATAAAAGCAATGACCATAACCAAATATTCTAAACAAACATAAATGTAAATATAAGTGAGAGTATAAACCAGTTTAAATCGGTGACAATGATGAAATTGTAAAGTCCAATATTTGAAAAGAAAGAATACTCCCTCTCTCATCTGTCTTTCCCTGGTAACTAGTACTCGTGGCTCTCTGTCTCCACCTTGGAGGTAAAAGAGACCAGGATATAAGCAATTCTCAGGGGGCTAAAATCACCCCAGCTTGAAATAACGTATTTATGTGTTATTCAGGCTTCCAAATAATATTCCTACCATCCATTTTCAACATTTGAGATTAAAAAGATGGTGAAACAGAGGCGCTGCGGCCCTGATCCTATTGCAGATAGCAGAGGATATTCAGAACTTTCCCCTGCTTCCCAGAGGAGCTAGTCACGGAGGACAGTGACAGTGAAGAAGCTCCATCAGAAACCAGGTTCAAAGCTTCAGCCATTCAGGATAGAGATGAGCATCTAGGTCCATCTTATGACCTATTTCATTTTATTGACAAATCATTAGTAATCATTTACTATGTGAAAAGTACACACTCTACTCTCAAAATCCTTCTAGGATAATAGAAAAAAGAGAAAGTAGCAACCACAATTATAAGACAAAACAGGTCAGATCATGAACCATAGGATAGTAAAAAAAAAAAAATGCTAACAAACAAAGTTTCTAAACTTTTTTCTGTCCGAATCATCTGAAAAATGCAACACATTGCCACTGGTTAAAGTTTATTTGTGCTGCAGTGATTTTCAGTCTGATACAGACTTTTCTGCAAGGGATGGATAGGGTGGTGTGTATGTATTTGGCTCCCCACTACTTATTGAATAGATTTATTATTGTTATTATTGTTGTCTTGTTATCATTATTATTAAAAAACAAATTTTAAAATTTTAAACTTGTTCTAGAACTGACAAAATTATAATGTTTTATGTTAAAGGCAAAGACAAATATGTGGACTGGCAGGCTAGTGGTGAAATGACAAATTTTATTACTGTGTAAGCTATTTGAACACCTAATTATGGGAATTTGAATCTGTTGATCTCTTTTAAAATGTATTTATTTATTTTCAATATCGAATCAAAAAGGATGGTTTGGACCTTTGTCTGCCTGAGAAAAGACTAGACAGTTTTATATACATTTTATATTTTTCATTTTGAGCTTTAAAGAAGGATATAAAAACTGATTTACACCTGAATGTAAGCAAGTGTTAAAAATAGCAGCATCAATGTGTGTTTAATCAGTATGTTTAAGAACTATTCTAATATCTGTTCATCAGATATTTGGAACAGCAGTTTGATAATCAAAATGCTAATCTGCACAGACCATTTATAATCTAGTTGTGCTTGTAATAAATAAATCTGAGGGCTAATGTGTATTCCTTACGTTGCTGCTATTTAGATAGAAAGAAAAGAGCATCTAAATTCTCTTATAAAAAGCCAAAGAACTGGTCTACTCCTTGTTTGTATTCCTTTCTCATAAATCCTACCAAACAGATGTGTACACTTGTTGTCAGCTGTATTTGTCACTGTACAGGCTGTCTCTTGCCAGCTTGTCAGCATGTTGTGAGGCATGATTCATTGTGTGCTGTCAATCCTGTGGTTTCCTTACAAAGAAGCAAATCTGACTTCCAGGCCTGAATAAAGAAGTCATCAGGGTAGTAATCAGTGATGTACGGAACTTAGCTAGCCCAATGGAGCTTGACGCCTTCTAGATCACCCTTTGGTGACTCAGTGCTCCAACCTTGAACAATATTGAATAAAAAGGAAAAAAAAATTACAGGAATTGAAGTATTATTCATACTTTTTAAAAAGTAAAATAAATGCATTGATATTCAGGGTACTCTTTAATAAAAAGGCTATACTTTTTAAATGTCCTTTATTATAGTGGAATTGAATCTCCCGGGGCTATCAGAATGTTGAACTATTGCCCAATTACTCCATCATAAAACCGCTCCCAGAAGATGATACATAGTGCTGGAATAAATTGAGCATTCTAACTTTCTGTCACTTTGTAAACCTAGTTCAAGCTGAACTCATCAACATAATCTAGTTCACCTAATGAGGATGATTTATAAACAGCAAAATCATGCTGGCTTCAGAAGTGGCGGCAAAGGGTGGGTAGGAAGCCACTGGGGGGAAGACATATAAAGCACTCCTAACTCTCATTAACACAGAAATGATCTTATTATGGACTTTTAGACAGAGTTACCAATTGCTTAGAAATTTTTAATTCCTTGCTCAAGAGGTTTTTTTCCCCCCTTCTTGTTCTCTCTGACATCTAAAACATTGCACTATTAAAATATTTTGAAAGTAGAGGTCAAGGTGACAAAGATTATTTCTTCTTCCCATAATTTTAGTTAAAAGTGAAGCATCAGTGATCATTCATAAGAAACTGACATTTGTTTTCTAGCCTGGAAAAGTCCTTGCTAATTTAGAAGAAACGATTACTCTAAAAATAAATAAATACAAATAAGTCATAATGAAGAATTGCTGCATACAATAATACCCCTTTTATGTAAATTGTATGTGTGTATACACACATAAGTCACTTTTATTCATAAATCTTTAATCTTGCATTTATTACCAAATAATTATTTTTCACTTACCTTGTACCAGACACTAGTCTAGGTATTGTAGATACAGTAATAAACAAGACAGACAGGGCTTAGTCTCTCAAGATATTTCCATGTTAATGAGGAGAAAACTTACATAATATTTATTATTTGACATAATTTTTACAATTATATACTTATATAGTTTTCTGTGTATGCTGTATGTAACATGGGTATATATCAGGTTATTTCTAGTTTAAATATGCTCATTGTATTGAAGATCCAGAGTGGTCATCTGCCCCATAGCATTTAAGACATGTAGTATATGTTCATGTACTATGAACATCCAACAGAAGATAGTGAATTATATAGAATAAGATCATAAAATAAAAGCAATACCTTTTTAGATTTTAGGTTACCTTTCTTTCCATGGAGATCTTATAGCTATCTCTTACATCCATATTTTGAATGAGATGAAATTAACTCTGCAAATAAGTACTGGTTTTATTTTTATTTTATTAATAGGTCAAAGATGGTGGCTGAGAACCATTTGTGAATCTGGCAAAGATTATGACAAAATTATGTAATCTTTTATGTCAACCAGCTATTTTACTAAACTTCCCTCTGGCATTTACTTTCAGATTTCAGACTCCAGAATAAAATCCTTCATTGTCTACTGAGCTGTTCTCTTGTTTTCTTATAATACACTACCTAGTGTCAGCATGATGAGTAGAGTCATAGACTATAAGGCTTTATCTAATTCATCTAGCTCAACTCAGGCTTGCTTCTCATGGATATAACAATAATTTTGAGACTCAATCATAAATACCTCCAATAATGGGGATTCCTCATCTCTCCTAAGAGCCTTTTGCAACTCAAGATAGTACTAATTGCTAAAACTTTCTTCCTTATACTCAGCTAAATTCTACTTTCTTGTAGCTTCCATCCATTTTTTCCAAATCTGTCCATCAAAGCATCATAGGATAGATGCAAACCTTTTCTCCCTGATGAATTACATTTATAAAGTCTTATGTTCTATTTCATAACATTTGTCATAATTAGCAACCAATTAATTACACATAAAGTTATTGACTTAATGTCTATCTCCTCCAGTTTCCTGGCTTTTTCACCATTTTTTCAACATTGTACAGTGCTTAATACATAGAAAGCTCTTAATAAATATTTGTTGAATAAATATGTGTGAATGACTTAATGAATATTTTACATTATCTGGTCCTATGTCTTAGGCAGGGTAAGCCAAAAGCAGTCCCTGGTATGAAGGTGTATTTGCAATAGGTTTATAAAGTGAGTAATTCAAAGATGAATAATAAGAGTAAGGGATGGAAGTTGGACAAAGATACTATGAAGTAAATCAAGAGTAGAGATCTCTTGCAGGGTTTTTCTCGAGGGGTGAGCTTCAGCATGATTCTGCAAGGCACCTCCAGCACATAAGTTACAATAAGAGTTGTGCATTCTAAAGAAAGATACCAGATATTTCATTACCCTGAATGTGTCCATAATTGATTAACAGCCAACACACACAGAAGACAGTGGAGTCCCAGATCACCTCCACCCCTCTGTGCCTAAAGGGTGAAGGGCAACTTCATTCCAGTGAACTGCTGAAAAAAAGCAACAGGGTTGTCTATTAAAAACCAAAAATCACACACAAGACGTGGAGTGGAAGTACACACATACATGATAAAAACCATCCTGGGGACCTAGATAGAGTATCAGCCTTATAACACAGCCTCCTCTTGAATATTCTCCTTCTTAAGCTCAACATTCCAGTACCCTTCACCATTTCACAATATGTATTCATCTTCTGCATGCTATTCTGAGTGAGCTTTAGTTTGTTAGATTTTAATCTTGATAAAAAAAACACAAAAGTTAATGTGAATTCTGCACTATCTGATCACATTCTATGCAAAAGCTATTACACTGGATCTCAAAAATTGCTTCATTCAAATTCAATGATATAGTTATAAAAATTCAAACTAGCTTCTTTCCTAAAAAAAAAAAAAATGAAGCCCACATAGAGTTCTGGATTAAGGATTCAAGATCAATGCTCAAAGCAAAACGGGGGAAAACTAAGGACATGGAAATGCACTATAAGTAACTTTGTAACGAAAAATCCTGGCTTGCTCAGGAACAGAACTCACAAAAAACAAAAACAAACAAACAAACAAAAAAAACCACTGAGAAATGAAAAACCAGTCTGACAAGTCATTTCAACTCCTGTGATTAAAAAGGTTCACATAAATGAAGTTTCAATCTACTGATCCTGGAGCTGCCTATGGTAAATTTTAAAACAAATCTAGAAAATGAAAAAAAAAACCAAAAAACAAAAACAACAGTAACAAACTTGACAGTTTTCACTCATTTGTTACTTTGAAAAAGAAAATGTTTAAAATATCTGCTAGTTCCAAATAAAGTGCTTTTGCTTCTAATGTGGTGTTTTAGATGATACAGAATAGACTTCATTTCTACCTAAAACTTTCTCAATTCCTTCGATATCATTCTTCGAACTGTGAAGCCAAATTCTTCAAGGGAGTAAAGAAGACCAAGTGATAAGGGAAACGTTGCAGGGGATTTTGAAGTGAGGATAGATGCAAGGATTTAGAGCTTCTTCTTATTCCCAACATCAGATCTACCTTTCTTGATGTATTTCTGGATTTTAGTTTAGGGGTCTGACTGAGACTTGAAAAAAGAAAGACAGATGTGAAAAAATAATAAAAGTAGACCTCTAAACTTTTTATTCTCCCCTGGGGTGGGAGGGGGTATTATTTCAGGATTACTCAGTATTGAGAGCAGAAGGTTCAGAAGCATGACTATTTTATTTTGCTTTTTCCTTTTCCCTGACATTTTGACTCCAATAGAGACATATTCTGAACTAAAAAAACAAAAGCTGGCAGAAGAATAATGAAAAATTTAACCCAGCTATGCATATTTAGGGAGGCTCCTGTGAGTAGCAATGCGATCTCATGGCCAGGTTCAATTTTCTCAAAAAATAATCAGGAATTTTCCACTATGAACAAGTATTTATTAAATTCTGATTAAAACTAATACCAAAAAGATATTTGCATGTGAATGTATCTTATAAAAATGTGTGCATATGCACATTTTTCTCTCTTTTTAAGCAAATACTTTTATATTAATTACTATTTGCTTGAATACTTCTGAGCATTTTACAGATAATACCTCATTAAATATTCATATTAAATATTAATAAAGGGGTTAAGTAACTGGCCCATGGTCACACGTCTAAGTGTTGAGGCTGGGATTTGAACCTGGACAATACGGCTCCAGAGTCAGTTCCCTGAACTATCATGCAATACTATTCTCTCTATTTTTTTTTAAAAAGTCCCCAATAAATATACTGTATTGTCTGTCACATCAAACCATCAATGAATTTGAAGAGTAATTATTCTCTCCTTGCTTGCCTCTTCTTTGGTCTAAAGTAACAACAAATATTTTAAATTTAATTCTCTGGAATTAAAAATAAGTTATAGATAAAAAACATTTGGAAATATTGCAGAAACTAATTTTCAAAGGTTAAAAGGAAAAGACACTCTTGATGATTTAGCTTAAAGTTCTCATTTCATACATCAGAAAGATGGGGCCCAGAGACATAAATGACAGTTTATTAACAGGACAGGTTTTGAGAACTTAGACTCAAGGCTTCCAGGTGGCTGCTCTGTTTTACTCCTCAAAAACACACAACATATTACAAACAGAAACAAAAACAAAAATAAATATTTCAAGTCATAATCCAATCCCTAAAAGTTTCATTTTCAAATTACCGTCTTTATTTTTGAGTATTACTGTCTGGTTTGGTTTATGCATTCTTTGTCATTTTCAAGTCAGAAGTGGGGTCAGTAATCCTAGTCTCTCACGCATTTGCTTATTTTTAATCAGGATTTGAGGTGCTTTATAAATAAAATCTGATATGTGGTACAGATTCAACATCCAGGTAGCACAGTTTGACTTCTGAAAGGAAAAGAGTCCCATTGGGACAAATAGAAAAGCTCAGGAAATTTCCTTAGAAGTTAATGGCATCAAAAATTTGCTCAAGTAATGAGGACTGGAGATTTTTCCCAAGCAGAGGGTTACTTACGGCTGGGGGTCAGATGCAGGGAACTACAAAATGTTGGTAGGTTCATGGGACTGAAATGACAAAATTGGGGACTTAGGGGCTCAAACAAGCAGCAGTGTTTTCCCTCAATGCATTTGCCAGATTTTGAAGCTGCATGAGGTGCTGGCTAGAAAGTTTAGCAGAAGGTCTGAAAAGCAGAGTGGAGGATATAGGGCCAGGAAGACAAAGTCACCATAGAGAAAAGACACCACAGAGAATGGGAGAAGATATGTGTAGTACATAGAAGTGACAAAGTATTTGTACCAGACCACTTGTTAAACTCGTGCCAAGGTTCTTCATAAAAGATAATATCTAAAGGCCAATGCATGTAAAAAGGTATTTCATTTCATTAGTCACCAGGGAACTGCAAATAAAAACCACAATTCCATGTTTCACAAGAATGGCTAAAATGAAGGAAAATATCAAGTATAAGCAAGGATATGAAGCCACTGAAACTCTCATTTGTTGCTGTGAGCAGCGTAAATTGGTACAAATGCCAAGGAAGACCTTGGCATTACCTTATAAAACTCTTAAAATTGGTGTGTTTAGTTTGTGAAAATTCATTAACCCATGCAATTATGATTTGTATTATTCTCAGTATGTGTTGTAATTTAATAAAAAGATCAGTATACATAATAAAGTGCATGGGGAAGGGAGGATACAAATATGGAACAGTAAACCTATCTTATTATATATTACCTGTTTAAAAAGCCATTTCCATATATCATAATGAATTGCTTGCCAATATTTTTCTTAAAACCCTTGGGCATATTTAGAGTATAAATACAAATATGACCTATTGGGCTAATTTTTTTAACTTAATTAGTCATTATTGCTGCTAAAATGTCACTATCACATATATTTACTTTGATTCAAAAGACCTGACCTGTAATTTCTCAATGATAAAAGACAATTTTAATTAAGATTGTCAATATCTCTTTAAAAGTCATATTGGCCAAACTCAGTAGATCTTTGGGATATGTGGTTTTAACATCCATAGACACAGTCTTTAGCAATATTCCATAAAGGTCAATTACACATACCGACTTGTATTTTTATTGAGGCACACATTTGAACCTTCTTGGCCAGGTATACGGAAATATACCTTAGAGATATATAGATATACAACTAGAGAACGTGTCTCTCAGTATGTATTTGTTATTTACTTAATCAACATTCTCTAGTTTGGTAGCACCATGTGGTTTGGGGCATATAAAACAAAACTTCCCTTCAAATACTCCCCATCCCTATGGAACAGGTAAGTTTGTTCATAAAACTTTCTCATTGCAATATCAGTTTGTGATAATATCCTTAGTGAATTAGTTGATTAATGCCTATCTTCCTCATTAATCTCCATGAAAACAGGCATAATGTCCCTTATTTTTAATTGAATATTTTGTCATTAATGCCTAACATAGTGTTTGGTTACTTAAAGAATAGGTATAGATTAATCTCAAATTTGGGGATTCTCAAAGATTTCAGCATATATTTATTATAAGAAATATCAATATTAGTCAGCCAATCTAATCAACTGTTGATTTGGTAGCATAGCAGTGGTAAAGATCAATAGACAGTAGGTGCCTTCTCTCCTTTTGGCTAGGGATCCAGATCATTTCTTAAAAGTTAAGAAAGGGATCTTGTCGAAATTAGAATGAATTAAATCATTACATGGGGTGCATTTGACACTCTTTTTGTTCTAAGAACTTAAAAGAAAAACTTTAGTATGTACTACATAATACTAAAATTGTAATAAACTCAAACTTAACTATTAGTGATACAATATTAGTAAATAAATAATGTCTTATCTTAATTACATACGTTCCCATGAATTTCACTAGTGACTTCTGGTTAACTTGTAACTAGCTGGTTGGATCTCCAAGACAACTTGCCTAGTTATTTGACATATCTAGAACTGCCTTTATGTTGCTAGTCTTGCCAAACTCATTTCCTAGAGGAATTCTCAGTGTGTTCTCTGGCCAGCAGCATCAGCATTACCTGTGAACTTCTTATAAATAAAAATCGAATTCATCAACCCCACTCTAGGAACTCTGGGGGTTGGACGCAGTACTGTATATTTTAGCAAGTCCTTCAGGTGAGAGAACCACTGCCCTAAAGAAACTTGATGCTATGAATTCCCTGCTCAGATGGAGACTGTATGTTTTGTTTTACTAGATGTTGTAAAGAAGAAAAAACAAATGTTAGCATTAGCTATTATACTTAGCTAATATGGCTTTCTCTCTGGGGTCTTTATTGCCCCAGAAAGGGCTTTAATGAGGTGAAATAGCAATTAACTGCCATTTCAGCATTCTCTTTGTCTCTTCCCATCATATTCTGTCCTTGTTTGACTCTGAAGGTTGACTTCTCAATCTCTATCTAAAATATGCTCTCAGAGGAAGCTCATGCAGGGGATTACAACTTCAACTTTGAGTCACCTGCTTTAAAAATCTCTGTGATCATACAGAGTGACATAATGAACATTGGAGACTCAGAAAAATTACCTGTTGGGTACAATTTACACTATTCAGGTGATGGGTGACTAAAACCCCAGACTTCACCACTATGCAATATAATATATCTATATATATTATATATATCTATATAACAAAAAACTTCACTTGGATCCCCTAAATCTATTGAAATAAAAATAAATAAAACTCCCTATAACCAGATCACACTCCATACCAATTAAATCAGAATCTGTAGGGTGATGGTGGTGATGGTAATGTTAAAACTCTCAAGATAGTTCCAATCTATAGCCAAGTTTCAAGATCAAGGAACTAAATAAAGCAATAGTTTTCAAAGTGTGATCCCTGGAGCAGCAGCATTAATATCACCTGAGGGCTTGCTAAAAATGCAAATTCTTGGATCCTACCAAATGCAAATTCTAGGATCTCACAGAAGATCTACTAAATTTAAAGCCCTGGGAGTGCTTCCTATCTTGGCCTTCCTGTCTTTCCCCTCCCTTGCAGCATTTTAACAAGACTTTCATGTGATTTTGATGTACTCTAAAGTTTGAGAATCATTGTATCTCACAGTTATCCTCAACATGAAATAATCTGAGAAATGACAGTGGTATAAGCAAAGGACCTGAACTATGTAAGATGAAACTGTAAGTATAATATTTATAGAATGAATAAGATCTCTATATATGAAATGTTTTCCATTGTCACCATTAGAAAATTACAGTCATTAAATTGCACTCACTTCTCATCAAATATTTGTTGACTCACAATCCTCCCTAGAGGTGAACTCTTAGGGAAGTTTCCTTTACAGAGAAGCTTTACTGGAAAGTACTGATCTGCAAGTCTCTCTACTACAGAAATACTGATTGCTGAAGGAAAACATGGTGCTATATATAGTTATGTTTATAATTCATTAACCTTTAGAAACTCATCTCAACTGCAGCATCTGGCATCAATAAGCTCTTAGAACAGGATTAGCCACCTTGCTGAGTGTCTCAGGAGGTTCCCAGGACATGAGTGAAAGTGTTCATGTAATGAACCTCTGATAGCTCAATAGAAGTGTGGAGGGCTTACACCGAGGGCTCTGTTAGGTTAAATAAGTTTAGCCTTCTAGCAATTAGAGAGCTATTATAAATCAGAGATAAAACTGTAATACTAAGTTGTTGAAAAAGTCAAATCCCATCATAATCATTTTTTCCCCAGAATTTTACCAGGGTACAAATATTTTTGGTTACTTGAATTGCTTTTGTACAGTTTGAGTCAAAAATGTAAGTCTGTCTATCACTCAGATAGTGTTCCTTGTACCTGTTAGGAGTGAATTTACTTGCCCCCTCCTCCCCTCTCACACCTGCTTGAATTCCATTGAATTTTACAACCATATGTGCACATGAGTATTTATCAATTAGTTCAAATTTAATAGTGACTATATGTAGTATTTTTAAAAATTTCCATTCTTGTGATACTTCACTTAGAAGGATGGTATCCAGGTTGTCACAAAAAGTATTAGTTCATCATTTTTTATGGCTCAGTAATACTTCATGGTATACATATAGCACATTTTATTAATTCACCTATGTATTGATGGGCATTTGGGCTCTTTCCACATCTTTGCGATTGTGAATTATGCTGCTATAAACATTCAAGTGAAAGTGTCTTTTTATAAAATGTTTTTTTTTTTCCTTTGCGTAAATACCCGGTAGTGGGATTGCTGGATCAAACAGTATGAAACTCTGAAGAAGGAAATTGCAGAGGATGGAAACAAATAGAATAACGTATCATGCTCATGAATTGACAAAATCAACATTGTTAAAATGTCTATACTACCCAAAGTGATTTACAAATTCAATGCAATCCCCATTAAAATATCAATGTCATTTTTTGCAGATCTAGAAAAAAAATTCTACACTTCATATAGAAACAGAAAAGATCCCAAGTAGCCAAAGCAACCTTAAGCAAAAAGAACAAATTGGGAGGAATCTCTTTACTACACTTCAAGGTATACAACAAGGCTATAGTAACCAAAATAACATTGCACTGACACAATAACAGTGATCTAGAACAATGGATAAGAACAGAGAACCCAGATATGAAACCAGCCTCATATTGCCATCTGATCTTTGACAAGGCAGACAAAATCATACACTGGGGAAAAGAGCCCCTATTCAACAAATGGTGCTGGAAAAATTGGATAGCCACATGTAGAAGACTGAAACAGGATCCATACCTCTCACCACTCACAAAAATTTATTTGTGATGGATAATAGACTTAAACTTAAGGCATGAAACTATAAGAATTCGGGAAGAAGAGGTTGGAAAAATTCTTATAGATATTGGCCTAGGAAAAGAATTTATGAAGAAGACCCCAAAGGCATCACTGTAGCAACTAAAATAAATAAATGGGCCCTAATTAAATAAGAAGCTTCTGCACAGCTAAGGAAACAATCAATAGAGTGAATAGACAACCTACAGAACAGGAGAAAATATTTTCATGCTATACATCTGATAAAAGACTAATAACCAGAATCTACAAAGAACTACAAATCAGCAAAAACACATCAAGCAACCCCGTTATTAAAAAATGGGCAAAAGATATGAAGAGAAGCCTTTCAAAAGAAGACAGACTAATGACCAATAAACATGAAAAAATGTTCAACATCTTTAATCATCAGGGAAATGCAAATTAAAACCACAATGAGATATTACCTACCTCCAGTGAGAATGGCTTTTATCAAAAAGTCCCTAAACGATGGATGCTGGCATGGATGTAGAAAGAAAGGAACTCTTATACACTGTTGGTGGGACTGTAAAAGTGTGCAACCTCTATGGAAAGCAGTATGGAGATACGTCAAAGAAATAAAAGTAGATCTACCGTTATAATAATTTAAAAACTATAATCCCTGTGTAACAAATACTTTATAACCTAAATATTTATTGTTTGTCTGGTATTTTCTTTACTAGCATGTTAATTTAAGAAACAAGTATTTATCAAGCATAAATTGTGTGATAGGTATTTTGTGACACAAAGAAGAGTCAGGCCAAGGACTCAATGACTAAATCAACTACTAGAATGTCACAGTATAGGAAATTTTATACACACACATGCACACACATACTTATCTATATAGTTGCATATATGCATATACATGTATGTCTGTGTGTGTCTGTTTCTGCATGTGTATATAGGCATATATAAAACCTCCTAGACCACAATGTATACATATATGTATTAATAATTTAAATGGAGTCTCAGAGAACGGAGAGATTAATTCCATCTGGTAACTTTAAGGAAACTTCTTGACTAAGGATACACTTTCTTTGAACTTTGAATCATGTAAAACTGTGGGCAAAAGAGAAAGCAAACATAAAGTAAAACACAGGGAGCAAAAACAACTTGGAGTACATTAATGCATATTAAAATATATTTAAAAAATTAGTTTAGAAAAGTATTCAGGAATAATATCATTGAAGGACTTAGTAGCCAGGTGAAAGACTTTGTATTTTATTCTCTATACAGAGAAGAGACATTAATTTTTTTTTCACCAGGGAATTAATATGATCAGAAGTTTTTTTCAGTAATATTACTTTGAAAAAATCTTTTATTTTTAATTTTTTTTATTTCAGCATGTTACAGGGGCACAAATGTTTAGGTTATGTATATTGCCCTTGCCCCACCTGAGTCAGAACTTCAAGCATGTCCATCTCCCCGACAGTCCGCACTACATCTATTAGGTGTGCATATACCCATCTCCTCTTCTCCCCTCCCATCTGCCTGACACCTGATGAGTTATTACTATATGTGCATTTAAGTGTTGATCAGTTAACACCAATTTGATGATGAGTACATGCAGCATTTGTTTTTTCATTCTTGTGATACTTCACTTAGTAGAATGGGCTCCAGCTCTATCCAGGATAATACAAGAGGTGCTAGATCACCATTGTTTTTTGTGGCAGAATAGAGTTCCATGGTATACATATAACACATTTTATTAATCCACTGATGGATTGATAGTCACTTGGGTTGTTTCCACATTTTTGCAATTGTGAATTGTGAGGAAATCTTTCAATTCAAATGAAGAAATAATAAAATTAAAATAAAAGGAGAAATGGAATCATGGAAACCAGCTAAAGAAGTTGAAAGGTAAATAGGACTGGAACTTGGATAATAATAGTTTGAGTGTAGAGAATGGGTATAAGAGGTATTGACAAGATTGAATGACTAAAAATGTGAATTATGTGGGTGATGTTAGGGGGAAAGAGAGATGGGAGAGATATACATATTCTTAAAGCTAAGTGAAACTTTCTCAAGAAGCACAACAAAGGTGAAGTCAATTTGGGAAGGTAAGATATAAAAAACATTTGGATAACAAATTTGAAAAGTGCTGATAGGACAAAAAAATTGAAAGTGCAATGCTGAAATTGAGCATGAATTAGATTGTGGTATTTGTTTAGAATTAATTTATATAATGGTAATTGTTGAGTCCATGGGTATGCCAGAGTGCTGAAGACAAATGTTTAAAAAGCTTTTATTTTGAAGACACTAAAGGAATCGGCAAATGATACAGATAAAAGCTGATCAAAAAGGTAGAGAAGAAAATAGGAGAATTCAGGGTCAATAGACAAAGTTGGATTCTACTATCAAGGGGATAGTAAACAGGAAAAAACAATGCTTAAGATAGGATCAGAAGGAGTTACAGTAAAGATCAGTGAATTCGTAAAGTCATTGGTACACTTAAAAACATTTTTTCATAAATTAGTGAAGCCAGAAGACAGATGACAGAAAATTAAGGTATCTGTAGCTAAAAAGAAGAAGTGTAGAATATACTTTAAGAAGTTTGGGCCAGGTGAGGTGGTTCATGCCTGTAATCCTAGCACTTTGGGAGGCCAAGGTGGGAGGATGGCTTGAGGCAAGGAATTGAGACCAACCTAAGCAACATAGTGAGGCACCATCTCTACAAAAAATAGAAAAATTACCCAGGTGTGGAAGCACCCACCTGTAGTCCCAGCTACTTGGGAGGCTGAGGAAGGAGAAATGCTTGAACCCAGGAGTTTGAGGTTGCAGTGAGCTATGATGATGCCACCCTAGCCTGGGCAAAAGAGTGAGACCCTGTATCAAAAAAAAAAAAAAAAAAAAAAAGAGAGAGAGAGAGAAGTTTGGTGGGAAACACATACAGAAAGATGGAAAGCAGATATGTTCTCTTCTCTCTTCTATAGAAACAACATAGAACAGTTTTATGTATTTTTAAAATTTGTATTTTTGTTTGTTTATCAATTATAACAATTATTTTAATGCTATGTCTTTCAGGACACATTTAAATATTAAGAGGCAATAATACAAAATGCACAAAGATCAAAGATGTTACAACTGGATGCAATAGCTGATACATTAAACTGGATGCTGTATTGAATGTAACCAAATACCATAAAGGACATTATTGAGCCAGTTGATAAAATTGGAATAAAATGGTAAGTTAGTAAGTGTCATATCAATTTTAAATTACTGAATTTAATAACTATATTGTAGTAATATAACAGAATATTCTTATTTTTAAGAAACATTATGCAGTACTTAAAAGGGTCATAATATATGCAAATTGCTCCCAAGTAGTTCTGAAATAAATATTTTTATTTCAATTTGTTTATTTTATATGTTTTACATCTTCTGTATATTTATTTTGTGTGAGAAAGAGAGAGAGAGAGAAAGAGCATGTAAATGATAAAAATATAATTAATGGGTTAATGGGTAAAGTATATACAAGTATTCTTTGTACTATTCTTATTCTTATAACTTTACAGAAAATTTGAAATTGTTTCCAAATCAAAATATTAAAACACTCAGAAGAATACAAACTTTGTGGTTAAAATTCAAGATTCAAGGCCATACTGGCCAAGAAAATATTCCTGGTGTCCTTAAAAGAACAGTTTCTTCCGTCAATATTATTAGATTATTTATTCTTTTCCCATTTCAAAAGGTCATTTGTTTCTGAAAAACCTCTTGAACATATTCTAGTAAGAAAAAATTTAATTATATATATATTTTTTATTTTTTTGAGACAGTCTCTCTCTGTTGCCTGGGCTAGAGTGCAGTGGCGTCATCATAGCTCACAGCAACCTTAAACTCCTGGGCTCAAGTGATCCTCCTGACTCAGCTTCTCGAGTAGCTGGGACTATACCATGCCTGGCTAATTTTTTCTATTTTTTTTTTTTGCCCAGCAAATTTTTCTATTTTTAGTAGAGATGAGGTCTCACTGTTGCTCAGGCTGGTCTTTAACTCCTGACCTCAAGTGATCCTCCCACCTTGGCCTCCCAAAGTGCTAGGATTACAGGCGTGAGCCACCACACCTGGCCGGAAAATATAATTATAGCTTATTTTAATGAAGATGGTTTTTAGTGTGTTCTAGAGCTCACAAATTGCCATCCATTATATTAAGCAACATACATGAGAACAATTCGGAAATAATTAGTAGCTGTCATAGGGCCCCACAGAAATCATTTTCATTGCACTAAATTTGTTATAATATACCTTCATATGAGCTTTTATAAAGCTCCTTGATTATTACATAAAGCCAGACTCAAACAATATGGGTATGTTACACATAATGCATACTTTAATCTTCAATGAAAAAAGAAAACAGAACATTTAAAGACAAAACAAACAAAAGCAATAGAAATAAAAATGTTTGATGAGTAAGTTAACATAATACAGGATATGATACCAGATATAATCACTGCTATAAAATAGCAATCCAAGAATCTCTGAAGAAAATATAATGCAACATATGCAACTATTCAACAATACGAAAACTGTGTCTTGGTTCTAGACTTGTGGACTTTAGCTGCCCCATTAAATGTGTTGAAAGGCCCTGCGGAAAGTACAAGTGTTAAATGAAACTTCTTGTTAGGTCAAGTTATTTTAACACCAAAAAATGTACTGTAGGGTATGACTACGTGCATTTATTTACATATTTTAAAATAATGTACACTAACAGATCCAATGTATATTCCAAAAATTAAAGAACAAAGGTACTAATTTAAAGTGAATAAATATACAAGCATATCTGAAATTAATATAATATTGAAAATGAGAAAAATAACACACTATGACATTGCCATTTAAAACATGTCTTTCTAATAGTGTCTCTCTCTCTTTCATATTCTTAAAGGCTAAATTATTTTCAATGATATATTTTGAATTGTAATTTCTTTTTCAAGTTATATACAATGCCAGAAAATTCTGTGAGAATTTTTAAATATCCATCTTTCTTGAATGATACATAATAAATAATTGAATTCAATTTTTAAAGTGCTTTAAATATGTAAAATATGCATATAAAAATTCACAGGCCCTCATTCATTGATAATGCTTATAATACACATGTAGTAAAAACTCTGTTTTCCTGTTAAGTTAGATAGTTTCTTGATATGAATCATGTATGACAAAATGTGATTTTTCAATAAAAAATAAAGTACTATATAAAGTTTATTTAGAGGCCATAAGAATAATACATTTGGATTAAAATGATCAGTCATGGTATCAAAAATTTGGCAAAATTATTTTAATGCCTCATGCCATGTTGTTTGAAATGCTTCTATTTTAGATTTAAGACTTGGTTAATATTCATAATTTTTATATATTGTTTCTAAATGAAATAACTCCATAGATTTTAGCCTCCTATTTGAAGGCACTTTCCTGTAAATAATACACTGATATTTTGGAAAGGATTTATGTCAAACTAACAAAAGTGAATTAATTATTGCTGTTTTCCCCTTTATATTAATTTTTGAAATAATAGATAAGCCTTAATGTGATATGTAAGAATGCACATTGTCCCACATTTGGCCAGTAGAACTTTCTAGCGTGGTTTTACATCATTTTTCACATAATCTGAGGAGTTTTTAATAGCTTCTTTGCTTTCTTGTAAAATATGATAGTCCAAGATTATCTTATACATTTGCTACCCAAGATCTGAAATTAGCCAGTTTTCCAAGTAGTCTTGGTTTCATTTAGTGGAATATATTAGGACCAAGACACTAAGATAGTCTTTGTTGGAAAGTTTTTAATTGTGTCTAGACATTTTCAGAGCTGGAAAATATGGTGATTGTCATTTCCAATTCAAATTTATGATTACTGGGTTCTCACTTAAATTTTTAGTCTTTTTATTTGTATCCATTTTCTCTCACACTGAAAACTTTCATTCTAGATGGCACTAGCATAATTACTCATTTCTTATTACTACTGCATGTATTAGTTCAGAATACAATATCAGAATATTGGTACTATTAGTATTATTACTCATACTTGATAACAATAGCTAACATATATTAACTTTTTACAATTAAGAGTAATTGTTACATAAACTACAGAAAATTTAATATTTGATACATTTTATTATGTAATATTTTAAATCTATAGAATAGTCTGGAAACAAATGTAATAAATACTTTATAGCTACCATTAAAATTTAACAAATGTTAAATGTTCTGATTGTTCTTCTAAATATAAAGTACCCCAGATATGAATGGAGATTCCTTTCTAATACTTCCTTATCTTTTTTTTCTTTAATTCAGAATATTATGAGGGTACAAATATTTTGGTTACATATAATGCCTTTGCCTCACCCAAGCCAGGGCTACAAGCCCTTCCCCCATACAGTGCACTCTGCACCCATTAGTTGTGAGTTTACCCACCACTACAACCATCCTCCCCCCTGCTTGGCACACCTTGTAGCAAGAGATAACCAGTAGACTTCTGTGCTGTTGAACTCTTACTACATATGCTTATATCCATATATAGTAAATGATACCTGTCTTGTTTTAATGTTGTCAGCTCTCCTCATACCATTGAATTGTGATGGCAGTTTTCTTTCTAATCTTTCCTTTTCAATTCTTCTTTTAGCATGCAATTATTTCTCCACTTTGTCACCCTGGAGTGTAAAGCTTAATAACAGAAAATTATTATTACCGATGACTAGATTCTACCTACACTTATATCCACACGTCTATTTCTCCCAGGGAGAGTATTTTGTTCAGTATATCCAACAGCAAGGGAATGACTCATTTCTGTGTACACCTTTTATTTTATAAAAACTATATGTTTTGAAATGTTAATTGGAAGCACAATATATAGGACAAACTTTAGGCTACTAAGACCTGATTTAAGGTAGACAGCCTTACTTCTAATTAAGTAAGGCTGTTAGTTAGAAGTAACTAACTTATGTTACTTCTTCATGGTAAACTGCAAACATAATTCCTTTTTATTAAACCATGGATGGAAAACACAGTCTCATGCTGGAGAGAATTCAAAATGTGGTATGAAACCAAGGGAACTTGGCCTTGTCTGTGTTTTCTCACTGCTGGTGTCCACTTTGCTGAATGGATTTGTGGACTACTCTTCAATTAGCAAATCACAGAAACATCCATCATTCGGGAATTTAATTTTATCTGAATCTTTTATACAGTAATAGATTCTAAACTCACAACAACAAAGCATCCATTTCTCTTCCATGTGATTTGTTCAATTTTTATAACATACTTCATGTTAAACTTTATTTAAAGAATTACTTGTAAGTCTAGTGGGGAGAGAACAAAGAATCATGTGTAAAGATGATAGGTGAGGATGAGGAAAAATATATGGACAAAGTAATGTGGATGGAAATTGATGAAATTGCAAAATTATACTCAGCCAGTTTAAAAAAATATAATGTCTTGTGAAGTTTGCTGGGCTGCCTCTGTCCTTCTTTGGAGGGTAACTATCTTTCATTTTTGATTTAATTGTTCAGAACATAGCAGTGTGATAAAAGTTTTTTATGGAAATTTCTCACAGCAACACAATCAATCATATTTCCAACTCATGTGCTGTCTTGAGCCCCTGAGCCTCAAAGACTTTTTTTCTGGGGAGCTTACTTGTTAAATTAGCACTGATCAAAGGCTAAAACATTTATCATGCTTATTAGTGAATAAACCTAGCAGCAGGTATCCCATGTGAGGAAGCAAATCCTCATTTCCTGCAAGAATGAATTGGAAATTGTCCAAACTGCTTGCAAACATTTTTCAGGAGTGACGAATTGTCAAAAAGAAAGCAGCTGCTAGATGTGGCAGCAACCAGGGTTAGCTGGAAAAAAGAGCATCTTTCGAAAGTATCTTCAAACTAGCCCATGGGGATGTTCTGCAGTTTGATTTACTCTAATTGCCTTTGAAATCCTGCATCAGCTGACCTTACCAATGAGCTCAAAAATAACACCCCATATAAGACAATTTTGAGATTGCAAGTTCTTCACCTTTACTCTTCCTACTCCTTGTTGTTGTTGTTGTTGTTTATAAGAATGCAAACTGACAAGTACAAAATTGACAGACTTTTGTTTCTGTTTATTGCCAAATGATGCCCAGTGCTGATTTTACGGGAGCTACTGTCTCATTAGCATAGTTTAATCAGCTGGTAGATGTAACAATGGAAGGAAATATGCACTGAAAATCCTTTTCTCCAGTTTAAAATTTGTTAATAAAAATTAAGAACGTTAAAATTCCTTGGCAGACTCAACTTTTACATCACAATGCAATAAGTTAGAAGTATTTAAAATTTTACCCATGTCATTGTTAATGAATAAACAAGTGAAATATTTCAAGTAACTTTAAAGTGATCAAAGAAATATATAATACAAACATAAATATTCTAAAATTGCATAGGGTTGAAATGCAGCACTATGTCTTTTATTTTAAAGCTGATGGGTCTGTAGGTATATTCACTTTGTCTCTGAGAATTATGATAACCTCTGTAGTACTTTTGAAGATTACTCAAGAACAAGATAGAATCCTTGCTTTGCAAATACACTAAATTATATTTGAAAAAGGAGGGAGTCACATACAGTATATTTTTGACAGATTTTTTTAAATGATTACATCCAATGTGGGTATTTTGGGCCAGATACATGTGGTGATAACATAGATTAGTATCAGAACCAATATAACTGTGTGATGAGGAGCAATGTGGTATGGTAAGAAGGGGGTGCTTACAGATATTATAAATGATCACATACTGTTTACACTTGCTTCATTTAAGGTAAAATGAAAAGGCAGTTTATTGCCTCCCACAATTTTTCCCCAATGAAAGAGTCTCTAGTCATCCTTTGAATAATGATAGGAACCCTGGTTTACAAAGGGCAAGTATCTCAGTCTTTCATCCCCTGTGAAAAGCCAATTACAACCTTCTGTTGATCTTAGAACCTCTGATCCTTTTCAACTGGATTTGGGCACACTGCAGGTCTCTCTTTCCCTGTTTGGATATAATTGCACTCACACGACTGAAACTAGTAGGAAGCACAAAGGAATCAGAAAATAAACAGGTCCTGTTCCTGTTCTCTTTCTCTCTTGCTGTAAATAAGATTTTATGTTTCACAGCTAGAAAAAAATATCAAGAACTGCATCTTTAGTTTTCTTATAAATTCATAGATTAGCTATTTACCTCCAGAGTTTGGAATTGGGTCATTCAGAGTACTTTCTCCTTAAAGCCCATTCTATAAGCAGAGGATACTAGACCTTCACTAGAGCATCTTGGCCCTGTAGATGTCTCTCCGATTCACCCCTTCCTCTCTGTCTATAATGCTACTGCCTTAATCTAGGTCCTCTTTATTTCATATCTATGTTCCTGTTACAGCTTTTTAATTATTTATTTCATCTCTAGTTTCTTCTTTCTATAATAATATTGTTAAAATACCTTCTTAATATAAGATATTATTCAGGAACTTAAGAGTTTTTAGGATTTTTTTACGCTTTCTGCCATTCAAGCATGTCTAAGTCCATTCTCACCTTACATATTCTAGGTCACTTCTCTTCATTCTCCTCATGGATGCTCTACTCCTGCCTAGATTATTTCTTCTCCTTTCTAAGCATCACTTCACTTAAGTACAAAGTAAACATTGATCACACATGAGCTATATATTAACATGTGTACACTTGTTTCCTTATTCTGTTATGTATCTTCTCTTCCCCCTCTGAGACCTCTTCTATACTTTAGAATGAATCTCTTACCCAATGTGAGGCTTTTTCCTTTGTGGCAGTACACCGTAATTTCTCTCTTCACCAATATTCTCTTGTCCCTAAAGTCAGTATATTTGGTTGATGTTAATATTTTTAATTACTTGTTTAATATCTTACTCTCTCTACAACTTAAATGAAAACTACTTCATGGTAGGGATTATATTCACACTGAAAAAGATTGTAGATATTTTGTCGATTATGTATTTTTATTATCTTTCATTTTACTGAGGTATCAGGTGTTCTGTAATAATATGCTAATTTATTAATAAATAGAAAAAGTTTCAAATAATTCAGTGCACATATTGGACTTAGAATCACTCACTCACATGATTGGATAAAATATTAAAGTTTTCTATGTTACATCCTGATCTGATGCTTTAATACTTCTATAACCTTTCTGAAAGCAACCGCACAGCTCATTTCCATCCACATAAGCTATGTTGTCCAAAATCTCCATAATATTAATGCTGATATTTTGATCTCTGTCTTCTTGAGCCCTGATCTACTTCTCAACTGGTATAAAATGAAAGCAGGAAAGGAGGTATTGTTAATTTGCCACTTCAAATCCTAATATTACCTACTCTAGAGAGTTTATATTAGTATCCAAAATTCTAAATACAATAGGATATAAAAGTCCTATATTCTGTAAATGTACATTAGATCCTAGAATTTTCTATTTTTATAGTAATGGTAATAAATTAAGATCCCAATGTGAAACATGAAAACTATTGGTTTTCCCAATAAAAATGTAAGATTGTAAAAGGAATTATGTTCACATTTGTTTCCTGTACACTTAATGTTCATGTTTTCTTTGACTACAAAATAAAATTTCAGATTGTTACATCTGGATGTGACTTAATTTATTCAAATGTGTCATCACTATTTTGACTCATAATACTTTATGCATCAAAAATCAAGGCAAGAGTATGGTCACCCAGACCAAACTTGTCCCCTAAAGTCAAGACAAGAAAAAAAATATCAAATGCATTGACTCCTCAAAAGTTTGAGTGGCCATTTCTGGGTACTCCCATTGTACTTAATCCTTCTTCTACTGTATTTTAATTGCCTGTTATACATTGTTATGAAAGTTCTTAAGAGTTAGAAATCTGTAATATTCCTCTTCATCTATTTTTGGCTAGAATTTTACAAGCTAATCAATATTCCATTAATCAATTGGTTAATGCAAATCTGAAAAGTGTATGGTGAGGGCAAGAGTACCTTTCTCCAAGGAATGGTTTTGCCTTATATGTTTCCTTTCCTGAGCTATTGAATATTCAAGTTTTTGCTGGTTCTTCTGCTCAACTTCTCACGCATGTGGCTCTAGATCTGAAAGGTAGAATTTGAGATTCAATATGGACTAGTCTAGAATACATATGCTACCATATTGTATAGAGAATAAACGTAAGGGCTCGGTGTCAGACTAGCTGTGTCCAAATATTAAATATGCACTTCAAAATATCTCACAATACAAATATAATGCTTTGAAAAGATGCATAAGAAGACATTTTCTATTTCCTGTAATAATCAAAATAATGTTTTCTATTAATAAGAACAGAATATGTCCAAAATGTAGCAAACATCAAAATTCTAGCACCTAAAACAAACAGTGGCTATGAAAAGCAGTCAAAATGAGGAAAATACAGAGATCTAAATGAATCAAATCCTTTCTCCATCTGAAGCTTTACTATGATGTTGGGAGTTAGTGGGTGGATACAAGCTAAATAGTAACATTGATACAAGGAGAAACTGGTGGGAAGAAGGAAAGTCTAACTTAAGAAAACAACATTCAGAGTTTCTGAAAGAAAGGCAATTTCCCAACTGCAAAATTATTCCACCGGTGACCTCACTAAATAATCAGGTCGGGATAATTACATTCCCTTAAAAAGTAGAAAATCTTTCCTCTTTTAATGTCACGTACACGTGTACACACACACACATACACACACTCACACACACACACAAATCCCTGAGGCTTTCTGCAATCTTGATTATAATTTTTAGATATGCTAGCAATTGTTTTATTTGCCATAATTTCTGCTAATAAAGTGAATTAACATTGGGAGGGCTCCAATATCTTTATTTAGAAATCCTTCTAACAAAATTTATACCAATATAAACTTTGAATTATTAATCACACAGGTCTAAAAATGCAAAGACCAAGAGAGCAGTGATATGCGTTTGCTGTCATTTTAAAAAACATTTTTTAAGAACATAGTTACCAGTGAGTTGTACATGTATTTATGTTATTTTTTCTTTACAATTTTATCTAAAATCCTTTATATCTGAAAGAAAGCTATTTCCTTTTTTTATTTAAAAAAAAAATCAGGGCATGAATCATCCGTTTAATATATCCCCCTTCACAATATGAAGTGCTGTACCACATGCAGCATGTGCTTAGGAGAAACACACCAGGATTTCCAACCCAGCCATTCACTGCCAGTGAATTATCCCTGTGCTGAAAGACAAACACACAAGGCACTAAGGGCTACTACAGAAAATGGATTTTTGTCAATTGGTGGTGAGGAAAGGAAAGCAGATTTTGATAAGTAAAGTGAATTTGATATGTGGGCAGGTATATTGATTTGAAATACTAATAAACCAAAATGTGTTATGTTTCATGCTGGCGCCTAGCAAACTCTACTCTTTGGCATAATTTTTTCCTACAACACAAGTCCAAATTTTGATAAAAATATGACACATTTTCATCATCAATTTTGAGTGGAAAAACACACATGAGCCATCCAGTCCTACTAATAGTTTAGAGTAAGTACAATGAATTGGAAAACAGTTTAACCAAGCATAGGATAACTTTAAATAAACTCTAGATGTAAACAAAGTTACTTAAATATTTAAAGTGCCCAAATTTTAGATTCTGACTTATTGCCTGGTCTCATATTTGACTTCACAAGATTAAATTTAAAATATCACTGAATGGAAATCACAACATTCTTTCTTAGACCACTAAGAAAAAAACAATTAACTGGATTTGATATTGTACTTTCTTATCACTTAGAACTTTTACTTTACACTTATTGAAGGAATCATTTTGCATTTAATTAGATATAAATACTATTTGTCTTGAGCATATGAAAAGATAAGCAAAATAAATTGGTTAAGGCATTTAAATTATTCACATTCAGAATCACTTTTTCAATTGAGAATACTGCTGCTGTTCATTTCCCCCACACAATGTAATCTTCTGCTCCCACCCAGGTCATTCCTTGAAATATTTCATAAAAGACTAAGTGCCATCAAGGCAGGATTCTTAAGGCAACTGTGTAGTTATCTGGAGCTGATCTACTTTTAATTCTACTTTGAGCACTAATGATAAGCACTTTGAATTGACCCATCCTCAAGCCCTCCCCACAACCATATTGTTTCTAGGGGATAAAATAATGCTTCACAATTGTTTCAGATTTTCTTTCAAGCCAATGACATTTATTTTGCATGCTTTGATGTGGCCATTTTTAAATTTTTACTGAAGGACAATCAGTGACAATTAACATGATCTATGGTACGTTGCATCCAGGTATTAAAAATATTAAAAAGTTAAGAAGATCTGTATCTTAGAACTTATGGGTGTGTGGTTATGTCCTAGTTGAAAATCACTGAAATTAATGTGGGGTTTGATTGTAAAAGCCTTATAAAGTACTCATGTTTTGGCTTCTACTTGTGAATATTGGCAGGAAAGAAATGATATTTATTTATTCACTTTCTGCCCAGCTTGTTGGCTCATGCCTGACATCATAGCACTTTGGGAGGCCAAGGCAGGAGGATTACTTGAGGCCAGGACTTTGAGACAAACCTGGACAATATAGCAAGACTCTGTCTCTTAAAAAAATCCTTTCTAATTTAAAGTATTTAAATATTAACATTAAAACCCATTTGAACTTTTTTTTATTATTTAAAAGTAAAACACATTGAAAATTACTTGGTTGTGTGTGTGTGTGTGTGTGTGTGTTTGTGTGTGAAATGTACTGTAGTGCTAAAGAAATTCTTTTGAATATAGTTAAATAAAACAAAATTATGGTTGAATATAACCTGAAGGCAAAGAAATAATTAAAGAAACTATCGTATGGTGAGATTCAGAAAATTAGCAGTTCTAAAATGGTTACTATATTTAGCAGTGTTAAAACTATTTGGAGTTTGTAGGTTTTGGGATTTTTGTAAATCTTAATATAACTAGCTTAATGTTAACCTTGAAAAACAATGCTCAAGAGCAAAAAAAAAGCATATATTTTAAAATTAAATAATATTTTTGAAACAGATATCCTGAAGAGGTTGACCAAAAAAAAAAAAAAATCAGATGCAAATTAAATTCAGTAACGTTCTGTTTTCAGTCATTTGTGCTTAACATTATAATGTTAAAGTCCTAAAAGGTCATTTCTGGAAAAAAAATATCTTTTAGGAAAGGTACAGGTATTTTAACATATTCAACTTTTGAGTAGGTCGAAGTTTGACTATAGCCTGATTTTCTCTGAGGTTCAACTACACAAAACCTACAGAACTACTTGTCTAGTCCTAGGAAAAGATAGAAAGTTTTCTCTTTCTAGAGCTATCATCTCAAATAACATCTGTCAACATAGGGTCCAAAAAGTACTATCGGTAAAACTTTCTAATTTTTTTCAACTGCCTGAACATAGCAGTACCTAAATATAACTGAACTGTCATATTTATGATGCACACATAAAATAGAACATTGTGCAGCTGTAAAAAAAAAAGTGTTTGAAGACACTTTTCAAGATACATTTTTATCTGAGAAAAGCAAGGTGATAAACTCTACACAATTCTATATGTATTTTATGAAAGTAAAGCAGTTTATATTGTGTTTGCACATACATGCATAAAATATCCTGAGAAAACAATACAGGGACTGAAAATACCATCCTGTACCCACTTCACTGCTGGAGTGGCATGGGTGTTGGAGGACAAGAGCAAACAGGGATTTTTTTTTTTTATTATTATTTCAGCATATTACAGGGGCACAAATGTTTAGGTTACATATATTGCATTTTCCCCAGCTGAGTCAGACCTTCATGCGTGTCCATCCCCCTGATGGTGTGCATCACAGCCATTAGGTGTGAATATATCTAACCCCTTTCCCCCTCCCACCTACCCAACACCCAATGAATATTGTTACTATATGTGCACATAAGTGTTGATCAGTTAATAACAATTTGCTGGTGAGTACATGTGGTGCTTGTTTTTCCATTCTTGTGATACTTCACTTAGTAGAATGGGTTCCTGCTCTATCCAGGAAAATACAAGAGGTACTATATCACTATTGTTTTTTATGTCTGAGTAGAACTCCGTGGTATACGTATACCACATTTTATTAATCCACTAACGTATTAATGGCACTTGGGTTGTTTTCACATCTTTGTAATTGTGAATTGTGCTGCTATAAACATTCTGGTGCAGATGTCTTTTTTATAAAATGTTTTTGTTCTTTTGGGTAGATCCCCAGTAATGAGATTGCTGGATCAAATTGTAGTTCTACCTGTTGCTCTTTGAGGAATCTTCATATTACTTTTCACCGAGGTTGTACTAGTTTACAGTCCCACCAGCAGTGTATGAGTGCCCCTATCTCTCCACATCCACACCAACATTTATTGTTTTGGGACTTTTTGATAAAGGCCATTCTCACTGGAGTTAAGTGATATTTCATTGTGGTTTTGATTTGCATTTTCCTAATGATTAGAGATGTTGAAAATTTTTTCATATGCTTGTTGGCCATTAGTCCATCTTCTTTTGAAAAGTTTCTGTTGATGTCCTTTGCCCACTTTTTGATAGAGTTGTGTGATTTTTCTTGCTGATTTTCCTGAGTTCTGTATAGATTCTAGTCATCATCCCTTTATTGGATGTGTACCCTGCAAATATTTTTTTCCATTCTGTAGGTTGTCTGTTTGCTCTCATGATAGTTTTCTTGGCTGTGCAGAAGCTTTTTTAATTTGTTCGAGTCCCATTTATTTATTTTTGTTGTTGCTGTGATTGCCTTTGGAGTCTTCTTCACAAATTCTTTTCCTAGATGAAAGACCTCTAAGGGAGAACTACAAAACATGGAGGAAGGAAATAGCAGAGGATGTAAACAGGTAGAAAACCATACCATGCTTTTGGGTTGGCAGAATCAACACTGTTAAAATGTCTATACTACCCAAAGTGATCTACAGATTCAATGCAATCCCTATTAAAATACCAACATCATTTTTCACAGATCTAGAAAAAATGATTCATGCTTCATACGGAACCAAACAAGATGCCATATAGCAAAAGTAATCTTAAACAAAAAGAATAAATTGTGAGGCATCAATTTACCGGACTTCAAGCTATACTACGGGGCTATAGTAACTAAAACAGCATGTCACTGGCAGAAGAATAAAGACATAGACCAACGTAACAGAACTGAGAACCAAATATAAAACCATCCTCATATAGCCATCTAATCTTTGACAAAAACATACACTGGGGAAAAGTATCCCTAGTCAATAAATAGTGCAGGGAAAATTGTATAGCAGCATGTAGAAGACTGAAACAGGATCTGCACCTCTCACCTCTCATGAAAAATCATCTCATGTTGGATAACAGACTTAAACTTAAGGCATGAAATTACAAGAATTATAGAAGAAAATGTTGAATATTTTTCAATATAAGCTTTTGTACCTTTAAAATTTTTAATAACACAAATGTGTTATCACTACAAATAATTACATGTTAAAATTGTCTATAATTAACAAAGATTAACTTTAAATTGACTATAATTTGTTTATATGGACCCTTCCTTCCACTGAACATAAATGTCATGTTGTACTCAAAAGATCTCTGACTACAAAGATATCAGTCAATTTATTGTGTATTTAAAACAAATTTATATTTGACCAGAATTTTTAATAGTTTTCAAGGTGAAAATGGTTATTAATGAAGGGATAAAAATTGTCAGAGTCCTTGCTGTGACAGTGGGCTAAGTGAAGAGTCTTTATTGCATGGAGAAGGGTGATATCTTACTTACCAGCAGCTGAAAATTACTATAATATCCTGGAATAGTGTTGATCTGAGAATTAAGGGAGGATGTTTGTAGGTCTCACAGGAGAAAAAAATCAGACCTCTAGCTAAATGGAGAAAGGCCAGGGGAAAAAATGAGAGCAGACTGTAGATTTAAGGAATTAGAGAGCCAGGAGTGACTCGCAAGATATGGAAAGTAAGAATAGTAAGGGAAAAAATGCTTCAGAGTTCAATGTGTCTATATTTTATTTCTTTAACAAGGACATTAAGAGCAATAAGAAGACAAACATCTACTATGAGTCAAGCATTTTTCAATATTATTCTATAATATTTATCCCTCATAGCAATCCCTGTGAGGTTATTCACTAAATTTCCTTTGCCATTCCAGGTATTTTAATGAGAAAGTTTGAAAGGTACTTTCCTAAACCAGTATGCCAAAGTTTAAAACAAACAAATAAAAAAACTCACCATCATTCTTACCAGTTCTATTACAGTGGGAAAGAAATAATCAAGACCTGACCGTACTATTTGTTATAGGATCTGCAGCACCTATCTGGCATATTTAGGAGGAAGTTATTTAAGAAATAAATGACATCTTATTTGGATCTCCTGTTTTGTAATCCTCCTTTCCTGATTTATTATCCTTAGAATCATCTTATGAAAATGTAATTCTAAACATGGCATTCTTATGCATAAAGATCCTGTAAATAGGGAGTAACATCCAGAATCTTAGTAAATTGTATTATTCTCAACTACGCCCAGAACACACCATGAAATCTCCTCTACTTCAGTTTTCTTTTTTTGTTGTTGTGGGTTTATACCTTAAATATATAGAATTTTTATTAAAATAAAATTTTAAAAACCTATGCCAAAATCCAGGCTGCCATAACCAGCCTCCGCACCTTTTCCAGTGCCTCAGAGTAAGCTCGTAAAAATGCAAATTAGATCATGTCACTTCCCAGCTCCACACCCTTTTGTGACTCTCCATTTGAGTTCTTCATTTTTTCAGAAGATTACGGAGCAAAAATGTTTTGGTTACATGATTTGCTTTTGTGCAGCTTGAGTCAAACTTATAAGTGTGCCTGTCACCAAGATAGTGTGCACTGTACATATTTGGTATGAATTTACCCCTTTCCTCTTTCCATCCCACCTGATTGGTTTCTGTCGAGTTTTACTACTATATGTGCATAGAGGAGCTGATCAATTAGCTTCAATTTAATAGTTAGTACATGTGGTATTTGTTTTTTCATTCTTGTAATACTTAATTTACAAGATTGGGATCCAGCTCCTTCCAGGATAATACAATAGGTAGTTCACCATTTCTTAGTAGTATACATGGTGCACATATACCACATTTTATTAATCCACTCATGTATTAACAGTCATTTGGGTTGTTTCCACACCTTTCCAATTGTGAATTGTCTGCTATAAACATTCTACTGCAGATATCTTTTTTATAGAATGTCTGTTTTTCCTTCAGGTAGATATCCAGTAATGGGATTGCTGGATCAAATGGAAGTTCTATTTTAGTTCTTTGAGGTATCCCCATATTTCTTTACTTAGAGGTTGTACTAGTTTGCAGTCCCACCAGCACTCTATGAGTGTTCCTATTTCTCCGCATCCATGACAACATTTGTTGTTTCGGGACTCTTTGAAAAAAGCCATTCTCCCTGAAGTTAAGTGATATCTCATGGTCATTTTGATTTGCATTTCTCTGATGATTAGGGATGTTGAGCACTTTTTCATGTTTGTTGGCCATTCATGTATCTTCTTTTTAAAAGTTTGCTAATGTTCTTTGCCCACTTTTTAATGTGGTTGTTTGATTTTTTTCAGATGTACAGCATGCAAATATTTTCTCCTGTTCTATAGGTTGTCTGTATGCTCTAATGATAGTATTTTTGGCCATGCAGAAGCTTTTTAACTTGATCAGGTCCCATTTATTTATTTTTGTTGATGCTGTGATTGCTTTTGGGAACTTCTTCATAAATTTTTTGTCTAGGTCTCTGTCTGTGAGCATTTTTCCAAAATTTTCCAAATTCTAGAATTCTTATGGTCTAGAATTCTAGAATTCTTGTGGTTTTATGCCTTAGGTTTAAGTATGTTATCCAACATGAGTTGATTTTTGTGAGAGGTGAGAGGTGGGGATCCTGTTTTAATCTTCTGCATGTGAATATCCAGTTTTCTCAGCACCACTTATTGAATAGAGATTCTTTTCTGCAACGTATACTTTTGTCTGCTTTGTTGAAGATTAGATGACAATAAGAGGATGGTTTTATATCTGAGATCTCCTTCCTATTCCAAAGATCACTATCTCTGTTCTTGTGCCAGTCCCATGCTGTTTGGCTTACTATAGCCTTATAGTAAAGATTCAAGTCTGGCAGACTGATGCCTCCCAATTTTTTTTCTTTTTGCTTAAGATTGCTTTGGCTATACGAGGTCTTCTCAGGTTCCAGACAAAGCATAGAATTATTTTTTCTAAATCTGTAAATAATAATGATGGAATTTTGATATGGAGTGCATTAAGTCTGTAGATCACTTTAGGTAGAATGGGCACATTAACAATATTGATTCTACCAATCCATGAGCATGATAGGGATCTCCATCTGTGCCCATCATCTACAATTTCTTTTCTCAGTGTTTCCTAATTCTCCCTATAAATATCTCTCACCTCCTTCCTTAAATATATTCCTAAATATTTAAATTTCTTTGATGCTATTGTGAAAGATGTTGCATCTTTGATTTGATTTCAGTTTGACTGTTATTGGTGTATATGAATGCCACTGATTTGTGAGCGTTGATTTTGTATCCCGAGACTTAACAGAATTTATTTATCAATCCCAGGAGTCTCTTGGCTGAATCCTTGGGATATTCTAGGTATAATTGCATATCATCAGCAAGGATGAGAGCTTGACCTCTTCTGTCCCCATTCTGACACCCTTATTTCCCTTATATTGTGTGATTGCTCTGACAAAGACTGCCAGCACTATGTTGAATAGAAGTGGAGATAGTGGGCAACCTTGTCTTGTTCCAGTTCTAAGCGGGAATGATTTCAATTTTTCCCCATTCAATTTGATATTGACTGTGAGTTTGTCATATATGGCTTTAATAATTTTAAGGAATGTCTCATCTATGCCTATTTTGTTGAGGGTTTTTATCATAAAAGTGTGCAGGATTTTATCAAATTCTTTTTCTGCGTCTATTGAGAGAATCATATGGTCTTTGTTCTTGTTTTTATTTAGGTGGTGAATTATATTTATAGATCTGCTTATGTTGAGCCAGCCTTAGATCCCTGGGATAAAGCTTACCTGGTCATGGTTAATTATTTTTTTGATGTCTGTTGGATTCAGTTTGCTAAAATTTTGTTGAGAATTTTTGCATCTATATTTATGAGGGCTATTGGTCTGTAGTTTTCTTTTTTCACTACATCCTTACCTGGCTTTGATATCAAGGTGATATTGACCTCATAGAATGAGTTGGGGAGGATACCATCCTTCTCAATGTTTTAGAATAATTTCTGCAGTATAGTTATGAGTTCTTCTTTGCATGTTTGGTAAAATTTGGATTTGAATCCATCTGGTCTGGGACATTTTGGAAGAATTTTTATTGTTGCTCCAATTTCTGTGCTTGATATTGATCTGTTCAGGAGTTCTATTTCCTCCTGCTTGAGTTTAGGGAGATTATGTGTTTCTAAGAATTTGTCCATTTCCTCCAAATTTTGTAGCTTTGGGGCATGTAGATTTTTATAGTATTCAAAGATAATGTTTTGTATTTCAATGATGTCTGTAGTGACCTCTCCTTTTTCATTTCTGATTGAGTTTATTAAAGTCCTTTCCATTCTAGATCTTGTCAATCTAGCAAGAGGGCTATCAATTTTGTTTATCTTTTTGAAAAACCAGCTTTTGGTTTTATTGATATTCGGTATAGTTCTTTTGTTCTCAATTTCATTTAGTTCTGCTGTTATCTTAGTTATTTCATTTCTTCTGAGAGGTTTGGAATTAATTTGCTCTTCTTTTTCCAGTTCTCTGAGATGGTTTATTAGTTTGTGGATTTATAAGATTTCTGTATTTTTGACGTGAGCATTTAATGCTATTACTTTTCTTCTTAGGGATGCTTTTGCTGAATCCCACAGGTTTTGATACCCTTTATCATTTAATTCAAAGAATTTTTGATCTCCATCTGAATCTTTTTTTTTCACCCAGCAGTCATTTAGCAATAGATTTTTTAATTTCTATGACTTTGTGAAGCAGTGAGCATTTCTGTTGGAATTGTTCTCTAGTTTTATACCACTATGGTCTGAGAAGATACATGGTATAATTTCTACTTTTTTAAATTTGTTGATTTGTTGATTTCTGATTTGTGGCTTAGGATGTAGTTGATTTTGTAGAAAGTTCCATCAACTGATTAGAAGGATGTATATTTGGCTTTATTTGGGTGGAATGTTCTGTAGATGTCTGTTAGATCCATTTGTTCTAGAGCTCTGTTTAATTTAATTATTTCTTTGTTTATTTTTTGATTGGAGGATCTGTACATTTCAGACAGTGGGGTGTTGAAATCCCTCACTACTATGGCATTACTGTTTATGATGCTATTTAGTTCATACATGGTTTGCTTTATATATCTGTGTGCTCCTGTGTTGGGCACATAGATATTAAGTATTGTTAAGTCTTCTTGTAAGATTTTTCTTTTCACTATTGTATAGTGACTATTTTTGTCTTTCTTTACTTTTGCTATTTAAAACTTATGCTGTCTGAAATCAAAATCGCTACCCCCACTCTCTTGTGCTTTCCATTTGCTTAAAAGGTTGTTTTCCAACACTTGACCTTGAATCTGAAAACATCCTTGTGGGTTACATGCATTTCCTGGAGACAGCAGATTCTTGCTTATTATAATGTTTTATCCACTCAGCCAGTCTATGTCTCTTCAAAGGACACTTTAAGCCATTCACATTTATTGAGAGGATTGATATTCATGGTAGATTTCTGTTCATATTGTTAAATAAGTTCTTATTGTTTTATTTTACCTCTCAAGCCATTGCAAAATCTCAGTTCTGTGTTTTAA
The DNA here is from genome assembly GCA_008086735.1 of Cheirogaleus medius. NCBI lineage: Eukaryota > Metazoa > Chordata > Mammalia > Primates > Cheirogaleidae > Cheirogaleus > Cheirogaleus medius. The sequence continues at coordinate 60,694,966 of VBSM01003204.1, read as the reverse complement.
CTCAAGTGTTTTTAATATGGTGGGTGTCTATTGTGCTCTTTAGTATGTAATGTAGGTCTGAGTACTTCCTGCAGAGCAGGTCTGGTCTTTGCAAATGCCATCAGTGATTGCTTGTCTGGGACAATCTTTATTTCTCCCTCATAGATGAAGCTCAGTTTTGCCTGGTAAAGAATATTTTCATATTTCCCCTGGCAGACTGAGATGCTCTCACAGTTCTTTGTTATATTTTTGTTTTGGGCCTTACAACATATTCATCTTTATTTACTTAGTCTATCACCACCACATTTTATTGTAAATAACAATAGTACTTAATATGTATAGTTGTTTATACACTTACTTTGTTCTAGGAAAAGTGCTAAATGATTTATCTGTCTTTATCTCATTTATATATTACAATGAGTTTTGAGATAGGTATTATTGTTTGAGGCCATTGTAAAAATAAGCCTGAGAGAGAGTATTTAACCAAATTTACAGTCTAGTGGCAAAAACAGAAGTCAAACTCAATTTCTTTGACTAAAGCTTGTTCATTTTCTTTCTGCTGTGCATATCTTCCTCTTATTTTTAGAGTTACTATTTGAAGAACACATATTATGGTCACAGCACTCAATGTACTAGGCACTTGCCACACACAATACCCTTTAATACTTACAACACATTTTCATTCCACAGCTGAAGTTGCTCACACCCAGGTTATTGTTAGGTCATTTGCCTATATTTACACAGCTAATAAATGATCACAATCACATATGTCTGACTTCAATATTTATTATTTTTCACTTTACCAGTGTAGTACAAGTTTGTTGAAGGAATAAATGAATAGATATGTGCATGCATATCATAATGTCTATTTGTACAGAAAACTAGTGAGTAGCCCCAAAGCAATGTAATGTATTTAATGGAGAAGTCTGGAGAACATCAGAGGGAGGAAATCATAAAGACAGTGAATTACTCTTATAACTAAGCCAAAGAGAAGGCAAGAAACAAATGCAGAGGCAGGCATCGCTTTTCAGTGCTTTCACAAACATGTTAGGTGAGAGAGTCCCTCAGGAGAAGAAAGATATTATTATTAATAATATAAACTGAGAGAAGCTGTTTTTCTGTGAGTAAAGTCTCTTCAATAAATTTTGTATCAATCCTTCAAAATTTTAGGGTACTATGTTTTTTCCATGCAGCCCTTTAACTTGGAGATTTCAGAGACAGGGGGCACAGAAGAAAGATATTAATAGTACTTCAGGTTCATTTCTATTTTGTTCAGTCCAGTATACCCAGTATAATCTTTGTCACAGCACAGAGCCTGCCTTTGGCTGGAAATTCCATTTTCTGAAAATAAAAAGAGCAGAATACAACAAGCTCAGAGAGTATTTAAATATATCCCATATGGGAAGGTCCAACAGTTATCCACAAATTTAAACTCAACAGAGTTGAATGCTTTCTTCAGTCATTATAGAAAGTGAAAATAGCCTTTTCTTTCTTTTCTATAATCAGCAAATCTGGGAGAGGTTTAAAATAAGCATTAGGTACATTATTTATATATTTTATTTTTCTTGAATTCTTTAGTGAGATTTCAACATTAAAGAACTTTTGGCAGGTGAACATCTTCAAGGGGGTAAAGTACCTGCTGACAGGTAGGTGTCATAATATTGTAGCTTTCATATGCAAATTGGAACTACTGAGCTGGGTTCTCATCAACAATTCACAAAACTGAAATACACACTTAAATTAAAATGTTTTAACAATAAAATATGAGAATATTAATCTCCAGTTCACTTTGATGTGACAGAATATAAAACCAGCAGAAATTTCTTTAATGGTACTATTTCTCCTCCTTTCCCAATAATTGATTTTAATGTTATTAAAGATCAACATGTTGTCAGCCAGGACTTGGGGTTGCATATTGCACTTGAGCCCATTTTGAGCTAAGATGTAAATCTTAGATTGGGTTGAATGGTCATGTTTTCCAGATAGTCATGGACTGCAAGTCAGATGCTTCACTTAGAAAAAGATTTATTTGAACTGTGCAGCAAGTAGACATTGATAAATAAACTTATCTTTCTAAAAGAGAATAATTACTAGGAACATGAGTTTCCACATGAAGCACGGGCTCAATTACTCCATTTATTTATGTAATCAGGGAAAGTTCTTGATGTATTCCAGTTAGAGACAGCATATATACACCAATCTGTGCTTTACCATCTCTCAATGGCAGCTGTAAGATTTTAAGTAAGTGTTGATGAACAAAGTTGATTATTTTGCATCCAAGCTTTCATTCAAGATTGTGTATTAATTTCTGGCCCTTCTCATAATTTAAGATTTAGTATAAAGGTTCAGGGCTCTCATGTCTTAAAGAGCAATTAGGTCTCATACTGTTATTTTATAACAGGACAAACTTTCTCTTCAGAAATTTGGGTATATGTTTAGATGAGAGAGGTATATTATCCTAACTCCATCACTTACTAACTGTGTGACTCTATTTCTGTATATCAGTGTCATCATCTAAAAATTGGGATAATAATTAGACTGACCTCATAAATTCATTGTGATGATTAAGGGTGTAAATCTTAGAATAGTTTCTGGATCATGGTAGGTACTACCAGTATGTATTATTGTCTTTTATTTATTCAATTGCATATTTAGAACAGGGTACATATCTGAGGTCTAATTCTCTCTGCAAGGCAAAATTTTAGAATTATGATCAAAGTTCACAAATTAAGTTCTGAAAGTAATCCCAACCATCATGTGTGGATAAGGCATTTATTCATTCATTAACTATTGATATATACTATCAACAAATAAATAGATCTCCAATTTATGAATAAACCAGTAACTGAAAACACCAAAATATTTAGAGATTAACACACATTCTGACATCAAATGATAATTTTATATAAAAGAAATTAAATTGTATATAATTCCCACCAACCTCAGCAATTAATCAACAAATATTGTAGAAGGTTCACATTTGCAAAATTAATCTCCATGATTTGAAGTGCAGGAAATATTATATTATCTCATTATTGTAAGTGTACGTAGATTTTAAAGCAAGCCCCACTTATAGTTCTGGTATACATCTGATCATTGTGAAATTTCAGAGGAAATCTGAAACCATCAAGCCTTTGAAAAAGGTGACCATTAAGGCAAAACAGCAAATAAACAGTAAACATTTGTAATATACATGAAGAGACAAAAAAAAAAAACCCTGACTTTTGTTGAATACAGAATAAGTTTTAAAAATTGTGCTGTGCTTTTTTACTTACTTCATGTTAATTAATTTTCACAAAAGCCTGTAAAGCTTATAAAGTATATATTATACCTTTATTTTATAATTTTTATCTATTTTGAGCCTTAGCAAGATTAAGTACTTTCCATATTTTATACAGTTTAGCAAGTGGTAGACTTGAGCTATGCCCCAAACTCATTCTCTGCCCAGATATCACTTTGCATATTAAGAGGAAGATGGGGCTAGAGAGAAGGTTATTTTTCAAGTTCAGTCAGATCCAAGCAGATTCTAGGAAGAGATAGGGATAATTCTTGGAAAAGTAAGATGTGTGAAAATCCTGATTAAAAGTCAACTCTTCACCAAATGAAGTTGGTCATCACATTCAGCCAATATGTAAGTTTGCTGGTCACTCATGTGTATGCCTAGTTATCTTTGTGTATGCAAGCAGAAAGAGTGAATGTAAAAATAGAACTAAGCTAGAGGGGGATCTGTTCTCCTCTAAAACTCTCAAAAAATTAATCATCTTGCTGAGTACAGCCCTCAGCCTCCATGCAGAACAGGATAGGGAAAATCATTTGCCTAGAACACAGAAAGGTTTTAGAGTAGCGTGAAAGACTAGATTCTATGCTAACATAATCATTCCCATAACCTAGAATGAAATAGTGGACCAACATTTTTCTTATTGTTTTGAAAGGTTAATACACTTGTTAATAGAAATAAAGTGTCAGTAGCTTGGAAATGGAATGGAGGTATGGAATGGGAAAATATATTTGCAAACCATATATCTTATGGGGGATTAATATCAAAATATACAAGGAACTCAAATAATTCAACAGAAAAAAATTTAAAGATAGGCAAAGGACTTGAATAGACATTTTTCCAAAGAAGACATGAAAAATGCTCAACATCATTAATCATCAAAGAAATGAGAATCAAAACCACAATGAGGTATCACCTTGTGCCTATTAGAATAGCTATCAACAAAAAGTAAAAAAATAACGAGTATTGGTGAGGATGTAGAGAAAAGGGAGCTATTGTACATTGTTGGTGGGAATATAAATGAATACAGCTATTATGGAAAACTGTAGGGAGGTTTCTCAAAAAATTAAAAATAAAATACCCTATGGTCTAACAATCTCACTACTGGGTATATTTCCAAAGGTAAGGAAATTAGCATTTTGAAGAGATATCTGTACTCCCATGTTCACTGCAAGCTATTATTCACAATAGCCAACATATGGAATCAACTTAAGTGTGCATTGTTGGAAGAATGCATATAGAAAATGTGATATATATATATGCATATATACCTCACATTATTATATTACCATTGTATATACATTACATAATGATAAGATAATTAGATAATGTAAATATATACTTATGCATAATTTCATATCACATTATTCAACCTTAAAAAAGAAGGAATTCCTGTGATTTGTGACGACATGAATGAACCTGGAGAACATTGTATTAAATGAAATAAGCCAGGCACAGAACAACAAATACCACATGATCTCACTTATAAGTGGAGTGTAAAAAAGTCAAACTCATAGAATTGGAGAGTGAGTGGAATGGTGGTTACTGGAGGCTGAGGGGTAAAGGGATTCAGAAAATTTGGTCAAAGGAGGCAAAATTTCAGTTAGACATGAGGAATATGTTTAAGAGCTCTATTGTACATTATGGTGACTACAGCGAAAAATATATTGTGCATTTGAAAATTTCTAAGAGAGTAGATTTTATGTGTTCTTGCCAAATAAATAAATAAATAAATATGTGAGGCAATGTACCTGTTAAAGAGTTTTATTTAACCGTTCCCCAATGTCTACATATAGCAAAGCATGTTGTATGCCATAAATATATGCAATTTTTACTTGTCAATAAAAAAAGAAAAAAGAATTTTAAAACAGGAAATTTGTATAAATATTGATCTTTTTGGTTTGAGAGCATTTCCTACTTCTTTTAGAGGTAGCTGTAGGAGCAGTCCTAAAGTGCAAATAAAGCCAAAAGGAACCCAAAGTTAGTAATTGCTTTGGTTTGTCTGTGGTGCACATTTTTCTTGATGTATGAAGCCAATTCTTGACATAAGATTTACTTTTCTAATTTATGAACTGGAGACTACATAAAGAATCTGGATCTGTCTATCTGAATGGAAGTGAAGAGAGAAAACTGGTTGCAGAACATCATAGCCCCAATGTAGAATCTGGATAATAGTGAAAGCAATATCTATAACCTATATACATCTCTTCTCCTTTATGCTATTAGGTAACTTAAAAATCACATGAAAACTTATCATCTGGCCTTTGAAGTTTAGACTGGAGATGAGAATTCTGCTATTACACAGCTGATCCATAATGGAATCCACAAATTCACATAATTTTTGTGCAAATTAAATATCAAGATATATTTTATCTCCTTTTAGGATAAATGACTAGAATGAAAAAATGGAATCTATGATGAAAGGATAATATGAATGAAGTAAATATATGTAGCCCTCAAAATATAGGGAAAGAACACTTTTAAATAGGATTTGTTACATATGATTCATGTTGTTTAGATTGCATCATCTGCTTTGTATACTTAAGTTAAAGAAAACCTTGAAAGGGATGAAAGATGAGATAAATTAGAAAATGAATCTAAAAGAGAACATCAGAAAGAGTTAAGAAAAAACATAGAACAAAAAAAGCTGGAGTAGAATAAGGATAATGTTAGTGGAAACCAAGAATTGGCATTGAAGAAAACTGAATCAGAGAGGAAGAGAGCAAGAAGCTCTTTCAAAATGCAAAAGACAAAGGAAAGCCAACTGTCTGAGAAAATAATGCCTAACAACAACCAATAAAAAGCCAAATACATCTAATGCTACTCCTGAGAAAGACACTAGAACAAATGGCCCTGAATCCATGGTTAGGAGAAAGTTTTTCTGAGTTAGGCAGTGATAAAACTGCATATTAAGTAGTTTCACAGAGATAAATAAATGATAAATATTATTACATAACTTAGTGGTATATTTGAATATTAATAAATTAGAATTTCTTCAAACATCCAGAGAAAAAATGAAATAGCTATTAATATTAAAATAAAAAGAAACTTTATATCTGACAGAAAATAATGAATAAATGTCTACAAAATTTGAGTAAAACAAAGGTCACAATGTCTGCATATTTTACTTATGAAAGTCAAATATTCACAGGTCACTCACAGATATGAAAAGGATGTCACCTATGTAATTAAAGATATACTCCACTCAAGGGAAAAAGTAAATATGAATAAAAATACAAATTTAAAATTGTATGTAAGATATAGAAACAACTATGAAAGAAATAGAAGTAACTAAGTAACTTATAAGTGTGGTTATAAAACAACAAAAATGTCAAAAATAATTTTTAGAAATTAAGATGTATAATAAAATAATAATTTAACAATAAAAGGAGAAACTATGAAGTATGTCAAGAAAAACTGCAAGGTCAAGATTAAATAGTATGTAAAAGTGGTTTAATTGCCCGAGTATATACACTAGAGTTGAAAGGGGCTTTCTAATATTAACATTGATGATATTAGAGAAATTTTAATCCAGTGATTCCTTTAAACTACTAGAATTTCAAACAAGATGTTTGTCTTCCAAGTGACTAGTTTGAGAACAAGAAAGAAAACGTAAAAAAATAAAGCCAAAAATATGTAAAAATATGAAATAGGATAACCAGTAAAATAGTATGATACAAATAAAACTAAGAATATTCTTTTCAACAGTACAAAAATGAATTTTGTCCTACTAAAAGACTAAAAATCTCAAATTGGGTCAGAAATAAAGTCTAACTCTGCTAATATAGGAAAATTACTTAAAATAAAATTGTTAAGGAGTATTAGAACAGAAGTATGGACAAATACATGGGGAAACGAAAGCAGAATTGGCAATTTAGTATCATAGAAAGATTTCAAAGCAAAAGTCTTACAGTTCAAAGTAAATAAGTAACACAAAGTAATCAAAAACATAAAATTTCATATATCTTTAAAAACATTCATACATTTTGAAGGAACAATTTTATTTCTAGAATGTGTATTAAAAAGAATAATAAGAGATGCCCACATATGTATATATGTATTCATCACACTTTTTAATAGCGGAGATGTATTAGTATCACAAATATCTAACAATAGAGAACTGGTTATGCAAATTGTAGAATATCCACACCTTATGCTACCCTGTTGTTAATTGAAATCTGCAAAAGGTTAATATTTAATGATACTTTAAAATATTTATGATTTATTTGTATTTAGAACACTAAATTATAAGCTACATATATATGCATATATATATATCATAATAATATAGCTATATTATTTAAAAATAGCCTGGAAGGACATACTCTAAAATGATAATGGTGATTGTTCTTTTGGTAGTGAAATAAAGGGTAAATTTGTCAGAATTCACGCTGCATGTTACAGAACTCAACTCAGAAAGATTTAATCAAAAATGATATTTAATTGCCCTATATAACTGAAAAGTCCAAGGATAAATCTGCTTCCCAGCTAAGGTTATGCCAAAAGGATTTTATTTCTCTTCATTATTCAGTACTGTTTATGCTATGTGGGCTTTTTGTTTGCTTGGGTTTTTTCGTTTGTTCGGTTTATTTTGTTTTTTATTCTTTTTTTTTTTTTCTTTAAGTTCCATGTGACAGTCCCTGGTAGCTCCAAGTTTCTGTCTTCTTGTGATCAAATCCAGGGATAAAGAAAAACAAAAAGCCTCTCTGTCAAGTAGCTCCCACGTAAGTTCCAGGAAACCACTGGTTGATAACCCTGAGCCCATCAGAATGGTTTAGGGACTATTTATGGAGCTGATTGGTCAGTTTGGGTAACGTGTTCTGTCTCTGAAGCTGAAAGTTGAGCCCTATCTGAAAATTATGCATTAAATGTTGGAAAACGTTGTGCCTCCTCACTCCAAATTTGGTAGAAAACAAAGGTAGAAAAGAATGCTAGAGAGGCAAATCACCAGGATATATTGCAATGGCTAATTTAAATTTTTTTCCTTTGGTATTTTTCAGTGGTTCCCAAATGTTTGGTGTTTAGCATGTGTTATTTTTATAATTTAAAAAAGTAATAAATAATCATTAAATATGTTCACATATAGCAAATATTATCTCTTGTCTATTCTTAGAAATATATCCTATAGAAATAATTTAAAAGAAAAAAATCTTATATGCCAGTTGACACTCATTTCAATAACATTTATAATTGCAGAACACAATATATTTAAATGTAAAATAATTAAATAATGGTAAGATCAATTTTAGTGAGCTATTCAATAACATATGTATGGTTACATAAATTATTATAAAAACAGTAACTGCATAAAATATATTTATAAGGTAGTATTACTATAATACTAAATAAAAAAGAATGAACATGTGGGCATCCTTTGTAAAAATGTTGGGACAACTATTATAAATGGATATTTAAAGGCAAGAATGATTATCATGCTCGGACAGTTATATTTTGTCTTTTAAAATCATTTTAATATTATAACCATTTAAACAAAAAGATAAAAAAATTAAAGATGTCCTTTTAGAGTTTGAAAGTTACATAAACTTCAAAATTAATTAGGCTTTTGTATATATGTTTAGAACTTTGTTGTAACAAGCACTATATTCTCAGATAGTGAGGCTTGTCACACTGAAAGATACTCACATCATTTTTGTTTTCCATGTGTTGGGAGGTTTCCCTTGTTTCCTAAAATTACAACATCCTTATAGAAATAAACACACCCAATTTTAGGTCTTACAAATTCAGGATCATCTCCATACATTTATTTTTCATGTCCTGTAACATTAAAATTATAGGTGGAAAACTCTTTTGTCTTTTTCTATATTTCTAACCACCTGGTAAACTGGAAATGCCCTACACTTTATGACAGATAACATGAGGTTCAAGTTGCTTCCACTATTTACTGCTGCTAGAGCTTTGAGAAAGTTTCTAAATTTCTGCATCTCAGGTTCACCATCTAGGGAGGGGGTTTTCCCACCTCCCTAGGCATTGTGTATATTAAATAAGTACCTTATGCAAAAGTGTCTGATATACTACGGGATCCACGATGGCCCCCTTAGCATATTAACTGCTTTAGAAGCCAAGCAGAAGCAAGTGCTGCAAACAGTTATTCCTCTCTGCCACTTTTTACTCTTTCCATTAAACTGTAGGGGGATAAATTGAATCCTTGTCCTCCTGACAATATAGAAATGGCTGAGGAGGGAGATCATTTCTGGGAATAGACATATTTCCCAACTGGGGTTAACTGACTAGGAGGATGTAAGTTCATCCCAGAAAGACAATCCAAATGAGTCCTTACTACCTACAAGGTCCCAAAAGATTCAATAGGAAATGAAAGCAAAAGTGACAAAAAGAACAATGGTGTTAATATGTTTCTGAAATAAAAGCATATGCATTTCCTAATGTCTGCAAAATGGATACTATCTTGCAATGTCTAGCCCTCTGGTGGCACTCAATAAGTGCTTAATAATGGCAAGGATAATGCAATTATTTTCTCCCTCTGCCTTTCAAGAGCTCTCTGAAGTCAGGGCAGTCCATAATCTCTTAATACCATCAGGTGACTGTGTTAAGTAGCATTACCTGAACTAAGAAAAGACATGTAAGCAAGACCAAGGTCACAGATGGTTGCCATTTGTGTTAGGCATTTTGTCCCAGAATTCTGAATTCATAAGGCCTCTTGTCATACAGTCACCTAGAGAGCAAGGCACTGGAGAAATAGCAGTAAGCAATTAAAATCCCGTTTGCTGCCCTAGGCTTGTTTTGAGTTCATTGTTCAGCAGATGAGCTAGTTCAAGATTTCACTTTCAGCAGTTCATTTGATTGAACTTGGGACCAATAAAAGTGAAAGGCCACATAAAGCAGTAGGAAATAGCTATGATTTGAGACCATAACTAAAACTGGAGCAATAGAAAATAATCTATAAAGTGATAGTTGACAGATTGCTTTATTTTCAAAATTTTTAGGTTATGGCAAAATAGTAAGGTCTAACTTTTGTTTCTCTTCATTACCTGGAATATTTAATGACTCAGTTCTCAGAATATAATAACACCAAAAGAAGTACTGGCTTTTCCTCCTTTTTTTTCAAACGGGGGTCTTGGAAAATTACCCCTAAATAAATCTTCTGACAACATTTCACATTTAATTTGGTACCTGATAAGCATGGTGAGCTCCAATCTTTCACTTATGATTTTTGTTGAAAAAATAATGAAAAACAAAAAATATGATTTGAGAAAGTGATATACTAAGACGTAGCAGCTCACATCACAACTTCTTTATGATGATTCAGAAGACTTACATCACTTAAAATTTTGGTAAGAAAGGTGATATGTGAAAAAGAATTATATATATATATATATATGAAGCCTAGATATTTCTGATCTCATGCTATTGGGTGAGTTTGTAAGAACAAATATCCCTGCTAGGTAATTTTTTTTTAGTATGATTTCTGACCTAGTTTCTTGGTCAGAAACTAGGTCATAATTATGTGTGTTTAAGTAGGGCACATGATTTTATTTTGAACACAAAAGATAAGTGTGGTAACCAGTTTCTGAGATAGGCTCAATGATACTCCATTTCCTGGTATCCACACCTTGGTAGATTCCCCTCTCAGAGTGAATAGTGCTGAAGGGGATACTGAAGAAATAACAGTGTGTGACTTCTAAGGCTGGATAAGAAGAAAACATTGAGACTTCTACCTTGCTCTCTCTTGAATCACTCACTCTAGGGGGACCTAGCTGCCATGTTGTGAGGGTACTCAAGCAGCCCAATGCAGAGGCCCCATGGGGCAAGAGATTATGGCATCCTGATAAAAGTTAGCTGAGTGAACCAATTTGGAAGCGTACCCTCCAGTTCCAGTCAATTCTTCAGATAACTACAGCACCAGCCAACATCTTGACTGCAATCTCATAAGAGACCTTAAACCAAAACCACCCAACTAAGCCTCTCTAAAATTCCTGACCTACAGTAAATGTAAAATAAGAAATATTTATTGTTTTTCACCACAATCTTCTAGACTACACAGCATCATAGATAACATATACATATTTTATTTATTTATTTTTTTGAGACAGAGTCTCACTCTGTTGCCCAGGCTAGAGTGCCGTGGCATCAGCCTAGCTCACAGCAACCTCGAACTCCTGGACTCAAGTGATCCTACTATGAGTAACTGGAACTACAGGCATGCACACTGTGCCTGGCTATCTTTTTTCTATGTATATTTTTAGTTGTCCAGCTAATTTCTTTCTATTTTTAGTAGAGACAGGGTCTTGCTCTTGCTCAGGCTGGTCTCAAACTCCTGAGCTCAAACAATCCACACACCTCGCCCTCCCAGAGTGCTAGGATTATAGGCATGAGCCACCACGCCCGGCCTAACATATACATATTAACATAGATAACAACATAGATAAATACAATTGCTAATAAGAATTATGCCATCATTTACTGAAAATAACTATAGTCACAGTTACTTTGAAAATACTTTCACAAACTTGTCTCCTAGCTTTATTTTTAATATGCTCTGTACTTTTTTTGCAATATCCTTTTTCTTACTGTTCCTTTTTCTAGCAATGTTCTTGCATTCTTTGCACCTGTCAAAATCCCACCTATCTTTCTAAGCTTGCTAAAGTTCCAAATTTCTTCTACAGGAAACCATCTGCTCCAGTTGGAGGCAAGGTCATTCTTCAGAACTCTCATAATCCATTTCATTTTTACATATCTTATAACACATCATATATTGTAATGTTATTTGTTCTTCTCTTAACAATAGCCTGATTAAACATCATTCAGACCTTGAACCTGTAACTTATTGGTCTTTAATGCATCATGGTTACTAGTAGTGGGACTGCTGTATGGAATAATAAAAAAGGAGACTCTGGGACGAGAACAAGTCAACTAAAGCAGGGTTCAAATTCTTACTTACGATTTCAAAATGTAAAGTTACCTCATCTATAAAATGAATGTAAGAACAAATATATCTCAGAGTTATCATAAAGATGTAATGGTATAATTTAGGAAAAGTACCAGACTCAGTGCTAGCATATTGTAAGTGTTCAAAAAATTATAATGTTATGTCATTTTTGTTCTCCATTTATGTAGTATATAATAATATCCAATATGTATTGACCATTTCATATATTTCAAGCTGTGTTTTAAGCTGTTCATATTGATTATCTTATTTAATCCTCTCACAAAACTTATGCAGTGTCACAGCTTGAAATAAAGAAATCAAAACATAGGGAAGTTGGAAAGCTTGCCTAAAGTCACAAAGTTGGTAAGTGGCTGTCTGGATTAGTAACGGCTGTTCTGAGCCCAGAAGCCAGTGCTTAACCAATATAATATATTGCCCTGTCGATAAAGGTGAGTTAACTATGTGAGGTTACTGGACAGATCCAAAAAGTGTAAATTACTTTGTTATATTTGTCTTTGTGGATCACTTATATTTCTTATTTACTTCATTAATTGGCAAACAGGTCCAGATTTAAAAAAAGATTGAGGACGAGTGTATAGACTTCTATTATATATTTCTCTTGAGATAATCCACTTCTTTGCAAATTTAGATCAGTTATATAGAGACTCACATGGAACAAGGACAGTCATTGATTATGTAAGTTATATAAAACTCTAACAAAACAAAATATAAAACTCTATCATCCGCTCCACTGACGGAACTCAACAGAACACCAGAAATGGAGTTGAGGAGTTTGTTACAATTAATGGCATATATGACAAAGTTGTTTTGATAATCCATTTGTAAAATAGGGATAATACCAATCCTATATTATTACAAAGAATAATTGACTAATCTTTGGAAAATCTCTTACATAGTACTAGGCTTGCTCAATAAATGTTAATCCTCTTGTCTCTACGCTGTCAACAGGCTTAGTCAGGATAGGATAGGTTATGCTTCATTAACAGAAATTCCAGAAATCTCAGTGACTTAAAAATAAGAAAGGCTTATTTCTGCCTCACAAAAACTCCTCTACAGGTTTGGGTGCCTCTTTAGCTGTTGTTGATGTGATCATTTAGTATTGCCTTTCGATATCAATATACGCTTTCAAAGTTGCTGGAGTAGAGTTCAGCACCAGCAATTAAATGCTCTGTCTAGAAACAACACTGGCACTTCCACTTATATTTCATTAGCCAAAGCAAGACATATGACCATGCTTAACTTTTAAGGATCAGGGAAGTACAATACTTTCAATTGCCATGAATGGAGAGATCCAAAAGTAATAGTGAGAAGGCTAATCACTACAATATCATTATTGTTTTATTTGTAGACTTATCCACAAGATGAATTGCTCTATCATTGACTTGAGATCACAATGGTTAGATTCTAGATAATGTTGATTTTTAACTCATTTTGTACTGTTCAGAGGTAATTGTGCGTTAATTAAAAACTAATCATTTTCTATAATTATTGTTTTTTCCTAGGTAAAATTTCACCTACAGTAGGTATGCAAAGGTGTGTGTGTGAGTTGGTGTAATTCTCTTTTATTCTGTATAGAAAGGTGTCAAAATGATGGATGAGCTTCTATAGTCTCCGCTTCTAGCTCCATAGTATCAATAACAGTCCTTTTAGAGAGAGAGAAAACTTCTCAAAATCATATACAAGTGTTTTCTTGCTGAGTAGCCATTGAATTCAGTTGGGACATTTTGAATAAGTTCCTTATACAAATCCCCCCTCTTCTGCTTTGCTATGTTAGACAGAGCCAGCCACACTCAAGAAATAAAACTGGAGACGAAATGTGACATAGTATGTGATTCTCACATAAAATAAAAATGTGAACAAGAACTTCTACAAAGCATAACCTTTCAAATGCAATTTGGATTCATTATGGCTTCAAACAAGCAAGTAAGGAAAGAAAAAACCTACTGGTTTTATTCTTGGACGAACCTCATTGTTATTACTTAACTGCATATTAGTAAGTTGATCTCTTTAGAACTGAGTTTCATGGCATCTTTAATATCTTTTTTTTTTTACACATCTAAGCCATAATATTATACCAAAATAAGTGCAGGGAAAAGAATATCATATAAGCAACTAGTGTGTCCTCAACCAATGCTATCCTTTCTTGTTTCCAAAGAAATATGTTCTTCTCAACTCTTAGGAAGCCAAACTATTCCTCATCCTTCATGTTTCTTTAACACTTAAATGATGATATATAACTTCAGTAAGATAAAGACAAATATAAACACACATTTAGATGTATGGGGTGATTTCAATTTGTCTATATTTTATTTTGAGAAAACATTGAATTTTATTTAGATAGATTCCTTCTTTAAATAATACAAATGTCTTTAAAAACCTCAAAAAATATTTTTTAATTTCTTAAGTAATAAGTATACTACATACTTGTATTCATGTATAATGTATATTTATTAGTAATTATAGAAAATAATTACCATATTGTAAAAACATCAGGAATAAATTACAGTTATAAAAGAGATCAGTGTAATAGACATCATTATGCATAAATTACTAGCTTCTAATCAATATATAGTCATCAGGAGCCAATGTGAAAATTTGTCAAATTAAACTCTACTAATAGATATTAATGCCAATGCCTTGTGAGTTACTGATGCTAATTTTAAAATGTTGTGGCTTTGGAACAGATTTTTTAAAAAGGATATTTTCAACACCCTGGTGTAAAGCTTCTGTGGGGTTATTTGACAGATGTCCTGTGAGTTCCTTCAAAGCAGGGGATAAAAGTATAGCGCTCCAAACAAGAAAGTGTGAGCAGAACGGCTTTTGGGCATGTGGGTGGGGAGGCTGGCACTTTCTCAGTTCAATTAAATGGAATTTTAAATTGTGAATTTGCACAGAGCTGAAAAAAGACAGCCATGTGGAAGTTTGTTTTCATTCTTAAAGTGAATCCTATTCTGCCCTCGATACACTCACATAGTGCTCAGTGCTAACATAGAATCTTCCTATAATGTGAGACATTGGGACACATATGTTGCTAGAAACATGTCTCCTTCTCGGAAACTGAGGTATAGAGTAGCTACAACCAATTTGCTCTCAACATGATTGGATTGACTTTCTAAATTCCGAAAGAGTGTTCTCAAGACGCATGGGTATTAAACATTAATGGCCTTGGCTAATGATTTTGATTCTAGTCAAGATAGAGGAAGCACATTCCACTAGACCTCTCCCACCAATTGCAACCAAAACTGAAAACGACACATACACAACTACTGGATTACTATAAAAGGTAAAGAGAAGGTGGCTAAAGATGGCTCAGTGGAAAATATCTTTGGGAATATTTTATATATATTCTGGCCTGGGTGTTAGAACAGCCCACAATTCAGAGATCAATGAGCATAGAAAAATAAAAATAAAAAATAAAAATATGTCTCTAGTCCAAAGTTCTGAAGGTACCCTCTAACTATACAGCCATCTAGAAAAATAGTGTAGAAGTTTCTCATGAAAATTACCATACACTTACCAGATAATTCTTGGATATTTACTCTAGAGTAACGAAAACTTATATTCACACACACATAAAAATTAAACACTGTGAATGTTCATAGAAGCTTTATTTTTAATCACTACAAGCTAAAGTAAAAAAATATAAATGGTTCTATGATGTCATTTTTATGAGATATTTTATTTGGCCTTTACTTTTTCACAGATCATTGGTTACAATCATTAAAAATACATGAAATCTCATAGGAAATGATTTTTTATACTAGTGTATTGATAGCATTATTGGAAATTCAGTACTCAAGCCCACTACATAAAACTGAAGAAAGAAAAGTATTAAACTAAGGAATTAGAGTTTAACTAAATTTGTAATACACTTTTCATATTTTGGCCACCTCTATCACTATCTTCAGAACTATTTTGGGGGATTATGATATAAAATAGTGATATAAAAATGTCTTTTTTCCATATTCCTTTTACTGGAGTTCAAGGAACATCCCAATTTAAAAGACGCATTGGCAATAGTTAAGCTGTTGATCCAAGCTCTAATACTATTAGCTTTATCAAAATCTGGCAAAAACATATCTAAAGGAGACTGTTCTGAGGAACATTATCACAAGAAATTCTTTCCTTATAAAGCAGCATGTATTTTCCTTGTAAAAGTATCAGCTCACTATTTGTAAAGAAATTTCACCTCTTTTATTATCCAGATGTTGATAGTTTTTTATTTATATTATCTTATATTATTTATGGGGGTACAAATGTTTAGGTTACGTATATTGCCTTTGCCCCACCCGAGTCAGAGATTCAGGCATGTCCATCCCCCAGACAATGTACACTGCACCCATTAGGTGTATATATACCCATCCCCCCACCACCACATGCCAGACACCCAGTGAATGTTATTACTATATGTGCACTTAAGTGTTGATCAGTTAATACCAATTTGATGGTGAGTATATGTGGTGCTTGTTTTTCCATTCTTGTGATACTTCACTTAGTAAAATGGGCTCCAGCTCTGTCCAGGATAATACAAGAGGTGCTAGATCACCATTGGTTTTTGTGGCTGACCTCCAGGGTATACATATACTACATTTTATCAATCCACTCATGTATTGATGGCACTTGGGTTGTTTCCACATCTGTGCGATTGTGGATTGTGCTGCTATAAATATTCTAGTGCAGATGTCTTTTTTATAAAATATCTTCTTCTCCTTTGAGTAGATGCCCAGTAATGGGATTGCTGGATCAAATGATAGCTCTACCTTTAGCTCTTTTAAGTATCTCCATATTGATAGTTTTGAACTGATAAGATTTCATAGTTACTATAACTAAGGGATGAGACTAGGTCCTGGCCGACATACTAAATAATAACAACTATTATTGGGTTGCTCAAAAATTTAGTATTTTGGATTGATAGGTTAGCACCTAGAAAATTCACTAGTACTAAACAAATATTTAAATCCGAATTATTTAATGTATATTTTTGATATTTAGGAAGGAACTTGGCACACTGCAATTGTTCAATGTATATTTTTAATTGTACTGCAAAAGCAGAGAGGATATTATATAATCAAAAAAGTATATAAATGAAGAATGGAATGCTTTAGTGTCTAAAATAATGGTAACAACTATATATCTTTTGAAAGTAAAGGGTTTGAAATAGTCACCACTGCTATGAATGTATTATATCTAGTGAGTGTGCTAAAGTAATAGCCTTATTACATTGTGGCTACACCTTGTTACATGAGATAATACATTTTTCAACTTTACAATATAGATCTGTTATGACCTGAGTTTGAAACCTTTATCAACTTTTCAGTCGAAGTCAAATAAATAATAACTATGGATGAAATGTCAGAGGTTTAAAAAAATAAAAGCTTAGATGGGAGACTTTTCTAATTCTCCACAAAATTTCAGCTTGGAACTAAAAAATAAATATACTCTTGTTACTTTCTTTAAAAAATGTTATTTTCTATGCACAGAAAATTGTCAGGTTCCAAATAGGCCCACAGTTTCTGAGCTTTCCTTTCATTGGAGGTTTGCTATGGATAAAGTTGTTTCAACAAGAAGTTAAATCTAGCCAAGGGAATAGAGACAGTGCTATAGAAATCATTGCATTCATTTGAGAAAGATACTATCTGCTGGCTCCTATGCAGGACTATTGGAAAACAAAATCACTAAATCGCAACTACAAATGCATTTGAATTAATTTTGAAATAAACTGGGGAGGATAAAAAGGAATGTCAGAAGCCTTAACACCTGGCTGGAGGGCAGATGGGGGAGAAACTGACTTTTTAAAATAAATGACTTTGAGAAAATCTTATTTTTCATTGCACACAAATACTATTCATTGCATAAATTAAATCCAATGTCACATCAATAAAGGGTTATAATATTTAGGCATGAAATCTTATCTCCTGATGTCTAATTCAGGGCTGTTTACACATAAATACCACTTCTTAGATTATTTTTCATGTACCTATATTTTATCTTGTACATTTTATAAATAATTCTTATGTTGCTTTTCTTATAAGAATATGGTTATTTCTTTAGTCATGCCATTCCTTTAGCAAAATCATTCTAATGTTCCTCCTCCATCTCATTCAAAATAAGTTCCCAAATAAACCAGGGCTGACATTCTCTGCCAGCACTTACTTCTTTTCCCAGATCTACTGCTAACACATTTCCTGCCAGTCTCCCCAGTATTCACTGTGACCCAGCTACACACTGGCCTTTTCATTGTTCCTCAGACTTGATAAATGTGCTGTTGCTTGATGGCCTTGGCACTTGTTTTTTCCTTTTGCCTAAATGCTCTTACCAATGTATCAACACTTTTCCACTCTTGACTTCCTTCAGGTCTCTTTAAAAATGTCACTATGCCAGAGATTTCCCCAAGAGCTCTGAAAAGGAATATAGCCTGGTAATACATTGATTTTAGTCTGGTGAGAGCTATATCATATTTCTGCCCTATAAGAATTGTAAGATAATAAACTTGTGGGGTTTTTTAAGCCCCTAAGTTTGTGGTAATCTGTATGGTAGCAACAGAAAAATAATATTATATTAATGCCCCTGGCCAATGGACACATACACATGTTACCAAGATATCAAGCTCTAGAAATTTTGTGGAATTTATTTTCTACCCTCTAACACTATTTTATCTTACCAGAGTTTCTAAACTAGTTGCTATTTCCTCCTCATCAGTTCCATACAAATGGTCTCATCCATGTAACGAATCAGTGCAATATCTTATAGACTGGAGAAGCTATCGATGCCTGTACACGTTAGAGTATGTCAGCACTGAAGAGGTGATATAGCTCTGAGGTAGGACTGTGAAGGTTTGCTGCTAATCATACCAGGTGAAATCACATTGCTTCTAATTTTCTCTTCTAGCAGGTACAGAAAAAAACAAACAAATAAACAAAAAATCCACCAGTTCAGTGCTAAGTAAGAATGTAATCTCTGCTGAAGCCCCACCTTTGGCTGAAACTCACAGAGAGCGCTAGAAAACAAATTGAACCACAGAGTTCATTTCAGTTTTAGGCAAACCCACCAGCCTTTTGTGCTCTGGTCAACCATTAGCTGTGGCATGTCCCAGTGATTAGAGTGCCCAGCCAGGGAAGGTGGCTCTTCTTTGGCCAAGGGTAATTCTCTGGAGAAAGGAACAGCAGCAAGTACTCAGCAGTCAAAGTCATAGTAGTTAGAGGATAGGTACACCAGGTTAGTGAAGAGAATCCAGGTAAAGCATGGATAGGGCATTTGTATTTAACATGGCTATCTCCTGTGTAAAAAAATACTTCTTGGACAACATTCCCAAGTGCTTATACTTATTTGCTATCATTGTTTCCCCAAACACAAACACATGAAGGTATTTAGTTTTTTACCATTATAACTTCTACCTTGCCCATCTCCTCATCTCATGTGCTACACAAAGTGTACATAATCATTTCCAAGTCCTAAGTTCCTGACATATGAAATTGCCCACTGCACACTGTGCCTTAGGAAGCATGATCCGTTTCCTACATGGATTGCTTTATGCTGTGAGGAGAAGTCATTTGGACACTGGAAAATACATTTTCCATCCTATTTAGCTCTAACTGAAGATTACACTGATGCAAAGTAGGTTGAGAAGGATCTGGAAACTCTCACTGGAATGGATAGTGGTCTTAGTCCAAGCTTACCTTTTTCCCCTGTTATGCCTCAAGAGGTGTGTCTCTGCATCCTCCAACTTAGACTAAGCTTTGCATAAATACGTGGCCAATGGATATTTTTTAAATTGACAGAACCCCTCAAATATGTGGGACTTCAGAGACCATGGAGTCCTGGCAATATCCGAGTACGCAGAGACCTCAAAAAATGAATAGCTGGTTCCTTTGCCCAGATCTGGCATTCTCATTGGTTGGTTGCTGCTCTGTGTGACAGACAAATTGTTGACTAATTTAAACAATGAAATGTCACAGGCCTACCTTAAGTCTTATTTGTGCATAGGTATTATACTCCTGATTTCTTCTTGAGCATATTGAGACCCTCAGAATTGTCTGATTCATTTTGAAGAACAGGTTTTTTTTCCATCTAAAAGTTAAAAATACATTTCTGAACCCATAATCTCCATTCCTCCTTTCCACTCTGAGGATATAACATGAGCTGAGCTTCTGAACTCCAAAGTTATTTTGTTTTGTCATTTGCAAGGTCATCCTGAAAAAACTTTGTTTTCCTGTCTTGAAAATACTAGCTAGTCATGTTGGGCTACTATAAGATAGAAGCAGAGAAAGGACAATGTTGGAAAAAAAAAAAAACCCACACAAAATGTTGTGATTTTCCAGTATTTTTTCAGTGACTTATTCATTGACAAGTCTCCTTGACTAATTTAAAATATGAAAGTTCTCATGGAGGAAAAATATGCAAACATTAAAACCCCTCCCATATATTAAAACTGGGAAAGATGATGTATCCTTTTGTGGACAAGTTTTAAATCTTTAATTTTGTACATTTTAATGATATCATGTATTGTACTTGAGAAAAATAATGACATATTTACAGGAACAAGAGCAATCTTTTCAAAGAAATGCATTGATATACCATTCAATTCTTTATTAAAAGATCAACTTTCTTTGTGATACATTTCTTGCATTTGAAAGGACTGACCTGTGGTAACAGAAAGGATTTTTAACTGACAGATGCTTTTCATCTAGGAAGGCCATCTGCCCTCATGTCAAAAGGTGTAACACTTTGCAACACAGAAGAAGACCAGTGGTTCAACTAAGTCTAGATTTGTGTCTTCTGTTCTCTTCTCTTAATTGTCTTTTCTGAACAAATTCATTTTCTTAGCCTCAAGGATCACTTCTACATAGTTAAGAGGGAAACACATTGTAATTTCTCTTCCAGGTTCCACTTCCAATTTTTCACCTTTAAATTGGACATTTCCAATTAAAGTACCCACTACTGTCTCAAATTCAGGATTTATTATCTTTTTCCATCAAAGCAGCACAAACTGTTCTTTTCATAATTTCTGCTAATAGCAATCATTAGTCACCAGTAACATAAGAT
The DNA here is from genome assembly GCA_008086735.1 of Cheirogaleus medius. Lineage (NCBI taxonomy): Eukaryota > Metazoa > Chordata > Mammalia > Primates > Cheirogaleidae > Cheirogaleus > Cheirogaleus medius. The sequence continues at coordinate 60,673,742 of VBSM01003204.1, read as the reverse complement.
TAAAAACTTGAAATATTTTTTTTTTCTCTATATCTGATAACTCTCAAGCCCTGTTGATCTTTCCTACACTGTTTTTCAGATTTATTTCTTACTTTCTAATCTCAGGGGAATCATTCTCACACTGATTTCTTTTACCTCATGTCTGAACTTCATTCTATATTTTCATTTCTCAAATATAATCAATCCTGAATATCGCTATGATATTAAAATCCTCAGTTTTACATCGCATTCCTTGTTCAGAAGGTTTTAAGAAGCCCCATAATGTAAACCATAGGAAGAGGCCAAGTTACTTAACTTAGAAGTAAAAGCCTTCCAAAATGCTTTACTCTTTTACTCCATCTACGTCTTGCTAGTAAAAGATTTTTACCTCCAAGTAGGCTAATTTTCTCTCATTCTTTCTCTCTCTCTCTCTCTCCCTCCCTCCGCTTTGAAATTTTTATTATATATATTTAAGGTGTAAAACATTTATATATGAAATCTTAAAAAAATGTCACTAGAGATTAAAACAGTGGTTTCCAGGGGCATAGAAGTATGTAAATCACTTGCATATTCTAAACAAAGTATCGCATTATCTTACACTTGTTTTACAAATTTTATCTTAGTAATAGCATCAATAATAACTAGTTTTAGTATTTTGTTTTATTGAATTCTGAGAGAGCTCACTTTAGATAAAAGGGATATTTATATACTATAACAAAGGAAGATCAGAGAAGTTCAGTGAATTTCCTAAAGTCACACAAAACATTAGTGCAGAACCAAGAAATGTTTTTGACCTAATGTTCTTCTTTTACTATTATATTTTCACTACCATATCACTTGCAATTCACACCATTTATATCTGTTGTTACCTAGAAACACTCCTCAATTACAATCTGGTGTGGGGCAGGGGAACTGTGTTTTGCCACATAAATAATTTAACAAAGGGTTAAGACAATGTAGTGATTAATAACCAGGGCCATGAGAACAGATAGTCTTGTGTTTCAATCTCAGCTCTGCCACCTACTTGCCATATAAACTTGGATAAATGACATAAAATTACTAACCTTCAATTTCCTTGTCTTTAAAATAGGGATGACACCTATCTCAGAGTACTGGTTTATAAGGTGTTCAGTGAGACAATGCATGAAAACACTTAACACAGTGCCTGCCATCTAATAAATGCTATTTTTATTACTATTCACAACTGGTAGTAGGAAAAGTGGTTAAAAGAGTGAAATCTATTCTCAGAAAGATTTCTATACCCTAAAGGCATTGAGATTTTTAAAACCATAAATGATGCATAAACAATGGAAAAAATATACAATGATGGAATTTTAGGCACTCTAGTCAGCCAGGACGGCAATTATTGCATTATGTTAACTGAGTAAACTGTACTATCATCATACATGACCAATCAGGCCATGTGTAGTGGTGAATTTTATGTTTCAACTTACCTGGGCCACAGGGTGCCCAGATATTTGGTCAAACATCATTTCTAGGTGTGCTTGTGAAGATGTTTATGGACAAGATTAACATTAGAACCTGTAGTCTAAGGAAAGCAGATTGTTTTCTCTAATGTGAGTAGGGCTCATCTAATCAGTTGAAGCTTTGATAAAACCAAAGGACCGAGAAAGAGAGAATTTTGCCAGATTGACTAGTTCAGCTAGCACATCAGTCTTCTCTTGTCCTCAGATTGTAACTTACATCATGTGCTCTCCTGGTTCCCAGGCCTCTGACTCAGACTGGATCTATACCATCAGTTCTCCTGGGTCTCTAACTGTCTGACTGCAGATCTTGGAGGTTCTCAGAGTCTAAAATCATGGGAGACAATGCATTATTATTAACCAAAATAACTATTAGTTCTGTTTCTCTGGAGAACCCTGATTTATACACCATAACATAGTAAATACATCTGATTCAAGTCAACTCATACTCGTTAATACTTGACAATGTGTTATGCAATGTGTTAATCGTATCCATGTGTATTAGCCTGCGTAATTCTCATAAAACAGGCAATCTTCTTTCCACATAAGAGAAATGGTTACCAAGGCCTAGAAAGTTAGGCATTTTGAAGGCAACACTAATCACAATTGGTGTCTTTTTGTACCACGTTTTCTCTTTTGGCTCCAAATTTAGCTATCTTTCCATTGTACAATTCAATTTCCTAGCTATTCTTAGGATCTGCATCCACAATTTAGCAACTTGTAAGATCAACACATTTACCACTTACAAGATAAAATAAAAATGTTATGGGAGATAGATATCTGAAGCCTCAAGCATTACAAATATTTTCAGTTTCAAACCTCTGCACTTTCACAATGTGTGATATGGGAGTTGAAGACAGAGGAAGAAATTCCGGACAAAACTACTGAGTAGTAGATTTTACCAAGATATAAACTATAAGAACATGATTTAAAAAAATAAATGAATAATGCTAGACAGAGCTTTGCTTTCTCTCCTCCTCTTTCTTCTTCTCCTTTTCCTCCTCCTCCTTTTTTCTGTCTCGTTCTTTCTCTCTTTCTCCTCTAGTATAATACTTTACATTCTACTCTGTGCTAGGTAATACTATTAAGAAAACTGCAGAAGAATATCTAATTCTAAGATGTCCCTGTCACTTAAAAGGTACTACTTACATCATATTAAAGGAATGAGCAAACTGGCATCAGATGAACAAAGATCAAAAGAAATCTCAGTGCCAAATACAAAGCCACCTCCTGGATCATCAGAACCAAAGGTAAACATGACACAAAGGAAAAATAAGTCAAGAATCTGGCTCACCAAAGGGGCTAGAAAGACTCTCTTTTGAGGTTTGTAGCCTCCAGCCCTATGACAACTGTGTTAGGAGTGTTTTCCCACTCAAAATCTGTAAGTTGAAACTTAATTGTCGCGTATAGTATTAAGAGGTGGGTCCTTTAGGCAATGATTAAGTCATAAGGGCAGAGCCCTTACGCATGGGGTTAGCACCCTTATAAAAGAGGCATGCGGGAGTTGTTCTTACCATTCACCATGTGAAGATGCAGCATGAGTCCCCATCTTGGAAACAAAGAACAGCCCTCACCAGACCCCAAATCTCCTAACACCTTGATCTTGAACTTCCCAGCTTCTAGAACTGTGAGAAAATAAATTTCTCTTCTTTATAAATTACCCAGTCCCAGGTATTTTATCATAGCGGCAAGAAGGGACTAAGACAACCAAAGAAAAAAGAAACTAGGAAAAGAAAAGTTGGCATTTTTAAATTTTGAAAAGAATTAACTCTCTGCTTTGGGTGATTATATTTTTAAGGGCAGCTCCTTCTACAGCTCTATAATGAATGTTATTAGAAGAGCCACATGTGTCCAAATCGACTCTTTTATTTGGATATTTTGTATTTTTATTTAGCATTATTAGCTTCATTTCATAAATCCTGTAAGTTTAAATAAAATGCTATTTTCACAGGCCAAAGAAATATTGTCTAAATATCAGCATCTTCTAAATATAAGGGGTAATTTATGAGTAAAAGTACTCACTTGAAATCTTAAATTTTGGTATATGGTCCATTTATGATATCTTTATATTTCAGAGGATTCATTTAAACTTCTTTTTTCTACCTTCCAGGAAGGTAGAAAAGCTTGGAAAGTTAGCTTGGAAAGTTGCTATAATGTCAAAAGCAGTTATCTTGACAATCATTATCAAGGAAATATTGGGCTATACTGATGGCACTTTGAAGATACTTGTGTGTAGTCCCATTGACCAATTCATGAAGTGAAACTAAATCCAAATGAAGCAGGTCAGACAACCTGTCTGCTGGATGCTTAAGGAGCTGTGTGGCTTTGATTTGCCTGAGTCAGCAGAGGAAAAGCAGAAGCAAAGTGGTCAAAACTTCATCTCAGAACAGCTAAGAACATTCCATTTATTAGAGGCCAAAGAATGCCATTCAGGGTCCTGTGCTTGGGAGGCCTTTTATTTTACTACTTGTAAATCATCTTACATTGCCGAAGTCATTTTTTTTCTTGGTTTAGTTGTTCAGGGAACTTTGCTTGTTTTTAGTGTATGATGCTTATCTCTTTTTTTTAATTTTTTATTTCAGCATATTATGTGGTACAAAGGTTTAGGTTACATATATTGCCTTTGCCCCACCCGAGTCAGAGCTTCAAGCATGTCCATCCCCCAGATGATGCACACTGCAACCATTAGGTGTGAATATACCCATCCCTCCCACATCCTTTCCTCCTGCCAGACACCTGATGAATTTTACTACCATATGTGCACATAAGTGTAGATCAGTTAATACCAATTTGATGGTGAGTACATGTAGTGCTCGTTTTACCATTCGTGTGATCCTTCACTTAGTACAATGAGCTCCAGCTCTATCTAGGGTAACACAAGAGGTGCTAGATCACCATTGTTTTTTTGTGGCTGAGTAGAACTCCATGGTATACATATACCATATTTTATTAATCCACTGATGGATTGATGGGCACTTGAGTTGTTTCCACATAAAATAAACAAACAATTCTGTCTTAAGACAGATAAAATGCAAATTCTCAGAGATTTCTGTCTTGCTAATGACTTTTCACGTTGTGCCTTTTTATAAAATTTCCATAGACAGCTAAATTCATCTGAACCCATCTATTTCTTACTTATCAAATGTTATTGATGTAATTTATGTGCCAAGTGGTCCTTAAGGTTTTATTATTTGCACTCAAAAAGCATAATGTATTTGGAATGCCCTTACTTCTTAGGTTGATGTGACCTATAAATACTTTTAGAAGGCTAAGAAGTAGTCCTCAACCTTGCTAGCCCTAACAAAGAAAACATTTTTACTAGGGGAAGGTCATTGATGCCAGCATTGAAAGGTTTCAATAGTCTCTTCTGTGACTATACCAAAACCACAGAGGTGGATGTTGTCCTAGACATTCGTGTGATCATTTCTTCAAGATGACTTATCACACACTTACTCTGAATCAAGAATAACTATTTATGTGTATATATATATGATCATAAATAGCTAATTTTTGTGCCTTGAGAATATGGGAAGTCTTGAGCAAGGTTCTAATTGCAAATGGTAGAAATACCTAGATGCTAACTATGCTTCTGTAGTGAGATAAATGTCTTCTCTATACCTGAGAATTTCCTCCTGTGACCACCAGTTCCAGGTAAGAATATGAGGGCTTGTACTCAAGAAACAGCAATGAACCCTAATTATTTTCTGAATGTTCTCTTGAGACTAGCATGTCTTCTTGAAATATAAGGAGATAATAAGAAATTAGAAATAGTGAAATTAAGGAATGAGGATTTTCTGTCAGTAGCTCCCTAAAAAGGCTTTAGAACACAATTCGTGGTAAGCAAATGAGATATTTTAGCATTATTCATTTGACAAATATTTATTGAGTAATCAGTATATTTTGATATTGGGAATACAGCAGTGTACCATTTGAGTCAAGGCCATGTATGAATTCCACAAAGCCTAAAGTTACAATAACTTAAACAAGATAAACTTTGCTCTAGCTCATGTAAAAATGTTGCCTTCTTCTATCTTGCTGTTTTTTTTTTTATTCTTAGCATATGACTCTTGCCAATAGCTTCATCCATGATGACTATATTTGGACCAGCAAGAAGAAAAAAGAAAACAAATGAAGGACAACTCGCCTCCTCCACCTCTCTTTTTGAATATTTTCCACAATACAGAAAGAATACTTATATGCCACTGGCCACAGCTTAATCATATGGCAATAACAAGTGTAAGAAAGTCTGAGAAATGTTGGCTATTTTGAGTGTCCATGTTTCTAGCTCAATATCTCATAACATCCTTAAGAAATAGTCAGTTTCATAAATGTTCATAGAAATCAGGCAAATGGGTTTTTGTTAATATGTGAGCCAGAAATCTAGAGGAAAAGGGGAACGCTGGCTGATTATAACACATCTGTGGCAACTGGGATTCACAAGGCCACTAACACAAGAGGATTCTTACTCTAGAGATTCTTTTTCTAGAGCTTATCTTTGTCAAAACCTTGGTGAATTCTGGAAAGTGTGAGTGTAGTTGAAGAGGATATTATTTCCTGGTATTACTGAGAATGACATTTTATACCCCCCAAAACTGAGATATGTATCAGAAGGAAGACAGATCTAAGAAGATAATTGACTCAGACACCAGTTTGTCAAGAAAATAGGGCTTCTAGCCCTTTAAGTTAATCCTGATCTACATGAAATCTCTTGATAATAGTTAGCCAGTGTTTTGAGTCAGTACAAAGTAATATTTCTTCACTATATTTCAAGATGAGTATAAATTAAAGACAAATAAAAAATTCTTGGTTTTAAACTAAAATACTATTTACATAAATCTCAATTTAAAACCAGGTTTAAATGTCTCTTTGTGGATTGGGAACCTTACCATTTTCAAACAAATTAAACTAATTTCATTTAAGTGACAATGTATATATCAAGGCTCTGTATATGTTCACATTTTTTTTTTTTTTATGTTCACATTTTTATTTCACACATTCTCTAGGTAAACAGAGGAAACATTTTTGGTCACCAATTTGTGTTCCAGTAATGCTGAATGTAATAAAATATTAATGGAATTTTGCATACTTTGAATATATTGTCATTCATAGAATTGTGTCATGCATATTAATAGGCATGTTTGACTCTTTCAGTGGAATAATCATTCAAACATCATGTACTGAGCACCTAGCCCTGCCATATGAATTCACTACATTGAGGGTTAGAGATATAAATTGAAATAAACAATATTCTTTGCCCTAATAGAGTTTAACAGTTAAGTTGAATAAAAGGGAAGATCTAAGGTAACTAATAATATAATACAATGCATGCTAAATGCCAAATTAGTGAAACAGATAATAAATGAGATTTGTAGGAATCCAGAGGAAGAAAGGATTACTTTAGGCTTGGGGTGGTGGGGCTTCAAAAAGAAAGCTTATCTTGATACATTCATTGAAAAGTTGGTGAAATTTAAATAATTTTTAAGGTATGTGATTAGTGGAAGGCAGAAAAAAAATTATTTTTAAGTGTTTTGGATATAATCATTCTCTAGGCACAATATTTGAAGTTATGTTTATTTTTTGAAGGTAATTTATAGTTCAAACCTTTTGTGAGTAATACAATGCTGTGGAAGGTATAAAATCTAGGATCAACTGAATGTGTAACTTCCAAGCCTATTACTGCTGCAATGAGAGTCTGGGTTATGATATCCATAAATACACCACTCTTTGAGTGGTGTTTGATACAACTGGGAGTATTTATTTCACTGAACCAGGCAAGTCTTTCCTTTAGTGCATTCTATCTAGTAAGCACTCATGGCACAGAGTTTTATTAAGAAGCTTAATTAACAGAAAAGAGAATATAACAAACAATAAATCATTAGCTGGAAAATGAAACTGACAAACTAATCCCTGGATCCACCAGATTCCTATTACTTTAACCTCTGTTTTACCTTGCTCACACTGTGTGAATATGGGTTGGTTCATTCTTCCATGTACCTGCTGCAAGAAGATGAAAATGTTCTGCTTACTACTCTGTGTGGTCAATAACCAGTTCTTTAGTCTCTGCCATGATCCCGCATGTGTGTTTTTCTCTTTACTTTGATATGTACCAATCACAGATAGAAGAACATGAAGGTCTTTTGTAAAGAGAAATTTTTGGTCTCCATTCTGTGCTGACATTCAATCTCTATGGTATTATTTCTAGTGTCTTTTCAAACCACTTATTCCACAATCAAGCTTCTCCTTCTGTATGGTGTTTCCTGTGTCATATTAAGTCTACAGTCATCAATTCTGTCACTCCTAAACTGTCTGCTGAGTTACCAAGTGTATGATCATTATATATCAAGAAGCTAAAAAATATTTTCAAAGATTCCATTGTTAGATTCTAGAAAAAGAGAAATCTCTTTCTGCAACAATAAGTTGGATCTTGACAATCTTAATATTTTCAGAATGGGTAGATCTGATTTACCATAATGTCTCAATCCTATCTAATAAAAAAAATGAAAGTTTTTTTTCCTAGAGACATATATATTGTAGTAATTTTAATATGTGAAATGTCAAACTGCATGGAAATATCTGGTAATATATAGACAAGAGATTTCACTGAGAGCCTTAACATACTGTGTGCATAAAATAGAACTAAATAATCAATAATGTTAAATTTATAGATCAGGTTTAATATAAATTTTCTTTCCAACACTGAAGTTGGTGCACTTTTAGAGAACAAAATCTTCCCAGTTATCACAAGCAAATCTTAAAAGTAAACAAGGCCTTTTTCTAAACATTGAACTACTTTTAACAAAACTCAGCTTATATAATTGAAGTAATGAAATAAAAAAGAGAAAAAAGTTAGTATATGAAATATAAATATTATTTGTATGTGTTTTATTTAAATTTGTGTGTTTTATTTTATTCTATCTCCCTTCTTAGCAGCAAAATCATCTCTAATTTTTAACAACTAACCTTACCAACCATCTTGATTTAAATTTTAATCTTAAATTTGTTATTTTTTTCACAGCTTTATTGTGGCATACTAGTCACATAAGATTTTATGTATTTAAGGTATACAACATAATGTTTTGATATACACATACATTGATATAAATATACAATAATTGCCACAATCAGGCTAATTAACATGTTCATTATCTCACATAGTTACATTTTTTTGGTGAGAATACTTAAGATCTTCTCTCTTTGTAAATTCAGATATGCAATGCCATATTACTAACTATAGTCAATGTGCTATAGGTTATCACCAGAGCTTATCCTGCGTACTGAAACTTTGTACCCTTTGATCAATATCTCCCAATTTTCCCCACCATTCAGTCCCTAGCAACCACTATTCCACTCCCTGCTTTTATGAGTTTGACTTTTTTAGATTCTACATATAAGTGAGATCATGCAATATTTGTCATTCTGTGTCTGACTTATTTCACTTGGCATAACATCTTCTGAATTTTCATTCATGGTGTCACAAATGACAGGATTTTCTTCTTTTTAAAGCTGAAGAACATTTCATTCCTTTATCCATCATACAATACATTTTATCTATCCATCTTTCTCCTTGCATTGTTGGACCCTTAGGTTGAGTCCATATCTTGATTTTTGTGGTTAATGCTGCAGTGAACATGGAAGTACAGAAATCTCTTCAAGATACTGATTCTGTTTCCTAAAGAGAGATACACAGAAGTAGAAATGCTGGCTCATATGGTAGTTCTAATTATAATTTTTCGAGGAACCTCCATACTGTTTTCCATAGTAGCTGTACCAATTTACATTCCCACCAACAGTATACAAGGGTACCCTTTTCTCCACATTTTCGTCAACACTTCTTTTGTCTTTTTGATGATAGTTATCCTAACATGTGTGAAGTGGTATCTCTTTATGGTTTAGATTTGCATTTCCCTGGAGATTAGTGATGATAAGCATTTTTCCATATATCTGCTGATTATTTGTATGTCTTCTTTTGAGAAATGCCTATTCATGTCCTTTTTGCCCATTTTTTAATCAAGATAATTTTTTTTTATATTGAGTTGTTTGAGTTCATTATATATTTTGGACATTAATCCCTCATTGGATGTATGGTTTTCAAATAGTTTTTCCCATTCCGTAGGTTGTCTCTTCACTCTGTTGATATATTTTTTGTTTGTTTTTGTTTTGTTTTGCTGTGAAAAAGCTTTTTAATTTAATTCAGTCCTATTTGTCTATTTTTGCTTTTGTTTCCTTTGCTTTGGGGGTCATTTCAAAGAAATTATTGCCCAGATCAATGTCAATAAGTTTTTATTTTCCTATGATTTCTTCTAGTTTCACAGTTTTAGATCTTACATTTAAGTCTTTAATCTATTTTGCATTGATTTTTGTATATTGTATAAAATAATAGTTGATAGGTAGAATGTGAGTGGCAAAAAAGGACAATAGGAATCAAGGATGACATTTAGATTGAATGAAGAAAAATTCTCTTCTAGATATGTAAATGGGAGCTTGATAATAGATAAACAAAATGGAGATGTCAAGTATGTTTGAGAAGCTCAATGGTGATATAAATGTGGTGGTCATATGCATGCTGATTTTATTTGAAACCATAGTGCTGGATGAGAATTCAGGTAGAATTACAGAAAGAAAAGAAAACATCAAGGACTTTACCATAATGTAAGTATAAAGAGAATTGGCTGATAGTGAGAGAATAGAGGAGACTGTATTACAATGGGTATACCAAGAAGGAAATTAAATATGGTTGTGAAAAAGGCAATTATATAGTATAAATAATATAAAGCTTGTAATTAATGGGTTACACAGAGTCCACAAAATGCTTCAAGAAAAATAATAATTTTGTATAAAAAATACTCCATGAAAGTGTGTTTACCATTTTTTGATCATTATTAGATAGCTACAAAACTGTATCAATAAAAAATAACCACATTGCTTGAATATACAGATTGTCCCAAATAAACCATATTGCATGACTAAAATTAGTGAGAGTTTAACAAAAAAAATAATATGAGAATACAACTTAACAGAACTCAAGGACTGCCACAAAAGGTGTACTCAAAAAGTATACATATTTTTAAAATATTAATAGAATAAAAATGTAGACTAAGCTTTTGATTAAATATCAAAGTAATAAAACAAACTCAAAGAAAGTAGAAGTAAAAAATTACATATTTATTGGTGCGAATACTACTAATAACATCAAAACATCAAAAAACAGCCTCGTTATTTATTTATTTGTATACATATTACTAACAAAAATACATTAAGTAAAATTCTGGAAAATTTATTCTTAGAAAATGAAAAACACTTATAAAAAGTAATGTACCTATTTAGAAAAATTATAAATGCTTATTTGAAATAAGAAAATCCTCCTTACAAATAACTAAAGAATTCGACTACATATAAAATGGACAACTTTCACATTTATCAGATATGCAAATATTGTTACCAATAATATTTATTATTCTTATGGCAGGTACTTTCAAATACTGGTAGTCATGCAAATAGCTAGAATTTTTCTGGACTATAACTTTGCAATATGTATGAAAAGCCCTATAAATTATATAATAAACCTTGATTCAAAAATAAATTATCTAGACAGAGGAGATATTCAAAGAAGAAGTCTATTACCATTATTATTACCATCATATTATATTATTATTCATCACATTGACAAATTAAAAAATATTACTTAAAGGTACCACAGTGAAAAGGTTAATTTTACCAGAGTATATCTGAAATATTTAGTGAGTAAAAAAAGTTTTAAAAGACTATTAAAAGAAATAAACAAATGTCCTTAATTGGTGCCAAGTGAAAATAACTCATAGGATATTGTACATAAAATATTAATTCAATTATGTAAAGTGTATATACCATACATATACTACTCAAACACAAATCATCACACAAACTAATTAAAAATATGCTAAAAGCCATTTTTATCTCTGAATGATAAGTTTATGGATAATATAGTTCTTTATATCGCTCTGTATTTCCTTAAACATTTCACAGAGAACATATTTTTAAATTTAGAAATGAATAACAAAAACGATGCATAAAGATTTTAGACAGAAGAAACATGATTTGGATTTTGGAAGGGTGAATCTGTTTGTGAAGTTAAGTAACTTCATAAGGAAAAACCTAAATATAATATGATATCTGCAAGGGTTTAAATGGGTTGAAGCTCATTTCAGTGTATTTTTGAAGGTAAAACATTGGAACAGTGTTTTAACATTTTCTCCCACGACGCTGATAATGATCTCACAAAGTTGTTTATAATCATTTTATTGCATTCATCAGCTGAGACTAATTATAACTCAGATGAAAATCATCCTTGCAGAGTGCATTCTAAATATTAATAAACATAAATAATGCAAGTTTACTATTAAAGCAATTCAAAACAACAAACAGAACCCACAGGGAGTTCCTTAAAATTAAACTGGTTCCACATAAATTCTGTCTTAAAATGTTCAAAGTAGCATTATTCCATATCACAGGATATATTAACTTTCTTCTTCCTTTTGTTCTGTTTTCTAATTTTATAGGACAAAATAATAGATGTGAGTTGTTGGCAGGTCAGAAAAAGTTTAGTAGTAACTTCCAGTAAAGAAAATGGAACTTATGTAAACATCAACTGGCTAAGAAAAGACTGAGAACCAGCTGCGCTTGATGTGCATTTTCTAAAATTCTGGAATATTGTCTTACCCTTTCCCTCTATTTCTCATACTGTCAAAAATGGACAATTACTGATGCTATAAAAACACAACTTTATAATTTCAAATTTTAAATTAGTGAGTTTCAAATCTCAGATAAATTGACATATTTTAGTATTTAAAATTTGTAGTTTTTAACACAATCTCCTATTAGATTTTAAGGAGTCTTCATTTTGGTTGTTTTGAGTTGAAAATTTTATATCATACATTCAAATGATTGTGTTTATGACCTTGTGTAAAATAATGAACATTTTAGAGTTGACATCTGAAAATTGGTAGTAAGTTTTTTCCTTTAGAAAGTTGTTAGTAGCATGAAATGCGAAATGATATTTAAAAACATAGAATACATTTTGAGTCTTTTATCCATTTTATTAAAAACTTAAATGTAAGACCCAAAACTATAAAAACGCTAGTAGAAAATCAAGAAAAACTCTCCCTGACATTATGACTAAGATCTCAAAAGCACAGGTAACATAAGCAAAGTTAGATGAATGAGACTTAAACTAAAATCTTCTGCACAGCAAAAGAAACAATCAACAGAGTGAAAAAACAACCTGTTGAATGGGAGAAAATATTTGCAAACTATTGATCCCACAGGGGACTAATATCCAGACTATACAAGGCAGTCAAAAAACTCAATAAGAAAATAACAAATAATCTCACTTAAAAGTGGGGAAAGGACATAAATCCACAGTTCTCAAAAGAAGATACACAAACAGCCAACAGGTATTTGAAAAAGTAATCAATGTCACTAATTATCAAAGAAATACAAATCAAAACCACCATAATATATCATCTTACCCCAGTCAGCATGGTTTTTATTAAAAAGACAAAAAATAACCAGATGTTGGCAAGGCTGCAGAGAAAAGGGAACTCTTATACACTATTGGTGGGAAAGTAAACTACTATAGCCAGTATGGAAAACAGCATGGAGAGTTTTCAAAACGGTAAAAATGGAAAACTATCATTCAATCCAACAACCCCTTTACTGGGTATCCACCCAAAGAAAAAGGAATCAATATATCAAAGAAATATGTGCACTATTCACAATAGCAAGATACAGAATCAACAAATGAATGGATAAAGGAAGTGTAATACACACACACACACACATACATACATACATATGTACAATGGAAGACTATTTGGCCATAATCACTGGCAGCAACATGGATGAAACTGGAAGTCCTTATCTTAAGTGAAACAAGCCAGGCACAAAAAGATAAATATCACATGTTCTCACATGTGGGAGCTAAAAAATCTGTCACATGGACAGTGGAAAGATAGATAACAGACTGGGAAGGGTGAGTGAGGGGGGAGGGATAAGGACAAAGAGAAGAGAGTTAAAGAGTGCAAACATAAAGTTAGATAAGAGAAATTAACTCAATGTTTGATAGCAAAGTAGAGTGAGTATAAACAAAAATGAACTGTACTTTGAAGATGAATACATTAAATACTCTGACTTGATAACTATGCATTTTATACTTTAACAAAATTTCACGTGTGCCTCATAAATTCGTACTAATAAAAAACAGAGCATAAACTTTATTAATATCTATTCTTATTATTACCATTGTATTTTCCTTTCTGGCTCTGAATGTCATCACAGTTTATTACTATTACTTTTCTGTGTTATAGTAATCATTAAATATGAGGAGACATGTGGATACTAGTTTCAACTCCACCACTTAATATGTGATTTCACTTTTGGCAACCTCACTCTCTTCATTTGTTAAATGCCACTAGTGACACTTGATATAGCTACTCCAAATACCTTGGCAAGGATCAAATAAAATAAATGATTGAAAATACTTGTAAACTCTAAAATGCTATTCAAAAGATAAGGCAGATTGTACACTCCACATATTCATATTACTATCAAAGCTATGCAATGCCAAAAAATTAGGCATATTCTGACATGCAAAGAGCAAATGCTTCCAAACATTTGAATATTACAATATTTCTCAATGCTTTAACATGGAAATTACTTTTCAGAATTTTATAGTGATTCACTTTGTTTATATAAAAAGATACAAATTTAAAAAGAAAACCATGATGCTTCCCAAAGTTTCCTTTTGTCATCCAGACTGTTGGTGTTATATAGACCAAATTTACATTTCCTTGGATAATTGCAAAAGGTTTGTTATCACTAAAAAATTTCTAATCTACAAAGTACAAGAAATCTTAACACTCTCTACTTTGATATTCTTTGCTAGTCCTTGCTATTCTAATTTCTTACATGAATGAAGTAAAGATCTTTCATTTCTTTTCTTCTCTATGAAATTAAATGTTTTATTTTAGAAAGGAAAATACTATTTAATAAGTATGACTAAAATTAATACCATGTGAAAGTTAAAAGCATTTCAAGTTTAATAAAGGTAATAAATTTAAAAAAAAATCCAAAACAGAAAGCTGTACTTAACATATTTGTTGCATTTTAATGTTTTAGATTAAAGATTGCACGTGGAAAACTCTTAGCAAACTTCAATATCATAATATTAGTGAGCTAAACTGAGAAACAAGGTCATATTTCAAGTGAAGTAGAGAAATATCTAGATTTATTTAATACATATATGGTAAAACTATTTATAAATCACACTAATAATTACACAGTAGGAAACACAAGAGTAATCAACTTACATGATTTCATTTAATCATTAAAATTATTAAAATTTTTAAGATTATATCATCTTCCTTTATATTTACAGATTTTTCTGCTCACTGGTTAGACATAGTAAAATCAGTGGCCCTATAAACAGTTTTCATTGAGAAAAAGTCTCAGGAAAGTGGTGAAATTGAAAAGTTTTGTCACATTTCATATTTTGAAATATGACCTTACTTAGCAGTTTAGCACTCACCAATATTAGAATTTTGAGATTTGCTAAGAGTTTGTCACATGTAATCTTTAATCCAAGGATTCTCTAAGATCCAGACAATTGTATAGATGAGTTTTAACAAAACTTAAAGGAAGCAGACACAAACTTTTTCATGAAATGGAATACTCCCAAACTCATAATAGGAGATTAAAATAAGTTTGGTGGTCAAATTGGACCAGAATAAAAGAAGATGAAAGAAAATCAGTCAATCTCATTTATGAACATAGTTATTAAGAATTGAAGAAAAATAATACATAATGATGAAGTTGGTTTTATCACAGAAATGCAAGGCTTAATTTATTAAATTAGTTCACCACATTAACAGTTTCCCTTTAAGGTTATGGCTCTTCTCAGTATACCACCTACCTTTTCTTATGTGTCTCCTTATTTTCTCCTCTCACTTCCCTCTAATTCCAACCTCTCCCCAACCTGCTAACAAATTTTCTGAAGTTCTCAGATGCCTAAATTAACATAGGCTCTTGTCTCAGAGAAAGATATCTTGAAAAATTGACTCACAATTACTACATTCATATGAACATTTATATTTCAGAGATGTATATAGAAATAAGGTAATAAGTACCTTGAGTGAAAGAGTGTTATGTGGCAAAGCAAAAACCATTTTGAAGTTGGAATGGTGATAACTTTCTTTATACAAGTTAACTACAATTTCTTCCATGGAAAACATGACACAGGTTCTTGCTAGTACACATAAACTGAATTGTCTTTTGCTATTATTTCCCTTTGCTCCAGAGCACTATAATTTCCTTTCTTTAACTTTTCCCATTCATGCAGTGTTGATGTGTGGTTTCCATCCCTTAACTAGTAATAGTTAGATCATTTGACATTGTACTTAACGCATTGACTGCCACACTAGAAAAAAAAAATATTTTTCCTTTGGGGCCATGGTGTTTTATTACAAAAATAGAATGAAAACTTCGAAAACAAAACGGTCCTTTCTAATTTAATGAAAAATGTGTTATTTTATATTGTTTTTGTGTGTGAGTTATACCAACTTGAAATATAGTTCTCATGGCTCCCAAGGTGAAGAGACATGAGTTACATACACTTCACGAGGCCTTAGGCTCAAAACTAATGTGAGTTAAGTACAACTCACATGGCAGTTAATATGTTAAATATTGTCCTTAGGATATTTTCTTCAATTTATTTTTCCATGTAAGATATTTTGCTTTACTACAACCCAAAGGATTCTATTTGCCATGCTCTAGGAATGTACAGCATTTTAAAATATCAAAATGTTCTGTTAGATAATATTTGAAACAGATTTGAACAGAGCACTTTATAAGTGACTGAGTATAGATATGATAAAAAAACATATTTTTCTCAAACCCAATAGCATTTCCTAAAATACTTCAAAGATTTTTGTTAAAAAGTATAAATTTAATACCCAGAGACAATTCCTTCTTATAAATTCATTTCTCTTCTTCATTTAGATAGAGATTATAAAGACAAAATTAGACATTTTGATTATTATTATGTTTATATATTAATAATAACACTATTCCACCATGAAAGGTGGAGTTCTTTTTTACCTACTGAAAGTACTTATAAATTAAAACACAATAAAGAATATGGCCTTTTATATTTAAAAAGGAATCAGTGAAAATAGATGTTGTTAAATATTTGGAATGACTAAAATTGGGCATTGAATTTGACAATCAAGACAAAATGGAAACTTAGATTACAGGATTTATTTTTCTAACTCATTCTACCTCACAAATAGCTTTAATGTCTCCCTGACATTTCTTTTCTCCCCACATGTATAAAGGACACGGTTATATAATACAATAGATATGGAACAGGAACAGAATCATGAAGTAAATTTATTTCTATTGCTCCCATCCTTATGGGTGTCCTATTGAAATATGAATATAGAAAAGAATATGTGCAACATGATATTCTTCTAGATAGAGAAAATAGGAGAAAATAGTACAACTATTCTTGTATCTCCATCACTTTTCTCTTCCCCAACAATAAGGAAACATTGCACTGAAGATAAATTTTCAAAGACCTTAACTGCCAGCATGCAATATTTTTCTAAAATTTCCTAACACAAAAAATAATGAAGCTAGAAGAAACTTGAGAGATCCTGCAATTTTTCTTGAGGTTAAACCATTCGGAACAGATGGTTATCTTTTTTATTTTTAAGAATTTACACAGCTATTTGTGATGTGATTTTATAACCTGGGTGGTCAAGAATGAGCTAAACCCTATTCTCCTCAATTAACAAAAAAAAGTGCAAAAACAAACCAAAAAGGCTAAAATATCAAAATGTTCTGTTAGATAATATTTGAAACAGATTTTCGTCAGAGCATTTTATAAGTGATTGGGTGTAGGTATGATTAAAAAACATATTTTTCTCAAAAACAATCAGATGTTATAGCATTTCCTATAATATTTCATAGATTTTTGTTTAAAAGTACATTATGAGATTTATTACCAAGAAAATTAAGGCTGGGCGTGGTGGCTAACACCTGTAATCCAAGCATTCTGGGAGACCAAGGCGGGTGCATCACTCAAGGTCAGGAGTTCGAAACCAGCCTGAGCAAGAGTGAGACCCTGTCTCTACTAAAATATAGAAAGAAATTAATCGGGCAACTAAAAATATATAGAAATAATTAGCTGGGCATGGTGGCGCATGCCTGTAGTCCCAGCTACTAGGGAGGCTGAGGCAGAAGGATTGCTTGAGCCCAGGAGTTTGAGGTTGCTGTGAGCTAGGCTAACGCCAGGGCACTCTAGCCCTGGCAACAGAGTGAGACTCTGTCTTGAAAAAAAAAAAAAAGAAAATTAAAAATTCTTGTAAGAGTCTTCACATTCATTAATATGTAAATATTCATGATATTTATTTTACTGATATAAAAGAAATATGACTCATATAAGCATATCCTGCACATCTTTGTTCTCCCCTGCAATTGTGAAATCTTGAGTTAGTAATGCCTATAGAATCGATAGTTTGTTATCTTGCTTTAAAATGTTGCAGAGCCACATGTATCCATAAAGGAATAGGGACAGGTACTAAAATATTTGGAGTAACAAAATTTCAAGAAAATAAAAGCACATAGGATTAATAAGGTCTGCATAAATGTTGTCAAGATAGTTTTGATTTATCCCCATATGCAATTTACCACTTCCATAGACCTAAAATCAGTTTAGAAAATCGAAGTTATTTGAATGAATTCCCTGTAAATATATACAGAAAGGTTTAGAGTAGTAATAAAAGTACTTCAATAATCACTCTATTTTGGGTTCAAAAAATATTTTATGCATATTTTTAAAATTGCCATTTCACAAAATACCATTTTAACCAAAAAATATATTAGTCCCCCTTTATCCATGGAGGATTCATTTCAAGACTCCCAGTGGATGCTTGACACTACAGATAGTACTGAACCCTATACATACTATGTTTTTGCCTATACATATATAACTATGATAAAGTTTAAATTATAAATTAAGCCCAGTACTCTTGTGCTTTAGGCCATTATTAAGTAAAATAAGTATTACTTGAACACAAGCACTGTGATACCATGACACTGTGACAGTTTATAAGATAAACTAGAAGGCTATGAAGTGACTAATGGCCTGGTAGCTTAGACAGCATCTGTATGCTGGACAAAAAAATGATTGACGTCCCAGGTGGGATAGAGTGGTGCAGCGTGAGACTTCATCATGTTACTCAAAATACTGCACAATTTAAAACTTATGAATTGTTTATTTTTGGAATTTTTCATTTAATAGTTTCAGACCATAGTTTACCAGGGACAACTGAAACCACAGAAAGTGAAACCACAGATAAAGGGGCAGAGGGTAGTATAGTGTCTGTATGTGTTTTCTGGGTGTGTTTGTATAGAAGAAATTGTAAAAGGATCTTAATGTATTAACTCCTATTATATTTTCAAGCATCAGGTTACCACACAAGGAACATGCATGAGAGAAATGTTATTTTGTTATGGCAAATAATAGAAGGATATAGACTATAATTAGCTGATTAAAACCATGGTTGAGTTGGGAATGAATTTTCATTTTATATTTCTTTAAAATATTTGCAATTTTAAAAGTGTGCTTGTACTATTTTGCCTGGTTAGAAAAACAACAAACCATTTAAGTGGTTTCTACCGCTTCCAGTACACACAACAAATTTTAAAAAGAACAAAGCTAACTTTCCCATGTCAAACATACGCTACACATACACACACATATATTTTAACTTACAATACAAAACTATAATGATACATAAAAAATACAGTGAATAGTAAGGCATTAAAGTTATAAAAGAAATAAGGCAGAAAGAACAGATGCTGTCAATCATTGAAATTTAGAAAATCTTCAGAAGTACTGAGAATATTGCGGATCGCTCTTACAAAAAGATGACATAAAGGGTTTATGAGTAACTCGACATTCCAAGAAAGAGATGCAATTTCAGGGAAGGCAGATAAGAGCCCCAATGTTGATCCCAGGTTTGCTTTGGTTAATTCAAGCTACTACTTCTGGTTAAAGAGAGTAGACAGTTGAAAAACTTCATTTACCAGATGCCCTTACAGTTGGAAGATTGGAGAGGTAGAAAAAAGACAGACATACATAGTGGTACATACATACATACATAGCAAGTTACCCAAATACCCCGTGTTCTGGATTCCAGGCTGCGTATAAAGCAGTTGTGCTGTGATTGCTCTGGGTTGGGGGAAACAAATGGCAGCAGAAGCAGCATTTTTTGACCTCTGAACTACAGCTAGCAAAGTGTGGTACAGAAACCCAAAGTCTATTAGAACCCACCTTACTTTCACCTTTCCAAATGTTTAGCATCTGTCTAAAGTCCATCACTTATAGTCTATCACTTCTGCTTGAAAATCCTAGAGTAGGCTCTATATCCTGCATGGAACCCAGGTGCCAGAAAGGTAAGTCATCTCCAGGTTGTGTTTCTTCCTAACTGAGGGCAGTGAAATTGTGGAATGGAGACAAAGTCCCTGCTATTCTTGTTCTGAATTACTGATCCAGGGAGAACTTTATTTGACATAATAAAATTCTTATACTAAACCACTAAGTTTCGGGATGGTTTGTTATGAAGCAGTGATAACTAGAACAGAAATTCTAGTTACCATTTAACATAGTGTTCTTCTACAATAAAAACTTAGAATTTTGTGATTGGCTTTGGGCTGGGTGCCAGGCTAAAGCTTGAAGAGTCTTGAGCAATCTGCTAGTGAAAGTGGTAAAAAATTTGATGCAACTATTGGTTAAGTCTGCAAAGATAGGGAGAAAATTATTTATGGAAACTGAAAAACAAAGTAATTTCTATTAAGAAGGAGCAGAAAGTTTGTCAAACCTCCCCAATATTGTGGAAAAGATAAAATATACCTAATGCACCAGCAGAATTGGTTAAGGAGGTGGATTTAGAATGTGGAAAGTGCCAAATGATTCTTTAAGCTGTTTATTATAAGATATGAATGTAAAGAACCTGTTCAATTTGTAAGCAAAATAGAGGAAATAAAGCATGTAGGACTGTGTTAGAAAATAGATTTCTCATTTCCCGTCTAAGACAAAATGCTCAAAGAAAGAAGGGACTCAAGGCAAAAATCAAATCCAGGGCAGTGTCAGAAAAATGTCTAGGTGTAAAGGTTAAACCATGGAAGGACTGTAAACCGTAATAAACTTAAATAAACTTCATAAAGCCATTAAATGGGTAAATGACTTCTAAGTATGCTAACACTATACTGTACTCACTTTCTCTGCTAAACAAGAGCATCCTATAGAGAATCCAAGATACAGAAAGTAATTGTCCAATGGAATGGTATATAAGTTACAAATTGATATACAGAAAAACTATATATATTAATTGTATCAGTTTGAACTGAAGACAACAGAAAATATAAAAAATAAAAAAGAGACGCTCCTGAAACTCCCAACTTTTATTTGGAAGAAACCAGTGGAAAAGTTTACTTAATTGCAAAAGGTGGCCACTTTCTGTAGAAAAGAAAGGATAAATCAGAGGGCAGAACCAAGACTCCAGAATGTGAGACCAAGAGCTATGAAGAACAACTCCCATGAAATGAAATTATGTTCTAATCAAGAAACTGGCAATGTGTACTTATCTAGATTTTACAATTGTTTAGGATCACAATTGTTTTTTTCCCTCCTTTTTTGAATGAAAGTATGCATAAAGTCATCCTGTACCTGTACCAGCATTATATCACTACATGGGGGGGCGGGGAGAGATGCTAAGTAACTTGCCTTTCAGTTCGCAAATCTTCATAATTCAGAAGGATTGCACTAGGAGAATTGCATCTCTGGAGCGTTATCCAAACTGGGACATGATTTAGATGATGCGACCTGGACTTCAAGTTGATTCCATAATGGGATAAATCTTGGGTAACCTGGGGGAAACGGTGTAGGTATTATGCATGTGGGAGGAGTGAAAATAATTTATGGCCAGAGGGCACACTCTAAAGATTTTAAAACATGGGCCCCAAATTGTCAGATACTCCTCATATCAAAAGGTGAGGGTCTGTGACCTTTCCCTTTGATTCTGGAGAGACGTGTCTAATAGATTTGATAGAAATAAAGGAACCTTCTGAAGCGGTCTCATAAAAAAATAATGAAGCTTCTCTCTGTGTGTATGTGTAAGTGTGAATGTGTGTGAGTGTGAGTGTGTGTACTTTATTCCCTGAGCCATCATATAAAAAGTCTGAAGCCACCATGCTGTGAGAAAGGCAAGCCATACAGAGAAGTAACATGTAGGTATTCTGGTTGGCAATCACAGTTTTAGATTTGCCCCTTCCTAGATGCCAGATAATATGAATGAATGAGCCTTCACGTGATTCCAATCTCTCTCTCTGTTGAGCGATCCCCAGCCTTTGGGTCTTCTCAGCTGAAGACCCAGACATCATGAAGACCCAAAGAGACCATGAGCATAACAAAATTATTGTTATGCTTGTGGGCAATTTATAAATGCAGAGATAGTAACTGTGATGCCAATGATGATAAATAATAAAATATATTTAAAAGCTTAAATAACTATTTTTTAAATGAAAAAGCAAAACAGAATGTGAAGTCATGATTAATTTCTTAAAAAGAAATATAAAATTTTTAATGAAAAAACTATTTTTCAGATTCTATCAAAATAAAATCATGCTCATATCTTCTTTCTTAGGCAGTCGTGAACACTGCAGTCAATACTGTTTCTTTTTTGATGTTAAATCCCTGGTGTAAAATTATCATATGGTTATGTGGAAAAATCTCAACAGTGTTGTTCCAAACCTACATATTAAACATCTATTCCAAATGAACTAAAATTTTAAATTTAAGATAAACTTAAATTTGATTATAAATTTTGTGCATAGTTGCCTTACAAATATATTTTAGATATGTGGCTATTTCCATATATCACTTAAATAACTAATCCTCCTTTGTTAAAGCAAACATTTAAGCTTTAAAAAAAGAAAATTAAAGAGCCAAGAGGAGAGAGCTCAAACAGTTAGTTGAGTGATGCATACTTTTATTATGACATCAAATATTTAAATTAAAATATTTTTATTCATCTTTTCAATATAATTTGTAATAATACCATTACTCATTGATTATTAATGCCTAAATCTATATATTATCTCCATTTTATATTCATAGAAAGATTATTCATTGTCTTATAGAATTAACTAGGATTTTGAAACAGGAAAATATTTATAAAATTACTTAATTATTAATACTTTTAAATAATGGCTTTTTTTCCTTAGGAAATTAATAAGAACTTTCCTATGTGGAAAACATGAATAGAATATATAACTATGACCAAAGTAATATTGTAAATTTCAAACTCCTCCTCACTATCTACATAATTTTCTTCCTTTTGTCTTTTTTTTAATTCATAAGAAAATTGGTCAAGTGGTTTTCAAATACAGATTTGTACAGCATTAAAAATAATCACATTTATCCATATTCTTAGTACTCTTATATCAAACCAAATTTTATTTTTCAATTCTTCCCAATATTCAATATTTCTACGGAAAACCTATTCACATTTTTTATTGAGATTTCTGGCTTTTGTGCCTTAGTTTGGTGAACAGAAATAATATCATTTACATACTTCCATTGGGTCCTTTCCTTCAATTTTGAATTGTAACATATTAAAAAAATTATTTTCATGCTTGAGAAATTTCTATAAGTTGTCTATAAATATAGATTCAAATGTATAAATTCTATAGCTTAAAAAAGTCTTCCCTTACTCCAAAATTTTACTAATATTATCCATTCTTGAATTTATTTTTCTTTATTTTGATAATTTAAAAAAAAACTAGATTAGTCTTTTGGAGGGGCAGCTAAGTCTTATTTTGTGAAAAGCTGTGTTTTCAAGAGCAATGACTCATATTTGTGTCTATTTTCATGGAATCCAGAGACTCATGACCTAGAAGGGAACATTTAAGTATTCTACTACAAGATTTTTCTTTAGTTAGGAAAGCCACATGCACAAGTTACATGTTTGGGTGAACCTGGGAATTGGTTTCCTTACCCACCAATTAGTTGGTTTTTTCATTAACCTGTTTCCTAACTTGTTCAATTGAATTAAATTCAATTTAAAAAAAAAAACATTTTATAGGACAGTTTTTTAGTTGTGCCTCATTTGTGAGAATTTCAGTAGAAAACCAAACTAAACCCTACAAGAAAAAATAAACAATCAAGTGAACAAAATAAATGAATGTGCAACTTAACCATAAACACAACCACAAAGCAGAATTAAGGGAGAAAACGTGAGAAAACTTTAAATTTCTGCCTTTTCTTTGAAGAGGCGTATGTTTTCCACAAAAAACCAAGAGTATAATAGATTTTTTAAAAAGTGTTGGTTAGCCTTAGTTTTTCCCATAAAATTCTCAGTGACACATAGAATCAAATCTTTGGGGGGAGGCTAACTTTGATCATCTACAAAATTAGTGTAGGAATCAAATTTTCGTTCCAGAAATTTCAGTTCCCCAAACCTGTGTTACTTATAAAACAAACTAACAAGCAGCAAAAAAAGTAAACAAAACAATCCATTTTTCCCATTATAGTTTGTCAAATATGTGCCTAATGTACGGCAATAAAATGTCACTTCTCAGATATTATAGCAGTAGTTGTTCTAAGGATCATAAAGTATAGGAGATTACAGGAAGAAAAACAAATGCAACATTACCTAATATTAAAGATAGAGTGATCATTAAATCAAGAGAAGGGATTTGGATAATAAACAAAGAGAAAGAGAAAATATACTTTCAGATCTCAATCATTCATAAACTTAATCTTAAAATTGCCCTCATAATTGACATTTTCTTTTCTGCAAAATAAACTAGATATCTAATTAAAAATTTGACTATGCTCATAATAGTAAGCCTCAGTTAAAATTCTAGAGTTTATTGTTATGCTTATACACTTTAATACACTTTGAGGTGTTACCCAAATCTTACTATAGATACAGGAACCCACCCAAAGTTTCATTGTGAAAATATCATTGAAATTTTGATCTCTTAGCATGCATTCTTTTAAATAATTACCTAATTTCTATAACCTACCTCTCAGATTTCAGTCTAACTTTAAATTGAAAATGAAAATGAAGTTTGTAATATACTGAACCAATATTGAATGGCTAGATGGATGGATAGATGGATGATAAATGGAAACTGAACTACTAATTCCATTTTTGTATGGTGCCATATGTTTGTGAAACATTCATTAGAAAGGCTGAAAAATAAATGGACTTGTGAAAGTGTACCATTTCGTTTAATATTTAACCTTCTTTCATGTTTCTGTTTGGGATCTTGGACACCACTGGTGTAAGTAAAAAAAGGGAACAGGACAACTAATTTCTTTCTAACTCTGGTTTTCTTTTATGCTTTTCTGGTGCATTAAAAACTTCTAATGGTGCCAATTATTACCTTTGTTTCCTTTCATATGTCTTCTCGATTGCATTTTACCAATTTACTTTCAGCCAGTCTTTATGTACTAACAAATTGGTAGAATAACACAAGTAAGCAGGGAAAAGGAGAAAATTCCAAAATGTTATTTTCTCCACCACCAAGCAGTAAAAAGGAGGAAAGTACTACTTTAATCTCTTTAATATGAATACTTTTTTCAATCCTGGAATGAGAAAGTACATCCTGCTTTATTTGAAAAATGTTCCCCTTAGGAATAAAAGAATCAAAGATAAAGGAAAACATGTTAAACTCTATAGCACTTTAGGCTGTTCACTCTCGCTACCTCTTCCTGTAGAACTGATTGATCTTCTAAAAATCTGAAGTAACTTTTGCTGGCAGCTATGGATATTCTTTTGGTACAGAAAATATATCAAATTCATTAAATTTTTCTCACATTGTTAATTATTAATTTTGGCAAAAAAATGCCAGAAGTATTTTCAAAGATTGGCAAAGGTGATGGCTTATTTTGGAATTAGAAAATACATTGTTCTACAATTGAGTAAATGATATGTTGAGCTTGAATTTAGGTTCTTTGAAATATATTTAAAGCATTGAGATTGTGAACTTTATGTTAATGGGATGTATCATGTAATTCTTTATCTTGTCACTCTGATTTCCAAGACATCACAGTGGTTCAAATTTTATGGTTATTTTTCTTTTTCCTTTTGTCACCTAACCTTGATTATGACCTAAGATAACACAAAATTTATATCTATTATAAAATTTATGTATATTATATTTATAATATAAATTTTATGCTTGTGTCAGTGTGTATAATCTGAAAGACAATAGAAATTCATATCTACTAAGGGTCAGCTTTTTCTCTTCTTTTTTTTAATTTCAAAATATTACAGGGGTACAGATGTTTTTGGTTATATAGATCACTTTTCTATACTTGAGTTAAGGTTATAAACGTGCACATCACCCAAACAGTGTTCATTGTGCCTGTTAGGTATGTTTTCACCCAATCTCTTCTCCCCCCTTCTCCCTGCTTGATCCACTTAGTTTTACTTCCCTCTGTTCATATGTTAGTTGCAATTTAATAGTGAGTATGTGTGGTGCTTGCTTTTCCATTCATTAGATACTTTACTTAGGATAATGGTCTCCAGTTCCACCCAAATTGTTCCAAAAGGAATCAATTTATCCTTTTTTGTGTCTGAGTAGTATTCTATAGTATACATACATCCAATTTTGTTAATCCACCGGTGAATTGATGGTTACCCGGGTTGGTTCCACACCTTTGCATTTGTAAATTGTGCTGCAATAAACATTTGAGTGCAGGTATCTTTTTTGATAAAATGACTTCTTTTCCTTTGAGTAAATACCTAGTAGTGGGATTCCTGGATCAAACGGTAGATCTACATTTAGTTCTTTGAGGAATCTACATACTGTTTTCCATAGAGGTTATACTAATTTGCAGTCCTACCAACAGTGTATAATCGTTCCTTTCTCTGTGTATCCACACCAGCATCTGTTGTTTTGGGACCTTTAAATAAAAGCCATTCTACTTGGGGTAAGGTGATATCTCACTGTGGTTTTAATTTGCATTTCTCTGATGATTAGTAATGTTGAGCATTTTTTCATATGTTTATTAGCCATTTGTTTATCTTGTTTTGAAAAGCTTCTGTTCTTGTCTTTTGTTGATGTTTAATGGGGTTGCTTGCTTTTTTTTCTTCCTTGCTGAATTTCTTGAGTTCTTTGTAGATTCTTGTTACTATCCCTTTATTGAACATATAGGTTGCTAATATTTTCTCCCATTTGTAGTTTGTCTATCTGCTCTGTTGATTATTTCCTTAGCTGTGCAGAAAGGTTTTAATTTAATCAAGTCCCATTTATTTTTGTTGTTGCTGTGATTGCCACTGAGGTCTTCTTCACATATTCTTTGTGTGTGTCAACATCTACAAGACTTTTTCCAACCTTTTTCTTCTAGCATTCTTATGGTTTCATGCCTTATATTTAAGTCTTTTATCCATCTTTAACTAATTTTCTGAGTGGTGAGAGATATGGATCTTGTTTCATTCTTCCTCATGTGGCTATCCAATTTTCTCAGCACCATTTATTAAAGAGAGCTTCGTTTCCCCAGTGTATATTGTTCTCTGCTTTGTCAAATATCAGTTGGCTATAGGTGGATGGTTTTACATCTGTTCTCTTCCATTGGTCTCTGTCTGTATTTTTGTGCCAATACCATGCTGTTTTGTTTATTACAGACTTGTAGTATAGTTTGAAGGCTGATAATGTGATACCTCTAGATTTGTTCTTTTTGCTTAAGATTGCTTTGGCTATTTAGGCTCTCTCCTGGTTCTAAGCAAAGTGTACAATTATTTTCCACCTTTTCAATGTAGCCTTAAATGCCTACATCCAAAAACAGAATTATTTACAAATCAACAATCTAATGATAGTTCTAAAGGAACTAGAAAATGAAGAGCAAACCAAACCCAAAGCCATCAAAAAAAAAGTGAAAGAAAAAAAGAAATAAAGAAAGTCAGAGCAGAAATAAAAGAAATGGAAAACAAAGCAAAGCAAAAAATACAAAGGACCAATGAAACAAAAATTGATTCTTTGAAAATATAAAAAAAATTTATAGACCTTTTGCTAGATTTACCAAGAATAGAAGAGAAAGACCCAAATAAGCTCAATCAGAAATGAAAAAGTAGATATTACAACTGATATCACAGAAATACAAAATATTATCTGTGAATACTATCAAAATCTCTACATGCATAAACTCACAAAAGTAGAGGAAATGGACAAATTCCTAGAAACACACAACCTTTCAAGACTTCCTGACCCTTTCAGTCAGAAAGAAATAGAACTTCTCAACAGATCAAAAAGAGCAGTGAGATTGAAGCAGTAATAAAAATGCTTGCAACAAAAAGCCCCAGACCAGATGGATTCACAGCCATATTCTATCAGACCTACAAAGAATCAGTACCCATACTGCAGAAATCATTCCATAACATCAAGAAGGAGGGAATTCTTTCCAATTGACTCTATGAAGCCAGTGTCACCTTGATACCAAAATGAGAAAAGGACACAAAAACAACAACAAAGAAAACTACAGACCAATATCTCCTAAGAATATAGAAGCAAAAATTCTTAATAAAATACTAGCAAACTGAATTTAACAGCTCATCAAATAAATAATCTACCGTGACCAGATGGACTTCATCCCAGGGAAGCAAGGATGGTTCAACACATGTAAATCAATAAATGTGATTCACCATATAAATGGAAGCAAAACCAAAGACCATATGATAACCTCAATAGATGCAGAAAAAGCACTCAACAAAATTCAACACTCTTTCTTGATCAAAACCCTCAACAAACTAGGCATAGAAGGAACATGTCTCAAAACTATAAAAGCCATATATGACAAACACGCAGCCAACATCATACTGAATGGGAAAAAG
Organism: Cheirogaleus medius; assembly: GCA_008086735.1. NCBI lineage: Eukaryota > Metazoa > Chordata > Mammalia > Primates > Cheirogaleidae > Cheirogaleus > Cheirogaleus medius. Next base: position 60,645,340 of record VBSM01003204.1, on the reverse strand, counting down.
TTGAAAGCACTCCCTGTAAGAACTGGAACAAGACAAGGGTGCCCACTGTTACCACTTCTATTCCACATAGTGCTGGAAGTCCTAGCCAGAACAATCAGGCAAGAGAAAGAAATAAAGAGTATTAAAATCAGGAAAGAGGAAGTTAAAATATTGCTTTTTGCTGACAACATGATCTTATATCTAGGAAATCTTGAAGATTCTACCAAGAGACTCCTGGAATTGATAAATAAATTCAGGAAAGTCTCAGGTTACAAAATCAAGTACACAAATAAGTAGCTTTTCTATATATCAAGAACATTTTAGCTGAGAGTCAAATCAAAGACTCAACAAAATTCACAATAGCCACAAAAAAAAATAAGATACCTGGGAATATACTTAACCAAAGAGGTGAAAGAGATCTGCAGAGGGAACTATGAAACACTGAGGAAAGAAATTACACATGATACAAACAAATGGAAAAACATATCATGCTCATGGATTGGAATAATCAACATTGTTAAAATGCCCATACTACCCAAAATTATTTACAGATTCAATGCAATCCCCATCAAAATACTAACATAATATTTCACAGATATATAATAAAAGCAATTCTAAGCATTTTATTTTCTCTTTAAGGAGAAAATTTTTCCAAACGGATTTTTTGAAAGTAGGAAGGGAATGCTTGTGACTTTGTCTTCCACTGCTGCTCAAAGTTCAGTACTCTTCTTTACTCTGCATGGGCCACAGATCTTGTCACTATTGATCATGGCTTGAAATTCTTTGGCTGAAGCATTTCTCTTCTTAGTATAATGGAGCTATCTTCCTTGATTTTTTAATAGAAACTCTCCTTTTCTTCACTTCTCTCCTATGCCCTACCTTTTAGGAAACCATACATAGAAGTATCCACATAATTTGTCTATCCCAGAATCTACCCTACAGAGTGCATATACCAAAATTACGGTTTTTCAGTCTGGAAGAAAAATCTTACAGTGCTCCACAGGGTATTTGATATACGAAGTACCAAATAGCAGTCTAAAGATAAAGATATAATAATTCTTGCTATTTTTAGTATGAGTGGTGGACATGTGTTTTTTTTTCTGACTGTTATATGGGACCCTTTATTTTTCTAAGTATTTAGTTGATAATTATTGAATCACATTTATATGTACAATAAAATATAACACACATACACACACACTTGAGTACAGAAATATCAAGGATAAAAACTAATTTTTAGGGACACTGAAATATAAACCAGAGTACAAAAAAGCAGCCTATTTGTGAACTTAAAGATTGTTTTATTTAAACTCATATGATTTTTAAAGAATCAAATATAGGTTTACAAATTAGAAATTGTGCATAAAATTCAGGATATTGGCATTTCTTGAATTTTCTGTTATATTGAGGTGATATTCCCAAGTGGTAATAAACAAATGTATCTAAATAATAGTTCACTCTTGTCACTGAGCTTGAGCTCTTCATTTTGACACCATCTCCATCACTCACACAATGTACACCTATGCCCTTTTCACCAGCTAATTGTCACTTTACCCTCCTTGTCCTTAAAACAGATTTTCATTTCTCCCTATATGTGGAGACTTGGTTAATCGATAAGGAGAAAAATAATCTTTCTATCTGTGCTATAAGAAGCATAGTTGTGCTTCCCACAGTGAAATTAATATAATATATCATTTCATAATTAGCTCTTCTCCTTTTTCCTGTCAGTCTTTGCCTAGAAAAAAAAATATATATATATATATATACTGGCTCCTTTACTGAGGGAGATTCATCTTAATGGTTGATCCCAAAACTATAAGACAAAGCCAAAGCTTTGAAATGACTACATTTTAAACTTGATTAAGGTCCTATACAAGTTCTCTATCATGTAGGAATTCTCTTTGTGCTTTCAGGTAGCAGAGGGCAAATTTCTTTAACTCTTCTATTTATATGTACTCAAGGAAAATGCTTTAGATAATAAATGCAATTCAAGTGGCTTACCTCAGTTGCTGTAATTATAAAGAATACGCTTCAAAGTCTATTTAGTTTTATCTAAATTTAATTATATTCTCTGTAAAGAGATACCAGGACTAACAGCACTTTTGTTTTCATATCATACATTCAAAATTGTAGTGCCAGTCAAAATAAAGGCTGTGCATAATTACTCATGTTTGACTTGAATTATGAAAACGGAATACATGGATGTAAAGTAGACGGGGAAGAGAAAGTTAGTTTAGGCAGGGATAGTAATGTGTGCAGAGGCATGGGGATGTGAAAAGGTATGCTATGTCTGAGAAACAGAAATCATTTCAGTTATGAACTAGAGTAGACAGTAGTGAGACAGTGATGGACATTGCAAGTGTTTAGTGAGGAAATTGTGGGCACAGAGATACAGTTGCTATCAAAATAAGCTTCATATGTACTGCAAAGGAGACAAAACACTATCTTTGAATGTTGGTGGTAATGGTTGGCCAAAGATGGGCTTATAAAGTAGTAACATAATAAAAATTGTGTTAAAAGAGAGTTTACTCCATCAACAATGTATCATGTACTACAGAGATAGGCACCTTCAGTCATGATGTAGAGTAATGAATTATTTAAATATTATAGACAAGGAATCATAGTATGTAATATAAAGACTTAGGAATAGGAACAGAGTATGCAAGAGAGATTTAGCAGATATTTTCCAGCTAGAATTGACCCACTGGACATGGACGGTTTAGAAATGGCAAAAACAAATGATCAATTGGATGAGAAAAGAGAAATGAGTCAAGACAACTTAGTCTGAGTAAGTGTATTGACAGGGTTATTGACAGGGTATTGACTGAAATGATCTGCGAGATCTATTTCAAGGCTTAACACACACAACAACACATGTGCACATGCCCGTGCTTACACATGCACAGACAAGATTAACATCATCCTTTCTAAAAGCTTACTTTGATACTTCAACACTTTGACCTATCTTGTTAACAGAAAAGTAACCCCATCCCAGTCAAAAGAGATGCTGGAAATCTGTCTCTCAGAATAAGGAACATGGATGAATTGTTCTCCCTAAAATAGCAGCTACTGCTTTAGCCAGCTACTGCTTTTACCTCCAATCCTTGTCAATGGTGCTCATTATGTGTTCAAGTTTCACTTGAATTACAGGTTTTTACTGACCGATGAATCAATGATGATAAATTGTGAGGGGTGTCTTTTCAGTTCCATAGAAACTATAAGTCAAAGTCAAACAAACAAACATTTTGAGTCATCAGAGTCCTTGACAATGCATCCCCATGTCTTATCATCAAAGAACCAGCCCTTAGACTTTCTTTTATTGACTATATCCCACATATTAGAGGTAAAAATCCATCGATGACTATGGAGCAAACATTAAGATGAAAATGATGTCCTTCACAGAACATCACATATTATATTCACATGAAGGTAACCAGTTGATGATAAAAAGAATCTAAGTCCAGAGCTCACAAACAGCAAAAAAACCAAAAAGGTTCTGATTTGAATCTGGGAATCATGAGCATATACATAGCAAATAAAGTCAAGGCTGTGCATGAGATTTGTTAAGGAAATGACCAGAGAGAGAGAGAGAGAAGGGCAATAAAGATAGCCCTGGGAACCCAAGTTTTAAGGAATGTCAAAAGGGGTGAGAAAAAAAGTGAGGCTCTCAGGAAGAAAAGGAAAAACAGATGTCCCAAAGCCTAAGAAGAAGGGAATTTTAAGGGGTGAGTAATCAATCAACTGTGTATTAAATATGACAACAGGAAGTCATTGGTAGTCTTAGCCAGAGGAAGAATAGTGTAGTGTCTCCATAGGAAGATGCCTTGGTGCATGCTTTTTACTTTTTAAAATATAGTGTCTAATGTGTTTCAATGAAAAAGGCTTATGGGGGTTATAAATCTTAAAAATTAATGTGAAGTATGATTGGAAGTTTCTTATGATGTTTAACCTACACCTCTACCCTATGACCCAGTAATTTCACTTATACATATCTACCCAAGAAAAATAAAAACATATGTCGATGAAAAAGCTGTGATCATGAATGTTTCTTGCAGCATTATCAATAATAGCTAAAACTGAAAACAGCCCAGGTGTCTATTAACTAGCAAACGCATAAACAATACAATAGTCCCTATTGATAAAATGGAACAAAGTACTGACACCTGTAGCAACAAGGTAAACCTCAAAAACATGCTGAGTGAAAGTAGCCATACACAGAGTTGCTGTTTTATGATTCCGTTTGTTTTAAATTTTACAACAGACAAAACTAAACTATAGTGCTAGAAATAAAAACAATGTTTGTTTCTGGGGTTGTGAAAGATTGAAAAGGGATAACAGGGGAACTTTGTAGGGAGGGAATTGCTCTGTATTTTGATAAGGGTGTGGATTATACAATTGCATGCATTTATGAAAACTTGTAAGACTGTGCACTTAATATATATGTAAATCATTATTTAATGAAAAAGGAGAAGAAACAAAATGTCGATAGGAAGAATGTATGTGAAAAATATAGGTGCTTATCTAGATTGAGAAGAATACAGAGAAAGATCTAAAAAAGAAAGAGAAAGCTAAGGGAGAATTGTCTTTAAATAGTACAAGAGACTTGAACAATGTTAACATAAAGTAAAACAATAGAGAGGAAAACATCAGTTTTAAAAAGGAGGGCATTGATAGAGCAATATCCCAGGGTAGGCAGAGGGAACTGGATTAAAGTAGCCAAACATGTTTTACTTTTCTGCTCTAAAAAGCCAAAAAAGAGACAGAGCAGGCTCAGGAGGTTTAGGGACTTGATCCAATTAATTATAGTGGGTTACGTAATCAATCATGACAAGAGACTAAACATAAAAATTTCGTTATTTGGGCTCCATGTTGTCCTCACAAGGATAAGAGTACCTCTGGGGCCTCTGTAATTGACTTCTAACAAGGTAGATAATTTTGATCATGTTAGAGACTTATATCTGAAATGGACTCTGCCCTGGGCTACTGCATTGGTAAGGAATAAGCAATAATAATGCTCATCTAAAGTTGTTTTTATAGAGGAAAAAGTCAAGTACCGCCAGAAACTTTGCACAGGAATTACCGTGGACTATGAAGCCTGATGCAAACCAAAATTGCCGGATGTATTCAGAAAGAACTTACGTATCAGAATAGGAAATATTAACTCAACTGTGAACACTTTCATCTTACTGAGCTTAATGAAAAAGTACTTGGCTATCTGAAAAACAACAGAATATAAATGAGAGGTATATTGACAATTACGGAAACATTTTGGCACAAATATATCGTAACCCCAGAAGCTTTGGAACAAAATAAAATATGTTAGCCAAAATTATTAGGGACAAGTGAAAGGGTACAAAGCACTCCGTGTATGTTTGTGCAGTGCTATTTGAAATCTGAGGATGCATGAAAATGGCCAGAAAATCTCAAAGGACAATACTGGTTTAAATAATGATGATAGCTTCAACATTCTAAAAACAAAGCTCTGAAGTGGCTTCATTGAAAATTACTTACATTTGAAACTATGAATTAGAAAACTTCAGGAAATAGACTAAATGGAAATCATCTGAGAGAAAAACAACAGAAATTAGAAATATATCCAACAGAACCAAAAATACAATGGGAAAAACTTGCATGATCACATTAAACATTTGGCTTCATTTGGAACAAATCTCTCTACGTCATCATTTAAAATCTTTGGCTGTGTTTCCTGGGTAAAATAATAATAATTTAATATTTCAATAATTATTCCTTTCAATTTTATTATTTTAAAAATTTCATTTCTACCTAGTAAAATTGACTTATTAAAACTCTGTAGAATCTTTGATTCTTTATTTTTTCTTATTACTGATGACATATCAAGCTGCTATTAAAATACAAATTGAAATAATGAAATGAAATAAGATTTTAATCAATATTTTTATTGAGATACTATGGTACATAAAGAATTATTATTTTCTAAGCAGCAATCAATCTAAGAAGTTTTCTGTTAGAGCTGCCATAAAAAATATCATAGGCTAGGTGGCTTAACCAATATAAGTTTATTTCTCATAGTTCTGCAGGCTGGAAGCACAAGATCAAGGTGTTGGCAGGTTTGGTTTTACCTGAGACCTTTCTCCTTGGCTCTTATGGAAGCCTTCTTGCTGTGTGCTCACATGGCCTTTTCACTGTGTGCATTTCCCTGGTGTCTCTTCCTCTTCTTATAAGTTCACCATTCGTATTGGATCAGGGCCCCACCTTTATTACTTCATTTAAACATAATTACCTCTTTACAGATGTTATTTTCAAATATAGTCACATTGAAGGCTTAGGGCTTCCAATTGTGAAATTTGGAAGTATACAATCCAATCAATAACAGGGGTCATGTTAGACTCAATATTTTAGGATCCCTATGAGACTGACAAGTGGACAGTGACAAAGGGAAGGTTAGGGGATAACTACAGACATATAGTATCGGACAATGTGTCTTCATCGGCATGTCCTCTTACTCTTTACCCCATGAGAACAAGCCAGGTAAGGTTGCCTATTTTTCTCTTCCCCTGGGGAGTTGACCTTGTAATATTTCCAGATGAATTTATTTGAAAATGAATTTTCATTCACAAGTGCTTCTCTATTAGGGAGAGAAATTTTTCATAAAATGGGAAATCCAGGCCTATATATTTTGCTTTGGTGCCTTTTGGATGTGAAGGGGTACCTTGTGGTGAAGATGGTGAGGTTAGGAAAGAGTCAATCATGTTGATTTATTAAAAATTAGGCTTAGATATATTGTTAGCACAAGCTGGAAGGCACAGATACTCTGCCTGCTCCATCCTCCTGAACAATCCCTATTACCTAGGGACCTACTAGCTAAGACCAAAATGGTTCAAGAAGAGCAGAGAGGAAAGACAAAATCCAGATTGACCTGACTTAGGATCTGAATGAGAAATAAAGAAGCAGATCCTAATCTTTGAAAAGGTTGTCTCTAAAGCAAGATTTCTCACCCTCAGCACTAGTGGCATTTGGGCCAGTTTATTGCCTGCTAGTGACTGGGGGCGGTGGGCTGCCTTATGTATTGCAGACAATCTAGCAACAATCTAGCAATCTGGTCTCTACTTATTAAATGCTAATAGCTCCCCTGAGTTGTGACAACTAAAAATGTCTCCAAACATTGCTAAATGTCCCCTGAAGGACAAAATTGCTCCCAGTTAAGAACTACATCTCTAAACGAAATGAGAAAAATTAGTCAGTATCATGAGAGTGGCACAGTGTCCCATAAAGTTTTATTTTCCCAAATTGTTTTGTATTTATTTAGGACGAACAATGCTTATGTATATTTAAAGTTGGCAAAGTAACTTCTAATTATCCATAGAAGGATACAGTCATCCTGTATCCTTGCTCTCTTATTTTCTCCTTGCTCTCTTGAAACCTCACTAAAATAACAGTGACAATAAAGGATTAAAAGACATACAGACTCAAAAGGACAAAGGAAATAAGGGAATAGACATGAAAAGATGTGAAATTTAAACATTATTTTTAAACCAAAGAGGAGATGGAGTGTTACTTACTGAGTTAGCAGATCAGAGGAAGCCGTAACTTAAGTGTCCTCAAAGATATGACTAATATACCACCAAAATACCTAAAAGACCAGAGCTGCCTGAGAAGGTATATGGGATGCACAGAGATAAACATGGGAGAATTGATTGAAAGCTTTTATTTGGAAAGGTTGGATCTCCAAGTCCCTTCCTTATTGGTGGTCAACCAAGAAGCTACTCCCCCAACCTCAATCAAGATATTAGAGTACCTCAGCCCTCAACAATAGAATCAATTGGAACAGCTCTAGATTTGAGCATAGGATCTGTTTCAATTTAATCAGCTTAACAGAAAGCTCAAATTTGCAAGCATAGGGATACATAATATCATTCACACTCAATGCTGGAACCATAGTTACCCTCTGCATCTGACACCTAGGGATATTGTGTCTGGCATTCATCCACTCAGGTAGAAATTTGGACAATTTTGATACTGACTTCATTGGTCGAATTGTAAAACTAGACTTAAAAAAAGTATGCTTTTTTTAAAAAAAAAGAGTAGAAGTTATTCCTCTTATGTAAATAGTACAAAGGGGTCCAAGGTCAGTGATAAGCTCTGCTCTACAGACTGAATTCCACACAAGGCTAATGAGATTCTGACATCTTCAACGTGTGGCTTCCAGGGTTGCTCTGGGCATCTACATCTTGACATAAGGGTAAAGAGTGAGGAGAGCACATTTGGAGGTTTCTTAAAGCCAGGCTGGAAGTAACACACATCATCACTGTGCCTAATCATGAGGCCACACTTGGTTCATATGCCTTAGGTTGGAGTCTTGCTGTATATTTCCAGGAAGTATTGGGAATCGATCTGGGTAGCCGCTAGTTCTTCTGTCACATTGACAAGGTTGTTTTATTTATCTTTACCAATATAAAGTGTGACTTGTCACACAATTCATTCTTTCCTGATTTATCCATTTACTTATTTACTAGTTTTGTAAAGCTGTATGGAACTCCAACTATATATCGGGTTTTATGCTAGTTTATGGATGAATAGGAAACAAGCCCTGTCTTTATAGAACTTGAATTCTGTTGGAGGATATATGCACTAGAACAGTAAAAAAAGCAAGTAAATATTGTACTTTCGAATAGCATTAAGTTCAAGAAATAAAATAATGCAAGGCCAAAGGACACAGAAAGACAAGTGGGTTGATCTTTTAGATATGGTGGTACAGGGTACTGGTGGTACTATGGTTTGAATGTCCCCTCCAAAGCTCATGTTGCAATTTAATCTTCAGTGTGGCAGTATCAAGAGGTGAGGCCTTTAATGGGTGATTCCCCATGAATGGATTAATCCATGGATTAATGGATGAAAGCATTAATACATTATCATGGGAGTGGAACTGGAGATTTCATAAGAAGAAAGACCCGAGCATAACACATTAGCACACTCAGCCCCCTCACCATGTGATGCCCGGTACCACCTCAGCATTCTTCAGAGTCCCCACCAGCAAGAAGCCTCTCTCCAGATGCACCCCCTCAACCTTGGACTTCCCAGCCTCCAGAATTGTAAGAAATAAATTTTCTTTCTTGTAAATTATGCAGTTTTGGGTATTCTTTTTTCAGCCACAGAAATGGACTAAGACAGGTGGTCAGAAAGTTTTCTCTGAGGTAGTGACATTTGAACAAAGATATAAAATATTAAAAGAAAAGCATCATGTGGATATTTGAAAGAAGAGAATTTCAAAAGAAGGAACAAGTTTAGAATCCTTGAGGAGGTAGCAAGAATGGTCTTTTCAAGGGAGCAAAAAGCTAGAGAGAGTTTGAGTAATAGAAGCTGTCACTGAGGTAGACAAGACTTTCTAATTATCATAGGGAGTTTGCACTTTAATCTTAACATGATATAGAACAGCTGAAGGATTTTAAACAGGGTCATGAAATGATCTAATTTGCCTTTTAAAGGATGATTATGGCTGTTACAATTGAGGCAAATGAAGAAAAACTATGGATAAAAAAGAACTTTGCAGTAATCTGGGGCAGAGATAACAGAGATTTTGATTAAAGTCATAGTGGAGGTGTTGAGAAAAGTTTAGAATTGGTATTAAATTTTGAAGGTAGAGCTGACATGATTTGGTAATGGATATAGGGCAAGAGGAAGAGAAAAGAATAAAAAATGTATGGCTTAGGTATATGGCCTGAACCTCTAGTAAAACAGAAGCATATTTTACTGAAGTGGGACAGACTAGGCAAGGTTAATCCTTTGTGGTTAGACATCAGTAGTTCTGTTCTGGATACATTAAATCTGAAATAACTACTAGACATACAACACAGATCTCAAGGAAACATTTAGGTATATTACTCTGGAAATTGAAGGCTTGGCTAAGGCTGCAGATACACAGTGGAAAGCCATTAGTGGACCAGTAGCATGTGAAACTGTAGACCTGGGTAAGTTTCCAAGTGGGAGATTGGCATTGAGAGAAAAGACCTTGGCTGGAACACTTTGACATTTATTGGTCTAGAATTGAAAAAGATACCTGAAATATAGAATTCAAGGAGAGACAGAGGCAGAAAGGAAATCAGAAGAGATATCCCAAATCAACATTAATAAAAAACTCTCAAGAAGGGAAGAGTTCTCATCTGTGTAAGAAATAACCCTTAGATTTATCAATGTGGACATCAAATAAGGGTGATTTTAATGTACTGTTGTGACTAACTGGAGATACTTCAAAATAGAGAGAAATTTAAAAATCAAGATAGAAGTTTTGTTACAAAGTAGTTTATAGAAATGTAGGGGTAGCTGGAGGGGGATGTGGAATCAAGAGAAGCTCTGTTGCTTTTTCCAGTGGGACATTCTACAATATGTGTAGGCTGTAGGGGAATAGCCTAGTACAAATAGGAATAATAATTGAAAGAGAGAGGGAATATTTGTAACATCTAAATTCTGGGATATGTAAGAAGACGAAGTCCAGTACACAAATGAAAAAAACTGGTTTATGTTGGGATGGAAACAAATAGATGATATTTCCCACAAATAACTATGGGAAGATGTTTTATTTCTTTTTTGCTTATGTTTTATAAATTCCTCAGGTGAACAGATGAATTATTCATAATTGTTGGTTTATCCCACATTTCCATCATAGGTCCATGCATAACTACCTTTTAATTTTTGTTGTTGTTGTTAAATAATAGGAACTAACAGTTGGAAAAGGTTACTTATTTTTTGATACCCAACTTAGTATCATATCATTTCTCACTGAAATATCTTTTAGAAATAATTAGCGAAGTAGAAATTCTGAGAAACCAGGAAAAGAAATAGTTTAGAAAGAAACCAAGAATATATTAAAATTAAGGTAGTTTCATCCCAAACAGTATCATATAATTTAAAATGAAGTTATAATTGTAGATGGTATAATTTTATATGTACCATGTATATATATGTGCAGTATCTGCATTATAATATAGCACCTAAATAAACCAATAACACTACTTTCATCAGACCACCCAAAGGAATTAAAAAAACATATAAAATATTTGTAAGTGTTTTTTTTTCTATTACTACCCTATCCTACCTCTAGCTGCCAGATCTTGCCAATTCTAGCTCCAAAATTTGTTTATTCCTTCCTAACCATTTTCAACTTGATATATTATTTATATAATATATAATATATTATTTATATAATATAATCTATTAATAGATAATATATTAATAATATATAATTTATATAATATATATAAATTTATATATATATATAATTTGTCCACATTTTGTACCCCTCAACAGAGATTTTGCTAATCCAGACTTTGTTTGTCACAAATGGACTGGTGCACCCATACTAGCCTTGCCTCCTTTCTCTATGTCTTGGTCCACCATCATCATTGTTTCATCTGCAAATGGTTCCAGATGCCTTAGCCTTTCCCAAACCCTCATAGTACTCATTACATCTAAAGTTATAATAACATTAATTCCAGGGACAATCTAACCTGATTCGCAAAGAATCCAGCTTCTTCAAAGGCTTCCTGAAAGAGCCAGGTGACACAGTCAAGAAGCATAGTAGAATGCTCATGCCATAGAGTATATTTTGACCAGTGAGGAACAAAGCTGACAGGGATGTTCTATGGCCTTCCTCCCCTAATGGACTGTTCTGTAGCATGTGATTTTCATATGGCTCCCCCAGAGATGTTTGTAAGATTATATAACAATTTTAACTTTGGTAACACACAACTTTTCATTTACTTTCCTGTGTCCCCTGCCTCACTTCTCTTTGTACTTTACTCTTTCTGCCCTGGGATCGTACCATGAGAATGATTTAGCAAGTAAGTTTTGCTTTGGATTCTGGAAGAAACTCAAACATACAAAAATATTTTCTTTTCTTTTATTTTCACTCGTGATCAAGGATTGCCAGAGGAATTGATTTTACATGGATCCCTTAAGTAGTACGGCCAGCTCTCTTTTACACTAAGCTTACCAAACATGGTCTTCCACTGTACATGTGCATGATTGTGTGTACCTGCAACACATGTATTTCTGGGAGGATGGTAATAATATGTCAGTTATCCACTTTTTTTTTTTTTTTTTGGTGAAGACAGGCTCTTACTTTGTTGCCCATGCTAGAGTTCAGTAGCAGGATCATAGCTCACTGCAGCCTGTAACTTCTGGGATCAAGCAATCTTCCTACCTCAAACTCCCAAGTATCTGGGAGTATAGGCACATGCCACCATGCTGGCTAAGTTTTAAAATTATTTTTAAGAGACAGAGTCTTGTTATGTTGCCTAGGCTGGTCTTGAATTCCTGGGTTCAGGTGATCCTCCTGCCTTAGCATCCCAAAGTACTAGGATTACAGGCGTGAGCCACTGTGCCCAGCCAGTTAAATACACTTTAAAAAATATTTTTTGACAATCTTTAGAGTTATAATTATAATTATAAACTTAATATAATATTTAAGATGCCAATGGTGTCTGGGATAATGCTACACAGATAGGAAATTATAATCTAACATGTAATAACATATTTTATATGTAGCTTTATTTTCTTATGGAATGAGGTGAGACTCATTTTGGAAAGATAATAGTATATTTTATATAGTATTGGCAGGTCATTTAAAACAGTGCATTTGAAAGACATGTTTAGTGTAGCTACTAATAATCAAATATGAAATAATGTGAAGTGGCAGTGTCTTCTTATGTCAGAAATACTGCTTGGCTTCAATAGAAAAATGTTGGATAATTAAACAATCTTTTAAAATATTTCAATAGTAAAATAAACTTCTGGAAGCGAGATCAAAGAATAAGTAGGAGCTCTTCTGTTGGCTTCATCCACCTCCTTATGTTTACTATCATACAGCTAGACTTAGTTAAGTGCTCTCAGAAAAGTTTAGTTACTCTCCTTTGTGTTGGCAATGAAACATATTCAGCTGTTTAGAGATGCTTGTGGAGAGAATAGCAGCAATGTAAACTCTAACAAGGTGGCAAGCTTCGAATGGGCAGTGCAAGGATAAATATATCAGTGGTTCTCAGCATTGGCTGCACATTAGAACTGGCTGCACCTGGTGTGATTTGTAAAGGCCAATTGCCTGGGCTCCACCCCCAGGGATTCTGATTTAATTAGATTGGGAACTGGCCAAGACATAGTTATGTTTTGAGTGCTGGATTATTCACTAGCAAACAGCTACTTGTAATAACCCTACCTACTCAACTAAAAAATAAAATGAAGAAGAATAAAAGAAACCTAAATCATATAAAACTAGGTAACTCACAACATGATTCAATAAGAGTGAACAGAGTTTAGTCTATTCAATCCTTTTTATTTAGATAAATATGTACATTGCTAAAAAGATAACCATATGTATCTCATTGATATTGTCAGTTAAAATGACCCTCTAAGATTTTATAATATATTTGTAAGAAATTTATGTAGAAATCAAATTCAGAATGGCTCTCTTTCAAAAATATGGTTATTATTTTATTTTGCTTCCTTAAATACTTTACCTGCTCCAGAAACCAACCACCTGAATCGACCCAATTCTCTTGCCATAATTTTACCTGTCTCCATGTACAGTTATCTTTGAAGTTAATTGTAGAGATGAGCCCCAGAAGGTTTACTAAACTGTTTCCCCAATTTGCCCATCAAATGAGGTTCAATTACACTCAACAGGAGGAATAGGTATGCGTGTGGTTTGGTACCCAAGCAGACAATACTTATGACATCAATTGCTCCCTTGGCTTGGGAAAATGGTGGGCAAAAGTATGCAAAATGGCTCTCAGTTTTCAGGGAACTGAGAGATCTTGCATTTGCTCAGTTGCTTGGCATTTACCTATTTTCAAAGTCACTAGATGATGATAATGTGTTTAAAGAGCCATGTTTCTAACCTTTCTCTCTAAAAGAGAGTTTCTCAGTAGTGTAAACGCTGTGGGGGGTGGGAGCAGATCTCTCAGAATCATCTGAAAGTTTGAAAAAAATTATTAGCTTTATTGTCACCTTAGGCAAACAACTTCTTTATACTTAAATATGTCACCTTTGTTTCACAGGCAGTTAAATTAGAAGGGGTAAGAAGATAACAGTATAACACATTTAAATCACTCTATGAATTCCAGTGACCAGCTTTTTTGAATGTGAGTTCTGAAAATACTTTCTTATATAATAGCCTTGGGAGTTAGACAAGACCCATATTATTTTTAAAAATGTATATACATATATATTTAATTGAAACATAATAATTGTATATATTTATGGGATACAGGGTGGTATTTCAATACATACACACAATGTATAATGATCAAATCAAGGTAATTGAGATACCCATCACCTCAAATATTTATCATTTCTTTGTGTTGGGATTATTCCAAATCGTCCAGCTATTTTGAAATATACTATAAATTCTTATTAACCCTACTGTGCTATCAAACACTAGAAGATATTCCTTTAACCTAACTGTATTTTTCTACCCATTAACCAAACTCTCTTCATCCTTCCCTTCCTTAATATTTAATATTTTAAGGTGTCTTTATCTCCTTTGGTCTTTAAGCCACTGAGGATATATTGCATTTAACTATCATGCCAAGCCCTAGGATGTTGTCACTGGCCTTAATAAAGCTTATTGTTCAAAGAAGAACAGCTCTTCACCTATAAATTAAGTAGGTAACAAATAACCATAAGTTAAGGAAGAGTACTTATGAGTAGAAGCTGAAATCATTCACAAACAGAAGTAATGGAGACCACACATCTATCCCTTCCACATTTTCATTTTACAGGGGAAGCCCTTAATCTCTAACAGATGAAAACACAGGTATACAAGTCTCATATGATGCAAAGATAGGGATAATGTAAAAAAAAAAGTGTTTCTTTAATGAAAGTGCTTGGTAAGGTTTTGAAAGACAAAATATTAGCTCAAGGCTTCTAACTTTCAGTTTTGGCCTTTTGGGGAATGAAGCACAATAATGGTGATAAAAAACTAAACATATTTTATTGGTTTGCCCCTTGGGATCCAAAGGAGATTTAAAGACTTCATTACTATATTATTTTAGCTGCCTAAAATGTTTTTGAAATCTTAACTCTGTGCTTGTGTGTTCTTGTGTTTGAAAATGTTAAATAATTTTCTTGAAGAGTAGATCATATCAATTTAAGTGAATCCAAACTATAATGGTATGCAAGTTTCTATAGGATTTCTCTCATCCACATCTCCAGATTACAATTTCCTGAAGTAAGATGACTCTTTACCTTAATAATCCAGATGCTATAGAATGGTATTTTCCCCATATACCAGGTGGATTTGTAAGTGCTTTGTTAGTGCAAATGTATTTTGCATTAAATTATCATCAAAAAGAGGAAAGGAGCAATTTATTTAAGTGTCCATGAACACCTATGAAGGACCAGATGACATGTTTGAATACCAAATGAAGTTGTTATGAGCTATAATAGTTTATGAAGAGCAAATGATTCTATAACAAGAAGGAAGACCCTAAGCATTATTTTGATAAGTTCTCTGACAATACCAGGAGTGTTTGTCAGCAGTACCTACAAATTGTATACTATAGAACACATTTTGTAATTTTCAAAGGAGATTATTAAGTATAACCCTATGCTATGAGGATGTGACTGGAAAGTTAATATTTTTGTGCATATTTGGTTCATACCCTAGGAAACAAAGCACATTTAAATATTAGGATTTATTACAATGATCATATTCCAACATTTCCATAGCTGTATCAACAGTGCAATAGAATTTTATATTGACTAATGTCTTTATTGTATCAACCATTGCATACTGTTGTTTTACTTAAAATAACATTTTCCCATTTTTTTCTCTCATTAGTTTCAAAATAAGTTGAAAACAATGGAGTGTATATTTCAATGAGTTGAGAAAGTGAAGCATAGAAAATTCACTGAAAATGTGAGATATTGTCTAAATGATGACATAAGTAAACATACAGCATTGATTAGAGAAGAAGACAAATGATGGAACCTTAAGTAGTAAGGCCAGTAAGAAAGGGCCGTGTGAACGGAGCAACCAGAGGTGACCTGTTCTTACAGAAGGAGAAAGACACACTATGACTATCTCAGCTTGGTTGACCCTTAGTCATCAAAACAAATCAGATAACAAACATAAAGATAGTTTAAATAATAGGCAGCAGTAACTTTCTGCAGGTTAATTGTATGATAATGATGAAAATTTGCTTTCAAGTAAGAATTGAATTAATTAATACAAGAAAAAATATAGCAACCTTTCACCTAAAGAGCATATTAGAGCCAATCCTAGACTTTAAACCTAACAAGTTTTTTACTTTGTTCTTAATACTCTTCCTTATTCAAGTGTCATAGTATACAAGGATTTGGTTCCAGGTTTCCTTCCTAGTACAAAGATGCTGATTGAGAGAATTAAATGAAGTAATGTACAGTAACTCAGCACAAAGCATATAGAGCATACTTCACTAACAAACAAGAGTGCAACACATACACACACAAAGTCATTGAATTCAGGTTGACTACAGCTATATGCTGATTAAAATTAATATCAGGAATGATAGGGTAAGCATAATGAAGTCTTATGAACAGAAGATAATAATTTGGAATAATCTGGGTTAACCTGATGTAATTTTACTACTTTGGGTGAGCTAGTAAATTTCTTCAAGCATCAATAACCTCATGTGTTTATTAACAAGTTATTCTAAAAAAAATGAATAGTTGGCAGCTTTTAAGCTTTATCAGGTCTGTAGATATCTTCATTTTGTTTTGCTTTGTTTTGTTTAGCACTCACAGTGTTTTCTTTTTAAATTAATTGCCAATTTTTAGAATGTAAGCAGTTTCATACAGAACCAAAATTCCTGGTTTTTATCAAAACACTGGATGAAGGCTAGGCACAGTGGCTCATGCCTATAATTCTAGCACTCTGGGAGGCCAAGGCGGTGTATCGTTTGAGTTCAGGAGTTCAATACCAGCCTGAGCAAGAGCAAGACCCCCATCTCTACTAAAAATACAAAGAAATTAGATGGATAACTAAAAATATATAGAAAAAATTAGCCGGGCATAGTGGCGCATGACTGTAGTCCCAGCTACTCGGGAGGCTGAGGCAGGAGAATCACTTAAGCCCAGGAGTCTAAGGTTGCTGTGAGCTAGGCTGATGCCATGGCACTCTAGCCCAGGCAACAAAGTGAGATTCTGTCTCAAAAATAAACAAATAAACAAACAAACAAACAAAACATTGGATGAGCTGGCCACACTGAGCTGATCTTTCTGTATGGAAACAATTCACTAAAACTGAATAGAAGTTGCCCATTCTCAAGGGGCATGGACTCTCCTGCCATAGTCTCTACCTCACCTTTTAGTAGGGTGACTTACCTGCTATTTACATCACCTGTTGGGTACTCTGGCTTTTTGAATTTGCTTCTCTTCATCTAAATGATGTCTGATATTTCTATGAATGCTAGCAGCATACATCTAATAACTAGCCACTCAAATTCTATTCTAAATGTTTGGATATTTAGATCCATTAAAAATGTTAACTTTATAATTTTTAATGCTTGATTTATTTTGCTATTCAATCAAGGAAGAAAACTACTATGGTAAAGTTGGGAATAGATGGCATGACAAAAATTTAGCCAAAATTTTTAAACTACTTTTTGTGTCACATTTACTAGTATATTAAAACCATGATTATTTTCAAGTTTGTTTCCAATTGACATCTGATGCATTGATGATAATATTATTTAATACCACAAGATAAAGTATTCACTATTGGTAAAATGGACTTTCAACTAGATTTTATATAACAACAAAGGTCCTGTGCGCATAAGAAATTCAACCACAACATTTATCAGCTGCAGGCTTCAGCAGCAGCACCAAAACAGTCAGAAATATAAACATACATGTTAAATTTGGTTGGCTAATGTGTTTTTTACAAGGAAAAACATTCAGATAATAAGTTGCCAGCCTTGTAAATCTCAGACTAGAAAAATCCTATTACACAACTTTATCTCTAATAATTCTGGTCCATGGCATATAAAACAATGAGAAGAATGTCATAAAATATGAGATTCTAGTCATAGAAGGAAAGACAAATGATTAAATCATTAATTTAAATGTGCTTAAAACAAAGTATCTATTTTAGTACTAAAATCTCGGGTCATAGAATTCTTAGTATCTTGATTCAGATAGAATAATGAGTATTGCAATAATGCCTTTTGTTTTTATATTCATTTTGCAGATATATATAGCATTATGAATGCTATCTATATACACATATACCTGTATGTATATGTACATATATATATCTTACATTTTATCTATAATGGAAGCAAACAACCACTCTGAGAAATTGTATTCATATTCACTCATTATCAATAAATAAAATTATAATACTAAAGAAGAATAATATAAACATTTGAAGTATTTGCTCAGGATAAACCCATGAGGATGTTGTTGGTTTTTTGAACAGGTAAAGGATAGCAGAATTAACTATCCTGTTATGATGGGGACAAAGTAAAAAGCAAGGTCATTTTTCAGCCTGTGTTAACTAGCATGTCAATTACTCTTTTGCTTTGACACAAAGCAGTCACAGAGAGTTAGTGCACAGCCTGGGATCATGGGTACTTGCCCAGCAATAGCCTCCAGGCTGCTGTCTGGAAAGCGGTCTCTCTTTTACTCTGTTTGCAGTCAATATAACCCACGAGGGATTTTTAATTACAAAATGAAATAGTTACATTTAAATCACCCTCAACTGTATTTTATTATACCAATAATGCTTTCTTTAAAAGTCTGAAAATGCAAAGGACACATTTACATTCTCTCCAGAAATTAGGATTCATTAATACATAAATAATGTCTTGGATTCTTATTTGTAGACACTAACAATCTATTATATCATTTTAAAGTCAGAGAATCATAGTAATTGTGAGCATCTATTGAATAGTTATTATGTGTCAGGCTCTGTTTTAAGAGCTTTATTTAATCTTCAAAACAATGCTTGGATAGAGTCACAATTAAAATCTCTATTTTGCACATGAAGTTAGCAAGGAATAGAGCATTTAGCTCTTCAGCATAAGTTGCTCAAGTCATGTAGTTGTTCAGTGGTGGAATTGAGCTGCCCATCTAGCCTCCACTGCACTACCCTGCTTCCTCATCTCCCCAGGAACGAAAAAATGCTGAAACGCTAATTAATGAGCTTAGGCTAACAGTGTAAAGAACAGCCCAAAGCCACCTTTGGGAATTATATGTTACATTTAGGATGCTGCAACAATTTGCATTTTTTTTCTTTTTTCTTTTCCAGAGGAAAAGTCATTTGTAAATTCTTCTTCTCAGCATGCTTTTGCGTTTCAGTTCACAGTACACAGTGTACCACAGAGATAAAAAGTCAACTCTAAATTTTCAATTATTGCATTTAAATATATGTGGACTGAATTCTACTAGAATCCCTGCCTAGTAGTGAATTATAGAGGAGGTTTTTACTTGAGGGGGTCAAAAAACACCTCAAGCTTGCATTAGTATAGTGTTTTTTGTTTACTTTTTTTTTTCAGAGTTTTCACAGAAGGATACATCAGAGAAAGGCATGTTTTGTCCCTTTCCTCATTTCCATTCAAAACTTCTAACACATCATAACGCCAGAAGACTTTAGTGATACTGAAATAAAGCTACCATTAAGAGGAATCATACTGGGTCAAATCACAGATTTTGAAGTGGGACTACTTGGGTCCAAGACTTTGCTCACCTACTATACAAGCTGCCTCATCTAAGGCAAACTGCTTAATGTTTCCGTGCCTCAGTTTTCTCATCTGTAAAATGAGAATAACAACAGTACCTTCTCTAAAGGTTCTTGGGAAAATTAATGACCTAATCCATGTACAATATTCTCGAATTTAGTAAGCTCCTTATTATAGTTCATTGTTATTTTTACAAACATCATTAGCATCGATATCATCATCATCATCATCAAAGCTCTTTTCCCTCATTTTAGTCCATATTATCTATTCTTCTTCTAAAACAATCAGGTATTAGTCTCAACTAATTATTATCATCAGCCTCTTAACATAAAAGAGTGATTTGATATCAAAATTTCAATTATTTTTCAAAACTTTTTCAAAAACTATAATACCCATTTATAAAATCTTTAACATAGATACAGTTAACTTATAGACTGCCTTTGACATTGATATTAGAAATTAAATTTGTCCTTGAAA
Organism: Cheirogaleus medius; assembly: GCA_008086735.1. NCBI lineage: Eukaryota > Metazoa > Chordata > Mammalia > Primates > Cheirogaleidae > Cheirogaleus > Cheirogaleus medius. The sequence goes on along the minus strand of VBSM01003204.1, from coordinate 60,625,193 downwards.
CAAATTATAGAGTTTTACAAATGGCAGAGTGTGGGTCATTTGTTGTAATTAATTTTGTTGTTAACAAAACTGTGGATTCATTTGAAGCAAAACATATCTCCTAAAACCACCATCATTTGACAGGTTTGAACTGCCTTAATAAGAGCTGACATATTAATTAATTCAACCCTCAGCTCTTTCTTTTAACTCCTGGAATACACAAAGCTCAAGACGCAAGTTTGTCTCTGTGTTGTCACTCCTGTTTAGGAATCCTATGTTCAACAATCAAAGCTCTGGCATCATCTTCTGGCTACTTTATGCTTGGATCATATCATACCAATGAACTTTTGAGGAGATTGGGGGCTTGCTCGTATACCAACCCATGATAGCCTACTTTCCTGTTATCCTTCCAAGGAAATGTGTTATATTAATTGCTTTTGATGTTTTAGAGCTTATTAATTTAATTTCTCACACGACAAATTACAGGAATAAAATTAGATTAATATTGAGTTTAATATTTGATAATCTAGGTTTGACCCTGTTTGGTATTTGACATAAAAAAAGAGAATGAAAACACAAGCCACAGACCAGAAGAAAATATTTGCAAAAGACATATCAAATGAAGGACTTATTCAAAATATACAAGAAACCCTTAAAACTCAACAATAAAAACACAGACAACCCAATTAACAAATAGGTTAAAGACCTTAACAGACACCTTACCAAAGAAGGCATACAGATGGCAAATGAGCATATGAGTTGATGCTCCACATCAAATGTCACCAGGGAAATGTTAATTAAAACAACAGTGAGTACCACTAAGCACCTATCAGAGTAGCCAAAATCCAGAGTGCTGGACAACATCAAATACTGACAAAGATATGGAACAACAGAAAGTCTCATTCATTGCCGGTGGGAATGCAAAATGTAAGCCACTTTGGAAGACAATTTATCAGTTTCTTACAAAATTGAACATATCCTTACCATACAATCCAGAAATCATGCTCCTTGGTATTTACCAAAAGAAGGTGAAAACTTATACCCACAAAATAACCTTCACAGGGATATGACATTCTGGAAAAGGCAAAACCAGGGAGACATTATAAAGATCAGTGATTGCCAGGGGTTAGGGTGGAGGGAGGGGTAACTAGGAAGAGCACAGAGGATTTTTAGGACAGTGAAACTATGCTGTTTACTGTAACAGTGGATAAATGTCAGTATACACTTGTCCAGACACATAAAATGAATGTAAAACATCAGGAGGGAACCCTAATGTAAGCCCTGGACACTGCCTGATAATGATGTGTCTATGTAGGTAACCAATGTACCACTCTGGGAGTGGGTATTGATAATTGGAGACACTATGCATGTGTGGGGATGTGAGGTATTTGGAAAACCTCTGCACCTTTCTCTCAGTTTTGCTGTAAACCTAAAACTGCTCTACAAAGCAAAGGCTATTAAAAAGAAAGAAATAGAAAGAGAAAAGGTGTCTGACAGATTGATCATGAAGTACATATTTTTTTTTTACATATACTGTTTCTTATCTTAGTACATTGGAACACCATTCATCCAGTTTACCCAAATCGGAAAACAAGACATCTACTTTTTCTTCACTATCTATAGCTAATTTGCCAACAAGTTTTAAGAATTTTACATCCTGACCTTCAAAATTTCAACTTCTCTTTGTCCACACTAGTACATCCTATTCCACAGCATCACCACCTCACACCTGGATCCTTATAAGAGCTTGTGGAAGGTCTTCCCATAGTCACTGCTGTCGCTTCCACTCAGTTCTCCACAGGGTAGCCAGTTATCTTTATGGAACACATCTGGGTATAGCACTCCCACCTCCATTATATTCTTCCCAGACCCACCCCCCAGGCTTCCTATCTCTACTTAAAACCCTTAAGCATTCCCTCAAAACTTGCTGCATACCTACAGTTTCCTTGCCTTCTCCACTCCAAGTCGACTGCCCTTTCAGGACCTATGAGCCTTACGTTGCCTCCTACCACTGGGCTTTTATGCAAGCTGTTCCCTTTGTCAGGAGGACACTCTTTCCTCCTCTTAACCTAGTAAACTCCTAACCACTCTTTGGATCTAAGCTCAATCATCACTTCCTTATGTATGCCTTCCATGGCCAGTCCTGATGAGGTCCAATCCCATTGTTGAGCATCATATATTTCCACATTAAATCATTTAACATAATTGCACTTTTTCATTAAATTAAATGAGTATTTCAATAACATCATCTCCCATTGGACTGCTAGTTCTCTAAGCGTAAAAACCAGGACGGTATTTTTGCTTTTTGTTTATCGTTTTTTCCTAGTCCCTCACACAATAATTAGTGCATAATACAAACTCAGTGACAACACTTTGCTCATCTTTGAATCCCATCACACAGAACAGTGCCTCTTACATGGTAGGCATTGAAGACATATTAGGTGAATAAACAGATGAATGGTATATAAATTACATAATTTTTAAGAGCAAGATTAAAATAGAACTTCATAATTATCCATGCCAGTTATTTAGCATAATGTTAATTCTTCTGCTGTGAGGGTTATCTCTAAGAGAAGCTCTGCACTCTCCCTGCAAGTATCTGCCCTCCTGAAACTGTTACCCTGATTCCAGGGAAGGAAGCCATGTGAAACAAAGGCTCAAGTCCAAGTTAGCGCTAGCTCTAATGGAACCACATAATCGGTCAATTACATAACTACTAAGGCATGATATGTTTCTAAATCTGTAATTGCAATTGGATACAGAGGAGATTGAACTGAAGTGCTATTTGTTGACAGGCAGAAGTTATGAGAGAAACTATTTGGAACATTCTTTAAAGAACAAACTTGCTTCGCAAATGTTCCAAAATTCAATTCTCAATCAGATTATAATATAATCCTATGAAGGAAAAGGAGGCATGATCAGAGATGAGGCAGACTTTTATCCTGAAGGAAAAGTGGAGTCACTAAAAGGAAAAAAACAGGGTTGTGGCATGCCCAGATTTTACCTTTTAGAGAGACAGCCCTGGTGCTAGAGTGGATAATATATATGAATAAGCCAAATTTGAAGAAGGTACATGAGATTATTTTATTAATCTAGAGAGAGAAATGGTGAGAAACAGAATTAAGGATTTTGAGTTGGGATGAATGGAAGAAAATAATTTTAAGTGATAAAAGTTACAGAATATAATTTTTGAATGAATGTGTAGCAGTCAGCTGTGGGCAGCTGGGTGGACCATGGTGCCCTTCACTTGGATACAAAATTGAGGAGGAAGAGAGCTTTGGCAACAGATGTGATTTTGAATGTGTTCTGCTGACACACCTGTGTAAAGATAGGTAGAGAGGACTCCCATATGTTCTCATCCAACAGCTCATAGTTAACGCATCTTGTAGCAATGTCCAACATTTTTGTAACTGTTATTCATTTATTTGTCTTCTTCATTAAATTGTGAATTCTTTGAGGAACTTCAAGTCTGGTTTCCCAAGGTTATAGCACAATTCCTGGAATATAGTAGGCATTCAGCTAATATTAAAGACTGAATGAATGCCATGCTTTGAATGAATTATATGACATTTAGAAATGAAATTATAAGCTTATTTAACTTATTGTCAGTTTTTTTTAATTATTCACATTACTGAAAGAAACACACTTGTTCATACATCTTACACACTTCTGAGAATATCTCTGAGGATAAATAATTATAACTGGAACTACTAGGTCAGTGAGTCTGTGCACTTTTAATTTTAATAGATATTACTAAATGACCCTTTGAGAAAAATTGTACCAATGTCTACTCCTTCCAAGAACAAAAGTATAAATTCCAGAAGAATCTGAATTAAATATAAAGTCATTATTATTTCCTGACCTGGCACTTTCCTACCTCTTTGATCCCGTCAAATACCATTCTCACTGTTATTCCTCTGCTATAACCACACTATTGCCATAGATTCAAAATAACCCAGCCACCGGCCTTTCGCACTTGCTGTCCTATCTCTTGGGATGTCCTATCTCTTGGGATTCCCTTCCCCATATTCTTACATGACTTGTTCTCTGGCCCTAATTTATTTCTTTTTATCAATACCTAACATTACATTTTTATGTATTTGCTTCCCTTCTCCCTTCTAAAGTGTTAATTTCTTGAGTCAGAGGCATCTTGTATCTTGGTTCTTACTGTTTTCTTACTACCTAGAAATGTGCCTAACATACAGAAGAAACCCATTAGGTATGTGTTATTGATTAAATGAGTCAACAGTGTAATAGAGGGCTTTTTTCTTTTTTTGGAGGTGCCAGATGTTGTCCTAAATTATTATTTTTATTATTATTATTTATTTTTTATTTCAGCATATTATGGGGGTACAAATATTTAGGTTACGTGCAAGGGCTTTTTTCCCACACTGGGTTTCATCAAACATTATAGTCTTTTGACAATTTGATAACGATATTTTAAAATTTTAATTTGCTTGTCTTTAATCATGAGTAGGCTGTACATTTTAGCATATTATTAGCAAATTTAATTTCTTTTTTCTGTGATTTCTCTGCATGTCTCTTGTTAGCCAATCCACTTGAGTTAGGCAACCAAATTTAAAGTGAGACCAGTAACCATGGTTGTATGCTTTCCTGCTCTGAATTCAGCTGACTGGGCAAAGGCATGCAGTAGACAGAGTTGGATTTAACCTGGTAAACAGATACAATGCAAGGATCATGGGGTAAGTGCATTCAATCAAGCGGCTCTAATGATCAACATGGGACATTTTCCGGGATGGAAGTGTGGGATTGGGAGGAGTAGAGCTTGAACATAGAAAAGGTTGTAAGATCAATAAGTTTTTGGTGCCAGTAGGGTCAAATAATTGATCTCTTAATTTTGTTCCAGAGGTTCTGCTAAAAGATCAAATAAAACCATCAAGTACTTCTATAAAAAAATGCCAATGTGAAGATTCAAATTTACAGACTGGTGGTGACAATCTGGAACTACTCCATAAAATAAATATTTATGATCCCTATTATGTAGTAGCTAGAAATATATTAGAGTAACATTCACAATATAACTTGTGGTGACAGGTCACTGGGGCCAACCAGAGAGAGTGATAGCTAAATCCATACGTAAAACATGGTGGATACAAATCATGATGTCTGTTGTGTAGTAAACAGCAATGGGTCACAAGTATTGTGCTGTTATGACTTATTCTTCAGCTCCATATCTGTTCTCCTATAATCTTTTCTGTGATGCTGCAGGTGGGACTCCACAAACTTTTCCCAGAAAGATATGTTTCTTTGTTACATTCTGCTAGTAGGAAGCACTAAAATAAATTATTAAACAGAGATAAATAAAGAATGAAAAGTGTTCTGTGATCCTGTGCTATATTATGAATGGTTGTGCCTCCCGCCAAATTTGTATATTGAAATCCACAGCCCCAAGATGATAGTATTAGGAGGCGGAGATTTTGGGAGAATTAGGTCATGGGGGGCATAGCCCTCATGAATAGGATTAGCACCCTTATAAAAAAGACCCAGCATCTCTTCTAACATGCAAGGTTAGAGGATGGCTGTCTATGAGGAAATGGGTCCTTATCAGACATGAATCTTCCAGTGCCTTGATCTTGGACTTCCCAGCCTCCAGAATTTCTCTTGCTTATAAGCCACCCAGTCTATGATATTTTGTTATAGAAACCTGAGTAGACTAAGAAACCCTGACTCTTGATTTTCCTATATTTGTCAGAGGCACTGTAACAGCAGCGGTTGGACCAGTCCTCAGCTTTTTGTAGCATCCTCAGTATCTGAGTTCTCTCCGAGGTATTGGCAGGAACAAGTAGCTCTCCTGAGAGATCTGAGCACCAGCTCCACGAGATCCTTTTCTCTAAGCTCTTAATTTCCTCTTCCCTTTTATTGAATCAGTCATAAATTTCCTAGCTTCTTGCTGTAGTTTCTATATATAAGTTATAATGAGGTTTTTTTCTCTGTTTGTTTTTAGCTTTCCAAAAATGTTGTTACTAACTTCTTTCATTATATCCCTTTATTATATCTTATTATGAAATAAAAAGTGTGGAATTTCCTGAAAAATATGTATCAAAGGTGTAGATTCTGAATTTTACTACATTAGGTAACTCATATAAGTGAAATCATATGATAACAACATATGTAAGGAATGTGCTTAATGCCACTGAACTGTATACTTAAAAATTGTTACAGTCTTAGCTAAGAGTAGTGACATGTGCCTTTAGTTCCAGCTACTATTGAGGCTGGGATGGGAGGATCACCTAAGCCTGGGTGTTGGTAACCAGCCTGGCCAATATAGCAAGACCCTACCTCAAAAAAATAAAATTGTGAATGTCGTATATTTACCACAATATTAGTTATAACAATAATAATAAAACAGTCTTTAGTGGAGAAAAAGATATAAATTAAAATTTCAAAATAAGTTTTATACATTAAAAATGTAACTATGCAAAACAACTCTACAAAATTATCTCTAAACTTTCCCATTAAGGCAAAGTTTCTCAACCATGGCACTATTAACATTTTGGTCCTGATAATTGTTTCGTGGGGGGGGCAGGGAAGGTTGTCGAGTGAATTATTGGGTGCCTAGCAGCATCCCTGGCTAGTAGCACCTCCACCCAGTTATATCAACCACAAAGGTTTCCAAATATTATAAGATGTCTTCTGGTAGTCAGAACCACCGCCCAGTGATTTGAGAACTACTGTGTTAGGGAACGACAATGATTTGTCTAATTTGTGAGTTTATAGAGAAGGTCATTGCTTCTACCTTTTCATCTTTGTAATCTGTTTGCTTTCAGAGAATATGTAAAATGGCTTGTTGTTAATCCTGCAGTAAGTTTAGTGGAGAAGGCTCTACCTGCAAAGCCTGTGGGTTTTCAGTGCTAACAATGATGGATCAATGTTAGGTAGTTCATCATTTGTACATACTAGAGCAACATTCTCCAACTCTCTGATATTTTTATTTCAATATATCTCACTCCTCTGTCTAACTCTTAGTGTTATTTGCTAGCACCTTCAAGCCTCAGCTGGTTTATTGGGTTGGGAAACATGAGATATAGACCAGATGTGGGCTTGAGGTACCCAGTTTTCATGGCTGCATTTTCCTTTTCAGTCTAACTTCTTAATGGTAAGTGTTCTAAAGCTCGTTGATTGGTTCTATTATTTTCTCTGTCTTCATTTATTACTCACACGGCCTCATCCAGAATGACACCTTTAGTTCCATCTCCTTCATGAGTCTCATTATTTTCCTACTGAACTTGGGTCTTATATATCTAGTTGTCTCCTCAAAATGCTCCCTTGGATATCTTACAGCTGTATCAAATACTGCATATCTGAAAACAAACTTCTGATTTCCACCCCACCAACCTCTCCCCCAACCTGCCCCTCCCACTCTATGCCCTACCCAAGTACATGGCAGCTCTATTTGACCCATTGATTCAGCCAACACTTTTTAATTCTTCTCTTTCTCTCATCCTCCATACCAATCTATTAGACTCTACTCTTCATTTGTTGTCAAAATATATCCAGGATTTCACCATGTTTCAGTGCCTGTACCATGACTACCTTGATCCAAGCCACTGAATTCATGTTCGGTATTCTAACAGCTTTAGACTATTCCTATACTTGCCTCATTACACATGTTATTTTCCGTACCAAATCCAGTGTGATTCATTTAAAATGTGACTCTTACTATTTATTTAAAATGTAAGCCTTATTATCTGCTCAAATTCTCCAATGGCTTTCCTTTTTGCTTTTACTTCAAGTAATAGCCCAAGCCCTTGGTATGACCTACAAAGCTATATGGAGTATTTCTTATCTCCACCATTTCCATCCCATTTCCTTCTTGTTTCTTTACTCTGGTCCTTTGCATTTTGCTTCCTCTGCCTTGAACGAACTCTTCCCAGACATCCACAAAGTGTTCTCCCTTTACTTCCTTCAAGTCCCAGTTCTAATGCCAATTTTTCAAAGAGGCCCCTCCTTGAATGCTTTATCTTAAGTAACTTTCCCTCCCTCTCCCTGGCCTATCTTTTTGTTCTATTCCACTAACCATAAACTGGCATACTATACTAACTTTATAAGTATATTTTGTTCTTCTCCTACAACAACTACATTTCATGAACATAGAGATACGTTTTATTTGCTGTTTGATACAATGTGTTATAATAGTGCCTGCCATGGGCTCCCAGTACATATTTGCTGAAAAAGAAAATAAATGGACCTCTCAAAATGTGTTGAACAATGTAGATAGACTTAAATTGAGATGGGAAATAGAAAAGGGAATGGAAGTTCAGAGCAAGGTACAGTGGCCTTGTAGTTAATTAAATAAAAGTGCTCTTTTAACCTATTTCCAAGCCTTCTAGCAGCAAAATCAAAGTTGTCCAATAGTGGGCCCAAGAGTATACAAACAGAAACAGTAGTTAGGATTATAAGAAAAGTCTGATGAAATAGTCACAGGACTGCACTAATAGACTTCTGTTTTGCTCCCCTAATAGTGATGGCCTAGCTTTTGGTTAAACATAGACTAAAAAAAGGTAAAGACAATATAAAGCTGGAGATACTTAAGATGGGAAATCTGCTTTCCCCCTTACTTCATGTTTCCATGTAGAAACTAGCCTTCTTATTTGCTCTCTGCCTCTGTACTTGTACCTCTACAGGGAAGCAGGTATTAATTACCTGATGTAGCTTAGACTTTCCTGCTGCCTTTTCTTTGGGAGCACAGAAAGACTGAGCTCTAGCCTTCTTACAACCGCTTGGCAAGCCTAGCAGTAAAAGCTCTATGTAAGGAAGGGACTATAGTTTTTGAGAGTAGATATGTCTCTTTCAGGGATGACCTAGTAGAAAATCTATATCAATAGCAGTCTAAAATCATGTGTTCATGTGAGCCATAATGAGCAGTGAAAGGTTTTTCCTTGGATCTGCATCTGACTGTGTGACCATTTCTCATTCTCAGTTAATGCCAAAATCCCACAAGAGGAAGAGCTATGTAATTCATTTCCCCCTTCATTCCAAATATTTCATAATTTTGACTATTTAAAATGGATTAACCACTTATATCTATCTTTCAGGTTTGTTAGGAAAACTTAAGATGATATATGTAGAAGACTAATAAATGGCATGGACAGCTCAAAAAATTTTTGCTTGAAAGAAGTTAGAAATATCCCCTGCTCAGTCTGAGTGTACCAATCAGCCTGGGCATATTGCCACCAACTTATAACGTACCAGACTAACCTTTGTGAGACTTCCTGAGTCTTATAAGTTTTCAAGAAGCCCACAAAGTTTTATGATGCCCAGTTCCTATTATACTTAAAAAAAAAAAGAATGAATAGAGATTAATTCACCAAAACAAACATGACTTGCACGCAAAGGTCATTTAGTCAAAGATAAATTCTTTTTATCTGCTAAAGAACGTCATCAGAATAAATGTGACACTGCAATCACAATAATAAAGAGCCACTCTACTGTGTCTGTAGGCTGAGTAATTGTTATCCTTTAAAAAGTTTGAAAAAATAAAAGGAAAACACAAGCCACTATTTCAAGACAAGTTAGGGGATAATTTTGTATAATTATTTGTTTGCATTTTCCAAAGCAGATGATTTCCACTATAAGGGAGTAAGAACAGTAATAGTGATAGATATTGGAGCTAATTATAAACACAAAATTAGAGAGATACACTGGCAATATGATCCAGCAATCCTGCTCAAGAGAAATGAAAACATACATCCACAAAAAGATGTGCACATGAATGTTCATAACAGCTTTATTCTTAATAACCCAACCCTGGAAAGAACCCAAACCTTCATCAATGGGTGAATGAATAAACAAATGTGGTATATTTATACTCATCAATGAAAAGGCACAAAATACTGAAACATGGCCGGGCGCGGTGGCTCACGCCTGTAATCCTAGCACTCTGGGAGGCCGAGGCGGGTGGATAGCTCAAGGTCAGGAGTTCGAAACCAGCCTGACCAAGAGCGAGACCCCGTCTCTACTAAAAAATAGAAAGAAATGAATTGGCCAACTAAAAAAAAAAATATATAGAAAAAAAAATACTGAAACATGCAACAGCATAGATGAATCTGGAAAAACATTATGCTAAGCAAAAGAAGGCAAATACCACACGCTTTGTAATTCCATGTATATGACATTCTAGAAAAGGAAAGATGATAGTGATGGAAGCAGATCAGTGGTCGTGTGGAATGGGATCAGCAGAGGAAATCGACTGCGAAGAGGCACAAGGAAATTGTGTAGAATGTTGGAAATGTTCTGTAGCTTGATGATGGTGGTGGTTACATAACTGCAAACAGTTGCCAAAATTCACCTACAATGGAAAATGTATTGTGTGTAAATTCTACCTCAGTAAATACAGACAAATATATGAAATTGGGAGTTATGAAGAAGGAAGTAAAAGAAATGCTTGGCAGAGCAAGAGTAGATATTTTTGCGATGTAGACATAAAAGGAATATTGAAGGCACAGAATTCAATGGGGAGTAAACAAGAACTGTTTTTATTTTTCTTCAAATACTGTCTTCAAATATGCTCTCTCAATTATATTTCCCTTTCTCTTTAATTACTTCTTGAGCAGATCCCATTGCTTTCAGGCCCCTTTCAGTTATGGGAATACTTTCATTTTTATAATTTAGATACAGTTTAAATATTAAATACCCAGTATTATAAAATTTAAGTTTGAAGGCATCCAGTTTAACTGCTTTCCCTCCTCCCTTCCCCAGCTTGGGTCTGACACATGGCTATGAGAGCCATAATGGGAAAGGAGTCAAGGTCTACATTTAACTCTACCATGGTTCTTCACTCTTCTTCTCCCTCTGCTGCTTTTCCTTTCATTCTTTGATATATTGAGGCCAAGAAGAAGAAATGGGAGGGAGTGAAAAATCTGCATCATTTGACCACTGGTCTCCTTCATGTGAGTGGGCTTAAATGATCACTTGAAACTTTTCACGGGTCATACCTTTTGTGTATAATGCACACTTTGCCTGATATACTGGAATTCTTGCAGTTTCTATGCCTAGGGGTCTAACCATTACTTTATAATACTGACATGCGTTACCATAGAGGCAACCCTCCAATGCAGAGTCCCTTCAGGATGGCTCATAACCTGGCTCATTTCCATGACCCCCATTCAAACCCATGGGAAATTCATTTGTCTTTGCCATACCAGGTAATGAGTACACAGGCTTGTCTTATTGCTGTTCTCCCACATCACCCTGCTGAGTTACTCTGATTAATACCATGCATTCGAACTTCCAAAAGGAAGCAGGCACAAGCCCCCAAAGTCCAGGATAGAGGACAAGGGCCAAATATATCAACTTTTCTTAAAAAAAAAATTCTCACTTCACTTTCTCAGTTCAAGTGGCAGCCAGGGAGGGTTGACTGATTCAGCTGCTCAGCAAGCAGTGGACCAGAGTGTGAGATGTTTATGCAGCGCCCTCCACCTCTACAAGTACCTCTTCATGAGAGAATATGGCATAGAGGAGATCACTTACTTTTCTCTCCTGATAGAAAGGGAAGAGAAAATTGTTTTCCCTCTAAGCCGATAATTAACTTTTCTGAAGGCTCAAGACTACCGATGAGGTGATGATCTCAGGAACATCTTATCGACCTCTGAGAAACCCTGTAAGGCTTATTAAGCAGTGAAGTCTGAAAGTTCCTTAGCTGCTGTGCAGGATTGTGTATTGTCAGTTCATTATCTTCCCAACCCCTGTTACATTATTCCATTGTTTTAAAGGACAAAATCTGGGAGCCATATTTGCCAGAATCATTTGCCAGCACAGTGTGAGCTCAACTCTGCCAATACAGCTAGAAGACATTAGGAAAAGTGAAGACAAAGCTGTTATTTTCGGGTGAGTGGTGCAGGCAGGTATGAAGGTATTGGCAGGTGGCAGACAAAGGGGTTTTCCACCAGCTTCAGGCATCCTCCCCCTCCTCGTGGTGCTGTAAGCAGCTGGAGTCTTTAATGGCACTTTCCTTGCAATCTTTGCCCTTCCAAATTTGCTGCAAGTCAATAGTGGCCTCCTTGAACATTATTCTCTTGTCATCCTAACAGTTGTGAAGCCCATGAAAACTCTTAAATCTCTTTCTACTCCAAATTCCTAAAGTGGCTTTTTCCTTCTTGAAAAACACTGACTGATGCAGCAACTCTCTTTAAAATGTAGAGGCACTTGTCTCTTATTATTCTCTGTTTAGGAACTCAACCCAAAATTCTCAGGCTGTGGCATCTAGTTATACAGCCTGAGGGAAAAATCAAAACTTTGTAACCCATATTGTCAGTCATAGGCAACAAAAATACAGGTAAAAAGTGTTGATGGTGTCTGGCCAGTATTGTATTATATGCCATGTCCAAAATAATAGAATAATATAACCTATTATTTGAGAGTTCCAAGACTAAATTAAAACTCTTGAACACCACTGGTTATTTCCCACCTTAACTCTGTTGCATTATGTATGATAATAATACTATTTACTCAAACTTTTCTTTCTTTGGAGTCATGACTAGACAGTTCAGGTAGTAGGACCTTAGCTTAGTGATAAATAATGAAGTGAAGGAAGAATCTTTTCTGAAGGCTTCCTGGGAACCAAAACCACCATTCAGATTATTTGCACAACCACCCACACAGAAAACTGGAAAGTCATTCAGGACACATGTCACTATGGTAGTCCAACAGAAGACTAATGACCCAGCAGTCATACTGGCAGTTGTCTCCTCAGAAGCAGGCTTCTGTTGTTCTAATTGTCAGGCTCAGATACTTTCTGGCTGGGTTTTACATTATATCTCATTTCTCTCTCTATTCCCTGCTTCACATCATGTCTTTTGCTTATTGTCTGCTTTTTGGCCATGTGCTGTTTACTAAGTGCCCTCTCTTCGAACTGGAGATGAGATATGATGTGATTGGTGCAGTTGAGCATCCAACAGTATAAAAAATTGGAGGCAGATGAGTCATGCCTGGTCACCATAGAGGCTAATGGTTGGCCTGGAATTGGCTGCTATTAGTCAATCATTAAACTTCATCTACACAATCTTCTAAGGAAGCATGTCCATTAGGCACCAGCCATAGCAACTTAAGTGTATGGAACAACCTGAGGATTATTCAGAAGTGTACCTTGGTCATGGCTGGAAGAAAGATGAAACCTTATCTCCAGTGAGAATGGTGTTTATCAAAAAGTCCCCAAATAATAAATATTGGTGTGGATGTGGAGAGATAGGAACACTCATACACTGCTGGTGGGACTGCAAATTAATACAACCTGTGTGGAAAGTAATATGGAGATACCTCAAGAGCTACAGGTAGAACTACCATTTGATCCAGCAATCCCATTACTGGGCATCTACCCAAAAGAACAAAAAATGAATTCTATAGAAAAGACATCTGCACTCAAATGTTATAGCAGCACAATTCACAATTGCAAAGATGTGTAAACAACCCAAGTGCCCATCAATACATGAGTGGATTAATAATATGTGGTATATATATATATATCATGGAGTTCTACTCAGCCACAAAAAACAATGGTGATCTAGCACCACTTATGTTATCCTGGACAAAGCTGGAACCCATTCTACTAAGTGAAGTATCACCAGAATGGAAAAACAAGGACTACATGTACACACCATCAAATTGGTACTAACTGATCAACACATAAGTGCACATATAGTAATAACATTCATCAAGTGTTGGGCAGATGGAAGGGGCAGGAGGGGATGGGTATATTCACACCTAATGAATGCGGTGTGCACTGTCTGGGGGAGGGACATGCTTGAAGCTCTGAGTTGGGTGGAACAAAGGCAATATATGTAACCTAAACATTTGTACCCCCATAATATGCTGAATTAAAAAAAATTTAAAAACAGAGAGCTGATAAATTATCTATGATAGAAACCAACTACATCTTTATGGTTCTCATAGATTTAGTAAGTCTTTTGAAGAAAAAAGAAGAAAATGGCTAGCAAAGTTATTTGGAATATTAATATAATAGGTGATTTCAGAAATATTAACATACTAAAACAGAAAAATTTAGGATTGAATAAATATGATTATTCTTTGCTTGATCTAGATCTACACCAATGTGGTTGAGAAGAGGAGACCCCACAGGCAACTGGCTCCCTCTTCTTTCCACAGCAGTTTCACAGCTCATGCCATTGGTTCCAGTGAATCTGATGGAGGAAAGGAGCAAAATGTGGTCAAGGATATTGTAAAGTTTAAGTCAACTAACATTTTTACAACAAATGCAAAAAAATACCAAAAGTAGCTGATAGTTCCTTTCTATGAAGTAAGTCTGAAGACAGTCAAAAGGTACACAGTCATAGGAGATAAATTCTCAACTGTTGTAAACACTGAAGGGATGGGAAAAAAACATGCAGTTCAGCTCAATGTGTTTCTCTATAGTTGCTTTCTACACAGATAGAAGTCATCCAAACATATGAAAAAATGCTCAACATCTCTAATCATCAGGGAAATGCAAATC
>VBSM01003204.1:60566355-60599901 GCA_008086735.1 Cheirogaleus medius | reverse complement strand
AAATTAAAAAAAAAAAAAAGAAGCTGTCTCATAGAGGAGTCTGAGAAGACTAAATATAATTTGGCAGCCTGGATAGAATTCTGAAACAGAAAAAGGATATAAGGGAAAAACTGAAGAAATCTGAATAAAGTATTAACTTTAATTGAGTGGTTCATTAGCTGTGAAAAACAAAATTGCTATAGTAATTTTAACAATAGGAAAACCTGGATGTGAAGAAGATTGGGCTACAATCCCAAAAGATATAGTCTCAAATGCCATAATCCCAAATGTTGAAATCCTAAAAGATCAAAATCCCAAAGGTCTGAAAATCACATTCATGAAAGATTGAAATACCAAAAAATATCATTATGGAAAAAATACTTTAAATAGTTCTTTAAAAGGTATTTACTTACATTTTTAAAAGGTGATTTGAGAATCATATAAAAGCACAACACAATATTTCATAGGGCACTTTATACAATAAAATAGGCAATAATAACATACATATTTTTACAAACATAAACACTCAAGTATAATGATAATTGCACACATGCAACAATTATGAGCAGATGAATCATATTCATAAGGAAAGAGATTAAAAAGCAAAATGTACCAATGTATATCACTATGGTTGGTAATTGTGTGTACCTAGCTTAGTCACTGTGGTCATCTGAAATACTGTGACAGATAACCTAAGTCTTTTTGACTTGTTCAAAAACTGCAGTGCTTTACTGCTGCATCGATCTTTACGCAGTCACCAAAAGATCTGAGATATTGAGAAATTTTATCTTTCACAAATGCAGATATACAAGAAGTACATCTCTTCATGTATTGAGAAAGTCTTTATTTATATACAGCATGCTTACACACAAAGTTGACATTGTGATAATATACTTTCATGGAGTCAAATTTGCAAAAAAAAAAAAAAACTATGTAAATGAATTAGAGCTCTCCAAAAGTCTTTACACAATTTGTACCTCCAGCATTGGAAGTGATGTGAAGAAGAAATACATGGCAGAGTGACTTGGTGCTCTATGGGAAGGGACAGAAGTCACAAACAATTGAATAATTTAGCAGGGGGTATTTCTTGTATTTTTCACCTGCATTTTCACTTGCATGGTCTTTGAGTCCCTCACTAGACTTGTATTTGGAGAGTGGCTGTGATCCACAAATTTTGTAAGTATATACTATCCATTTGAAAGTCTGGTTATTGCTCAGGCGTTGCAGTGAAGTTTTCTGCTTTTGCAGCAGCGATAATAATAACTTTCAAATTTTATCGTTCATCATTAAGTAGCCTAGTATACTTAACTTATCACAGTCCTTTTAGTAAAAGAAAAATTTCATAGATTTCTTCCATTGCATTGCAAGGAATATAATAATAAGGAATGATATTCAGCTTCCCTAATATCAAATGTGTGTTAATAAGAGTTTTCCAGAGAGACTGAATCAATAGGGTGTGTGTATGTGTGTGTGTGTACAACACGGATTTATTAAAGGAATTGGCTCACACAATTATGGTAGCTGGGAAGTCTCACAACAGACTGTCTGTCAGCTGGAGACCCTGGAATGCCAGTAGAGTGGCTCAGTTCAAGTCTGAAGACCTCAGAACAGGAAAGCCAATGGTGTAACTCTCAGTTTGAGGCCAAAGCCTCAGGACCTGGGAGACGACTGGTGTTAAGTCTTGGAGTCCAGAGGCTGGCAAGCCTGGAGGTCTGATGTCTAGGGCAGCAGAAGAAAAATCTGTCCCGATTCTCAGAGAAGGACCAATTCACCTCCGTATTTGTTCTCTTCAGCCCCTGTCCAATTGGATAGTGCCTGCCAAGACTGAGAGCAAATGTTCTCCACCTACTTCACTCAGATTCCTACACTCACTAATGTCCTCTGGAAACACCCTAACAGACACACCCAAAACAATGCTTTTCCAGCATTCTAGGTATTCCTTAATTGAGTCAAGTTGACACCTAAAATTAAGTCTGCAAATCCAGCCCTTTGCCATTTGACACCTGCACAAATCCCCTTAAATCATACTTAATGTCCAAATAAATACAATAACAAGGTGATAGTTCCACCCAGCATGATGCAACTAACATGACGCAACTATTCTATGTACAATGGCAAATGCATTAATTGAAATTTTCAGGATTTTAGACTTCAGGGATTTTAATCTTTAGGGATTTTTGATCTTTCAGGATTTCAACATTTGGGATTATGGAGTTCAGGATTATGTCTTTTGGGATTATGATTGGCACCAAGTGTGAAGTATACACAGACTCCAATATTACTACAACTTCTAAATTTTTTTAAAACAAAAGTTATTTTAAAAGTTATTTCTATCCTTTTTGTTTTTTCTATATTTTTCTATGAATTTTAACACTATTCTATTTGATACCTAAATATTTTCGTTATAGATTCCAATCTTTGTCAATTTAAGTTTCCTAACTTCTTATATATTGGTTCACGACACTGAATTGAAAATTGTCTTAATCTTTATTCTTTCATTATTCGTCATAATCTTACAGAATTTTGTTAAGATTTGGTGGCCACTTTTTTAGACAGAGTCTTACTTTGTTGCCCGGGCTAGAGTGCCATGGAATCAGCCTAGCTCACAGCAACCTCAAACTCCTGGGCTCATGTGATCCTCCTGCCTCAGTCTCCCGAGTAGCTGGGCCTACAAGCATGTGCCACCATGCCCGGCTAGGTATTTTTAGTTGTCCAATTAATTTGTTTTTAATTTTAGTAGAGACCTGAGTCTCCCTCTTGCTCAGGCTGGTTTCGAACTCCTGACCTTGAGTCATCCACCCGCCTCAGCCTCCCAGAGTGCTAGGATTACAGGTGTGAGGCATCACACCCAGCCTTTAATTTCTTAAAGTAATAGATATTATACAAAAGAGGAGCTTTTTTTGCCTTTTGGTAGAATAATTAATAGCAGTTTACTGGCTAGGAACAGTATACTTAAAAATGTTTTAAAGGATTTTTCATATTAATACAAACATGAAAATCTTCAAATACATAAAGGGAATATATGAAGGTATTATGTACCCTTATGAGATAAGTTTTTGTTGTGTTTTTTTCACATTGGTAACTAGATTTGGGCATCCCAGTCTGTTCATTTACCTTAATCTGAGAGCACGGTTTTTAAAATCCATCCTTAAGTTTTCTAATGATATTTTTTAATCTGAAGTTTTTATGGTTAGGAAGTTTCTTCATTTCATGGAACTCTATGTTCTAAGTAGTTTTATACTATTATGAAACAAGGGTTATTAATTATTTCTTTGTTTTTCATGAGTAAATAAATGTACCCAGAGACTAAACCAGTACCCAAACTACCAAATTCACAATCATGAAAAGCACAACAATGTTTCATTACTATAACTATAAACATCAAACATGCTATGGTTGTAACAATCTGGCAAAACAATATCAAAATAATTCACGAAAATCATATTAGGATACTCTTTGAAATCCTAAGCAAATATGGTTCCCTGTACCCTGTATGTGCTTATGTAGCATCTTGTGTTGAACTTGATATCTACTTGCTCCATGTGCTTGCTTCTTAATGAAATAACACAGAGTGGGGTTAATACCTACATTTTTAATCCCATATATCACATTATAAATATATATATATTCAGTATCAATTTAAAAAACAGTTGTGAAGCTAAATTCAAGAAATTCAAGGGTAATATTCACATAATTTCATGGTTTATTTCTAAAATAACTTCATTTGCTTATATCAGAACTACTAATAAAAATTTAAAAATGACTAATATGAATTTCTGATAGGTTATTTTTTTCTATATAAACTATTTGATAAATTTATTAATGAACCAAGAAATATCCAAAAAGCAACACTTCCAAAAGACAAGCAGGAAACAAAGGCCTGGATAATCTACAAACTAGGTAAGCAATTATAAGCAGATATATGTAAATCAAAAGTTTGCCTGTAATAGTGACAGATGTCTTCATTAAAATATCTTTTTAATGATGAATGTATGTTGTCTGAGACTATATGGAAATACAAACCTAAGTACTAAAATAAATGCCTAACTAGTTTCCCTTTCAAAACCCAATATTTGTACTGCTGCCACATTGCTCTTCCTTAAAATGCTTTCATTAGTGAACATAAATCAATTGAGTGATTGCTATGTGCAAGGTACCTGTTAGAGCTTAAGGAAAATAAAATGTGTAATAATACGTAGTTCTTGCCTTTTTAAAAAGTAGTTCAATATTCTTAGGTCTGTAATCTTCTAGGTCACTCTCAGTTTCTCATCTGTGAAATGATGATTATAATAGTACATACTTGGCTACCTCATCCTTCATTCATTCATGTGCTCAAACCATTCTTCACTTTGTTTATAGCTTTAGTATGTGACACTCTTTTCCTACTCTGAATATAACAGTAGCTAAAAGAGGTAAAATTCCCTGTTGTTAATTTCTATTTAATTACTTTTGGTCAGAAAACATACTTTTATGACTTTAAGTAATTAAATTAATTGAGATTTGTTTTATGGTATAACATATGGTCTGTATACTGGACAATGTTTCATGTACACTTGAGAAGAATGTGTATTCTACGTTGTTTAGTGGAATGTTCTATAGATGTCTGTTAGGTCTAGTTAAAATGTTTTTCAAGTCTTCTGTATTCTGATTTCATACATTACTGAAAATGTGGTATTGAAATCTCTAGCTATTATTTATAAATGGTCTATTTCTTCCTTTAGGTGAACTGATCAACCTGAGGTCACTCTGCATGGGATTAATCTCTCCTTTCATGCTCCTCCTGGTTCCTAACTCTTGCTGATGCCCTTCCCCACTCCTGATCATTGACCAAACTATAATGCAATCTAGAGTACAAGAGAGCCTGATGGTGCAGTCCTTTCAGGTCAGAGTCACAAGATACAGGGCAAGGTGAGGACAGCAGTGAGTAGACTTGCAGAGAAAAATGGAAACTATATAGTACTGGGGTAAGATTGGAAGAAGAAAACGTATTTATGAAAACTGGACAAGTTCTAGGTAAGATTTTGGTGGCTTCAATGAACATTAAAGAATTCAGGTGGTGAGAAATTGTGAGACATTTTGATGGCCATCAACATAACTTGCTACAGCTTCTAAATGAGAAAGAAAAAGAAGAATCAAAGATTGTTACTGGTTTTTGCTTTGCAGTACTGGGTAGATGGTGTACTCTTTGGTGAGATAGGAAAAAAGGAGGTATAGGAATGTATTTTAGTAGGAGAATGAAACAGATAAACTCCTCTGAATATTTTAACTTTAAATTAGACATCCAAATGGAAGTTCTGAGCAGGTGGCTGGATATTTTTGTCTGTAGCTCAGAGAGAGATTGGAGTTGGATATGTAAATCTTGGAGTCACAAGCATATAGATAGTATTTAAAACCATGACGATGATTATTGATAAAGAAGATAAAGAGTCAAAAGTTGGGACATTCCAACAATTCAGGATTGAGAAGAGGAAAAAATCTTGAAACAGAGACTGAGAAATAATGTATAATAATATGGGAGAAAAATCAGGTCTGAGAGATAGGAAAATAAAGAGACTCAAGAAGGAGAGAAATGTTTTTAAATGTAAAGAGAACAGTGCCTTAAATATAGTTGGACTGGGCGAAAAAGTTACCTACTGTCATTATCATAAAAGCTCAGACTTTGAATTTAGCTAAATTAATCTTAATCTGATTTCTGGCCTTTATTAGTTCTTGATCTAGGGCTGTATTCTGAAGTATCAATTTCTTCAATCATAGAATAGTGGGAGGTTAAGGGTAAGTTTTTTCTCTTGGATTGTAGCAAAGTTCAAATAAGATTACTAGTATAAATGTGTCAGATGAGTTTTATAAATAATTTCCCAAAGTATTCAGAAAAAGGAGTAGAATTTTGTCAAGCAGTTGGGAATAGAGAGAATTTTGAGCAAAAGAAAAAAAACAAAACACACATGAGCAAAGACCAGTTACAAAATATGAGGTTTGTTTGGAAGAATGACAAGTTGCATTTTTTTTTCCTTGAAATTAGTTGTGAATAGTGGATAAGCCTGGGGCTCTGTTTTGGGAAAATCATAAACGACATGCTAAGGGATTTGGATTTTATCTTGCAGACAGTAAAAATCCCATTCACAATTCTTGAGTTTAAGCTAAGAATAACAAGTCTTCAAAAATTCATATGCTGTGGTGAATAGGTAGTATTGGAATGAAGAATGGTTGGTGTTTAGCTGGATACATAGCTAAGGTTTTAAGCATTTTATTCACGAGTCATTCACTTGGGGAAAAAATGACTTGTGATACTTAGCACAATCCACTGGGCACAGGAATACGTATTAAATATGAAGCCTCATTTTATATGCAGGCAAGAAAGCATCCTGAGACCAGGCTTGTCCAAGTCTTTGTTATAAAAGCTCATTGCTTGATGGAACCAGAATGCCAAAGTTGTTTACAGTCTTGCATGCTGAGAAAATATTCAAGAAAAAAAAATTACCATTCTTGTTTTGGTAGGGTGAATCCAGTGCCATGCTACTGTGTTAGCATGCAGTGACAGGCAAGGTAAGTCATTTTAAAAAGAATAGTAATAATGTTGCTAATTGCTCAAAATCATTGAGTAGCTGAGCTCTTGCTCTTGATATATGGCTGATGTAGTGGAATAAAACTACTGATTTGAGAGGCAGTTTTGGTTCTGCCACAGATTGGAAAACATCAGGAAAGTCACCTGTTTTAATATGGGTTTATTTGCTCATTTGTACAAAAAGAATTGGATTGGTGTTCTTATTTTAGAATCTCAAAAATGATATAATTTTTTGATTCAGTATTTTTCAGTCTTAACCATGGAACTTTTTTAAAATGTAAAATCTACAAACATTACTGGCACTAAAGTACTGAAATACATTTGGTTAAATGTTGCTCTAGATATTTCATAAGACCAGACAGAACAAAGAAATTGCATGGACCTTATATGCTATTTTTATATTCTTGCTCTATCATTTACCAGGTAATTAGCTGTGACCTCCAGACCTAATCTTTTTGACATTCTATTTGCTCATCTGTAATATGTTGATTAATATTTTCCATTCTTCAAGGTTGTCTTAAATATCAGACTTAATGTACCAAAATTACTTGGTACAATGTCTGATATTCACATGGCTCCTATAACAGGAAGTTAATAAAGGGTAGCCAATATTTTTCATTAGTAGTATTTTTAGCTGAGTTTAAGTGTATTGCTTTCAACCCTGATATGGGAGGTTAGGTATTTATCCATGAATTTTTATGCCTTTATTGAGATATAATTCTTATACCATAAAATGCACCCATTTATGGGGTACAGTTCTATGGATCTTAGTGTAGTCATTGATTTAGACAACCATAACCAAAATCTAAGATTTGAACATCTTCATTACTCCAAAAAGAGACCTTATATTCATTAGCAGCCAAAACCTACTTTATTCCGATACCATTTTCTAACCTAGAGAAGGACTAGTCTACATTGGCCTCTAAAGATTTTAGAGATATTGAATACAAATTGAATCCTATTAGAGATATTGAATACAAATTGAATCATAAAATATGATGTTTTGTTATTCATTTCTTTCACTTAGCATATTTTTAAAAGATTCATCCATCCTGTACCATGTATCAGTATTTGTCCTTTTTTATTGCCAAATAATATTCTATTTATGGTTATACCACATATTTTTTAACTATTCATCAGTTGATGCACATTTGTTGCTACTTCATAGCTATTATATATTATACTACTATGAATTATCATATACAAGTTTTGTGTGGACAAATGTTTTTGTTTCTTTTGATCACTTACTTCAGAGTGGAATTTCTGAGTTATAGTTTTAACATACTGAAGAATTGCCAAACCACTTTCCAAAATATCATTCCATTTTACATTACTACCAGCAGTTCTAATTTCTCCAAATTCTCTCCAACATTTGTTACTATTTGACTTTTTTTTTAAAAATTATAGTCATCTTAGTGAATGTAAATTAGTATTTCATTGTGGTTTAAAATTGCATTTCCCTAATGACTAATGATGTTGACCAACTTTTCCTGTGCTTATAGATCATTTGAATAACTTCTTTGGAGAAATGGCTATTCAAATCTTTTGCCTATTTTATTTTATTTTATTTATTTATTTTTTTTGCCTATTTTAAAATTGGGTTTTCGTTCTAAATTATTGATTTGTAGAAGTGCTTTATATACTCTGAATGCAAGTCTTTTGTTCAATATATAATTTGCAAATATTTTCTCCTATTTTATGAGTTGTATATTCACTTCCTTCATAGTGTCCTTTAAAATACAAAAGTTTAAAAATTTGATGAAGCCCAATTTATTTATTTTTTTCTCTTGTCACTTGTGTTTTTGGTGTCATATCTAAAAAACCATAGCCTATCCCAAGCTCACGATGATTTACACATATGTTTCCTTCTACTAATTTTATCTAAATTTAGTGATAAATTTATATATGTGATACATTTTGAATTAACTTTTTACATTATGTAAAATAGGTGTCCAAATTTATTCTTTTGCATATAGATATCCAGCTGCCTCCGCACTATTTGTTGAAGAGACTATAATTTTCTTGTAGAATTGTCTTGGCACCCTTGTTGAAAATTAGTTGACCATAAAAGTGAGGGTTTATTTCTGGATGTTCAATTCTATCCCATTGGTCTACATGTTTTTCATTATGCCAGTACTGTGCTATCTTGATTACTATAGCTTTGTAGTAAGTTTTGAACTCAAGAAGTCCTGAAATCTCCAATGACTTTCTTTTGAGATATTGTTTTGGCTATTCTGGATCCCTTACATTTCTATATGAATCTTAGGATCAACTTGTCTACGTTCACACATGTACACATTTACTCACACAAATCCCCCTGGGATTTTAAAATAGTTTGCATTGAATCTGTAGATCACCTGGGAAATATTATTATCTTAACAATATTAAGTTTCCTAATCCATGAACATAGAATATCTTTCTATTTACTTTAATTTCTTTCAACAATGTTTCCTAGTTTTCAATGTAAAAGCCTTACACTTCTTTGATTAAATTTGTTCCTAGGTTTCCTTTTATGTTATTAACGTGAAATTCTGTTCTATTTTTATATTTGGATTACCAATTGTTAGTGTATATAAATACATAGATTTTTGTATGCTGATTTAGTATCCTGCAAAATTGATGAATTTGTTTATTGGTGTGTAGCTTTTCTTTTCTTGTGATGTCTTATTCTGGTTTGAGTATCAAACTGATACTGGTCTTATACAATGAATTGAGACATTAGAAGAGTTTTTAAAAATTATAATTAGTTCTTTAAATGTTTGGTAGAATTCACTAATGAAGACATCTGGTTCTGAATTTATCTTTATAGAAAGTATTTCAATTACTAAATCAATCATTTTAGTTTCTGTAGGATTGTTTAGATGATCTATTTAACTTTGAATTAGTTTCCATAATTTGTCTTACTAGGAATTTTTTGGCATATACTTGTTAATACTGTTCCTTATAATTTTTAATTGGTGTAAAGCTAGTCAGGGTCCCCTTTTCTCATTTTTACTGATTTTTTCCTATTATTTTTCTGTTTTCTATTTTATTTATTTCCATTCTGTTCTTTTTTCTTTTTTTCATTTCAGAATATTAATGGGGGTACAAAAGTTTTGGTTATATAAATTGCTTTTGTATTGCTTGAGTGCCCATCCCCCAGGTAGTATGCATTGTGCCCATTAGGTGTGAATTTATCCATACCCTCCTCCTCACCCCACCTGCTTGATTTCCAATGAATGTTATTTCCATATATTCACATAAGTGTTGATCTATTAGTTCCAATTTAAAGGTCAGTACATGTGTTTGTTTTTCCATCCTTGTGATACTTCACTTCCAAGAATGGTCTCCAGTCCCATCCATGTTAATATAAGAGGTATTAGTTCACCATTTTTTGTGGCTGAGTAGTACTCCGTGATATACATATACTACATTTTGTTAATCTACTCATGTACTGATGGGCACTTGTGTTGTTTCCACATCTTTGCAATAGTGAATTGTGCTACTATAAGCATTTGAGTGAAGGTGTCTTTTTTATAGAATATCTCTTTTTCCTTTGGGTAAATATCCCGCAGTTGGATTGCTGGAGAGGTGAGAGAGGGAGAAACTAACTGCACCTACCCTTCTTGCTGGTCTCTGAGCCTCTCAGGAGTTGATTGCCACTGATACCTTTCTCCTTCCAGTTCTGCTCTGCAACCTCTTCCCATGGAGTCTCCTGAAGGTTCTGGCACCCTTCCTTCAGACCCTTATCTGATCTATGTTTGTCTGTTTGTTTTTCTCTTTCATCTAAAATTTCTCCTTCTTACTGAGATGCTCTGGCTGGTGGTTTCTATGGTCTGCTATTTTGCAGAGTTGATGCTTTTAAAGATACTCCTCCAGCAGCCACAAATATCTGTAGGAGATACTACATTTCACATATAATACCTGTGAAAGATATTTCCATCCAAAGCAAAGCTCAAAGGCAAAAAAAAATAGAGGGATTTAACAGTATCTAGATTTGCCTGTTATTATATATGCCATAACCTCTTCCCTGACTGCCACTTTATTCTTAACTATTTCCTTCTTTCTGTTTGTTTTGGAATTAATTTGCACTTATTTTTCTACTTTCTTAAATTGGAAGGTTAGGTTATTGATAGGAGATTTAAAAAAAAATAAACGGTAACAGCTACAAATTTCCCTCTAAAAATCACTTAGCTGCATCCAATGAGTTTTATGTTGTGTTTTTGTTTTCATTAATCTCAAAGTATTTTCTAATTTTCCTTGTGATTTCTTCTTTGACATATGCTTATTTGGTGGTATGTGATTTAATTTCCATATATTTGTAAAATTTCAAAATTTCCCCTGCTGTTAATTTCTACTTAATTACCTTGTGGTCATAATACATAACTTATTATTTCAAACCATTCAAGCCACTACATTAATTGAGATTTGTTTTATGCTATAACATGTTGTTTATATGTTGGACAATGCTTCATGTACACTTGAGAAGAATGCGTATTTTACTGTTTTGGGGTAGAGTGTTATGTAGTTGTCTGTTAGGTCTAGTTATAGTGCTTTTAAAATCTTTTATATCCTGTTCATCTTCAGTTAGTTATTGTACTGAAGTTAGTTACCATTACTGAGAATGTGGTATTGAAATTTCCAACTATTATTTATGAATAATCTATATCTCCCTTAATTCTGTCTATTTTTGCTCAGTATATTTTGAAACCATAACCATTTTATTACTATAAAATGTTCTTCTTTATCAGTTGTAACATTTTTTGTTTCAAAGTCAATATTGACTGAATTAGTACAGTCACTCTAGCTCTCTTTTGGTTACTACATGAAAAGTGGATATTTTTCCATTCATCCAGTTTTAAATTATCTGTGTCTTTTAATTTAAAGCATGTCTCTTGTAGAGTTAGATCATGTTTTTTTGTTTGTTTGTTTCCCCAGTCTTCTAATCTCTTCCTTTTGATAGGAGTACTTGATTCATTTAAATTTCACATAATTACCTATATGATAATATTTACAACTGCCATTTTGCTATTTGTTTTCTATATATCCTAAATGTCTTCTGTTCCTCTCTTCCTTGAATATTGCCATCTTTTGCATTAAATACTTTTTTACATATCATTAAATTCTCATTTTTTTAACATTGATATTTTTCTGGGGAAAATTTTTCAGTGGTTGACCTGTGGATTACAATTAATATTTTAATTTAAAACAATCAAGTTCAGATCAGTAATAAATTTTAATAGTGTACAAAACTTTGACTCAGTATAATTCTGTTTCCTCTTGTTTGCACTCTTATTTTCAGATATATTACATCTTCATACATCACAAGCCCATCAATACAGTATTATAATTATTGCTTTATGTAGTTGGCTTTTAATCAGGTAGAAGGATAGAAGGAAAGAGTTGCAAAAGATGCATGTTTTTACTGTCTTTTTATGTCTACTCACATAGTTATCTTTTACCAGTGTTCTTTATTTATTTGTTTGAATTTAAGTTACTATCCAGTTTCTTTACATTTCTGCATGGTATTCATGCAAGTCTGGTAGTGACAAATTCTCTAAATTATTATCAATCTGGAAATGTCTTTATTTTTCACTGATTTTTGAAAGTTAGTTTTGCTGGATATAAAATTTTTAGTTAACTTTTTTTTCTTTCAACATTTGGAAGAAGTTTTTTCATTGTCTTTTGGCTTATATGGTTTCAGATCAGAAGTTGGTTGTAAATCTTACTGATGTTTCTTTGTACATGATGCTGCATTTTGCTTTTACTGCTTTCCTGACTTGCTGTTTGTCTTTGAATTTTGTCAATTTGAACATAATGTGTCTAGATGTGTATCTCTTTGAGTTTATTCTATTTAGAGATCATTGAGTTTCTTGAATGTGTACATTCACATATTTCATCAAATTTGGAAAGTTTTTGGGCATTGCTTTTTTGCAAATATTCTTTCTGCCCTTTCTCTTTTCTCTCTCTTTCTGGTACTACTATTATATATATATGTTAGCTGCTTGGTGATGTCACACTGGTCTCTGAGGCCTTGCTCAGGTTTTTTCACTCTTTTCCTTTCTGCTCCTCAGACTAGAGAATCTCCATAGAAATATTTTCAAATTCACTGATTATTTCTTTTAGAAGCTAAAATATGTTATCAAGTACCTCTATTTTGCATTTCAGTTATTACACTCTTTTATTCCAAGATTTCTTTTTGATTGATTCCATTTTAGAGTATCTCTTTATTGATATTCTCTAAGTAATGAGAAATGTTTTACTTTTCTTTACTTCTTTAAATGTGATATTTTGAGTTCTTGGAACATATTTATAGCAGTTGATTTAATGCCTTGACAACTATCCCCCAAATCTGTGTTCCCTCATGGATATTTTCCATTAGCTGATTTTTTTTTTTTATGTAGCATACTTTCCTATTTCTTTGCATATCTTGTATTTTTATGCTGAACACTGAACATTTTAGATAATGTATTGAGACCACTTTGGTGTCTAATCCTTCTTCATCCCCTGTGGTTTGTTGTTGTACTGAGTTTTTATATTGTTGTTGTTGTTGTTCTGTTGTCATAGCTTATTTGTTCAAAACTTTCCTGGACTAATTCTGTAGATACTGTACTTCATGTAGTGTTCAGCCAGTGAACTCTATTGGATTTTTCTTTTTAGATCTCACTTTTAAGTCTAGCTTCCTAGATGTCAGCCCAAGCTTAGTATAATTTAGAGATCAAGTGAATAATTTCTCAGAAGATTTTATTTTTTTATTTCAAAGTATTATAGGAGTACAAAGTGTTTGGTTGTAAGGATTGTTTTGTAATGCTTGAGTCAGGGTTATAAGTGTGCCCATCATCAAAATAGTGGTCATTGTACTCGTTAGGTAGGTTTTCACCCATCTCTTCATCTCCTTTCCCCCTGATTGATTTCCATAGAGTTATACTTCTCTTTATGCACACATATGCTCTTCAGTTAGTTACAGTTTAACCACTTTAGTACTGTGCTCACCGGCCGCTAAACCTTGCCCACAGCCGGCACTCATAGTCCGCATAATAGTTTGTGCTGTGCATTGATGAGGAATCAGTTTTGCTCTTGTGTGATGAGGAAAGCTTTAAAGTACTGAAAGCTTGTTTTACTTTACAGGCAGCTTTAGGAAAATAACTATAATAACTCCTACTAATGACTTGTTAAAAGGTCACAGATTCGGAGTAACTTATTAGCTGAACGTACACACTGCAACAGCAGAGATAAAAGTAAAAGCTTTTGACTGTCGACTAAAGTTGACACTTGGCTGTGTGCCTTCATATCACGGCTGTCAGCTAAAGCTGACGCTCGCGTTCATCTGTGGCTGTCGACTATAGTCGACACTGGTACCGAAGTGGTTAATTAGTGAGTATACATTGTGTTTCTGTTTTCATTCTTTATATACTTCACTTAGGATAATGATCTCAAGTTCCATCCATATGGTTGCAAAAGGCACTAAGTCATCCTTCTTGGCTGAGCAGTATTCCATGGTATACATATACCATATTTTGTTAATCCAATCATGAATTGATGGACATTTGGATTTGCAATTATACATTGTGCTGCAATAAACATTCAAGTGCAGATACCTTTTTTTTTTTTTTTTTTTTTTTTGATAAAATGACTTCTTTTCCTTTAGGTAAATACCCAGTTGTGGGATTGCTGGATCAAATGGCAGGTCTACTTTTAGTTCTTTGAGGAATCTCTATACTATTTTCCATAGAGGCTGTAGGAATTTGCAGTCCCACCAACAGTATATAAGCATTCCTTTCTGTCTGCATCAATGCCAGCATCTATCATTTTTGGACTTTTTAATAAAAGTTATTCTAAATGGGGTAAGGTGATATCTCATTGTGGTTTTAATTTGCATTTTGCTGATAATTAGTGATGTTGAGCATTTTAAAAATAATTTTATTGTCCATTTGTCTATCTTTTTTAAAAAAGCTTCTGTTAATGTCTTTCACCCACTTTTTAGTGGGGTTGATTTTTTCTTGCTAATTTGCTTGAGTTCTTTGTAGACTCTGGTTATTAGTCCTTTATCAGATGTATAGCTTGTGAGTATTTTCTCCCATTTCTTAGGTTATCTATTTGTGCTGTTAATTATTTCCTTGGCTGTGTAGAAGCATTTTAATTTAATCAAGGCCCATTTATTTATTTTTGTTGTTCTTGTGATTGCCATTGGGGTCTTCTTCATAAATTCCTTGCTTAGGCCAATATCTAGATTGGTTTTTCCAATATTTTCTTCTGAAGTTCTTATGGTTTCATGCCTTAAATTAAAGTATTTTATCATGTTGAATTAATTTTTGTTAATGGTGAGAGAAGTAGACCCTATTTCACTCTTCTGCATGTGGCTATCCAATTCTCCCAGCACCATTTATTGAATGGAGATTCTTTTCCCCAGTGTATATTGTTGTCTGCTTTGTCAATGATCAGTTGGCTATATGCAGATGTTTTTATGTCTGGGTTTCTGTTCTATTCCATTGGTCTGTGTCTCTATATTTGTGTCAATCAATATCATGCTGTTTTGGTTACAATAGCCTTGTAGTAGCTGGAGTTGGGAAATGTTTGTGTGGGAATGAGCAAGATGAAAACTGAGAGACTGAAGCGCCTTGGGGAGGATAATGGTGCAGAGTGGTTAGAGGAGCAATACGGTGCCTGCTGTCTCAGTTTGGATCTGTGTTGATGGGAAACACCTCAGGTGGCTTGGAGCCTAAAATTTTGTCCACAAGAAGCTCCCAGTTCTCTGGCAGCAGCAGCTTTCAGTCTTGTGGGGGTAGAAAGTCTCTCCTGTAGCTTGGAACCCTTCTGACTAGCAGAGAAATGAGGGTGGGAGAAACTAACTGCTCCACCTACCCTTTTTCCTGGACTTCAAGCCTCTTGGGGGTTGATCTCCACCAATATCTTGCTCTTCCTTTTTCTGCTCTGCCACTTCTTCCCATGGAGTCCACCTCAGGTTGTGGCACCCTACCCTCAGAATTATACTCAATCTATGCTTATCCATTTGTTTGCTTTTTTCTCTTTCATCCAAACTTTTCCTTCCTTCTGAGATGCTCTGGCAACTGGTGTCTCTGGTCAGCCATCTTTCCATATCCTAGCTCATTTTAATACTCCAAAGCCTGACTACAAGTGCTGCCACCTCTGTCAGAAGATTTTCTAAAAAGCCTTGCCTTTATGTGTTTTGCATTCTGTCAAGGGGATCTACCTAAGATGACATGCCATCAAGCTTCAGGCAGCTTACAATACAGATTTAGTTTTCATTTTCTGCTTATATAAGTCCCCAATAGTAATCAGAGATGCGTGAGGACTTCTACTTTCCCAGGTCTCTCCTAGGCATGCACATAGATTCCCTAGGAATATGTGGGTGTTTTGCAAAGTTCCCTGTGGTTATCTAGTACACTGGTACTTCCTTCTACATTCCTGGCAAAGCTCTTGTTTGATCCACCTGACATCATAGCCTTAGACACCTGTGATGTTGCCAGCAAATTTTTGTGGTTTTGGTAATGTCCTGAGAAAACGACTTTCTTCACACTTTCATTTTACAGAACTCTGACTCAAATACAACTCTGGAATAGAGATGTTTTTCAAGGAGCTGCAAGTTTGGACAAAATACTAGCTGTGTTTCTTGGATATGGTGCTTTAAGCACAGTTCCAAAATGGTTCAGTTCTTTCCTTTGGCTGAAATACAACTGGTTTTTTATGTCTGCCATATAAGTATGCTAGAGAGAGGGAAGGTTACAAAACATCACAGACCCTATCTTAAGGATCAGTAGTTTCTCTTCTGTAGTCAATATCAACTTTGTTCCTTGGCTTTGGCCAATTTTAAGAGTTCTAATATGGTTAATTTTCAGTTTTTCTCCTAGTATTTCTATTGTTTTTGTGAGAGAGTCATGACTGAGGTCCTCAGTCCAACATTCCCAAACTTGATCCTCCAGAAATTATTTGTAAAAGTCTATTCTTATATTCTTGGAACATTTCTCATTGTTATTTTTGATATGAAAACTAAAAAATAATAGAATCAGGAGTTTATTAAAGTAGTGGGATTACGTGTATATATTTTTCAAAAACACATATGATTATAATACTATTGTCATAATATAGTTTGGAACAAATAGAAAAAAGGGAAAAAAAGACCATTCTTATACTTTTAAGTACTATGCGCACATTTATCTTATCACACTTACCAAGTTCCAAATGATATGTGTAGAAGAATAAAAAAGAAGCAGATTTATTGAAGTACATAAGCTGGTGTTTTATGTAAGGTTTCTATATAATAGGGGTTCTTTAATACTAATTAGGAATGATCTTCTGGAAGCAGGATGTTTGGTAGCCCTGAAGGGTCTTCTCTTGTTACAGCAGCCATATGCATGTCAGACTGCTCAAAATATAACTTTCTTTTCAGGCAATACAAAATGACATAAAAGGGTAGAAGACACACCATTTCCCCTCTGGCCCTGAAATGTTACTTTTCTAATGGTCTCTTATAAATGCATATTAGTACATGATTAGAATAGTTTTCGTTTTGAACTATAGAGCCTATCTTAACTTTTTGTGAAAATGATGTAAACCACATAGCATATTAACTTATTATTAATATATCTTTAACTATGAAACAAGTTTGAGATATATTTTATTAATATAGGTTTGTATTTGGATATTGTTTTCCTTCCATTATGTGATCTTGGTAAGTTCTTCTGCCAATTAATTCATTTTTAGAAAACTTTTAAAACATAAAAAGTTATGAACAAGCACTAAACATTTTATAGTATACACTGACTCACAATTTTCTAATACAGGGTTTGAAAATGTTCACCCCAAAAATGCATAGTTTACCAAACATAATGACATAAAATTAATAAGATTTCTTATAACACCAAGTGCCCATAAAACTAATTCAGTTATTATTAGAAACAATGTATACACTATTAACTATAAAAGATAAAAAGGAAAGCTAGAAAGACATGGAAGCATATACTTATAAAAGTCCATAGATATAAATGTCACAAAATGGTAAGACAAAAAAATGTGTCAGAAATTAATAGAATATATTGTAAAATATAAATCATCTCTTGAATTGATTGAGCATTATCCTGACAAAGCATTTAAATTATGGAAACTATACATTCATTTCAATTATTTTTTAGAATCTGTCTAATGGTTTGGTAATCTTCCAGCATTTATTGAATTTAATCAGATCATGCTAGTTTTCTTCAAGGAAATTGCCCTTCATATTGAGGTTTACAATCTCTTGGCTATGCCTTGAAGAAGACTCACAGTTGCCATGGACTCTTTGCAACCTCTGTCAGAATCCCTTTGGACAATGGGTCAGTCTTAGCCATCACTTATACCTTCCTCTAATCATTTTAAGTAGAAACTGTGTAGTTATGATCTCCCTATTTTATAAATGAGTCCTAGAAGTATCTTTCATAAATCCTGCTTTTCACGCTCCTCTGTAAGACCTATAAGACTGATTTATCAGGATTTGTATTTTTCACTTATTTTTTTCCTGTGTTATGCCTCTGTATCCGTTAGGATTAGTAAAGTATTCTGCAGTAACAAACAATATTAAATTTTACTAACTTAAAAACAAATGTGTCTTTCTCCCTTTATATTACACATTCATTGTAGATGGACAGAAGTATCTTCTCACTGTAATCGTTCAAGAATCCAGGCTTACAAATAAGAAACCACTTTGAGTTCTACTGGTCATGGTACCAAATGAAAGAAGAGATCTCTGGAATGTCTTGGAGAGGCAAGCAAGTGCTCAACCAAAAGAAACACTCATGATTTCCATTCACAACTCTTTATTCAGAACTAGTTACTCAGGTGCCACTGCTCATGGGTACGGAAGGCGAGGTGATAAGTAAGTGCATTCCTACAATATACCTTTGAAAGTGGACAGCTTAAAATACCTGTAGGGAGGGGTCAATATTGATGTATATCAGAATCTCTTTTCACAGCTCCAATACATGCAGATATCAGATTGGAGAAAAGCTAGATCACTTACACAAAAGTATATTACTCAGGAAGTGAAGCATTTTTAATTTAGTAAATTACTTGTGAGTCTTCAATGTTCTTAATAGGTTCTTATGGATTTTCTCAACTTTTAGATAAGATTATTCTTTTGATCAGAGGCTGTTTCAATTTTGAGTAATATGTCCTTAGATTTTTCAGGTGAAAATATGTCAGGGAGCACTTTTTTTAGTAAAATAAGAGTATCTGCCTAATGTAACTCATAGAATTGTAACTTTTAATAGAATATGAATGGTAGACAGGAAAACAGTAAGTATAGCAAATAAGTTAAAGAGAAAAAAGTGGATTTTAAATTATCCTGGGAAAATAAGAAATTTAAAAGAAATTTGGTTGTCTAATACATGAGAGTTTTTAGAAAAATGAGAGATTATTAAATCTAGCTTTAACAAAAGAAAAAATATAAGCGATGATTCTCTTTCTTTATCACTTTAATATAAATAACACAGCAAAATTCTACCATAATGTTTATTACCATAACAATATCATGGACTAACAATTATATTTGCATTAGATTTCTTGAATAGTATAGTATAGTATATTATGAATGTGGTATGATAAGAGCATATAAGTCTTAAATTGTATCATCATACTGAAGAAAGTATCAACATCATACAGGCTTATGGGCAGATCCAAGATCCTTAACACCTTACCCAAAGCCTTAGAAGAGGAAAAGTATCATTCAGTCACTATGCGAAGTATCTGAAAATACATGCATACATATATATGTAATATAGCATATATGTAATATAATATACTTATACTATATAATATATAAAATATAAAGTTATAAATCATGATATGCCTAATCATTTTGAAGATAAACTTTTGTTAGTAGGTACAACATGAAGCCCTTTATACAAAAAGAGAAGAAATAGTGAGTAAAGGAGGAAAAAATTGAAGTTTGGTGTTTTCATGTCAACCTGTTCCTGCAAACATTAACTATAATGGAGAATCATGCCTCCAATTATTTTGATAAATCTACTTTACCTTTATAACCACAGCAATATTATCTTCCCATAACAAGGAAGAATTTCCATTCTGTAAGGACAAGTATGACAAAGTGGTGAGAAAGGAGAATTTTTCTCAGCTTTGATCTTGACAATGCTAAGCAGAATCTATTGGAAAAGTGGATGTAAGTACCGCTATACTATTATCTCTGCTGATCTGAGAATTAAAAGTGCAACACTTGTTGCTCCCTTAGCCTCCTATTAGAATAATATTTGTGGCTTTCCCAAGACAGGGACAACATACTTGCAAATACTATAGGCAAATTTCCTCAAGAAATCTGCTTCATGTTAAGGCACAAGATTCTGTTTATATATGAGCAATTGGCTTATTCAGTAAAAATATTACAAATTTCCTTATAAACTTTAATAGAAAGTCTATGATATTTTGTGTTCTAATTGCTTTGTGGGTTCTACGGTAGTCAAGCAATTGCACTGTAAAATTATAGTGTGTGATACTATAGATACATTAGCATGATGCTATAAAATGAAGATAATTAGACAGTGAAAAGACTTCAAGGCTAGCATGCTACAATATATACACACACACCTGACTCATCAATCTGGGTCCCCACAGTAAGCACATGGCACTCACAAAATAGGAAATTTTACTTACAGAGAGATTAATTTTAAAGGGTAGGTAAAGGGAAACCACAAGGGCTGACCAGTGTGAAGTGGCCTGAGCTTTCCATCCCCAGGCCTGTGGAGAAGATAGACCTCAAAGAGTTAGCAGCCTGGAGGGAAAACTTGGACTTAGGTTGAGAGAGGGCACCAAGTTGAGCCAATACTCTTTGAAGGGAAGCAGAGAATAAATGCCATGGTCTCACTCTCCTCTTTAGCCACTTCCCCCACAACCCAACCTTGGCCCAACCTAAAGAGAGACTACAGGAGGAACCCATTGGTACCTGGTAGATACACACACGCACGCACACACAAACATTCATATATACATATGATTGCTCTCTCTCTTTCTCTCTCTCTTTTCTCTTTAATTACACATTTGTGTGAGTGAGCTCTAGTGTGGTAAAAACGTGAACTTGGACAAGTCGCAGAATTTCTCTGAGTCTCTAATTTCCATAGCTGTGACTAGGAATAATCACATTCAGTTCACAGAAACTTTGAGACCTTAATGAAAAATATATAGATGTGATATTTAATTATAATACATATTGCAGCAAAGGCCACATAAGGAAATGTATATAATGGATGAGAAGTGTCTATGGAAAACGTATCTCAATGAAATAACTTATATTCCATTGTGCTCCCCAAATCAACTAACACAGTGGGTGGCACAGCATTTACTCCACAACTGCTGAGTTCATTCTTCATTACATTCTAAACTGAGAATACCTGCAATTCCTTCATTCCTACTCCCAATATTTCTGAAAGCTAGTTGTAAACTTTAATCCGGCTTCCTCTATTTGGAAAATTCTTTTCATCATATTCCAACTGTGTCTTGGACTGTTTGAGAATGCAGAGATCAAGACCATACATTGAGAATTTGGAGATAAAGACTGTGATCATGACTTCAAGGAATTCGGACTCCATTGAAGAAGACAAACAAGTGAACATACCCTTACAACTCAG
Source organism: Cheirogaleus medius (assembly GCA_008086735.1). Classification (NCBI taxonomy): domain Eukaryota; kingdom Metazoa; phylum Chordata; class Mammalia; order Primates; family Cheirogaleidae; genus Cheirogaleus; species Cheirogaleus medius. The sequence goes on along the minus strand of VBSM01003204.1, from coordinate 60,578,751 downwards.
TGCCTAGGCTTCTAGGATAGGAAGCACAATAATGTTTGTTATTATAAAAGGTGGAACACTGGTGTCAAACTTCTTGGATTTATCTCCTGACCCAAATTGAAACTGTGAGATTTGGGGGTAAATTACATGACCACCCTATGCTTCAATTATTTGCATCTTTAAAATGGGAATATTAAATGCCCCGGATGTGATTACTACTACTACTACCAGTACAGAACTAGTAATGTACTAAAATACAAAAGTACTATTATTATTGCAGAATGGCAATGGCAATGATAATAATGAAGAAAGCAAAATATAGTATGGGGAAACAGAAACGTATAGTCTTAAGGAAAAAAATGAATAAACAAACTGATAGGCAATATAAAGATTGGAAAAAAATTCAAAGGAGAAAGACAAGCAAATAGGCATGGAGGGGGACAGGCCATTCTAAGAGCAGCAAGTCATTTTGCAGAAATAGACGTCAGGGTGTTTGTGCAGCAATGTAAGGCAAGAATAAACTGGAGAAGCAAAAAGAAAACAGACTATGAAGGTCTCTTGTGTCATGCTAAGAACCATGAGTTTCATCCTGAAAGCCATAGGATGTTATGGGAAGACTTTAAGGAAAGAAGAGACATGATTATTCCTACATTTTAGAGAGATCACTTTGACAAATGTGCCACAAACAAACTTGAAAAGAGTGAAACTAAAGGTTGGACCAGTTAGAAGTATGTTTTAGAAAGCCAGGTATGACTGAGGAAAGCCAGCAATGAAGAGAGTGGACAGCCTTGGGCAGAATTGATAAGTAGAATCATGGAAGTTGGAGAAAAGAGAGAGACCTCAGATTTGTGTTTTGCACAACAGTATGACTGGCAGTTTTTAAAGGAAGGAGATTATGGGAGAAGTATTTAATTTAAAGTACAATTATAGAGTTAAATGGAGTTTGAGGTGCCTGAGAGATACACTGAGATGTTAGGTACCGGACGGGAGTCACAAGATTCAGGGTAAAATTAAACTATGCTGGAACTTTGGTGAACATCTACATTTAAGATATAAGATGAAATATTGAGAAAGAATTGTTAGAGACATGAGGGAGAAAACAAGGGAAGACTTCAAGACTTTCCAAAGATGGAGGTGTATAAGATCTTCAAATGGATCAAGTAAGATATGGACAGAAATGCATTCCTAAGAGTTGCAAGGAGGATGTCACCTCAGAGCCAGAGATTGAATTTTCTCATTGCCATGGATAAAGGCATCAGGGAAAAACATTTCATCCTTGTGGGGATATCCCCTGGACTTCTGAATGCATTGTGGAGGAATTCAATTAAAATTTGCTTTTATTTGAAGCTAACCTATCTCAAGAAAACCAATTTTTGATCTCACACTTAGAGTAGTAACTATGAAATTCTATAACTTGTCTCATTTAATGTACTTGTCTCATTTAATATACATTATTAAAGTGAAACACACCAAAATGAAACAAAAACTATTTATAATATTATCTCTTGATGTAGTCACAATTGTTATGTCCATTTACAGATAAGGAAAACTAGGTATAATGGTTATTTTAGATGTCAACTTGACTGGGCCATGGGATGCCCAGATAAGTGGTTAAACATTATTTCTGAAAGTATTCTTCAAGGTGTGTCTGGAAGAATGTAGCATTTATTTGGTACATTGAATAAAGTATACTACCCCCTAGAAGGCCACAGTGTAGGAAGGCATTATCCAATCTGTTGAGGATCTAAATATAGAAAAAAAGGCAAGAAGAAGAATGTGGATTCACTCTCTCTCTGTGCCTAAAGGCTAGAGCTGGGATATTGATCCTCTCCTGCCCTCAATGCTCCTAATTTGTAAGAATAATTTGCAATCCATAATCTATCACATTGGCTCTTGAGACCTTAGGCCTGTTAATTACATCACTGACCTTCTTCCTAGGTCTCTAGTTTGCAGGCAGCCAATGCCTTATAATAAATTAATTTTGTTGGTTCTGTTTCTCTGGAGAACGCTCATTAACACTAGGCATAGTAAGTTTAAGCTACTCAGCCAAAATCACATAGTAAGGGATAAAGCCAGAACATAAACCCAACTATATCTAACTTACCCATTATTAATTACTATGCTATAGCGCTAAGTTAAAACATTTGTTATTATTTATAATGTTCTTGTTAAAATCAGTGTGATGCTTGATGTATGTATAGAATATTCTGAACATTCCACTGTTTATTTAAAAAATATATTGTATTAATATAGTTTTTTACACTGTTTATAATGTGATTTCTGAGATGATCAAAAGGATCCAAATAGAATTATTCATAAATACAGGACTTTATAATTATATAATAATATCAAATGATAACCCCTAAATTAAATATTTTTAAAGAAGTATTATGACTATATGTGGGAAGGGAACTTGCATGTAACACAGGTTCTTACCCTGGAGTTTCAGCCTAGTGAAGGGTGAGGAGTTGGGTCCAGGGCGATTAGACATGCACTCCAATATTGACAATCTCATCCAATTTAATCTTAAATTTCAGAATCTTATCCAGTTCTAAAATTCTAACTCAGTGATTTTTTTAAGGAGAAAAGGTCCAACTAAGATAATTTAACATTTAACACAATAGATACTTTAGTAAAGAAACGGCAGATTTAACAAGCAACTCACAGTATTTAAACTTTTTGCCACATACTTGATGTTTACTAAAATGTATGAAAGACATGTTTGTTGATGTAACCTACTAGGACTTTCTTTCCTTATCTATCCATCCCATTTTCATGTCAATGTTGCAAATTATATACATATTTCTGAAAACAAAAATCCATTTTTTTTCCACTTGTTTATTTGTTGATTGAATGTTCATTTTATGCCAGAAAACAGGAGTACAGCAGTGACTAGAACTACGAATGGGCTTTTGAAACACCAGAGAAACACTCCTGTCCATGTTTTTTAGCAGGCAATGAAGTGATGACCAATACCTTTCACTTGAGTGATAACTCAACTTACTGCACCATGCCCTTGGCTTATAAAGAACTTTTTGTCCTGTTGATTTCAGACATAGCCTCAGAACTGTTCACAGAACAATGTCCCAAGCAGTCACTGTCAATTGATTAGAGTCGTCACATGAGATGAAATCTATTTGTCATTATTAGACAGATGGACAATATTATCCTTTTGCAAAAGACAAAATAAGGCAGAATGTAGCAATAGTTCATCCCAAATGCAATATTAAATTGATAAGACAATGAAAGGAATACAGTATAAGATGATATGTAAATTTTAATTGATTTTCAACTTTCAAAAGATTATTTGAGTATCCAATAATCTTGTTCAATACTATGTGAAATACTGAACTGGTTTAGATTTAGTTATATCCTCCTGTGCTTAACTTAGGTTTGTTCTTCCTATTGTTTTGTTTTTTAATGATTCTGTTGTTGTTGTTGTTGTTTGTTTTCAGTATTTTTTTCTCTGCTTTTTGTTCTTTTGTTATTTTTCTTGTTCACATTTTGGAAAATATAGACAAAGCTTTCAATAGATTTTAATAAATTTAAATCCATAAAGGAAGACCATATGATCAACACTCATTTTTAAATGGTTCCAAAAGTAAAACAAAGATGGCCAATGTTATTTCCGGCCAATAGAGAGGTTTATGAAAATGCAAGTTTCTACTCAGGGTATGTAGTCCTATGGACAATTATCTTCCAAAGTGTGTGCCCATAACTAGATAACATAAATCTTTTATATATTTCTGTCCATCACTGTGGTTATGGATATTCCATTACTCTGCTCAAATGCTCCAATGTATTGATGATATTCCATGCACACTGAATTTCAGCATATTTGTTAATTCCTGAGCATATTAGGTGTATACAATGTGTTTTTCTTTGTTCCTCTAATGGACACAATTTGAGCTACTTTAATCCATATGGTGCTACCTAAGTGAAAAATAGGTTGAAAGCGGATACATGTTTACAGCATAATTAACCATGAGAATGTTACTCTTTGAAAGTTTGAGGTAATCATAAGAAGTGTTTTGGACCTCCTCAGCCCCTGGAAATTGAGGGATGGGTCAAGGAACTTTAACTTAGAATTCAAGAAACTAGGAAAGAGAGAAGTCACCTGAGTTTCATAGGAGACACATTGGGAAGGGGGTTCCTGTGAGGTAGAAATAATTTTAAAAGTGAGGGGGGTTATAGGAACAATATTAACATAAAAATTCAACTTATAAACTGCTGGGAATCTATAATAATAAAAAAAAACAATGTGCCTGTTATAAAGCAAAGTGAATCTGAAACAGCAAGTTACTTCTTCCCTCAGTAACATAAAAAGTGATACATTAGATACCTGATACCATGATATCTTGCATAGATCCTCTCCTCTACACATAGTCCTAATGTCTTTGCTCACTCTGGACCAATAAGAGGATGTCTTATACCCAAGTATCTGTCAACCCTGTAAAAACTAGCTCCGGGAGTGAAGAGGATAGGAATACAAATCAAATTATATTAATTTTGTTAATATTCTTTCTCTCCTGGCAAGATATAAATATGCTGTGTTTAGTTGATTACCACTTTGTAAATTGTAAACTGTGGAGTTTTTTTATTTAACATCTTAATGATATGCACAAACAATTTTGGTTGTTTAATTGAAACAAGACTCTCCAGATGTGGTAATAATTAAAGTGTGGCAGATTAATGATGGCCACAGATTCCTTGATGATCTGCCCATAAAGAGGAATGGCCTATGCCCTTCTGCATTATCTGGAATCTAGGAAGTTTCTGTGACAGCTCTAAATAATCAAAATCAGCAGAAATAGTGCTGTGCTTGTTCTCAAGTCCAAGACTTCAGAGACTGGCGGCTCCCTCTTTCTTGGAATGATACTCCCTGCTTAGGCTATTCCCTGTCAGAACACAGCTGCCATGCTAGAAGAAGCTCTGGCCACATGGAAAGACCACATATCAGTGCTCCAGTAATCAGCCTTAAATGACGTCCAAGCCAACAGCCAGCATCAACTTCCAGTCATGTAAGGGAGATATTTTGGACTTCCAGCTCAGTCAATCCATCCATAAAATGATTGAGGCCCCAGTAAACATCTGCCTTCAACTGTATTGCAGATCCCACATAAGAACTGCCCAGTGAGCTGAGTCAACTCAAAGAATCAAACTGGATAATAAATTATTGTTATAAACCACTATGTTTTGGGGTTGTTTATTGCAAAGCAGTAGAGAGTGAAAAGCTCAAGTAAAAATTAAACATCAGAGTGATCAATGTCTCGTTAAGTCAAATTTTATCTTTCCTTGACTTTAAATAAGCAGAGTAAGAGCTGTGTTCAGCAATATTGTTGTAACTATCGCAATACTGATATTCCCATTAGTTAGGATGGCAAAATGATGAAATATGAGCATATTCCTATTGAGATTCCTAAAAGGACATTGCAAAGATGAGGAGAAATGGCTGCCAGATCCTTCCTCCCTCTTGCCTTTACCCTCCCCCAAACACACAGCTATACTTCGCCAGGAAACTGAAGGCAGTGGAATGTAACTGGCACTGGCAATGCTGATATATTCTTTTTTGTGCCAAAACAGTCTCTTGGCTATATCCACAGCACTGTTGCCCAAACAGAGGATCTTCTGTTTTAGGGCTGAGAGTGGCAATGATTCCAGTCTTTTGCCTTCTTCTTCTTTTACCATTTAAACTAGTAGAAAACATTTCCATATTTTGCTTTCTAAAAAATTTTGCATGAACAGAAATGATACCTATATTTACAACTTATAAGAGCTAATCAATTCTTGAAATGATTGCTACAAATGACAAAGTTGTATATCCTTCTGGGACAGTGAATTTAAATACCCTGACTGCTTACTAAAATGCTCATTGTTTTCATTAATGCCTTTACCCTTTGGGCCCTTGTTTTCCTCTCAATGGTGTTTAGAACACTAATGCACCATGTGCTAAAATCATAGCCCTTGGTACTCAGAAGCATAAAGCAGAAGTAACAGGCTGAATCAGTACTGATCTTGGAAAACACAGTCTGCTTAGACAGAAGTCTAAGAGAGAAAATTGGCAAGAATGAAGAAATTAGACAGCTTCATGGAGAGTATCTCAGTGGGAAAACCACTGAGGAAACACATAAGAGTTGAAGGCAAATGATGGCAGGATCCATTTTTCCATGGACATATTTGAGAAGAAGCTTGATGCCTGTCTGTCTATAATATTTTAAGTGAAGGCTGCCTAGATGTGCAGGGATTTACTTTATCTTTGGCAATCTCTCTCTGCTCTACTATCCTTTGGACTGTGAACCAAGTCATTTTTTTTTCCTTTATCACTGCTAGCAGGAGCCAAAAATACACTTTTATTCACATAGACTCATAACAAACTGGGTAATGGAGTTGAAAAACCCTTAGAGAGTACATACTTAATCCTACACAAGGTTTCCTAGCTCGGTAAACCTTTTCATTTGTATCTGGCTCCTATTTGTTGAAGCTTCATTTGTATTTACTAATAGAAGTTATTCATTGTCTGTCACATATAATTTTAATTTAAACTCAACTCAAATCTTCTGAACAGGAATTTCAGGCAGTTTCAAATAAAGCGACATAAACAGGATGAAAAAGAAAACAGAATTATATTGATAATATTAATATGTTTTATTACTTGGTTAAGATGTATCTATGTATGTCCAGACAGTGTAGGCAAAAAGGGAAATTTAAGAGAAAGCATAGCTCTAATCTGATAGAAAGGATACACTTTGGAGAGTGCAGATACATTTTTACTTGTTGTAAAGTGTTGAATGCTGTCAGTCACATGGGACATTGAGTGACACAATAGGTAATATTATTACACTGGTTAATATTAAATGAAGAAGCAATCTTACATACTTTTGTAGAACTGGATATAAGGAATTCTGGGGTAAGAGAAATGGTATGAATTTGGCTTTAGATAAACTATATTCAAATTTTTACCCTATTGCTTTCTACTTGTCTAAACTTGGTCAAGTGACATATATTCTTAATGCATGGAATATTATTTTTATTATTATCATGTTCATTTTCATCATCAGTGCTATAATTTGTATTTCCTACTCACTACAAAGCCCATTACGATGAAAAAGGATTTGGGGATTTAAAAAAATACAGGTTGTAACTCTACACTTTCTCCCCCCTCCCGCCTGCCCTCCATCCTACAAAAGATTTTTTTTTTTTTTACATTTTGGATACATTGTATAACTTTGCCTCTCCCTAAGAAGGGTTAGAGGTATGCCCTTCCGGAAGTGCAGTTACATAATGTGTGCCGCGGGCGCCACCTGGGGATTGGACTCGCAGGAAGCTCTGGCATGTGGGGGGGGAGGGGTGGTAGGGGCAATGTATGTAACCCTAATAATATTTGAACCCCAATAATATGATGAAATAAAAAGAAACAAAAAAACAAAAAAAATTTAAAAAATACAGGTTGTGAATTTGTGATAGGCAAGGGTTAAGAATTTCATTTTTAAAATTATTTTAGGCCAGGCACCATGGCCCACATCAGTAATCCCCGCACTTTGGGAGGCCAAGGCAGGAGGATCACTGGAGGCCAGGATTTTGTGACCAGCCTAGACAACACAGCAACCCCGTCTCTAAAGAAAATGATAATAAAAAAATTATCTGGGTGTGGTGGCATGATCTGTAGTCCTGGCTACTCTGGAGACTGAGACAGGAGGATAGCTTGAACCTGGGAGTTTGAGGCAGCAGCGAAATACGAAGGTGTCACTGCACTCTAGCTGGGGTGACAGAACAAGATCTTATATTTAAATTTTTTAAATTTAATTTTAATTGACAAATAATAATTGTGCATACTTATGGAGTACAATGTGATGTTTTGATCTATGTATATTTCATAGATTCTCATTTCTAATTTTCAAATACTTTTAAATTTAGAACAAAATTAAGTTGTCACATTCATTACTCTAAATTATTCACAATAAGTCCTTCAGCGTCATCAAAGTACAACATAACTGATTTCGTGTCACTTTTGTTTTTTAGGTAATCCCAATACAGATTTATCAGTCTAATAATTCTATAAGTATTCTAAGTGATAAGTGTATATTTGTCACTAGCATCTTAATCTGGATTAGAATTTAATCTATCAATTTGGTAAATGACTTTTCTGTAGATGGTTTAAATTACAAAAACCTTTACAAAAACTTTCTTTTCAATTGAATTATTATCTCCTTTATAGCAGGGACCGTGTCTGATATTTTCTCATTATTCTTCCGGTTGCCTAAAAAAGGATTAAGCACAAGATTAGCGATGAATAAATACTTGGTAATTTACTGTAACAAGGATATAAGACTGTCGATTTTCACTCTTTCTTCCTCTGAAATTCAGACTTTCTAACTCTAGAAAAGACTGATCATTGGTCCTTGAGTTGATTGTAATGTTGGTACTGATTATGCATGGATATAAAATTGATAGTCATGGCAGTCCTCTGGTCTTTCAAGTCAAAGGAAGAAAAGAGAAAGATTTTCACCATGAAAAAGAGAAAAACATATATGTGTATGTATATATATTAAAATATGGTGCAATTAATGTGTTATGAAATAAAGTAATTATGTTTAATTTGAAGGGCAAAATTCTTAGACCAAGTCATTTCTGTTGCAGTAAATTTGACACTGAAAGAATATTTTCATTTAATTTTGTCAACCTAAAAAATATATATAAGAAATAATTGGCCAAATACAAATTATATAATCATGATATTGTTCAAAATTACTGGAATTACTCTACCGTGAAATTTCTTTGTTTTTAATCACACAGTGAAAACTATACATACAAATAGAAATATATTATATTTTTTAATATTTCATCGAGATAAAATGGCTATATAAATGAGGTCATACTATAGATAATGTTTTGCAATTTACTTTTTAATTTTACAGTGTCTTGGAAATATTGCTATGATAATACATAGAGAAATGCTATTATTCTCTTTTCTTAATTATAAAGTTCATATTGTAAAATAGAACAATCTTAAAAGTGCAGGTTGATGCAATTTTAAAAATGAAAACACATATGAAACCAGCACAACAAGTGGTTCAACATTAAAATATTACCAAAACTGTAACTCTATTATGCCGCTCCCTTTGTGATAGGCACAGGTTAAAAATCTTATTTTTTTTAAACTACCATTCTGATTTTAATCATAACAGATATTTTATCTGCTTTTAAAAGTGGATTCATAGCACTTGTATAACTGACCCTCCATATTGGTGGGTTCTACAGATTCAACCAACAACAGATCAAAAATATTTGGAAAAAAATAATGGATGGTTGTGTCTGTACTTAACATGTAAAGACTTTTGTTTTCTTCTCATTATTCCTTAGACAATACATCATAACAGCTACTGACATAGAATTTACATTGTGTTAGGTATTGTAAGTAATCTTAAAATGACTTAAAGTATATGGGAAGATGTGCTTAGATTATAGGTAAATATACCATTTTATATAAAGGGCTTGAGCATCCGTAGATTATGGGATCTGGGGAGGTCATGGAACAATTTTCCACAGATACCAAGAGACGACTGTATACTTTGTGTCTGGATTCTTTTGTTCAACATAATTTTGTGAGGTTTAGCCATATGATTGTGAGTAGCAGGGTTTTTTTTTAATTTCACTGTTTTTGTTTATATGAACATGTAGCCATATATTATGCTTTTGGTTGTTGATATATATTTGGGGTTTTTTTTAATTTTTAGCTATTATACATGAAGTTACTATATATATATATATATATATATATATATATATATATGCCTGCATATGTTTTCAGTGGACAAAAGCACTCATTTTATTTGGATGTTTACATAGGAGTGGAATTGTTAGGTCATTGGTAAGCATATCTTTACCTACAAGATATCTTGCCAAAATATTTTTCAAGGCAATCGTACTAATATATTCTCCATCTGTGGTGGATGCAAGTTCTAGTGGCTCATTAAACTCAAAATTTTTTAAGTTGGTCATTCTAGTGAGAATATACTACTATTTTATGTGGCTTTGATTTGAATTTCCCTAATGTTTTATGATATCAATCACCTTTTCCTTTGTTTATTGACCATTTGGAAATCTGTTATAAAGTAACTTTTTCCAATCTTCTGTCATTTTTTTTTTAAACTAGCAGTCTATCCTTTCCTTAATGATTTCTGGGAGATAGTCATACAGTCTATATGAGTTCTTTCTTAGATATATATATGCAAATATATTCCTCCAAGCTTTGTTTGCTTTACACTCTCTTAGTTATGCTTTAATGACTATAATGTTTCTTTTTACTATTTTAGTAAACATAAAAAATGTTTTTAGTCCTTTATATTTTCTGTTAAACAAATGCTTTCCTACTCCAAAGTCATGAAAATATTTTCTCATATATCTTCTAGAAACTTTATCATTTAAACTTTCACATTATATCTCTGACCCATCTGTGATAGATATTTGAGTATGGTTTAATTTTTTTTTCATATGGACATCCAAATAGTCACTTCATTTTTGTACCCTGCTTTGTGGTATTTCATAGTAAGAATCTACTATTTTATGTGTTTCCTCCTTACCTAATTGGCATTTAAGTCACTCCCATTGTTTGCTATTTGTAACATTGTGGAAATGAATATCTTGCTCATGACTTTGTCCAATAGGTGTATATTTCTCTGAAGTAGATGCAGAAAAGGGGGCATGGTAAGCCAAGAAAAAAAAAAAAAGCACTTTTGAACTTTTAATGTATGATGTCAATTTGCCCTCTAAAAATGTTATGAATTGCACTATGACCATGGTAGTAATGCATGGGAATATCCTATCATTATCCTTTAGAACATGACCAGACCATGGCTCTTCCTTGGAACTCTCTCCTTTAAATTTTTCTCCATATGGGTTTTTAACATTTTTTTAGGGACATTATATTTAAAAGGTGAAAAGATTTTTTCTCATTTTCTAAATACTATTATGTTAACTGTGAGAAATAAATTTACTGATGCTGCATACAAGATTATGTTCAGACATATGGATCCTAATGAGTTTAGACACATATATACATACATACTTATATATGTATGTATATATATGTATACACACACAAATTTATATGAAAATATTTTGGGAACAAAGTGCCTGAGCTAATAATTATGCATATCATTCTTCTTTTTAGAGAGATATTTCTGGGAGGTATCATAATTGAAAATCAAATTTATATTCCTTTACATACCATTGCATTTGCCTGGTGTGAGGCAAGTTGACAACTCACAGTGCTTTACGCATTACAATACACTGAAGTATTCATTTATTTGTTAGAAAGTCTTACAGTTTTCTGCTTATAGAGGACTTCCACTTTCTGGTAGGAAAGTGAGGGTAGCCTAAATTCAAAACTTACCACCCAGCCTCTGAAAATGAAAGAAACCTCAAAGACAGCAAATGAAACTATCAATAATTCAGAACTACAGAGTTTCTAGAACACAGAATGCAATTCATTTCAATGTACATTTAAAAGATGAAATAAAGTATCACTGTTAACAGAGCCAGTGTGGAAGCCCATGCCATAAATGGAGAGTCATGAGAATACTATACAGAAATTAGGAGAAGATAGTCAGGGCCCAGCAACTGAGAAACAAATAAAATCATCCCCAGAATGAGAATTGTATTTGAAGTGGTGAAATAGAGCACTGGTTTTCAAGAATTTAAAGGGAAGGGGCTTGAAGTTACAGAAAAGGCAGCTGTTGGAAAGTGCTGCTGCTAAGGCATTCCAGGAAAACTGATGATAAAGGAAAAAAAGTAGAGATAAGTGAAGGAAATAAAAGGACGTACAGAAACAAACAAAACAAACAAACAAATCACAAGATCAGGGATGCACTGCAACTCTTCCAAAAAAGATGAAGAACAAAAGAAGTGGCATCTATTTAAAACAAAACAAAAAAATCCTTTGCTATCCCAATAAAAGGGCTCATTCAAAGCTAGAAACCTTGTAAGCCACTCAAACCTCTTCTGTGCCTACAAAGAATCACCTGTTATTGCTGGTGCAGGAAAATCCAAGTATTGCATAATCAAAACAAAGTCTTGGGCAATGTTCATACAAAGCAAGTGTATAATGAAAATAGATAATGCAAATTTAAAAGTTTGATGAAATTATCTCCCCAAAATAATCACAAGCAGGGCAAAACTACAACACTTAAACCTGAATTAAATATCCACAATAATAATTTGAAGATATGAAAGAATAATTCAAATCAGACATCAAAAAGTCACGATAGAGATAGAAACATATGAAATAAGAGTTGGCTTAACTAAGGAAAAGATTTGAAGTAAATGTCAAAACTACCTAATAAATGATGGCTAAAATACAAGATGTCTATTGCAAGGTCTTGGAAACAACCCAAGTGCCCGTCAATTCAGGAATGGATA
>VBSM01003204.1:60526725-60566255 GCA_008086735.1 Cheirogaleus medius | reverse complement strand
AAAAAAAAAAAAACAAGATGTCAATAAAAAATAGTTTTGACTGAAAAACAATCAATGTGAAAGTAGTAGAAGTAAATGTGAATATAATTGAAACAAAATTGGCCATGAGTTGATAATTGTTAAAACTGAGTAATTGGTATAGGATTATTTACAATATTCTGTCTATTTTTAAAATTAAAAAAATGAACAAAACTTTTTTTTTTAAAATGAAAACTACATAAGTGATGTTACTTACGTCTTATTGTACCATGTTAGGGCACACAACGCTGCACTTTCTCCCATTGTGTTGATGCTAAGTTTGATCACTTGTAAGACATTGTGAAGTCACTTGATTGTATGTTACCTTTCTCCCCTTTGTATTAGGCTATTAAGTATGAAATGTCTGATTTCCTTAGGTACTAATTTTCACAGTTGATATCTCTGATATTTCACATTGACACTTCTTGTTTTATTTTTATTGTAAAAGTACATCTTTATTCTTTCAAATGCATGGTTTGGCTTGTGATTATCTTTCAGAATCTTTTAGATCTATTTTTGTGAATCCATGCTTAAGTCAAAAATTCATATTATTTTCAAATATAAGTTCCATTGTGGAACCAATGCTGAACAGACAGCTTGAAGTGTTTGGAAAGGATGTAGCTAATGAACACACAGTATATCCATGGTTTGAAAAGTTCGATTCTGGTGATTTTAATCTTGAAAATGAGTCACACGGGAGACCTGAGACCAAGGTGGATAATGATGAGCTGAAAACTATAGTGGAAGCGAATCCATTTCAACCTACATGTGAATTAGCAACAAGGTTTGATGTTCCTATTCCAACAATATTAGACCATTTGAAACAAATGGAAAAGGTAAAGAAGCTGGATAGATGGGTTCCACATGAATTAAACAGGAGTCAGAAGAGAAATTGTCTCGAAGCTTGCCTTTCTTTGCTGTGACGACATAAAGGTGAACCATTTCTACACCGTATTGCTGCATGTGATGAAGAATGGATTCTTTCTGACAATCATAAGCATCCAGCACAATGGTTGGATAAAGATGAAGTGCCACAACACAGTCCAAAACAAAGTATTTGTCAAAAAAAACTAATGGTGTCTGTTTGGTTGTCCAGCACTGGTATTATCCACTATAGCTTCATGAAACCTGGTCAATCAATTACAATAGATGTCTACTGCAATCAGTTGGATGAAATGATGAGAATGCTTGTGATTAAGCATATGAGATTGGTAGATAGAAACAGACCAAAACTCTTGTAAGACAATGCTTGACCACATGTTGTACAAAAAAAGCTGCTCAAACTATAGAAGCTTGATTTGGAAACTCTCTGTCATCCACCTTATTCACCAGACCTTACACCAACTGACTACCACTTCTTCCAGGATTTGGATCACTTCTTGCAAGGAAAAATATTCAATTCTCAACAAGCTGTAGAAAATACCTTTGGCAATTTCATCACCACTCGTTCTCCAGGCACAAGCTACTTTTAAGATGGCAAATCTGTGCCTATAGTTTAGGTGCGTACTTTGATTAATCATACTGTTTCTTGTTCAAGATATAATATACTAAACTTTTTATATGAAATCAGACATTTCATATTCAATGATCTAGTAATAAATAATCTGTGCAGTAACATTTGGAAACTGTGTTTAGTATCATGTTTCATTCTTACTCAAAATTTTAGTATCCAGTGATGACCTGTTTCCCTAGTAGTTACCACATTAGTGCTTATATAATCATGGTTTTCTGATGTTATCATTCCGTCAGCATTTTTGAGCTGACATTTCTTCTTAAAGAAGAATCTCCTTTTTTCCTTTTTTACTTTTGTATATCACCATAGTCTCTTTTCTTTCTTTTCCTTCTTTTCAAAAAATTCAATGTGTTAAAGCATATTATCATTCTTTCTTTATGATGCTCAAAGCGTCCCAAGTTTAGCCATCAGTCACCCTGTTGGTCATTGGAAAGCTCCCATTAATTTTTCACATTTTCTTGCTGTCTGGAACAGATGTTTGGGGCATGCCTTGTACTTTGTTCTCATCCTGAAATCAGTTAATTCTTCAAGGAATCCTGGATCATTTTATAGGGAACTGATATTTAAAAACCAAATTGTAGCACTAAAGTATGCTGTTCATTGAATATTGCCTAGAAGCATATGCTGCAGCAGCAAACATCTGTGGGTATTTTTAAAATCAAAAATTCATTCTTATACCTCCTATTCAAATTCAATACTATAGGATTCATCTTCACCCTATCCCATTCCATATTTTTATCTCCCTTCTCCCATGTTGATAAACTTGTTTCCCCCAAATCAAAAATATGTTTATTTATTGATTTTTTCTTTAATACACATATACAGAAAGAGTCTCAAAATTATTGTTATAGAAACTGCAATGCGGTTTCTGTCTAAGTCCAGTTGCTCATTGCACAAAGATCCAATTATTGAGACTAAGATTGCCAAGGAAGGAAGGAATTATTTTTTTTAATATGAAAGACCTCTTTTCTTGGAGAACAGGAGAAGTTAGTTGCCTCAAATCCTTCTCCTCAACTAAAGGAGATCGTGGGCTTCTTAAGGAGGGCTCACGTGTCTTGGAGCAAGTCCTGGTGTAATTAACAAGGGGCCACATGCACAGGGGACAGGTATTGGGGGATGATGAGTCTTGGTGTCAGGAAGCCCACCTAAGGGTCTTCAGAATCTCAACTCCTTTGTCTTACAGAAAAATTCATAATTTTTAGGAAAAACAAAACAAAACAAAAAAACGTCATCAAGCCCTACGCCCTGAGAATCTAAAACATGAGAGGGAGAAGATTATAAAAATCATATAGGGGTTATTGAAATTTGTTCATGGAGCTGGTTACATTATTACACCAATGTTGGTACTATCCAAAACAAACTGGTATAAATTAATGATTTCTTTATAGTTTTTTCTCCCCTTGAAACATATTACAAAAAATATATATAGTCAGAATACTGTATTCAAAATTTGTTCGAAGTAATTATTTTAAAAATGTTATGCTTTCAGATTTGTTTCTCTTTGCATTCACCTTTAGTATTTTATTTTACTTTTTGAATTTGTAGAATATTTACATGGTGCCAAACTGTACAAAAGGTGAAGTTAAGTCATCTTGCTCCTATAAGTTTCATGTGCACTCATTTGGCATTCAACACCTACACATGACCATTTTCACTAGTTTCTGATTTAAGTTTTTTGTGTTTCTTTTTATAGAAGTAAACATGCATGTATGAGTCTAAAATTTTGCTGTTTGCTTTCCATTTTTCCATCCCTTTTCTGTTTGTACTGTTATTTTCTGCCTTCTTTCGGATTAATAAAAATGCTTTATGTTCCATTTAATTTTTTAACATGTGTGAAGTGCTTACCTATATTAATCATTAGATGAACACAAATTAAAACAAGTTGAACCACTTAACAACTACATCCATTTATTTTCATCTATTATCATCTTACCATATTTATTTTCATTTTTAACGTGATGACATAAGGCTGACAATATGCAATCACAGTCTACTTAGAGTCAATATTACACCTTTTCACATTTTCACGCTCAAGACTTCAAACTTCCTACTACACTTTTACCCTTTCTCAATTTACAACTTACACTTCAAATTCCATGCTTCTTTCTTCACATTCTATAATTCTGAACTCACAAATGTAATACTCTTACAGCATATAATTCTATTTACCTTCACATTGCAACTCCCATCTTTTGTGTAATTGACAATCTATATCTTAATCCATGATGAACTCAACCTATCAATATTATTTTTGCTTTGAACAATCAGTTAACTTTTAAATAAAATACAAGGAGAAGGAAAAAAGCCTACACTGATTTATATTTGCTAATATTGACCATTTTGAAAGTACAAAATATGTCTACAAATTGCTACTCTTTTCTTCAACTGACAAAGCTTAATTCTCTTCCTTGAGTATAGACTGGGCTTAGATTTCTTCTACTGAATAGAATGTGATGGGGGTCTGGGGTATAAAGGGCAACTTTCTAGTTGTTCTCTCTTGGATCACTCACTCTGGGCAAGCCAGCTGCTATACCACCAGGACTCTCAGTCTTTGGAAAGATATATATGAAGAAAAACTGAGGCCTCTTTCTTCCTAGTGCTGTTGAAACAACAAGGGGGTTTCAGCCTAGGTTCATATACTCACTGCACAAAGTTTCAATTATTGAGACAATGAGGATTGCCAAGGAAGAAAGAAATTTTTTAATACAAAACACGTCTTGTCAGGAGCAGTCATCTCAAATCTGTCTCTCTGACTAAGACTAGTGGAGACCATAGGCTTTTTTTTTAAAAGGAAGGGCCATGTGCATTGAGGCAGGTTGTGGTGTAACTAACAAGGGTCTATATGCATTGGGGGCAAGTTGTGGGGCGTGGTGAATTTTGATGTCAGGAAGTCTGCCCAGGGACATTCAGAATCGCAGCTCTTTTGCAGAAAATCTACCATTTCTGGGAAACAACTCAAAAATTCAAGTAATTGGTTAAAGGAGACAATTATACAAAAACATATAAGGGTCACTGAAATTTGTTCACAGATCTGGTTACACTAGCATCCAGCACTAACTGGATAGGCACATGAGGAGGCCACTTTGGACTTTGATTCTCCAGCCCCCGTCAGACCTCAGATGACTTCAGCCCTCACTGATAACCTGAGTGCAGTCTCATGGAAGATCCTGAGCCTGAACCACTCAGCTAAGGTGCTCCTGGATGTCTGATCCACAGAAACTTTGTAAGATAACAAATGTTTTTTTTGGAGGGGTGGGATTTGTTACACAGCAGTAAATAACTAATACAGCCCTGTCCTATAGTTTTCATTGCAAGCTTCTACCTGGTATAATTTTCTTTTGGCATTGTTGGGTTGCAGTCTCAAATGTTGGTTCTTAGTACACTAATGGCCAAAGAATGACCAGACACACCAAAGTAAGGCAAGCATGAAAATGAGGTTTATTGAGGAGCAAAAGATAGGATTATAGAGCACAAGCAAGATATAGGTTTATAGAAGAAGATAAATATGCCACAGATGATGATTGAACCCATTGTTGTAGCAAAAAGAGAAGAGTTTGGTTATGGTTTGGGTCTTGTTTTATAGTGTCTGGATAGGGACCTCTCCATGGTTCAGATGTCATCATGGAACCACTTTGATTGAACAGTTGGGAGTTATATGAACTGAGTCTTACTGTGCATGTGGATCTCCCATAAGCCTCTCTGAAAGCCCATTTGGGGGATGTGAACCACAACAGCACCCACTTTCATCTCTAGGAGACCCAGAATCCCTCTCTATCCACCTAACAGTAGTATTCTTACTAAAATATTTAACCTAGACCTAATCATTAGAAAACAATTAAATTCAAGTGTGTGACATTATGTATGAGATGCGCATTTTTCCAAAACAATGTCATTGTCATTAAAAATAAACAAGCAAAAACATCAGGGGACAATTTTAAATTATATGAGTTTATAACAACAAAAGGCAATACATGATTGTTAGTTGTATTCTACTTCAAGAAATTACAATTTTAAATAGGTTTCTTTAACAATTGGGTATGTTTTATTATGGGCTCTATGTTCGATATGATATCAATGTTAAATATTTTGAATGTAATAATGCTATTTATCATATCTCACAGTATAGGAAAATGTCCCTATTCTTAAGAATACATGCTAATGTATTTACAGCCAAAATAACATGATTTCTGTAATTTACTGTAATTTATTTGTATATGTAATTATATATACCTATATATATATGAATATATGTGTATATAGAGATTGTAATTATTAAAATGAAAATTTGTGAAATTATTCCTAATATGCTAGAAAAAAATTTCACCAAGCCAAATCAACTAGCAACATAACTGAGTAACTGGATGAACTTTTACTTCTTAATATTTATATAATCTTAAAGACACTGCTTTGCTGATTTTGGTAAACGTCATAGGTGAATCTTGCCTACTGCGTTTCATCAATGTGTGTTATCCTCAACTTAACCTATCTTTATATGTCTCTATTCAATTCATGCTTATACAAATCAAATCTGTTAATTAAAGTTAGGAATATGACAAATAGAGAATATTGGAAATATCTTAGGAAAAAAGAATCACTAATAAAAATAGTACATCTGAAGAAAAGGTGTTAGATTGGTGTAAAGGATGATAGAGATAGGGATAGATGCATAGATACATGCATACATACATACACACCTACATATATATGTAGGTAGATATTAGATAGATAGATCTAGCCATGGAAGGCATTCTAGGCTTTCCTGCTTAGGGCCTACCTTTGTGAAATTGCTGATATATTAATATTTTCTGTAATGAATTTAATGTCTATCACTTCAAATAGGGTTATAAAATGGAAAGAACTGTCTCTATGCTCCATCTCTCATACATTATTACCTCTTTAATAGCCTGAATAGATATAACAATTTACTGACCACAATTCTACGTACTTTAGTATAAAACTGTACTTATCATTAAGATTAACAAAAATCAATGACTAAGTGGAAAGTGTGTCACCATGTTAGGTTATATAAAGTAGAATGTATGACCATATTTTTTTCAACATTGACCTATGTAATAATAATGTCCATATAAAAGAGCCATTATTCTCATTAAAAATAGAGTAAGGGCTTTGGCAAAGAGAAGAGAGTGTCATTATTCACAACTACCAATCTATTAACTGTCCCTCCACCATTTTTTCTTCCTCTCATATTCAATGCAAGTGAATGAAACTAATGTTGTTTTGTGGGGACAATCTTCAATACAATGTAATTTGCATTTAAAAATCAAAACAAACATGAATTAGTTACATATTTTAATGAAGTCATATAAATATACAGAAACTTATAGTGATCACAAATGTACAAGTGCAATAAACTTGCAGACTGAACACCACTGAGTAACTGACCCCTGATTCAAAAAACATAACTTTACTAGAACAGCAGGAAAAAAACTTCATGCCACTATTCTTCATGAGTAATCACAATCTTGAATTTTAGCACTATACATTAGTTTTGCCTGTTTTTGAAATTTATATAAATATACAATATAAATGCTTGGCATCTGGCTTTTTTTCAGCATTATGTTTTTGAGATTTATCCACAATTCTATGAACAATTGTAGTTTGTTCATTCTCATTATTATATAATCAATCATTTTCTGAATAAAATAAGAATGTATTTATATTTTCAAATTTTGATTGACAATTGAATAATTTCTAGTTTTTGCTTATTATAAATAGAAATAATATGAATTGCAATATATTTCAGTGATCATATATTTATATTTCTGGTGGGTATATTTACCTAGAAGGATATTTTCTGGGTGATTAATATATATATTTAGACGTGGTAGATAATACCAAATGATTTTCTAGCATGAGTTCAAAAATGTATACTTTTATCAGAAAAGTACGAAAGATTTGATTTTCTCCTTCTTCAAATTCTTCTCTACTATATGTTCTTCCTTTCTCTCATGATCTTTTTTCTTCTACTACTTTTCTCTTTTCTTCTTTTATTCTCCCCCTTTTCTCCCTCCTTCCTTCCTACCTGTCTGTCTTCCTTTCTTTCTCTTTTTTGTTGTGTCTCTTTTGTTTTAGCCACTCTGTTATGTTTTATAACTCTTTTATGTTTTAAATTTGCTCTTACCTGGAGAATAAGTATGTTGAGCTCCTTTGCATATGCTTTTTGTTCTTTTGGATCTCTCATTTTCTGAAATGCCTGCCAAATATTTTGGCATTTTTTTCTGACTGTGTGTTTTTTATTACTTTTTTATGAATTCTCTGTATTTTCTAGATAAGGCATAAAAACTATCTTATCCTTTATGTCACTTGCTGTTAATTGCATTAATGATATTATTTGCTAATCAGAATTTCTTAACCTTTATATAGTCTAATCCATCAATCCTCCATGGTTAATATTTTTTATGCCCTGGTTAAGAAATGTTTGTGGATTTCAAGATCATAAAGATACTCTCCCTTGTTTTCTTCCAAAAATGTTATTTTATTTTGTTTGCATTTAGATACACACTTCCTCTAAAATATCTCTGCATATAATGTGAGGTGGGGGTAAATTTCATTTTGTTTGCAAATAGATATCTATTTGAGCCAGCACTAATTATTAAAAAGATATGTTTTACTCACTACATTGGATTATCAAATTTGTTGTATATTAGTTGATTGTATACATAGACTTCTGTTTCTGGATTCTCTATTTTGTGCCATTGGTTTAATTGTCTTTTTGTTCCAGTACTATATTGTCCTACTTACTAAAACTTTTTATTAGGTCTTGATATCAGATAGTGAAATTTCTCCAGCTTATCTTTTTCTTTTGCCAATATTATTTTTCTTTGAAACACCTTGTCCATTTACACACACACACAAACACACACACACACACACACACAGTGCCCACTCCTGCACTGTCCAGGAATGCTGGAAAGAAAACATGGCAGGCTCATCATCAAGTTCATGGTACTTCCAAGTTTGATCTTTTTCTTCTATCCTACCTGGTATGATTCATTTTTTAGAGTGCTCAAAAACCACTTCATGCATTTTTTGCAGGTTTTACAGCAATAAATCTGTGAAGTCTGTTTCTTAATAATGTGCAGACAGTGATATCTCTGCTAAGTTTTCTTTTTCTTGTTTTTATTGTAACCCTGACTCCCGAGAAGTCACTGTTATGTCCACATAGCTTATTTTTCAGCGGAAGATTGGTCAGAGGTTGTATTCAAACACTACAAGCTGGTAAATCTTTCTCTATCTGCTGATGGATCTGTGGGGCGGGTAGGGAGCACATTCAAACTTCAGGCCATTTTTAAGTATGCATCTCATTTCATGTTCAACTGGGCTGTCTGGCATCTCCTCTGGGAATTGCAGGCTCCTTCTTATAAGGATGTGCAGGGTGCTTGCACATATATATATTTTGCATATATATGTGTGTGTGTATACACCACATTCTATTTATCCACTCATCAGTTGATGGTTTATAGGCACTTAGGCTGATTCCATATCTTTGCAATTGTTAATTTTGATGTGATAAACATATGAGCGCGTGTGTCTTTTTCATATAATGACTTCTTTTCTTTTAGGTAGATACTCATTACTATGATTGCTAGATCGAGTAATAAGTCTACTGTTAGCTTTTTGGGGAATCTCCATACTCTTTTCCACACAGGTTTACTATTTTATACTCCCACCAACAGTGAATGAGCATTACCTTTTCACCACATCCACACCAACATCTATTGCTTTTTGTCTTTTTATTAATGACCATTCTGACAGGGTAAAGTGATATCTCATTGTGGCTTTAATTTTCATTTCCCTGATGATTAGTGATGTTGAGCATTTTTTCATATGTTTCTTGTCCATCTGTATCTCTTCATTTGAAAAATGTCTACTCATGTCTTCTGCCCACTTTTTAATGTTTATTGTTTTTTTTTTTTCCTATGCTGATTTGTTTGAGTTCCTTTTGGAGAGTCTGGATATTAGTCCTTTGTCAGATGTTTAGTTTGTGAATATTTTCTCCCATTCTGTAGATTGTCTCTTTACTCTGTTGATTATTTCTTTTGCTATGCAGAAACTTTTTTAGTTTAATTAATTCTCATTCATTTATTTTATTTTTGGTTTGGTTGTATTTGTTTTTCGAGTCTTAGTCATAAATTCTTTACCCAGGCCAATGTCCAGAAGAGTTTTTCCTAAGTTTTCTACTGGAGTTTTTATGATGCCAGGTCTTACATTTAAGTCTTCAATCCATCTTGAGTTAATTTTTTTGTATGGTGAAAGATAGGAATTCAGTTTCATTCTTCTGCATGTGGCTTTCCAATTTTCCCAGCATCATTTGTTGAACAGGGCATTCTTTCCTCAGTGTATGTTTTTGTCTGACTTTTTTTAAAGATTAGTTCATTGTAGTTGTATAGTTTTATTTCTAGATTTCTAGTTTGTTTGATTGATCTATGTGTCCACTTTTATACCAATCCAATGCTGTTTTAGTTACTATAGCCTTGCGGCATAATTTGAAGTCACGTAATGTGATGCCTCCAGGTTTGTTCTTTTTGCTTAGGATTGCTTTGGCTATCCGGGCCCTTTTTTAAATTCCATATGAAATTTAAGATTGTTTTGTCTAATTCTGTAAAAAATGATATTGGTATTTTGATGGGAATTGCATTGAATCTGTAAATCATTTTGAGCAGAATGGACATTTTAATAATATTTATTCTTCCAATCCATGAACATAGGACATCTTCCATTTGTTTTTGTTCATAAATGATTTCTTTCCTCAGTGTTTTATAGTTATCTTTGTAGAAATCTTTCACCTCCGTGGCTAAGTATATTCCTAGGTACTTTATTGTTTTGCAGCTATTGTCGATGGTGTTGAGTTCTTGATTTGATTCTCAGTTTGGCTGTTATTAGTGTATAGAATTATTAATGGTTTGTGCCATTAATTTTGTAATCTGAGACTTTAATGAATTGATTTATCAATTCTAGGAGCTTTTTAGAGGAGTCTTTAGGGTTTCTAGATATAAGATCATATCACCAGAAAACAGGAATAGTTTGGCTTCCTCTTATGCTTTAGATGTCATTTATTTTTCTTTCTTGCCTGATTGCTCAGGCTAGAACGTCCAGTACTATGTTGAACAGAAGTGATGAGAGTGGGCATCCTTTTCTTGTTCCATTTCTTAGGGGGAATGCTTTTAGCATTACCCCATTCAGTATGATGTTGGCTGTGGGTTTGTCATATATGGATTTTATTATTTTGAAATATGTTCCTTCTACACCTAATTTGTTGAGTTGTTTTTATTTTATTTTCTGCGTCTACTGAGATGATCATATAGAGGTTTTTGTGGTTTTTTTTTCATTTTTGAGACAGAGTCTTGCTCTGTTGCTCAAGCTAGAGTGCTGTGCTATTAGCCTAGCTCATGGAAACCTCAAACTCCTGAGCTTAAGCAATCCTTCTGCCTCAGCCTCCCAAGTAGCTGGAACTACAGGCATGCACCACCATGTCCAGCTAATATTTTAGATATATTTTTCTTGTCACGCTAATTTCTTTCTATTTTTTTTTTTTTTTTAGAGACGGGGTCTCACTCTTGCTCAGAACTGGTCTCAAACTTCTGACCTCAAGCGATCCTCCCGCCTTGGCCTCCCAGAGTACTAGGATTATAGGTGTGAGCCACCATGCTCAGCCGATCATATAGTTTTTGGTCCTTTTTAAAATTCACATCAAGCAATTTATCCTGATGCTATCATGCTCTTGGAATTCAAAACATCTCCCTTGTTCTAGTCTCTGAATGCAACTATTGGCTTTGTAATATTGAAACCACAATCCTGTATTTATAAGACATTCTCAGTAATAGTTTTACTTTTGATTTTTATGCTTTATCTTATCAACATATAAGTTATGTTGTTCTCAGTAGCACCTTCCTAGGCCTATTCCTCAGTTTTTTGGTGGGACACTTAGTATTTTTGGTGGGACCTTAAGTATCCTCATTTTCTATCATTACCATCTCCAGATTCTTTAGTGCCCCTTTTAGAAATAAACATTTTTTAAAGAAATTTAATGACAGCTTTCATTTATCAAGTGCTTTCTATAAATTTTAAGTGCATCATTTCATGCAATGCTTAAAATAAAGTCAATACATTACAGATTAGGAAACTGAAACTTAAGAAAGTTCAATATCTTGGGCAAGGTCACTCACATGATGTGGCATATCTGCATTTTATATGTCTTACTCATTTATTAATTTTGTATCTGTGGACTAGATATCATTATTGGTGATAATAATGGCAGTGGGAAATAGCTAGGGTCCCTACCCTTATGAAGCTAACACAGCTATATATAAGCTAGGGTAAAAAAAAGCAACAAACAATAACACCCCAATAAATGTATAATTACAGGCTCCATTTATGTGCTTTGGCAGAGAATGTTAATTGACTTATGCAAAGGCTAATATGTCTTGAATAACTCTCTGCCTTATACAATATAACGTTTCATATTGACAGTGGTGCAGCATCTGCTGAGGTGGGACAAGCAATTCTGTAAAATTAGCTTCAGAATGATGATTTTACCAGAGCTCTACCTCACAGGATGAGGTATTAATTAGTACTTGTAACACAAGTCACCACTTCAATCATTCACAGATGTAACACTGGTCTTCAGTGTAATAAAAAGACTGTATGGGGACTTCAGAAGCTGAGTTCTAAAAGACTGTTCATGAACTATTGATTTAATTGATTTTTCATGTTTATACTCTAAGAGAATGATTCTCAGAATTTTTCTAAGAAGCAGATCCCTTTTAATTTTGCAAACATTCACATAAAAATGAATTTCTGATCATTTTGGATTAAGAACATACAAATATGAATGCTTTCATGGTATCAGAAACAATAAAATTAACTTTTATTTGATTATTGAGTAAAGCATTTAAATATATTTAAAAACTAGTAGTAGGCACTTGGTTTCCAGGTATAATTGTAATAACTTTCCTAGGGGGCTATGGCCCTAAACTGTGGATTCAAAATAACTTGACTACATTATTTGCTAGTTGTGTGACCTTAGAGAGATTTCTTAACCTCTATGTACCTCCTCCTCACTCATCAAATGGTTACAATAAAAGCATATACCTCATAGAATTTATAAAATGAATCTTTATAGTATGTATGCATACGTTCCTATATAGTCACACATGTATATATCAAACTTTTAAATGAAATAAATTATACACGGAGAAAAGTCCAAATATTATTTATGCTGTTGGAGAGTAGAATGTCCATCTGGTTGGATTGGACTTGATTCAGCAGAGACTAAGGCTGTGATATAGGGAAGAATACACTGTTAATGTGCTTTGCATGGCTTAAAGAGTTTTGACTTTATCCTGAAGTTTGTTTCATGTAAGAACACCTACTAATCATTGAGTAAGAAGACATGATTTTGCCACCTAGTAGTCATAGGTTGTTACCTTGGCAAGTTAGTTAACCTTCAGCTTTCTAATAAATTATATCTAACATTTGAAAGATTGCAAGGTGGGCCATATATATACAGATGAGAAAATAGAGGAACAACAGACTGACCTTCACAAAGCACTACAAACCAAATGAGATAACATGCAAAAATTTGCTTAACATACTACAAAGAGTAAGCTAATATAAGTTGACATTAGTAAATACATTGTAAATTAGGCATTATTAGGTAAAACAAACCTAAGTTTTTAAAAGGAAAAACAATTAGGAATGCCATTGAATCTTGTTTTGAAAGATTCTTTTCTGAACTAGCATCTATGAAAATGCAAAGTTATTTTTTGTAGACTTTAGCTCACAGAAAGGAAGTATGTCTTCAATTTGCACTGCAAAATTCTCCAAATCACTGTAGAAAAACAAAACCAATTAAAATCAACTGGGTAAATGGTATCGCCACATAAAGATTGTTTTCATTTTTAGAAGAAATCACTGTCTTGTAGTCTATGAAAAATTTTTCTAGATGCATGAAGTATTTGATAGACCAATCAAATTCTTATGATTATAGTTCTCAAGAACTCCCCTAAACTATATTCTCTAAGCAGGATCATCATTTGGAAATTGAGTAAGAAGATATGGAAGAAACAGTATTAGTGATTTGTTTGAAAAGAAGTACAGTAATATGTTATGTTGTAAGCAAAACCATTTTAAAAATTAAATGTCACAAAAGGTTTAGTTTCACAAAAGGTAAGGGTTCCCTAGCAGAGCTCTCTGTTGTGTAAATAGGACTAATAAATGCAACTCTGAGAAGCAAAGAAAAATGGATACAAATGGAAACACAGAGACCTCTTTAGTTCCTACCCAATGAGGGGATTATGTAGCCAACATGCTGTGTTTTTTTGTTGTTGTTGTTGTAAATTTTAAGGCCAAGATGAGCATGTGGCATAATGACCAGAAGGAAATTTGCTTTCCTTGTAGAACCAACCATGTTTAGAAAATAATGCACAGAAAAGATGCAGGGAGACAGATAGATTGTGGTATCTTGACACTTGTCTTATGTATAAAAAGTTTAATTAGAACTTTGCTTAAAAACAGTTTATTGGTATGGAAATCAGTGGCTCACTCACTATACAGCAGCTATCCTGAAACAGAAAGAACAAAACATCTGTTAGTGTGGCACTTGGAACTTTTCTGACTACAATACAAGAAGAGAAAGTTTCAATTCAGTGTAATTTCTACCATCATACTAAGGTAACATTTGGATATTATTTAAAATTAATTGTATAGCTCAGGGGTCCTCAAACTTTTTAAAAAGGGGGCCAGTCCACTGTCCCTCAGACCGTTGGAGGGCCAGACTATAGTTTAAAAAGACTATGAACAAATTCCTATGCACACTGCACATATCTTATTTTGAAGTAAAAAAACAAACGGGCAAAAACACCCACATGTGGCCTGCGGGCCGTAGTTTGAGGACGCCTGGCTATAGCTCATGGTTATCACTTGAACTACAAATTAATTGGTTGGTTTTTAGTTCAATGTTTATTGTATTTAATAAAAATATAGAAAAGTACACACATTAAAATATAGTCTGCTGTGTTTTCCTCTTTTTTTATTCCTAATATTTGTAATTTATATCTTCTTTCATTCTTTATCGGCCTTATGGGAGTCATTAATTTTATTTATCTCTTTAGAAAATTAACTTTTGGATTTTTGAATTTCTGTTGCTTATTTGTTGATTGTATTTATTGCATATTTTCTGCATAACAAATCATCTCCAAATTTACTAACTTTAAACAAATATATAAACTCAGTTAGGTGGATCTACTGCTTCAGGTGATAAAGTAAGTCATCCAAGACAGCAACAGGGCTGAACATTCAAATGGGTTTGCTCACATTTCCACCATCATGGCAGGAAGACTGGGCTCTGCTGGGACTTTGGGATGGCCCTGTCCCTCTGTATCTCTCTCTAAGTAATTTTAGGGTATCTCCCTCTCCATCTGGTTTTTCCACCTGGCCCCTCCACATAGTCTTTCCAAATGACAATTCCAGTAGAGTGTTCAATCTTCTTGCATGGCAGATCAGGCTCCTGAAAGCACAGAGCAGCTGTTAGGGCTCAGGTAATGAACCATCACAAGATTACTTCTACTTCATTCATTTATTAAAGGAAGGCACAGACCTATCCAACATTCAGTGGGAAGGGATTACACCAGGGCTTTAATAAAAACAGGAGTCATTCTTTCAGAGTCACCAAAAAAGCCAACTATCACACATATGTTAGCTGAATTTCACTAGTTGATATGGTGAGTTTTCTGTTTGTTTGTTTTAACATTTAATTTTTTATATAATTTTTGTAAGTCATTCTTGATTTATGAGAGACACATTTGCATACACATATACTAATTTTGGGGATTATCACAGATTTATAGATTAGTTACATATTTGGTAATTTTTTTTTTGAAATTTGTTGAGAATTGTTTCATGGACTGACATATGATCTATTTTGGCCAATGTTCCCTGTGCCAAATTGAAAAAAAAAAGATTTTTCTATATATACTTTGAATTTGATAGGCACTATGATGTTTTTATGCTAGTTATTTATCTTTAAACTTATTAAAATTTTCTATACCATTATCAATATTTATCTGCCTGTTCTGATATTAGAAAAGTTGGGTTAAAATCTTCATTCATGTCTGTGTTTGTTAGCTTCTTCTTTCAATTCTTGCATATGTTTGGAAATTTACTGTTAAGTACATTAAAATTTGGAGGTGTTATATCTCCCTGGATTTGGGAGGGGAATAACTAATTAATCCTTTCAAAATGTGTCATTTCTGGTATCATTCTTGCCTTAAAGTCTACATTACCTGATATTATATTATGTACAACATACATATTTTATTAGTATTTGTACAGTATATCTTTTTGAACTACAATTTTAACCTTTTTGTATCTTTAAATAGGTATGATGCATTTCTTATAAGCAGCTTATACGTTTTGTGTTTTCATTCAGTTTAACTTTTTTGTCTTTTTACTGATGCATTTAATCCTTTTACATTTAACATTATGAGTAGTGTTTTCACATTTCGTTCTACCATTTCGCTTATTTTATTGTTATTGTTCCATTGGTTTTATATTGCCTTTTTTATTTCTTGTCTTCTTTTGTGATAATTTCTTTTGTATAATTTCTTCCTGTTTGATGACAATTCTTGTCTTCCATCTCTTAAAATATTGCTTCTACCTCATTTGTTTCCTTCTCATCTTTTGGAGTTACAATTGTATGTCTGCTAGACATTTTCATCATGTGCAATATTTTTCATTCCCATCTTTGTCTTTTTCTCTTTTATTTTCTCTTTATGCTTTCACATTAATATTTTCTATTGATTTATATTTCTGTTCATTAATTCTCTCCTTAGAAGTATCTGATTTCCTGTTAAACTCATCAATTTGGTTCATAATTTCAGTTAATATACTTTTTGTTGTAGAATTTTAATTCAAATTTGTTTGAAAAAGATTTTGTTCTCCATTGTAATTATCCACCTTTATCTTGATCTTTTGCACATATTAACCATAATATGTTCAATAATCACATTTTGTATCTTCATTATCCCAAACACCTGCAACTCTTTTTTTCTTGTCTGCTGCTCTCTTTACCCTGCCTCTTGGAATGGCTAGTGAATATGTCTTTGGGAACTTAGTTTTGCTTTAGACAGGCAATTAGAATATATATAAAACCTTCAACCAATAAGAGATTGAGTTAATTCCTTGTGTTGTAGTATTTGTAAGAAATGATTTATTTTTGTTTTTCCTTTACTCATACACTGAAACCCTTTGGGGCTTCTAAATGGTGTTTATCTTGAATGTTTATAAGAGCCCCTTCTCTTTGACAATTTTGGAATTACGTTTTTTTATCCCATCCACACTAGGAAAATGCTGAATGCTCTACTTTTCTTATCATTTGTGGTCTTTCCTTTTTTGTTC
Organism: Cheirogaleus medius; assembly: GCA_008086735.1. Taxonomy (NCBI): domain Eukaryota; kingdom Metazoa; phylum Chordata; class Mammalia; order Primates; family Cheirogaleidae; genus Cheirogaleus; species Cheirogaleus medius. The sequence continues at coordinate 60,549,307 of VBSM01003204.1, read as the reverse complement.
ATATTTGTACCCTATAGAATATGAACCAACTTGACAATTAGCAGATGCCTTGAGGGAATATGTGACAGAATATTGGAATAGCTCTATTGATTTTCCATGCACTAAAGTATTTTGGTCTCCAAGTCCTTTCAATGTTGGCCTTCTTTAATGCATAAAACTGATTTTTAAAAATGTTTTTGAAGTTTTATGTTCGTTCTTATTAGGGATATAAATCTGCTTCAAGCTACTCTGTTACATTTAGACATGGAAGTTGTTCTTTTTCAGTACTTTCTCCAAATATAACTTCTTTCTTTGGTTGTCTGAAAAATAATTATATAATTAAGTCATTGTAATTGTTGCAACATATACTTTTACAGGTAAAAGCCTGTTGTCCATTCTTATTAACATTTAAGTTATTTGAAGTACATAACAGATTATTTGTTTATTACCAGTTACTATTTCCATTTTGATGAATTTTTGTCAGACTTCATCCAGATGGTCTCTGAAGACAAGGCAAGGTTCCACAGACATTGCTTTTTAGATTCAACTCAAAAATTATATTAAGAATTTCTGAGGGGTAAGATGATAGAATAAAATAAAACAGAAATTTTTCTTTCCTCATTTCTTGTTTTACTCTCAAATTGAAACTTTGTTCTCATGAATAATGTTTCAGAGTATAGTGACTTCTGAATTGAAGACAAGGATAATTATTACATGTCCTATTACATATTTTAAATATTGCAACACTAAATATTAGAACAGGAAAGGACTTAAAAAGTCACAGACTCTGACTTAATAATGAGGGAATGGAAGTCCTTAGAAGTTAAATAACATTTGAAAAAAGACCACCATGAAAACCCTAAATTTGTATCTCTATGTAAGCCAATGCAGAATTCTAATTTAGAATAATAGTTAGGCAAGTCTACAGAATTATTATATACTGCCTCCATTCTCATAGTCTTAAAATATATAAAAATATTAATATATATATCTAAAATATATCTTTACATACTTGATTTTAACAATGAAGAGCTGAAACGATTAAAAAAATTATTGAACAAGTACTAGAAAATAATTTGTGACCCATTTTAAAGAATGAGTAAATATATTGAAATATTTTTAAACTGAACTAATGTGTCCAAAGAAGTATCACTTTTGAAAGAAAAATTACTCTGTAGTTTAACCACACAAACTTCTCTTTTTTTCTCTTATTTGCATTTTACTGAGCTTAAGTATATTAGAGAGAGTAAAGGAATGTTTTATATTATTTTAGGTAAAGGCTTTTAAAGACAAACTTTAAAGAAGCATCTGTGTAGGTAGATAACACAGAAATTTCAGATATCCATTGCCATTTTTCAAAACCCACAATATAGATGATATTCAAAATTATATTTGTATATAATTTATGTGATCAGAAAATCAAATGTCATATTGCATTCTTAGTGATTTTCAAATCAATATTCAATTTAATATTGTATCTAATGTTTTCAATTTGTACCACGTATATATTATGATTAATTGGATAAAATTAAGTAGTGACTTTAATTGTTCTGTATATTTCAATTTTGACATTTCAGCAAATATTTCTTTCTGACATCTGTGTTTTGTAAAACAGCCAGCTCAATCATGGCTTTTTCATGTTGGTTATCAAGCTGGTCATATTGTGAGTTATCTCTCATTTGTGATCTAACTATCTAAAAAGTTATGCAATTAGCTGAAAACAGAAATTAGCAAAGCTTTTCACCTTCCCTTATATCATTTGTCTCCTTACTTTTTAGTGTGAAACAAACAAACACCTCTATGCAAGTCTGTGAATTTTTCTCTTTTGGCTTCCTCAGCCAATTTCCTGGGCGAAAACTTCCTTTCTACCTTCTTTGCTCCTTACTTGATCATGAAAATGGAAAAATAGGATCATCATGTGACAAAATTATTTTAAATGGACATTTATTCAACATTCTTTCAAAAGTATGAACATGACACACCTTTTGGAAGGGTAAAATTTATGAAGAAAGGGGCAAAGACAATTGATGATGTTGAAATGCAACAAAGAAAATCAATCCTTTTCATATGGAGAGACTCCAACACATAGCCACCTTTGGCCAATGTGCTATTTTGCTACATTATTTTATTTAAATTTTGTTGGACTTGCAAAATTCTCAAGCAAAATGTGTCAGCTATTTTCATTTTATGTTTGGATCAGTTAGGTTGAGAAACTCCAGACTTTCAACTCATCCTATTTGTGAAAGTGTCTCTGTTACAAAGATCCTACCTGTACCTTGTGGTTTGATGGATCAGGCTCGCCCCAAACCAGTTGACACTTCTGACAACCTAAGCTGGCATTATGCTTCTGAGCTCAATTCAAAATACTTCTGGAACACAAAATGAGTTTAGTTTCCTAAGTATTCTCTGTTAGGTGCTCAGCTTTTCTTATTTTCATCCACAAGCCTTGGGTTTATGTGTCAGATTTGCTTTGCTCTTTGATCACTGGCATTTAAATCAAGCTATTGAGAAGAAAATTTTAAACTCTCCAAAACTTCCCCACTTCTTTGAAGTTGTTTTTCATTTGTTCATTTTCCTTTTTTATTATTTTTTTCAGCATATTATGGTGATACAAATGCTTAGGCTACATATATTGCCCTTGCCCCATCTGAGTCAGAGCTTCAAACGTCTCTATCCCCCAGATGGTGAACACTGCACCCATCCCCTCCCCCCTCTCTCATCTTTCCAACACCCAATGAATGTTATTACTGTATGTGCACTTAAGTGTTGATCAGTTAATGTCAATTTAATGATGAGTACATGTGGTGCTTGTTTTTCCATTCTTGGGATACATAGTAGAATGGGCTTCAGTTCTATCCAGGAGAATACAAGAGGTGCTAGATTACCATTGTTTTCTGTGGCTGAGTAGAACTCCATGATATACATATACCACATTTTATTAATCCATTCATGTATTGATGGGCACTTGGGTTGTTTCCACATCTTTGCAATTGTGAATTGCTGCTATTAACATTCGAGTGTAGATGTCTGTTTTATAGAATGTCTTTTGTTCTTTTGGGTAGATGCCCAGTAATGGGATTGCTGAATCAAATGGTAGTTCTACCTGTAGCTCTTTGAGGTATCTCCATATTACTTTTCACATAGGTTGTACTAGTTTGTGGTCCCACCAGCAGTGTATGAGTGTTCCTATCTCTCTGCATCCACAGCAACATTTATTGTTTTGGGGCTTTTTGATAAAGGCCATTCTCACTGGAGATAAGTGATATCTCATTGTGGTTTCAATTGGCATTTCCCTGATGATTGGAGATATTGAACACTTTGTCATATGTTTGTTGGTCATTTGTCTGTCCTCTTTTGAAAAATTTATGTACCATCCTCATATAGCCATCTAATCTTTGACAAAGCAGACAAAAACATATCCTGGGGAAAAGAATCTCTATTCAACAAATGGTGCTGGGAAAATTGGATAGCCACATGTACAAGACTGAAACAGGATCTGCACCTTTCACGTCTCACAAAAATCAACTCATGGTGGATAACAGACTTAAACCTAAGGCATGGAACTATAAGAATTCTAGAAGAAAATATTGGAAAACTCTTACAGACAATGGCCTAGGCAAAGAATTTATGAAGAAGGCCCCAAAGGCAATCACAGCAACAACAAAAATAAATAAATGGGGCCTGATCAAATTTAAAAGCTTCTGCACAGCCAAGGAAACACCCATGAGAACAAACAGACAACCTATAGAATGGGAGAATATATTCACATGTTACAGATCTGAGAAAGGGCTCTTAACTAGAATCTATATAGAAATCAGGAAAATCAGCAAGAAAAAAATCAAACAACCCTATCAAAAAGTGGGCAAAGGACATGATTTTTTGATATATGTATATATTGTAGAATGACTAAATCAAGCTAATTAATATATGTATTACCTCACATACTTCTCATTTTTTATATGGTTAGAACACTTAAAATCTACTGTCTTAGAAGTATTCAAATGTAATTTATATTGTTATTAATTATAGTCACTATGACACATAATATATCTCTTAAAATTATTCATCCTGTCTAACTAAAATTTTGCGTCCTTTGCCAACATCTGAAATCCCCATCCAGCCTCTGGTAACCAGGATTTTACTCTTTGTTCATATAAGTTCAGCTTTTTTATACTTCACATAGAAGTGATATGATGTAGCATTTGTCTTCTTTTGCCTGGTTTATTTCATTTAACATAATGTCCTCTAGTTCAGTCTATGGTGTTGCAAATGATAGGTTTTCTTTCCTTTTTTAAAGCTGAATACTATTCCATTGTGTATATACGCTACATTTTTTTAATCCATTCAACCGCTGATGAACACCTAGGTTGATTCTATATCTTGGCTATTGTGAATAATGCTGCAATGAATATGGGAGTGCAGATATCTCTTCAATATACTAATTCCATATCCTTTAGATATATATCTAATATTAGCATTGCTGGATCATACGGTAGTTCTACTTTAATTTTTTGTGGAACTTCCATAGTGTTGTCCATGATGGCTGTACTGATTTACATTTCAACCAACAGTATGTAAGGATTCCCTTTTCTCTGTTTCCTCACCAACACTTGTTATCATTCGTCATTTTTGATAATAGTCATACTAACGGGGATAACTATACCTCATCATAGTTTCAATTTGAATTTCCCTGATGATTAATGATTTTGAACATTTTTTTCACATTCCTTTTGGCCATTTATATATCTTCTTTTAAGAAATGTTTATTCAGACAATTTTCCCATTTTTTAATTTGGTTATTTGTTTTCTTATTATTGAGTTTTTTGAGTTCCTTTTGTATTTTCAGTATTAACCCCATAACTGATGTATGGTTTGCAAATATATTCTCTCATTCCAGAGGTTGTGTCCTCACTCTGTTGATTGTTTCCTTTGCTGTGCAGAGGCTTTTTAGTTTGATGTAATCTCATTTGTCTGTTTTTGCCTTTGTTGCCTGTGCTTTTAGGGTCATATTTATTGCCCAGACTAATGTCATAGAGCTTTCCCCCTATGTTTTCTTTTAGGAGTTATACAATTTCATATCTTACATTTAAGTCTTGACTGCATTTTGAGTTGGTTTTTGTGTATGGAGTAAGATGAGGGTCTAATTTCATTCTTCTCCATGTGAATATCCAGATATCCTAGCACTGTTTATTGAAGGATTTATCCTTTCCCCATTGTGTGTTCTTGGTATCTTTGTTAAAAAATCTATTAATTGCAAATTCATGTATTTATTTCTATTCTGTTTCATTGGTCTATGTGTTTGTTTCTATTTTAGTACCATGCTGTTTTGTTGTAGAATTTTTAATCAGGTAGTGTGATTCCTCCAGCTTTGTATCTACTGCATTCGAATGAGCCACATGTACTTTTATAATCAAATATTAGTACTTTTCTGTCACAATATGTTTTTATTATCAAATGTTAAAAAGTAGTCTCAGAACTTATTAGTTATATGATTTAATTATTGCCAAAAAATAGCTTAAGAATAATTACTTAGAAAAAAGATTTTTTGAAGTTATTAAACAAAATCCCATATAGGGAACATAAAGCACATATATTTCTGCAAAAGGTAAAATCATTCAGTTCCTTAAGTAGTAAAATTGAGAGCTAATTCATCTTTGAATATTTGACTATGTAGCATAAGGTTGTAGGAGGTAACTGGTTTGGAAATGCTTTATTTTACACTTAATATGCAGGATTCCATTATACTGGATTCAGTTATATTGTCATGTTGAAGTAGGCCCAGAACTGATATCTTAAGTAAGATTTTGGCCCAGATAACTGGCCCTTTCTTGGACAGTAAATTTGGATGCCAGGCATGGTGACTCACACTTGTAATCCCAGTGTATTGGGAGGCCGTGGTAAGAGGATTGCTTGAGGCCAAGAGTTCGAGACCATCCTGGTAAACACACTGAGATCCCACCTCTATAAGAAATTTAAAAATTATCTGGGTAAAGTGATGAGTGCCTGCAGTCCTAGCTACTCAGGAGGCTGAGGGAGGAGGACCACTTGAGCCAGGGAGTTTGAGACTGCAGTGAGCTATAAGATGGTACCAATATAAATAAATAAATAAATAAACAAATAAATAAATAAATATGGGACTGTGGTGAATTCTCTTCAGGCATGTGCTTTTTAAAAGCCCATTAATTTTCATTACCGGTCACCAACAAAACCCTATGCTTAAGACCTCAGACACCAGCACATAATACCTGCACTCCAAGTTTGTTTTAAAAAATATGACCTTGACCTTGAAATTATTTGCCATCTAGTACTTTTCGAAAACTGAGCTGTAAGAAATTGCATTATGGAGGATTGTCTGAGGAGCATGCAGTCATCCATTGCTTTAAGGCATGTGATTCCTAAATTGTGTATAATTGAACACTAATAACTTTCTATGCTGATACATGGTTCTACTAAATTATAAAAACAAACAAAAAAGGTTTAGCAGTGAAACAATAAACAAACAAAACTAATGAGAAGTATTAAACACAGTCAAAAAAGGTGCTCAAAAAAAGGTATTTCAGAGCTCCCAGTGTGCTAATGTGCACGCTATAGCCTGATGGAGAATATAAAAGGCTGAGTTTCACAAACCAATTGGTGTGAAACCATCTTATGATACTAACATTCTGTGGATTAAGCTCTGGAAAGGGTATTAGATATTCCAAATTGTTCCTTTAGACTAAACCAGAATGACATTCCTGGACCCCATTAATTTGACAGTCAGAAAACATACAAGTATTCAATTATATATCAGCATTCTTAACATAGAAGATGCAAAGTTAATATTCATTCAAATCTAAAAATGTGTCAGGAGCTGAACTAAGCACTTCACAAAACTTACCTCATTTTTTCCTTTCAACAGTTTTATAAAATTGGTACTACTTTTCCCCATTTTACCGATGAAGCAATAAACTTTTGATTAAGCAGCTCTATAGTTACAAAGCCAGGATTCAACCCCAAACAACATCATTTCACGTATTCTCTCTTAATCAGTGTGGTGGAGAGCATGTATTATGGAAAACACTGGGATGCCAAAGACATCATTTTTTTTACAAAGCCAAATAAAACTCTTTATTTTTCCTTTGTGCTTTGCCCTCCTTTAATCTCAGAAGCAAATTTGGAGATCACTTTTATTAACTATATGGTGTCACGTAATATAACTTTGTATGTGCTAATCTTACCTTCATTAATTTTCTAACATATTTTTAATACTAATTTCCTCATTATTTTTTCTCTTGTTTGCTTTATGTATTTTGATAACAACTTCATATCTTAGATCAAAAAAAACTATAAGCAAATGCATACGTGCCTACTTTTAATTTATGTTTGCATTTTTATGTTAATTAAAGTCAATATGGAAAATACAAATGAATCAACATAAAATCAGAACTTCACAAAACTTTGGGAACATGAATATTCAGTTCAATTTTTATTTGAAAAAATCATTTAGACTCAAAAAAAGAGGCATACTATGCACATGTTTAAGATTTATAGGTACAATCTTATGAAATCAGATAAACTCGTGGATCACTTGCAAAGAAAAATGCAAAATCTGAGTGATCTGAGGTATATCCCAGAACATTTTGTGCTAAAATGTATTTTTATGCTTCTTATACCTGCAAGTGATTCATATGCCAGGTAATTGCAAACAATTGTTGCTAACCCCTATGATTTCAATGACAGAGATAAAAATATCAGAGAACACAACAATTGTTTCAAATGAAAATGTCAAGATACCCATTAGAGAGGCAATGGAGCCACATGATAAATGTGAAAAGGTCAGTGTTCTACAATACTGTCATTACACGTGATGCAGCTTTTCTTTGGCTTTTGATAAGGTACATATTATGTGCACAACTTGAAACATATTTGAAAAGCAGATGTTGTAAAATATGGCTCAGGAGTCATGATAGATTAAAGAACACATTATATAGCAAAGTTCACCATTTACTCATAACTATGTTTCTAATATGCAAGATCACAAACCGAATCACTATGGATAAGAATTTGATGTAAGGAATTGAAGTTTTCCTTTGGGATGACTAGTGCTTGGTGCGTTCTCAATGCATAACCAGTAAAATCCCCTCATCCTGTGTTGTTTTCAGTTTCACCACCTATGGCAATGGGAAGTTGCCATTACTTACTCGTCATGTTTGGTTATCTGAAAATGCCGGAGAAATATCTAGCTCTGATATCATAATTTCAATATCCCTACTACCAGAATGATTTTATTGTCTGTCTTCTTTTTTTCTCAATAATCTGCAAATGTTTTGTAAATTGCTCGACAATGGCTTTAAAGAATTAAGATGTTGTAAAGAACTAATATAGTCCCTTTACTCACTGGTTCCAGATGTAGGAATCTCATTTTCTTAAACTGGTAATCACTAAAAGGAAGAAAATAAGGAAGTGAGAGTTTTTGCTCATTGCATCATTTTTAAAGAAATAAAGTTTTTAGAACATATTTCTTCTCTGTAATTCATTCTACAAAAGTATTATAAATGGGCACTTTTGGATTGCCAATGTGGAGCACTTTTCAGTAGTAATAACAAAAAGACACACTAGTCTCTTTTTTTTGAATATTGAAAGAAAAAAAGGTATATAGCTGCCAATTTTTGTTCTGTTCTTTCATTTTGGGATATATGGAAAAGAAAAACTATTTTTGAACTTAAATCTAATCAGTTTCAATATAAAATATAAGGAAATTGAGATACTTTTCATGTAGTCTTCAATGGTAAGTACTTATCATTAACTTGGTTGTTATACTCTGTATGTGTTTTTATCCTCAAGTCTAATTATATAGAGGGCTGTCCAGAAAGTATCCAGCCATGTAATATGAAAAAATATATTAATAATGGCTGGATATTTTCTGGATAGCCTTTGCATATGTTCAATATTAACTGTTAGCATAATACACTTTGCAAATGGATTAATTAAATTATATTTAAATTATCTAATCTCTGATATTAAAGCAGAGAATATTTTGATGTGCTGGGAATTTTCATATTTAATTATTTCTCCCTTCTTCAAGGGCATGATTTACTTTTCCATCACTGTAACAAATTTAACTGTAACCTCTGTAAACTTGGCAAAGATTTTTTTAACTGTCTCAGAACTTTCATGTGTAAAATGAGGCCATTATGGATACTTATATCAAAAGATTGCAAAGATGAACAATCCATGAACAGCATTTGATACTGTTTTGGCTCTTAAGTTCTCAATGCATGTTAGTTATTATTAGTGTTGCTGCTTTTGATATTAAATGAAAGACACTAAAACTGTTGAGGGCTGATTCTGGTGTTATGCCTTATACTAATCATTCACTATAGCCTGTAATGTACGTGTGCTGCATGACGTAGCGGTAACCAGTATTTTCTTCAGACATGGTTACTTCCTTGGGACATAACAAAAGGCCTGAGTTTCTGCACATAAACAAATGTTGCCCGGCTCCCACACGGTGGGCCCCGTGGTGGGAGTCTGGAGGCCATAAAGTTAAGAAGAACATTCCCAAGGTCTGGCCCTGTAAGATGGTTGGTAGTCAATGACGGGTAAGATCCCTCAAGGGAGGGATGATCTAAGACAGGCACAACCGTGGGGGCCTGCCGCTGACTGGGAGAGAGCACAAGAAGTTCTTCTTATGGCTGCATTGTTTAATGTTGCTTATTTCAGCCTTGATTTTTGAGTTATGTCCGGCGCTGGCGCCTCAAGTAACCGTTTCAAGGTCTGAGACCATGGGAAATTGTTCCCTTGTGATACAACTCTGGAATTGACAGTTATCACTGCTATGCTCAGATGCTCACGTACAAGGAACTAACCTTGGGTCTGGGGGAGTGGTATAAAAATAAAGTGACCAGTGCATTGCGCACTCGAGTCATGTAAAGTCTTTGTATGTGTGTCTGTGTCATTCTTTTATGTTCTGTGTTCTTCCCCCATCCTGTAATCGGGCCACGTCAAAAACAGAGTGAATATCACATATGTGGAGACTAGATGATTACAGTTCATCCCTAAATCCATTGAGTCACCATGGACCAGGATTGATTCTCAGCACAGTGTTCCTCAACCTATGGTGAGTTGTATAATTTCATTACAAATTACAATGTAACGATAATAGAAATAAAGTGCACAATAAGTGCAATGCTCTTCAATCATCCCCAAACTATCCTCCTTCCCCCACCCTCAGTACAAGGAAAAATTGTCTTCCATGAAAATGGTCCCTGGTGCCAAAAATACTGATGTCAGTATATGGCTCTCAAAGCCAGTTTTATTTTTTTGTTTCCCAAAACATGTTTGAATTCTAAAGGCCAGCATCAATTAATTAAACATAAAAGGGACTGATTTAAATAGCAGAATATCTAAATAACTTAAAGTGGAAGGTATATAGAGAGATCACCAGCATCAGTTTTTTGCTGTGAGTATTCATATATTTGGAATAAAATGGACTGGGAGACCAATGCATTGATCAGAAAACATCCTAGTTAACACAGAAGAGGATCACTTAGAGTTTGGACTTTTTAAAATTATGTTTCTATTAAGCTTGGCCATCTAGTATGTATTTCTCTTCATCCTCTGCACTGAAGATGATTCTTACAATACAAACATGAATATATATCATGTCTAGCTCTGGTATACTCTTTTCCCTGCATAGTGCTAGATAATGAATAAATACTGTCACATTTTTTCCATCCAGTGTTCCAGTCCCCTGCTGCTCTTTAGAAGACATCAAAAGCACCATTACTTCTTGACAAATTGTGTTAGGCAGAATAATTGCCCCTCAAAAATGTGCACATCTTAATCTTTAGGACCTTTAAATATGTTATTTTACATGGCTACATGAATGTTGCAGGTGTATGTATGTTAAGTACCTTGAGTTAGGGAGATTATTGTGGACAATGTGGATGGACCTAATGTAATCAAAAGAGCCCTTGTGAGAAGGAAGGAGAAAGGTCTGAGAGAGATTTGAAGATACTACACTGCTGGCTTCGATATTGGAAGAAGGGGCCGTGAGCCAAGAAATGTAGGGTAGTCTCTAGAAGGTGAAAAAGACAAGGAATCAGAGTTCCCCCTAGAAGCTGCAGGAGAAACACAAACCCTGTCATCACCTTGATTTTAATCAGTGGGATCCATTTCAGACTTCTGACCTCCGGAGCTGTAAAAAAATAAATTTGTGCTATTTTAATTTACTAAGTTTGTGGTGACTTGTTATAGCAGTAATAAAAAAAAATAATAAACATGGGGAAGGGGAAGTCAGCCCTCTGCTCAAAACACTCCAATGATTTTCCATCTAAGTCAAAGTGAAAACTCTTATTAAAATGTCACACAGGACTTACATGATCATGCACACTCCCTGCCCCCTTATATCTCTTACACCATTTACAACTCTTATCCTCTTTGCTTCCTTTTCTGCAGGTAAAATGCCCACTTTACACTTCCATGTATATGCCAGATGTGCTCCAGTCCTGCCTATGCTCTTCTATGCTCTGAAACAGATCTTGCTTCTTTATGCAGCTTCAAATCTTGAATTATTTTCGGTTGTATCACATTTGAAAAGAGGTATTTTCTGACCATTCTATTAAAATTATAATACAACACTTCTTCCTAACACTCCATATTTTCCCCCTATGCTTTCCTTTTGGCAATAATATTTATTATATACTAGCATAGTAAGTTGCTTATTTAATTTGTTTACTTAATTGTTACTAGCTCAATGAAGTCAAAGGGTCATATCTATTTTATTTAATGCTGTGTACCCAGAGCTTTGCACATATTAGGTATTCAGTAAATATTTTTAATGAATGAAATAAATGACACAAATTTACACCTGTTACATGAATTACTTGTAATTTTTCATGGCTAAATTGACCCATGTTTCTCAATAGAGATATTGGAAACAACACAATCTCATTAGCATCGTGTTTATAAATCAGTTTAATGGGAGTGTAAGTGATTCAGGCTCTTTAGAAAACAGTTTGGCAGCTTCCTATAATGTTAAACTTACACTTACCATATGATCCAGCAATCCTAGATATTTACCAAGAGAAATGAAAACATCTGTCCATGCAAAAACATGTACATGGCAACCTAACGCCCATCAACTAGTAAAGGGGTAAACACACTGTGTTACACACTTGCAATACAAAAGTATACTTACTCAGCAAAAGGAATAGACTACTGATCTATCTTATGGCATGGATTAATCACAAAAGATTATGTTTTGTGAAATAAACTAGGTTTAAAAGCCTACATACTATACAGGTTGAACATTCCTAATCCAAAAATCCAAAAATCTGAAATGCTCCAAAATTCAAAATTTTTTGAATGTCTGCACGATACCTTTGCCTTTTGATGGTTCAATGTACACAAACTTTGTTTCATGCAAATAACTATTAAAACATGTATAAAATTATCTTCAGGCTATGTGTGTAAGCTCTATATCAAACATAAATAAATTTTGTATTTAGGCTAGAGTCCCGTCATCAAGATATCCCATAATTTATATGTGAATATTACCAAATCTGTAGCAATTCAAAATCTGAAACACTTCTGGTCCCAAGCATTTCAGATTAGGGATTTTCAAACTATGTTGTATGTTTTTATTTAGATGACATTTTGGAAAAGTCAAAACTATGAAGATCAAACACAGATCAGTGGTGGCTAGCAGCCAGAGGTGGTGAATGGATATTGACTACAAAAGTATACAAAAAATTTGGGGGATAATGCAAATGATCTAATGTGACAGAAAAATTAATTTTGCAGAGTTGATATTTGAACCAGGACTCTTTGACATTGGGCATTGCATGGAGTAACTCTCCCATGTCACCCAATAATTAATTAAAACTTTTACTTCTTTGTGAATAATTCCTTTCCATTTCAAGCTTTCGTTTTATTTTGTTTTTACTCCAATAAATTTTCCTCTAATTGCATTTAGTGTTATTTTTCAAAGGCATAGTATTTTATACATTAACTTAGTTTACAGATTTAGTTTGAAAAATTCTACATTTTAGACTTTTGCTTATCTTTTTCATCATGGCAAAGTCAGCCATACTACCAGTATTTCAGCTTGTTAATTGGTAAAATGAAATTATTGAATTATATTTCTAGGATTTCTCCTGTATTTCTTTTATAATTCTGGTAGAAGCACCTTTGTTGTTTGACTCAATACACTTAATTTATGGTTACCCCTTGTAATATGTAAACGTTTTGGTAGACATTACTTGGATTACAAGTACTGGTATCCAATATATTTGTGACTGCTTTTTATATACCCCACTGGGCCTTACACAATTCACCTTTGAAGGAGACGATCTTTTCTTTTTTTTCTTCAGTTATTTTCCCACATTCGTTTCTGTATTATTGTTCCTTTCTTCATAGGCCAAGGTCTATACTGACTACCATCTGAGAATATAATCTGTGTCCTCTTAAATGGAAAAATGTGCATTAAAAATTATTCTGTGAATGAAAAAATTGTTTACAGAAATAAATATTATCTAATGGCGACATTTTAGACAATATTGAGGGAATTATTTGGGAAAAATATATTTTTTTGGTGTTTTTAAAAGTTACACCACATAAATGACCAGTTTTTACCTAAACCACATAAAATAGTCCATGCCAAATGTCAGTGATAATTATATAAAAGTAAATAATTAGCATTTGAAAGATGCTCTATAATGAAATTCTTATTGCAAAAATAAAAGGTTCAAATTCCATAGGATTATTTATTTATTTATTGTGATATCCTACGTATAACCTTACTTTTCTACCCTTAAGATCTGACCTTCAAGAGGAAGCTTATTCCACAAGGCATTGAAAATTCAGTGAGCTTCTTGTCACAGTTAGTGATCTTCTACTCCCATCAGCAGCATTAAAAGTGTTTTCCATCTTTCTTTTATTCTAAAGTATCTCTATGCCAAGAAGTGGCCCTTTTATTCTTCAAAAATATTAAGAATGACTTATTTATTTGGAAGAGAATTCACTTTTCTGCAACTGAAGTGGATCTTCTTTTTCAGGAGTTCTTAGAGATGATTGCATGACAAAGGCAGTACGAATGTTCTGGTTCTTTTAGAAATTCTCCAGGTTTACCAACTGAATCTTGTAAGTAGTATCCCAATGAATACAGTTTAGAATTTTAGAAATTTAAACATAATTCAAAATTGTTCTCTATTATGGCACAATATTTGTAGGACCTAAAAAATTTCACACTGTCCAGATTAATTATGTAGCATTAAGGTATAATTCTTTAACTTAAGGGTTGATAATTTAATTATTAGAAACTTCTAAGGTACATAAGGTTTTTTTCCTTAAAAAGTATACTTTAAAAAGTTCAAGGATTTTTACAACTCTCCTTAATCATATGTATGACAACAAAGAAATAAACTATATTTTGCTGTTTATTCTTTCTCTAAACAAATTGAACTACAATTATTGCCTTGATCATAGGTCATTTCCTAACACGTACCTGAATAAAATTAAATTACAACATGCCATGTATAGCTTGGCACTGACTCTACATCATTTCATGTTTGGTGCCATGACTTTAATAAGTTATAACTTCTTCATATTTATTTTTTATTACATACCACAACCAACTCTAGATCAGTAGACGATTTCTGAAGTCAGAAGCAAGTGAAGCAAAAAGGAATAGTTATTCTCACTATTCTGTCAGACAGCCATGAAGTTCAAGAACTCAAGAAGTCCTGGCCTCACTTCTTGCTTGAGAGAGATGAAGTCTGCCATTCTTAGAACTCTCCCTATTCTGTTTGACTGATATTTTGGCCTGTTCTTGTACCAGTAATACATTTTTAAAATGTGTCTTTTTGATATATCTTTATATCAAATAAAATGTCACGATTTTTTCTATTTTTTCCAGTTTCTTAAGTATTCACGGACCATCACTCATATAACTTTCTCAAAAGTACTTTCAAGGTCTCCATTACCTTATTTCATAGATACATTAGAAATTTTTGTAGCTGGACATTTGGGTGGCTTATGGTTTTTTATTATGTATATTGTTGCTATGGACATTCACATATAGGTCCTTTGATGGACTTATGTTTTTATTTCTCTTGGATAAATACTTAGCAGTGAAATTACTGTATGATATAAATTAATGTGCATTTATATTTATAAGATATCACCATATTGTTTTCCAAAATGGCTTTACCATTTTTCATTTCACCTAGCAATATAGATTTCTTATCTTCACCAAACTTGATACTGTTAATCTTTTAAGCTTAGCTTTTCTACAGAGTGCTCAGTGGTAACTCTAATTTGTATTTGTCTGAAGACTATGGTGTTGAATATCTTTCTATGTGCCTATTGACTATTTTTTTATCAATCTGCTTTTGTGATGTGTCTGTTCAAATATTTTATCTATTGTTTTATTATTGAGTTGTAAGAGTTCTTTATATATTCTGAAGGCAAACCCTTAGTTAGATATGTTTTACAATAATCTTCTTGTCTTTTTTACCTACATCTTTTGAAAAGCAAAAGTTTGTAGTCTTGATGAAGTTCATTTTATCAAATTTTTCTTTTATACTTTCCAATTTTTGTGCCATGTTTAAACAAAATATTTTGCTTAACTGAATATCACAAAGACTTCTTCAATACTTCTTATGTAAGTTTAATATTTTTAGATCCTACAGTTGATCTATGATCTATTTTCAATTAATTTGTGTGTATCTATGAAAGAAAGGGCAGGGTTCATTGTTCTAACACCATTTGTTGAAAAGACTAGCTGCTCTTCATTGAATTCCCTTAGCAACTCTCAAAAACCAATTGGTCAAGTAAGTATGAGTCTATTTGGACTCCATCCTGTTAAACTGATTAATACATCCATCTTTACATCAATATTTCACAGTAATAACTTTTATCTTTATAGAAAACCTTGAGATCAGATATTTTAAATCCGCCAAATTTATTTTCTCTTCAAATTTTTGGCTATTCAGTACCTTTGACTTTCCATATTATTTTTAAGATCAACTTGTAAGTTTTGTCAAAAACTCTTGTTAAGATTTTGATTAAGAGTGTATCAAATATGTAGATCAATTTTGGAAGAACTGTCTTCTTGAAAATAAGTCTTCCACTTCACGGCCATAGTTTGACTCTCAATTTATTTAGATCTCCTAGAGCTTTCCTTTGTAATATTTTGTAACTTTCTGGTATAAATCTTGGAAAACTTTTGTTACATTTGTTCCTAAGTATTTTATTTTATACTATTATAAATGTTGAATTTCATTTAGTACATGTTCATTGCTTCTATGTAGAAATGCAGGGGATTTTTATAAAAAGACCTTGTATCCTGCAGCACTGCTAAATTCAATTATTATTAATAGTTCTAAAATATTTCTTTTTTGTAAATTTCTTAGGGTTTTTTCCGTACACAATCATATTGCCTACAAATAATTGCAGTTTTACTTTTTCCTTTCCAATCTGTATAACTGTTTTTTTTTCTTGCCTTATAGTACTTGTTAGGATCACCAGAACAATGTTAAATAGAAATAGTAAGAAGGGACATCTTTACCTTTTTTTCTAATCTTGGGTAGATGGTATTCTGTTTTTCACTGTTGAGAATGACGATAGCTATAATTTTTTATAGATACCTGTAATTAGGATGTTAGTGTCCCCTTCTTTTCCTAGTTTGCTCAAAAGGTTTTTGTTTCATTTGTTTTTGAGGTAAAAACTATATGCAGTGAAGTTACCCATTTTAGTGTGCAATTCTGTGAGTATTGACACATATTTAAAGCTATTTAACCACCACAACATAAAGATATAAAACATTTCCACTGTCATCCCCACCCCCTGCACAATTACCCCATACCCTTTCATGGTCAATTGCCCTCCAACTTGAGATGCTGGCAACCACTAATCTATTTCTCTTCCTATAGTTCTCCTTTGTAAAATGTCGCATAAAGGAGCTAAACAGAATGCAGCCTTTTGAGTCTGGCTTCTTTTACTCACATATTTCACTTCAATTTATTCATGATGGTGCATGTATCAGTATTGTATTTTATTCCACCTTATCGATCTGAATGTTCTTTGCCTCCTTTTAAAAGAGAAGAAATGGAAAATCAAAATGTCTAAATAACGTTTTCAGGGACATTTAGCTAGCAAGAAGCCATACTGGTATTCATACTCAACTTTGTTTCACTCTAAATTCCATGTTATTTTCCATGCAGCCATTCTGCTTTGAATGTGTATGTGTGTGTGTGAGTGCATGGAGAAACACTTGGAAGTATTCTACCATGCATACATCATTTTAGTAAGTACTATCTCTGGATGGTAGAATTTTAAATGTTTTTATCTTATTTTTCATTATTTCATATACACTTCATTTTTATAAGCATGAATTACTTTGCTAATCCATATATATCTATATATATATATGCATGTACATACCTACTAGATGTTGTTTAAATGACAATTTTCTTATTATTATAAATTATATATTGACAATAAATACATGCCATTATCAGAATCTAAATGAGATTTTTCATGCCAAGCCCTAAACATAAACATCCTAAGTAAAGATATTTAAAGTTGCCTCATCAAAAAAAAATGTGTAAGTTCTGAAATATTTATAACATATTAAAAATAAAAATTATTTGCCTGATCCTCATTACCATCCCAGGCTAGACACTTCTGTTTTAGGCCCTCGAATAAAATGTGGTTTCTTTAGCTCTTAACAAAATTCATTTTTTAATCAGATCCATAATTCATTCCTATTTTATGATATATTTTTGTGAGGGCACAGCTATTCTTTATTATGTCATGTCAAACAATTATTTATCACAACTCATTTAATCCATCACCAATTTCTGACTTTTTTGTCCTTAAAATATTATTTGAATATGTATATTTCTATTTCCTTTGCCATTATCACAGTAAAGTCACTGTTATTTTTTACATGGATTGATTCCATAATTTCTTAACTGTTATTCCCATTTATGCTCTATCTCTGCTTCAGGCTCTCATTACACAATATCCAGAGTCAATTATTGAAGCTACCACTCTTAGACTTAAAAGCTAGCAGTGGCTCCACATTGCATTAAGAATAAAATCCACACTGTTAAATATACCTTACAAGGACCTGTATGATCCAGCCACTAGACACATCACCAATCTCATTTTGAGGTCTTTTTGTCCCCTCTCTCTTCTCCAGCTGTGCTGGTCTTCTTTGATAATTTCAATGTTGTTAAATTCTTTCCTGCTTCAGTGTTCTCTGAACACATGTTTTTCTTCCTGCCTTTAATGCTCAGTCTCCAGGCTCTTCATTTGGCTGGTTCTTTCTCAAACTTCAGACTTTGCTGCCTTAATAAAGCTTTCCTTTGCTACTTTCTGTAATTTAGTTTCCCTTGGCCACAGTTTCTCAGATTGTCATCTTCAAAGTATATCATACATACTAATTTTATGTTTATTTTCTTGTTAATTACTTTCTCATCCCTCTTGAATATAGAATAATAAGGATTGACACCATATTGGTTTGATTTACCAATGTATAAAGTGTCTGGCACAGGGCTGCCATTTCACACAGCTCCACAGAACACAGTGTATGTAAACGATGCCCCTGTACGACAACTTTGACACTTAAGTCCTTTGTGTGTGTGTGCATATACACAACAGTGTATGTATATACTTGCATATGTACATACATGTATGATTAAGACATGTGTGTTGAATGAGAGCATGAATATTCAGTAATATGCTCATTTAATTACTAAAATTCAATAGTAACATACACAATAACTTTTACATTTCTTAACTTATAAATAGCTATGAATCTTCATCATAAGCTTGTATAAATAGAAACACGCTTTGTAAACTACAAGGTTATATTCATGATATCTTTTGTTTTTGAGGCATAAAAAGACTACCACTATTTTTTCCTCCTGATTATATTAATAGATATCATTTTGTCCATAGAAAACTAAGGGTCAAAAATTCAAGGTTTATTGATTTCCAAAATCATTTCATCAAAGTGCTCAAGGTAACATCTGTCCTACATCTGGTTTGAAACCATGACATTGAAACAGCCATTCGTTGCTGATGTACATCCACCCTCTTTCAGCATCATTGATCATCCTATTAAGCTAATATAGAGGATTTTTTAAATTAGAAAACTTGAGGGTCAGTTGTACATATTGACAATATAAAATCTATTTCCAAAACTATTGGACATTGTCACATAATCAGGTAGGCATGAAGGGGTGTGGACAAAGTAACTGTTGGTGTGTTTGATTAAAAATATAAATAGACCCAAAGAACAGTCTTTTTAAACACCAATCTTTAGATATCATGATCTTATTGAAAGATGTCGAATGTATTGGATATAATCCAAATGAAAGATCAGTCAGTTATAAAAATAATGTTGCTTGCAGATACTATTAGTGTTGTATAAACACACTCATTATCAATCAACAATAAAACATGAAAAAATTCAGAGGACATTAATTACCCAGTTCTATTGGACTTATTATTATAAAATTGACACAGACACAGCTGACACAAAGTCAGCTGTTATAACCAAAAATAACATGGAAACATGTATTTAAAGTATCTAGGAATTTTAGTTGTTCATTTCATCACAAGATAATCAATATCCATTGTCGTGAGGTCAAAGGAGATCCTTTTATCACTGCTTCCAGACTGCAGGATACATTCACCATTATATTTCTTTGAATCATCTATTTCTTCTGAAATTCTTACTAGTTCAGGCAATTTTCAAGCTTTTTTATGAAATGCTGTCTCTACAAAGATTTTTCTAATAGAAGATATGCAATCAGCACTTAGACCTTCATTGCTAATGGTTCTATTGTTTGAGAGACAGGTACAATTGTGGGTCCAAGTCTAAGACCCTTGCTCACATTTAGGACACCCGTAATATTCAAAACCTTTAAACGCATACTGAGTTACATCATCAAATTGTCTACATGCAGGGTATAATGCTTATTTTTGCCTAAAAATCGAAGGGGGCATTATTGCTATAGGGAATCTATGGTAAGTTGTCAGATAATTCTAGAAAAAAAGCACTCAATAAAGACGTTAGTTTTATTTGCTTTATGGAAAATAACTAACATGTACTGAGTGTTTTATATGTGCTCAGCTCTGTTCTAAACATATTTATAGTGTTTTATGCCATGTTTATACATCTTTTAATCCTCACAATAGTCGTCTTATATATGTAAGAACAAAACCAAGGCCCAAGAAGTAATATAATTTGTTCAATGCAAAAACAGTTAATAAGTAGTAGTATGATATTCTGACTTAGAAAATATAAATCTACACATTAGTCAACTGTGAATAATATAAAAATTTACATGTTCTAACACCCGGAGAAATGAAGGTGAAAATAATATATCCTCAATATTCTTCAAATGTAAAAGAGTGAGTAGAAATAAAACCTGCAGCTACAAAGAACAAAAAATTTTTTTCTGCTGAATTTCTAGTAATTCTTCTTACCCTGCTTCTCAACAGTGAAGAGATACTATATCACATAACATGAAGGCAGGGACGAGGCGGGGAAACTGAAAGTAGAACTGCTGGAGCCATCTGTGCCACTTCGGGCTCCAGCCATTCACGCTGGCCCACGGCCTCTTTGGGAGTGGCGGAAACTATGCTGGCAGTATGGTTTTGCCAATTGATTGCCAATTTCTTTGCTGAAAATGTTTTCATCGCATATTGTGCTCCTAAAATGGAGTTAGATGTATGAGTAAAGAGTAGGGAGAAGCAATGAAAAAGGGAAGGTAAAAAAAAAAAAAAATGAGGGCAAATAAAACAACACAGCATAATAAAATTTAAAAAATTGAGATAAAAAAGGAAATTAACAATGCTCCACAATAAAAATAACTTTCAGAATATACCAAAACTAAAATAATAAAATAAAATCTGTATATACTGAACTTATTACAATGGGTTGAACCCTTATTACAATGGGTTTTCATATCAGGAAATCAGAAAACTTTACTGCAAATGGCCAGGTAGTGAATATTTTAGGTTTCACAGGTCATACAATCCTGTGTTGCAACTACTCCACTCTGCTGTTGTAGAATGAAAGCAGCCCCAGATGCCACATAAACAAATGGCTGTGGCTGTATATCAATGAAACTTTCCCTATAACAGAGGGCAAAAGAAAAACGAAAAGGAGCTAGACATGATTATAGTGTTATAAGGCCCAGAAAACTCCAAATATGGAACACACAAAGCAGGCGGCAATCCAGATTTGGGCCACAGGCTCTGGTTTGCTGATTGCTATTCAAAAGAAATAGATCTTCTGAAAGAAACAAATGAATTTATAACCAGAGAAGAAGCTTACACTTCTTCTCTGGTTAACCTACCTCTAGCCCAAACACATATGACAATTGATTTTGTATTATACTTGGAAAATGCCATTTGAAATGCAAATATATACATATCCCTAATTCTAAGTAAATGAAAAATCAGACATGTTTTAGAAATATTTTATTAATATTATATTTAGTATAAATCCTTTTTTAAAAATTTTTTTGATACAGAGTCTCTGTTGCCCCAGCTGCAGTGTAGTGGAGTCATCATAGCTCACTGCAACCTCAAACTGCTGGACTCAAGTGATCCTCCTGCCTCAGTCTCCTAAGTAGCTGGGACTATAGGCAGCGCCACCATGCCTGGCTAATTTTTCCTATTTTTAGTAGAAATGGGGTCTCGCTCTTGCTCAAGTTGGTCTCAAACTCCTAAGCTCAAGCAGTCCTCCCGCTTCGGCCTCCCAGAGTACTAGGGTTGCAGGTGTGAGCCACATTGCTCATCCTATAAATCCAATTTTAACATAAGAAATGTTCCATCTAAATTCAAATGCCTATTGTTATCAGTGATTATGACTTTTTAATAATATTTTATTGGTTTAATTTATAGAATTAAGAAAAATGATAGTATGGTAAATGTGGGTTAATTTTAAAGCACTGACTTTTCATGTTATCTATTTACAACTACTTGAAAACCTGTTTTTCACTGAGAAATATTAATTAATTAGGCAAGAAATAAATTTAAGATATTATAGATAATAAATAAGACATATATATAGAATCACTTATTTTTCTAACCTATTTATATTGAAATATTTCAATAAGAAATTAAATGTGTTCTAGTTATCAGCTCTTTATCAGATGTGTAGCTTGCGAAAATTTTCTCCCATTCTGTGGGTTTTCTGTTTGCTCTCTTGACAGTTTCTTTGGCTGTGCAGAAGCTTTTTAATTTGATCAGGTCCCATTTATTTATTTTTGTTGGTGCTGTGATTGCCTTTGGGATCTTCTTCATAAAATCTTTTCAGGGGTCCTCAAACTTTTTTAAACAGGGGGCCAGTTCACTGTCCTTCAGACTGTTGGAGGGCTGGACTATAGTTAAAAAAAAACTATGAACAAATTCCTATGCACACTGCACATATCTTATTTTGAAGTAAAAAAACAAACAGGCAAAAACACCCGCTTGTGGCCCATGGCTGTAGTTTGAGGACGCCTGATCTAGGCCAATGTCTAGAAGAGTATTTCCAACTTTTTGCTCTAGAATTCTAATAGTTTCACACCTAAGGTTCAAGTCTGTTACCCAG
>VBSM01003204.1:60497841-60525297 GCA_008086735.1 Cheirogaleus medius | reverse complement strand
GGAGGGGTGGTAGGGGCAATGTATGTAACGCTAACAATATTTGTACCCCCATTACATGATGAAATAAAAAAAATTTAAAAAAAAGTTTGCAGAGCAATTTGTTGGTAGTATTAAAATTAAAATTTATATCTCTTTTTCTTTTAATGCACTAGCATGAGAAAAATAAAACTTACCTGGCTATTCCATTTATAGGTCACTTGCATATATATTTCTGTCTGACTCAATCCTCCTACTCATGGTGCACTTCCAGACCAATGAAATTCAATAGTGAGCTTTTCCTCTGATCACCTTGATTGAAGAGCTGTCAGAACTTAATGTCAAAGGGCTTTTTCTTTTTGGAAATAGGTATATACTGTATACACTCTCACCTGATTTATGCAAAAGTCTTACTTCACTGTTTGGGCAGAACTCTTTTTTTTTTTGTTGTTTTATGATCTCACAATTCTGTGGGGCTAGTGGATTTAGTTTTTACCATGAGAAAAATTGTTACTTGTTCTTCATCATTATATATTTCACTGCTTATCTCTCCTACAACTTGATGTAATATCCAATTTTATTTTTATGATACAATTTAAAACATGTTTTATTTTATATTTCAGTCTGGGGAATTGCATTTATTTTTTTGTTATGTATTCCATATGTTTTTTGATCATTGGGACTTAAATCATTAACTCTTATCTTGTAAAGAATCATTTGAATCTAAGCATTCTTTTAAGTCATTTAAAATAATTTTCTTAAACTTTTCTTCTAAAAACATGAAGTCAAATGTTGAAGAGAAAAAACAAAATACGTCTGCCTCATTTTAATTAAATTTAATAGTACCTTTTTACTAACTTTGTGACTTATATCAATACATCTAGATTACAATGAATTCTTATCAAATGATAAGATTCAGAGTAAAAGGGAAGAACATTATTCAAATGGTGACAAATAATAGACAGAAAGATACATACATACATGCACTGATATAGATATTGATTTATTAACTGATTGATTTAGTATTTCAGAATTGGGTTCACTTGACTCCTCATTGATGTTTTCTTTCTTCAACCACTCTATTTAGCAAAGCAAAGTATCTTATGTTTTGAGTTTATTAAAGACTATATTAAATTACCAAATACTATGTAATAAGCAGTTCTGATAAATTACCTATGTTTTACTCTACTTAATTTTCCAGTAAAGATCTTAGCAGGATGTGTTGCTAACAGATACAGAGTTATCATTTAGTTAAAACAAACTAAGGCCTTTCTACTCAAAGTATGATTCTTTAATCCGCATCTTGACATCATTTGCCAAGAACTTGTCAGTAATGCAGAAATTGGCACCCCCATTCCAGATCTAGTAAATCAGAATCTAAATTTTGAAAAGATTTCTAGGTAATACATATGGTATGAAAAGGACAAATGGAGAGTATATTTAGAAATTTCCATCTAGAACTAATCACTTAACTTGGTCTTACATTTTAATAACATAGAGGCCTCTTACTTTTTATAATGCTAGGCTGATTATTAAATCAACATCAAGATTTATATATCATAAAATTCTTTAGTGGAATAATTTTATTTGTTTACAAAATTAAGCTCTTTTCAAAATCTTTATTTTATGAAATTGTTGTTGGAAATACATAAGAATATTATTTTAAAAATTTCCTAACAGTCATACTTTTAATTTTTGAAATATTTCAAACATATGGAAAATATATAAAAAATATATATATATATATATCTCTACCACCAAGAATCAACAAATGCTTACATTTGCTTTAAATATGTTTTTAAAGAAATAAAAAACTATGGATATAGCTGAAGTCTTTTTGAACCTCCTGGTTCCCTTTAACCTTTGTTTCTCCATACCCCAAATGTTCTACCATTCTGAAGTCTGTTAACATAATTCATTTTAAAATTGCATGTGTATCTCGATAACCAATATGTATCACTGTTTTCTATATTTTAAATTCTTTGGTATAAATGATATGATATATACAATTCTATAAATCTTTATTTTCCCACAATATTAGCTCTGAAATAATCCATTTAGATATGTTTCTATATTTCCTTAAATATGCTTCCATACATTTTAAAGTTTTGCAATCCATATTTACAATTTAGTCTATCCATAATTTATTTGTGTTATGTAACCTGATATAGAAAAATTTGGTTGGCTTTGCCTGGATTAATTACTGGCTACCTCATCTTTCTCCATTGATTATAGTGTCACTTTTTTCAAAAATCCAATCCTCACATATGCTTCACTCTGTGTCTGGGTTTTGCATCCAATTTGGACAGTCCTGTACTAATACTAAATGCTTTATTACCAATAAATCTTTACATAATTAAATAATATCCCCTCACCTTAGTTTTTGCAATATTTTTGGACTTTTTTTCTATGTTTACTACTCCTTATAATGATTTTTTTGTTAAAAGAACTGATTCATATATAAAGTTTGTAAAGATTCATAAAACATCTTTGAGATGCTTATTAAAATTGAATTGGATGCATAGATTGGAGTAAAATGGACATCTTTGTAATACTATTATGTTTCTATTTATGAGGATACTAAATCTCTTCATGTATTGCTTTTTCATACGCTTCAATCAAGTTTTCTATTTTTCTCCATTAAATTTCTTGCAGTGCTTTTGTTCAATTTAATCTCAGATGCCCCTTAGATGTTGTTGTTATTGTGAATAAGATATTTTACTTTATTATATTTTATAAGGAATTATGAGGTATAATAAGTGCATATTTATATACATATATACATATATGTGGTTTGATGCATATTTAGAATAAGATTCAGAAATAGACATAGATATACATAAAGATACAAATATGGATGTAGGGTGTGTACACACCCATGCATGCATGAATATTTCCAGAAATATTGCTTAGTTCTATATGTATATACAATTTTGTATATGTATATACAATTTCTCTATTGGTCTTCTGCACATAATAACCATTTCCTATGTTTTTTTTGAATTCTTATGACTCTAATTTATTTATTTATTCTTGGTATTACTGAAACTGGTTAGGATTTCCAATATGATGCTAAAAATTAAATCATTAGGTAATGCCAAGCAGCCTTCTGTGTGAATGATTTTAGTGGGATGTTTCCAAAGTCTCATACATTAACGTTTTCTCTAGAATTTTTATGAAAGACATACCTTTTGCTTATAAGGGAGTCCCATCCTATTTCTAGTTTAGTTAGTTAGTTTTAA
Organism: Cheirogaleus medius; assembly: GCA_008086735.1. Lineage (NCBI taxonomy): Eukaryota > Metazoa > Chordata > Mammalia > Primates > Cheirogaleidae > Cheirogaleus > Cheirogaleus medius. Next base: position 60,522,079 of record VBSM01003204.1, on the reverse strand, counting down.
AAATCATAAATATTTGTTAAATACTGTACTTTCTTTATATGTTCTAAGTTTATATTTTTCTCATTTAATTTATTTGGGTGAATTATATAAATAAGTGTACTTATGTTAAACCTCATTGCATTCTTGGAACAAACTGTTATGGTATATTTGTTTCATTTATTGAATTTATTATGATGCATTATGATGATCATTTCATATACATTACTGTGGAAATATTTGTATTTTATTTAGCTATTGATCATTTTATGCATCAGTGAGACAGATTTATAATTTTTTTTGTATTTTCCTTAGCTAGTTTTGATATTAATAAGATGCCAGCTTCACAAAGCAATCATGTAGTTTTCCCTGTTTATTCTATTTTTAACACAGTTTTGTATAATATAACAAATAGATTATATGATTTTTATAGTGAAGTATAACTCACTTAAAATATCTGGGCCTTAAATAAGAGATCATATCTTGGATCTATGACTAGTGGACAGAGGACAACATAATTTATTTTAAAGTAGATTCTGAAATCTAGAGAAAAAGAACAAAATTATCAAGGCTGCTAATGGCCATTATCAGGTTTGACTCTACTATAAAGCTATACTTCAACAAATTTCCATAATTTGTTTTGAAAAGAGCTCATTTATTATGTGGATGTTTCTAAATATGTTTTTGAAAATATCAAGATTGATATTTATATAACAAAAAGTCCATAAATTTGGGAGATATAATGAGTTTAAAAAATCTGATGAAATGATGCCTATTAATTACACTGGAAAAGACTCCATATAGCCAAAGCAATGTTAAGCAAAAAGATAAAATCAGAAGGTATCACTTTGCCAGACTTCAAGCTATACTACAAGGATATAGTGACCAAAACAGCATGGGAATGGCACAAGATCAGAGATACAATCCAATGGATAAAAACAGAAAACCCAGATGTAAAACCATCTTCATATAGCCATCTGATCTTTGACAAAACAGACAAAAGTATACAATGGAGAAAAGAATTCCTATTTGATAAATAGTGCTGGGAAAATTGAATAGCCACATGTAGAAGATCGAAACAGGATCCACACCTTTTACCATTCACAAAAATCAACTTACGATGGATAAGAGACTTAAACCTAAGACATAATAGTATCAGAATTCTAGAAGAAGAGGTTGGAAAGACTCCTATAGACATCAGCCTAGGCAAAGAATTTATGAAGACAACCCCAAAGGCAATCACAGCAATAATAAAAAATAAATAAATGGGACCTGATTAAATTTAAAAAACTATCATGAGAGCAAACAACCTACAGAATGGGAGAAAATATTTGCCTCTGATAAATGGCTGATAACTACAATCTATATAGAACTCAGGAAAATCAGTGAGAAAAAAACCAAACAACCCTATCAAAAAGTGGGCAAAGGACATGAACAGAAATTTTTCAAAAGAAGATAGACTAATGGTGAAGAAACATGAAAAAATGCTCAACATCTCTAATTGTCCAGGAAATGCAAATCAAAACAAAGAGATATCACTTATCTCCAATGAGAATGGCCTTTGTCAAAAAGTCCCAAAACAGTAAATGTTGGTGTGCATGTGGAGAGATAGGAACACTCATACACTGCTGGTGGGACTGCAATGTAGTACAACCTCTGTGGAAAGTAATATGGAGATACCTCAAAGAGCTACAAGTAGAACTATACCATTTGATCCAGAAATCCCATTACTGGGCATCTACCCAAAGGAACAAAAGGCATTCTATAAAAAAGACATCTTCACTAGAATGTTTATAGCAGCACAATTCACAATTGTAAATATGTGGAAACAACCCAGGTGCCCATCAATATATGAGTGGATTAATAAAATGCGGTATATGTATAACATGGAGTATTACTCATCCCTAAAGAAAATGGTAAACTAATACGTTGTGTAACAACCTGAATAGAACTGCAGACCATCCTCTGAAGTGAAGTATTACAGGAATGGAAAAACAAACACTACATGTACTCACTATTAAATTGGAACTAAATGATCAACACTCATCTGTACATACGGTAGTAAAATTCAATGAATATCAAGCAAGTGGGGGGGGCTAGAGGGGATGGGTAAATTTACACATAATGGGTACAATGCACACTGAGTGATGGACACACTTACAACTTTGACTCAAATTGTATAAAAGTAATTAATGTAATCGGAACCTTTGTACCCCCATAATATTCTGAAGTAAAAAAAAAAAAATCCATGATCATGGAAAATAGTCTGTTGTTTCTGTTGTTTTCCATGCTTATGCACCAAAACAAACAAACAAACAAATGACGTGTATGGGGTAATTAAATTTTGAAAAGTAACTGGAGTCTAATGCCGTCTTAACTCATGCACAAAAGGGGGGAAATTGATTTAGTGTTCTTAAATATATTTATCCTTTGAAGGATATAAAATATTCAAAATGGATATTTCCTGTGGATATATCATAGATGAATATTTTAAAGCTGTCTTATTGCTTTTGTTCCATGTCCAGGCAGGTATCTCGATTGATACATTGAGAAACTGGGAGGAGGCAGAGAGCAGGTAACTGTGTCAAGGGTCACTAAGTCTTATGTGTGCTATGGAAGAGTCAAACATTCAAAATAGATGCTGAGACAACATAAAAATTATAGAAATTCAATGCATTAAAACTCTAATTTTCAAAGATATATCTAAATACTTTGTTCACATATTTTACATAAAAGAGATAAATTTATGTATGTTTAGAGATTATTAATGTAACTAAAAATACAATTTTCATAGCATGAAGTTCTTGAGCAATGGAGAAATATGATGCCATATGTGTATATATATTATATATATATAAAACCAATGATATATATATATATATATTCATGTAATTATTCATGTGGAGGTAATTTAAAATGACCAAGTGAAAGATTAGAAGAACAACTAATTCATCCTATTTCTCTTTCAGTGACTTTTAAACTGAGAGCCATTCAGCCACAGGAACTGTCTTATTCATAATTTTTTCCAGTACCTAGAGATCATTAGGTATTCAAAAATTTTTTTTGATGAACAAATGAAGAACACTAAGGATTATCTATAAATTAGAAGTAATGAGACTTACTTACAAGAATATTGAGAATTTTACATGAGTGATAATTTGTAAAACATCTACATGATGCCTGGAATGTGCATTTTCAGACTCAACTCCTTGCTGAAAAAAGATACTGGGAACGTTAATCTCTAGAGCAAGATTTTCTACACTTTCATGTGCTTAAGAACTACATGAGGAGATTGCTTTCAATAAATATTCTCAAATATTCCAATTCAAAAAAGTAGAATAGAAACCTAGCTTTTTAAACAAGCATAACAGGTGATCTAGATGCATGAAGAACATGGACTATACTTTGGAAGAAACTGATAACTAGAAGGAATTGTTTACTGTTGAAGCAGTTTAAACTTGACATAATTACTTACAAAACAATAATATTTAGAAATGTAAAAAGCATGATATTTAAAAAGCATATTGCAATATGTGTCCATAAGCAGATAAGAACCCCATGGAGCTTGACAAAGAGTTGGTGAATTATTCCTGTTGATCTGTGACCATCTGCTAGTGGGGATTAAAAACTAGTCCTTTCTCCATTAAATAATGATGCATTATCATTGCATTTATCCTCCTTTTTCCCCACATTGCCTATACATGATAGGATAATCACTCTTCTCCCAGCATCAGTACACATAATGTTTCTCAGAACATAATTTAGAAAATTCATAAGATGGGACTTGTCCTCTTCTCAGATCTACAATTTATACCAAAGAGTTTGCAAAGTTGTAGGATTTGTAGGCTTCACGCAGAGCACAATCTGAAGCTGTGTTCACTTTCTGAAGTTCAATAATGGTTTTCCTTCTAAGAGCTCCAGGCACTGAACAATTTGCTTTTAAATTGCATAAATCATTTTCCAATGAAGATTTCTAAATGCCCTTTGAGTATATGAATGGGAGCACAGGGAAGTAAAGAAGAGTGAAAATGGAGGGAATAGGGAAAGAAGGTATTCAGGGAAAGAAAGCAATTACAACGTCAAATGACTAAAGGCATCATGAATTGCCTAATGACTTCATTGCTGGGGTCATGGGAGCTGCTGATCTTGGTGCTGAAAGTAGATGGATACCTGGTACTGTGAGGCTTTTTAGAACTATAGCTTAGACTCAGCTGTGCTGTTGTCCTTAATACTACTCTGGAGTTCTTTTCCCTGACTTCTCCCAGTATTATGATATCAAATGTCTCACATCTGGACAAAAACTAGGAATCTTTGTTAGCAAAGCCCCCTAGTCAGGTGAAGTGTCTAGCTTCAATGAAATAAAAAATAAATAAATGTATCTGTTCTATGTATAGCATAAACCTGAGAGTTGAACTGTGACATTTCTGCATAGTATTTCAAAGTGGGCTTTCCATGTAAATTCAAGTCATTTTCTTAATTTTTGAGGTCATTTCTATTTTACAAGCTATGCTTTACTTTAAGAGTCACAGATATTGGTGAGGTTTCTAGAAATTAACTTGGATGAGATTAGGAAAATACCATTAGTTTTTATATAACCATTCTTTACTATAACTTTCACCCCTGACTTAAAACATATGCTGCTTTTGAAAATATTCATTAACCTTTCACATGATGTATAACTAGCTTTATCACAGTGGATTAAAAAAAAATCCCACTTAGAGTTTTGAAAGAGAGACCCAGTGGGAAATACACAAATGGTAAACTCTACCGAAGGACACAAAAAGGCCCATAAAACATCAGAAGGGTTATAGAGGTCTAAGGATTTTAATTGCTGTGTGCCATTGGGCCCTTACAAAGCAATCAAGCAGGCAATCTCCAAAGACAGTCCTGCCATAATACATTTAACAATAGAGTTCTCACCCCATCGGCAGACTAGGGTTTATGAAGGTCCCAATAGCAATTAATGACCTTGTATGATGGGGGGGGGAGAGAGAGAGAAAGAGAGAGAGAGGAAGAGAGGAAGGGAAGGAGGGAGGGAGAAGGAGAGGAAGGCTGAGACTTAAATTGGCTCACTTTTTGATGCGTAAGTATAGAAATGATAATTTCAAGAAAAGGGAAGTAAAAGTGAGAGTAAAGGATACAATAACATTCATAAGTACACTTTATGTTTTTTTTTTTTCTTTTACCTTCCCCCAAAGTAGAGAAAATTTGCCATAAAAAAGGTTGTCACCAAAATGACTTGTTGCTTAAAAGATGATTTTATTTTGCTTATTTTCTGGGGTGGGGAGAGTGAAACTGATAGATTTATTTATTGTTGATCATAATACAATGCATCAATGATTTGAATATAAAAGGATAATAGCTACAAACATTAATACATCCTGAATGTCCAATTGTCATTGACTTCCAACTCACTGAAACTAATATTAATTCGTATATTGCATTGAATACCTGCTATGTGCCATGCACTGCACATTATTTTATTTAATCCCATGATGTAAGTGTTACTCTCTTTAACTGATGAAAGAGAGCAAGTAAACAGATAGCATAATGCCATGCCTCTAATAAGTGACTTCACTGGGATTCAAATCTAGATATTTTAAGACCCAGAACTCAATGCTTTATCCTACTCATATATAGCACTGAAGCCAATAATGTACATCTGTGCTGTAAGACGTTTTTTGTTCTGCAGCAACATTCCCTGAATTCTGGCCTAGGCTTCTGGGAGAACTGGAGAGTGCTTGAATATGATAGGTATCATTCCTTTTCCTTTCCTATCTACCTTGAAGTGATCGCTAAGCACAAACTTGGGTACTATATTCGGAGAATCTTTCCTACCAGTCGGTAGAGACTGTAAATTGTCTAAAAGCCATGGTTGCCTTCTGCCCAATATTCCAGTGCCTTGTATTGACTAGACCTATTGGCCACCAGAGAATACTGTTCAGTAGCTTCCTCGTTTAATTCCTATTATTTTTTTTTTTTTCCATCTTGTAATGGGGGTACAAATATTGTTTGGGTTACATACATTCCTATTATTGCAGCCATTATGCCACACTGGTGCTTTGGCTGCATTCCCCAGGGTTGAGTTTCTGTCTGTTGCTTCATATAGCTGGGAGAAGAAAAGACTAAACCAAAGTTTCCAAGCAAAAATAAATAAATAAATAAATGAAAATAAGAGAGAGAGAATTTTTCATACATTTCACTGATAGCCCTACAGATTATTAAAATTTGGAACTTTGCCCTGTCCCTTGCTTTTGTAGGTTAGACTTAGGTTATCCTTATGAACTTCTAACACTGAATTCTGAGTATAGTGTTTTACCCCTCACCACAAATCCAGGCTTAATAGAAAATAAAATCTATTTCAGTTTGTCCTAGACATTATTTTTGATACTTTTCATTTAGCTCTTGCTGTTGTCCCCCAGCATGCCTTATGCCTGCTGAAGAGCAATGTATGATACAGGATAGATATTATGACAAGAACAAACACTTCCCTTAAAACTCATCACCAAGAAAAGAAGATGTTTCATAAAGGAAATAATCATCACATAAAACATCATTCATCCTATATTTTTGTGTAATTGATGTCTTAGTACTTAGTACTTAGCAAGATAGCTCTCACATCAAAAGGGATAACGATGATGTCAATAATAATAGCTATCTTTTATTTTGAATCTAAGAACAAAGCTCTCTTTACAAAGTGTTCTAATATTTATTTTTGTTTAACCATTGTTTAAATAGCATTTTAGTTTCTAAAGGTAATTTTCCATAAACAATCTCACATCTGTATCTTTTTAATGTAAATAAATAGCTCTATCCGCCAAACTTCAATTTACAACTGAAATTGACAATAAGTGTTCTTTAAAACTCTAACATTCAATTTGGTGGCCCCACCAGGATACCTTGATGTAAATAAAACAATGTTTGTTTGACCCTTTCACATGTAAAACTCCAAACTTTTCAAAGGCTTATCTCATTCTGAGTAAGAACTAACCCTGACAGTGGCCCAAGAGGACATGCAAGACATGGACCTCCTTGCCTCTCTAATCTCTCTTCCTAATTCCCTCTCAGTTCACCTAACTACAGCCACCCAGACCTTTGGTCCTCCTGGAATAGGTGAGGATTGAACTAACTCAAGGCCTTTGCCCTTGCTATACTTTCTCCCTGGAAGGTTCTTAAAATGTTTGCTCCACTCCCACATTTTCTGTCTTTTCTGATTTACCTTTCTTTTTAGCTGGTTTATCACTCTCTGCCACGTGCTTTACTAAATTATTTATGTAGTGTTTCCCTATATATAATAAGCTCCTTGAAGACCAGGATTTCTGGCTGTTCTGTTTACTACTATATTCCCTGAACATAAGAAAATGTTTGGCACATTGTAGGAGCTCAGTAAAAAATTGTTGAGTGAATAAATGATTGTACGAATGAATAGCCTGACTCAGCAGAGTTTTCTTTAAAGAAGCAAACAGGTAAAAATGAGCCTCAGTTTTCACTTGCACCCCGTAGAATCCTAGAAAGGACCCTCGGAAGGATCTAATTTCTGACATTTGGCCACATTTCTCCCCTTTCCTCTCATCCCCAGTTCTCATTCACATACGCTGCTTATTCTCTGTTACCAATTCCCTCCAACCACAAAATCCTTGCCCCGACAGAGCCTGTGTACAGCTTGTCCTCTGCCCTTTCACTCTGCTCTCTACCCCTCCATCTTGGTGATTTAGCATTATCAAAAAAACCAATCGGGTTGGCAATGGCTGGTCTAGCCCGTATGGGTGGGGTCAGGGAAAAAGAAACAACAACAACAACAAAAAAACCCAGGAATTGTTTTTAGTAATGAGAGGAGAGAAATGAATCCTTGCCTGGGAAGAGGAGTTATGTCATAGTACGATTTTCAGCGCCTGTCTGTGTGTGCTTAGCCATGTTAAAGACGCATCTGTTCATCAGCGGTGACTTCAGGAGTGTTATTTTTATTAGTATTATCACAGGCAGTTATATTTTAACAGGAATTTGGATTCATACGTGTAGCTTAAATTGTCTTCAAATAAATCAAATTATGAACAGCTTTGAAATAAACTTTCTTGTATAGTAAGAACAGCAGTAGAATAGAGCTTCAAAATATACATTCAGCATGTGAGGGCGATCTGGCTGCGACATCTGTCACCCCATTGATTGGCAGGGTTGATTCAGCTGGCTAGGCTGGCTGGCTAGGCTGGTTAGTTGGGTGTCTCCTTCCTCCCTCACCGCTCCATGTGCATCCCTCTGGAAGCTGCATGCTTGGTCGAAGAGGACGAAGTTCCCCAATAGAGGAGGACCCTTCTTTGGTCAAGAGTATACGAGTAGCTGTGTTCCCCTGCTAGAACCTCCAAACAAGCTGTCAAAATACACATTCATGAATGAAGCTGATACCCATCACTGATGGAAATATGGCACTTTCACATTGGTTGTAAAGCTGTTTACAATCTAACAAGGGAAAGTGACCACAGATGCAGCTATGTTTCATTTTGTCAATATATGTGAAATCAAAACTGTTACCTATCATGTATCTGTTAAGAGAAAAAAAATTCTGTAAAATAATAAAGAAGTTTATTCTGAGCTGAATATGTGTGATGGGCTGAATATGTGTGATGGACCCAGAGCGCATGCCTCAAGAGGTCCTGAGAGAATATGCCCATGGCACGTGTTATACATTCGTGGAGACAGGAATTACACATAAGTCCCTAAGTTAAAATGTGGAGGGAATACATAGGTTTAACCCAAAAAGGGGGGACATCTCAAACCGGGAGCAGGCTGATAGGTTATAGGTAGGTTTAAAGATTATTTGATTGAATTGTAATTGGTTAAAGAAGCTTTGTCTAAAAATCCAAAGGCTTAGAATGTTTTAACTTAAGGATATCTGTTAATCAAAGACAAGCCACCAAGTGATCTGGTAAGTAAACCAATGGCCTGCAGGTATGGTTTAAGCTTTATCTTGTACGGCCTTAGGCCTGTTAATGATTTAGCATCTCATTATTACAAAGGGTATCTTCAATAAGGGACGGGGGCATAACGAGGCATATCTGACCTACCTTCTCATGGCCACCAACTCAGATTTAGGGTTTTTCTGGGGTCCGCTTGGCCAAGAGTAGGTCCCTTCAGTCAGCTGGGGGACTTAGGATTTTATTTTAGTTCACACATCACACAATAAAATTATGACAGCAAAGTGCACACATTGCTCAGTGTGTATTATAGAGTTTAAGTAATTAAAAGGTGTGTGTGTGTGTGTGTGTGTGTACACACCCAATTCAAGTCTCCACAGGCTATCCCTCAGGCACAAATACCTATTCTTCCCAAGTAATTCAAAGTTTATGTGAAACTGAAGTTTAGGAATGTATAATCTAGTTAAGGAAAACAAAATGGCCTTGCAATTAAAAAAATAGGAAATGCAGTCAAAACCCTGGTGTATGCTATTAAATTTTGCTGGATGATGATATACTAGACCATGCCACATACTAAAATATGCCATAAAGTTTTGCCGCAGTTCTAAATATATTGAAGGAATGATGAAGTTAAGCACAGATTGTGAGTAGGGGGTCATCTTGTGGCTCTGCCAGCCTCAATAGTCAAAATTGTTTCAGAAGAATCTGTATAGATTGGAAGTGAAGAGGCCTTAGACTCAACTTGTTCTGATACAGAAATAGATACTGTCTTATAATCGTACATCCAAATGCATGCTATAATGGGTTATAATTGGTATTTAAAGAAGTATTCTCTTTCCCCCCTTATGGGAAAAAGTGCTCTTATTAAATTATTGGCAATTTTGAAACCAAAAATAATAGTAGTGATAATGGTGTTTTCAAAAATAAATAACCCAAAGTCTGTTACTTTGCCTGATCCTCATCCTCATTTCCTTTCCAATTAGTAACTATTGGAGGGCCACATGGCTCAAGCCTTGGACCTCTTTATTCTTTCCATACTCACTCCTGGGGTGATCACATTCAGTTGTATGGCTTTAATTATTTCTGTATCATTCAGGATGGGCTAGGCTATGATGCAATAACAAATAGCTCCTATATTTCAGGAAACTGAAACAGCATGATCTATTTCTCACTCAAGCTATGTCGCTGTGAGTCAGCTGGCAGTTATGTTATAACTTGTCCTCAATCTGGGACCCAGACAGATGGAGCAGCCACCATCTGGAGGACTGTCAGTAGACAATGGCAGGAAACAAAAAAAACAGGAAAGAATTCTTGAGATTTTCATATTGAAGTTAAATGGTCCAGCCTAGAATAGCTTCCTCTCATACTTATTTTCAAATCCCTACTAACCAGAGGGTGTTAAGACATGCAATATTATCATATACCTGGAAAGCAGAGGACTGAAAATATCTGATACTAAATGTCAGGATAAGTCAAAAAAGGAAGGTCGAGTGAGCCTGAATGCAGCCATTTTGACCAATACCAGACCCTAACCACCATGAACAAGGAAGTTGCCAGTAAGCTGTAGGCCCAGGACCACCCGAGGATGGAGGATGGAAGAATTTCTAAGCCAGATGTCTTGCAAACTATTTCCTTTTAGCTTTCTGTGACATCAGTTTATGATTAACCTTTATGGCCTGACCTCAAAACAATGCTGGTCACGTACAGCTGTTTCCTAACAGGATTTTTTAACATTTAAAAATATTACCATTGCCCCACAAAGGGTCCCCTGCCTCCTCAGAAGTGAACCCCTACTCTGTCTGTGGTTAGGACCTGTTGTCTGTCTCTCTCAATAAACTCTGTCGCTAGTTGGTTGGCATTTGAATTCTTTCCCGTACAAAGCCAGGAACCTACTTGGCGAGTTTAGGGGGCTTTCCTCCCTTCCTTGGGACAGCCCCTGCATCAATAGCACATTATCTATTTCTTTCTGATGGCTCAATAATTTCAGACTCCAATCTTTAGAATGAAACTTCTACTGAACTCCACACTCATATATCCAATTTCTAAATCTACATTTCAATTTGAAAACTTAAGAGCATCGCAAATTCAGCATGTTCAAAGAAGAATGCTTATAGGTGACTCCCACACCTATGAGCCTTTCTCCTCCAAGATTCCTTGTCTCAGGAAATTTACCATCATTTACCAATGTGCTCAGGCCCCAAACATGGAGTTGTTTTATACTCTCCCTTTCCTTAAAAATCACGTATTCAACTACCATTAAGCTCTTTTATCTCAAGATTTACAATTTTCCAAAACCAACCACTTCTTACCACATCTCTTACCAACTATTTAGTCTAAACCACTACTTTGTCTTACTAGGACCACTAAAGTGGTCTCTTAATTGGCCTCCCTGTTTTTCCTAAAAATTATTATTCACACAGAAAATGAAATCATCCTTTAAAATCATAAACTAGATCATTTCATATCCTATTTATATCACTCCAGTGACTTCCAGTCACTTTTATATTTAATTTCAAACTCCTTACCATAGTCTTTAAAATCCTCATTATCTCACGCATATTGAAAATCTGTTCATCACCCAGTGGCTAGAATGATCTTTCTAAGATGTATTTCTTATCATGATACATCCCCTCTTAAAATATTCAGATGGTTTTATAACATTTAGATAAAATCCAAAGTTCTTACCATGGCTTTAAATTTCTTTGTCACCTTGTCCCTAGCACTCTCTCTATGGCAACATTTTGCCATTGTTCTCCTCACTTACCAAAATGTGTTGTACTAACTTCTTTACCGCTTATCAGACTTCCTAAAAACTTTTTGACATTAACACCATTGTCTTTGCAATTTCCTTAACCTGAAGCTTTCTTACCTAATCATCTGCTTAAGCATCACCCCTCACTCAAGCCTTCTTTCTCTGGCTGCTATCCAGTGTAACATTTCTCCTATTTTCCTCCACAACACTCCATCTCCTTACCCTGCTTCTTTCTTTAAAATGCCAAAAAAAAAAAAATATATGGTTTTTAAGGAAGGTTGAAGGAAAAACAAAAGATCATGAGGAAAATACAAGAATAGCTCCCTTGCAAAGATGAATAAGTGCTCTTTTGATCAATGGGCAGAAGATGCTCCATTCCTTGTTTTTATGCTTTCTTAAGGACATCTCTCCACCCATTGAGCTGCCAGTGCTCCTTAGGCCCATAATTTGGAAATCCTATAAAAAGAGCAGTCTTCCCTTATTGTCACCATGATCTCCCTCTCATTCAATCCACTGATTGTTTTATGTGTTTGCTATGCTCCCAATTCTGCTCACACTGCCCTGGTGAAAGTCACTGACTATTAAATGAATAATTAAATGGAAGTGCTGTAAAGTTCCCTTTTAACAAATGCTTTTCCAAAAGGAAAGGAAGGTTTTTTTTTCTAATAAAATATAAGAGAATAAAAGAACAAGTTTTAATCACAGCTACAGTGGTTTCCTCACAGACTGAAACAGAACATTTCCAGAAAAAAATCCAATTTGATTTGCATTCAAATTTTTTTTCCCTCAAGCCTATACTGCATAAACTTCAGTTTGGATTAATGTGATCTCCTTTACATAAAAGGCTTCTCCTTTTACATAACACTTCAAAATTATCATGCTATTAATAACCTCAAAATATGTTGATGAGGGTATGATGAGCACAAGAAACATTATATACAATTTGCAATTGATCTACATAGAGATTTTTGTAAATGAGACAGTGCGAACTTTGAAGACAACCATAAAAGTAGTGAGGCATCAAGGAGAGTACTTCAAAGTCTTGAAATTAAAGTTATCATCAGGTTCAGTAATTTCCAAGATTATTTAACCATTCTGAATAATCACAGCATCACAGAAGCAAATAGAAAAGATTTTGAGCAACTTATGAGTAATGGGCTTAGGTCACATCCTAAAAGAGATTAAATTCCTTCCTTTAACCTAAGCTGTTAACCAATAGGGTTATTATCAAGTTGGATGATTTGTTCAGGTAGCATGTATCGATTTTTTAGAAACACAGTAATTATGAGTATATCTGGTGGTGAGTCTTAGGGAAGCATTTAAAATGGATATGAAAACATAGTCTCCAACCTCACTGAACACACACAGACACATGAATACACATGCACACACACATTCACAAGATATAATATGTTCATAAAGCACAATTACTAATAATCCGATTTCTCAGAAAATATATAGTGCATGGTATCTATAAGTTTAGTTGGAACCTTTTTTGAGCTGAGAAACTCAATAACTAGAAAGTTAATAATAGAATGTGATGAAGAGAGTAAAAATAGCTAATATCTGTATCCTACTGGTGTCTTTGTAGACAGTTTTGTTATTAAAAAAAATTAGCTAATAAACTTGAGAAAATAAAATTTTAGAGGCCAACCTAGCCCAAAATACTTCAAAAAATCGAATTTTAATGCAATATTTCTTGTGGCTTTGAGTTTCCTTTTTCATTGCATTTTACTGGTTGCATTCCTCTGTTAGGTTGTTTTGCATAGTGGTTAATAACAAGGGCTTTGAAAGCAAACTACTTGAGTATTTTGTCCCAGCTTTACTACTTAATAACTTACTTAGACACTCTGTTTTACTTTTTCTCTTTATTTATAGGAGACAATAATAGTGTTTATCTCAAGGGGTTGCTATAAGAAGTAGATGAATTGACAGTCTATAAAGTACTCAGAATAATGTCTGGCACTTAGTAAATATCTAGTACATGTCAGCTATGATTATTATTTTAGTTATTAATAATTTCTAGCAGCTAAGTATTAAACCATTATTTGATATTTTATAAATTCTTATACTGATAGAAAGGTACCTGGTATATATTAGCTACTCAATAAATACTTGTTGCCTGAGAGAATCAACGGTTTAAATTGGTCGTGCTTCCATTTTACCATTTCTAAACTTCAAGTCATAAGTTATTCATCCAGCATAAAGGTGTAAATTAGAGTCAACTGCAGGAAAATATAATCCCTCTAATTCAATCACTCCATTTTAGTGTGAAAATCTAACACAGCAACTGAGATCGGAAGAGTAACCTAACAGTAGCTCCAGCAGAAGGATTTATTTTAGGTAGCTTTGAGTGGAAGATGTTTTTGGAAGAACCAAATGGAAGAGTCTGACTCAGAAAAGGAAAAAAACATATCATGCCTGGTTGCTCAGTAATCCAGGAAGAATTACTCAAGTAGGTTTAAAATATCATATCTTTTAATAACTTTGTAACTCATTGTACCTTTTATGGAAAAAAATAACTATAATTCACTGAACATTTACTATGTTCTATACTCTGGTAATTAAGCACTATACACTCAATATTTTATCATATCTACTCTTTAGCTAATACAAATCCAATTTTAAAAATATGATAAAACTAAAAGAAAATTCAAATAATTTGCTCGATGTCACACAGTAGAAATTAATAAGCTAGTATTTGATTCTAGAGAATCTACACTTTTACTCAGGATGACATTTACCTCCATTATTTAGGTCCTCCCTATTATTCTCTGGAGATTTTGTTCAAGTAGGTAAAATAAAATGTATTAGCTATGTGCTTAGTCATATGTCAAGGAGCTATGTAGTTTATAGACGATGAACTAAACATCATTACTTTGAGGTATCTACCTACACCATAGTATGAGAAAGTAGGCGATGTGCCCAAAAGACTTTTGCATAGAAAGAAATCAGAGTAAATCATAGATTCCTGTCTTATTCTGAGTAGAAGAGATTCCACAGCTGACTATCATCTTCTTAGTAATTCTGGTCAATCTACTCCTTTATAAAATGGAGTGATTGAATTAGAAGCTTTGTATAATGTCTTTCAAATCTAAAATGCAATGATTCTACCCTCAAATTACCTGGCCATCATTTGTACATTCTGCTACACATACATTCTGCTTTCTAATATATGGAAGGTAACTTAAAGTTGGGAGTTTAAAGAAAGCTACATGAGGTAGGGAGATTGGATACCTGAATGGACAGTTCATGAAGCCACATGGTCCCACTGAAGAGTATCAGTGTTTACAATAATGCTTTAGAAGTGCTTATAAAACTGAGGGAACAAACCATTGTGTTCCTTCCCTGTAAGTATGTGCCAACCAGGCAGAGGGCAGTGCGTACAATGAGTCCATGAAGCTGTTGCTAAAGCTCACATTCTGAAATACTTTGTTACATGGAAAATAAATTCTAGAGATTTCTTTCTTTCCTCCTTTGATTTTCAACCTTTGCTCTGGAGGGAGACATTGCCATTATTTTCATGGGCAGCAGAGAGAATGTTTATGGACTATACAAATGTGCTTGAAAATATGGTTCAGAACAAAGAATATCAGTGTCTCTATGAGGGAGAATCACTTTCCAACCAATCTAAAGTCAGTACTCTTAACCTTTTTTTTTTCTTTGCTTTTCAAATATTTAAATATCATGAATCACTGAATAATCATTTTTACTAACATTTTAGATGTTCAGTTTCAAGACTAAAGACACTGCTGTCAAGTGGTGTCCAAACTATGTGCTTCCCATTCATATCTCCATCCCCAATCTAAGAAACGGGTAAACAAGTAAGGCAAACTTTTAGCAAACCTCCTATGTCTTTCAGGTATTAGGTCTCAGCTCCTCTACATCTCTTGCCCTGACACTTGTAATTTGCTACAGAGATGTTGTGTAGTTTGCTAATATGCAGTTTAGTATGTACAGGGAAAGACTAATCTACAAAGGATAAGTATTCTTTCCCAAGACAGATCTCATAGCCAAGAGCTACTAATGATAACTCTTATTGTGAATGATCATTATATTTAAAAACAATGCACATAGAGCACAGTCCTCGAAATTGGTAAAAGATATCAGGAAAGTATTATCCTGGATTTGAAATGTAAAGAGAAAAATGTAATAGATGAGATTAGCTTTTCACATAAATGAATTACTTTGCCATATAGATTGTTTGTTACTGGTGGGAGCGAGGCTTCTTCTGAATCTGATAAAAGCAACAGCCGTGTGTTTCTGTTCCAAGAAGAATAACTACTACAAAGAAAGTTGTACATTAATCAGTTGTATTGTACCTAACTGTCTGAAATAATGATATAAACTGGAGTGAAGATACAAAAAAGGTGACAAACTAGACAATAATTTATTGTTTTCTTTGAGATGTCTGGGGAGATGATTTGACTTTAAATAAGTTGTGTTAATTATAAAAAAAACCCTACAATGTTAGAATGGTCAATTAATAGAGATAACTAACTTAATCAACATCTCCTAACTTGTAATCCTATGTCCACAAAGCACTATCTTGAATAATAATTGGATTTCTCATAAACTTATTCACCAGAGGGAAATGATTTGCTTAAAGTATTAAGATTTGTTTTATATATCTATCTCTTAGTTAACAGAAACATATGACATTAGAAATTAATAAATCAGAGTTTTAGATTGGAAATTTGTTCATAGGTGTTTTGTTAGTGTCTCTGAGCTTGAACCTGCACAAATGAAAAAGTGTCAAGCACCATGGTGACCTTAATAACATACTGTATCTTCTGTATAAATTGGTCAGCTGGTCACCCTCTTTTGACAATACTTCCCTCTATAAATCCAGATAAAGAGATGTTGTAGACATCTACATGAATCCAATGTCAGCTTGATTTACTGAAATAGGCACTGGAATGTATTGTCAGACAATTAATTGAGTATTTGAGATAAGAACTGCCTAAAAACATTCAAGATGAATGCTTACCATAGTGATCACCTAGAACCAAATGGACATCAGAGCATTCCTGTATGAGACTTAAGTCAAAACACACAATTCATGCTTGGCATTGTAAGCACCCAATACATTTATTCATGTTTTACACACACACAGACTCTGTGATCAATTTGCAAAGTTATCATGAGTAGTAAGTGTTTCATTTGTGACTAAGTATTCTGAGTGACAAACTTGTGGTGTATGTACTGTTTTCTGTAATTGAGGTGTGCTTTTAATATAATCCTCATTTTTTACTAGTTTAATAAATATTTTTAAAAATTAGTTTATGAGACAGTCTTAAGACTTTTATAAGTTTAAAAATAACCACCTAGATGTATTCACATTCTCATTGATACATGACTATTTTTACCTCCAGACTGAAATTTTTCACCTCAATGTAAGTCTATTACTGAAATTCAAATTTAGGTAGGGATGGTATATATGTTCAGAATTTTGGTTCCAGATGATAAAATACCTTGACATGAATGCATTCCTGTATTTTATATAATAGTTATTTCCAAAGATAATCTATTTCTCTATTTTGGCAATTTTGAACAAATTAAAGTAAAAAAAATACTAACTTACCTATCCAGGTAATAGCCATTTCCCCTTTTCTCTCTTCATCCTCTCTTTTCTCATGACTGAAGTCACTCATAGCCTCTCTGAATTTTGCAAACCTAGTGAATGTTTTAAGTTGTTTCTTGTCCTTCCAAGGAACATTTCATTATATCAATGGGATTTTAACATATGTGTTGTTCACTTATGAATTTTAGATTTATTTCCATGAATAAAGCTATATATTTTCCTATAAAATACATACATTTTAAAAATAGAACATGAACCAAAACGTCAAAATTCAGAGACAG
Source organism: Cheirogaleus medius (assembly GCA_008086735.1). Lineage (NCBI taxonomy): Eukaryota > Metazoa > Chordata > Mammalia > Primates > Cheirogaleidae > Cheirogaleus > Cheirogaleus medius. The sequence goes on along the minus strand of VBSM01003204.1, from coordinate 60,504,577 downwards.
ATTTAACTGATTTTTAATATAAACAAATACATATAAAGGGCTTCCTACATTTGAGGGTAAGCTTTAGTCATCATATATCATTGTACTTTCATGACATTTCTAAAAAGTATGACAGGGAAATATCTGCATTTTATAGGTAAAAAACAGGTTCAAAGAGGCAGAGCAAGTCAATCAGCTCACGTAGATAAAGAGCTAGACATAAAAGGCAAGACTTTAACCTCCCAGTTCTCCAGTATTTCTTACAGATAGCAGTCAAATATTACACATGATGTCTAGTTCTAATGTTCACATATTTGGCGAAAACTGAGTACAAGGGAAATTATTTTGAAATTTCTCTAAATGATCTATAAAGTATAGTACAGTATACATGATTCCCAGTGCACAACCCTGTAAATATATCTATCAGTTTGCTAGAACTTTAAACTAAGTCAGTAAGATAGAACAGACATGAAATATTTGACTGAGATATGAGACTGGGAAGCCTATAGGACTGGAAGAAAGTCAGATAGAAAAACAAACAAAAATATAGTATGCTTCACTAAAGTCTTCTATTGAAGCTATAATAGACTTCAGAGTGGAAATTAGGAGAAAATTCCAGGGAAGACTTCATTGTAGGGGTGGGGAGATGCTGTCCTGTGAGTCCCAACACTCAGAATGGGGAAGGTACCTGCTTAGTAAAGGGCTTTTGATGGGTTTACTGAAAGAATTTCATCTATGCCCTCTACAGTATGAGGGACAAAGGGACCAATGTTTGTCTCACACTGAAAAGTCTAAAGGACCATAGAGAGGTTGGCCAACAAATAACTTGCAAGTCAATGAAGAGGCAATTGCACTGGATTTGACCTTCACTTTCCAATTTTATTTGGCCAAAGTGTGTGTTAGTGTTTCCTTTGGACCAGAAGAAAAGTACAAGCATTAGAGGATAAGTGAAGGAGTTACATTTTCTTCTGTCCAGTAGGGGTACCTGTCCTCTACCAGAAATTGGATCCCTCCATTTCTACTGTCTTCAGAATAATTAAGGTAAGAAAGTGAAATTGTAGACAAGAGGTCCCCAGCAATGGAGAAAGGACATTCTAGGTAACTCATGAGATTGGGCTGTGTTTTTCAGAGCACAAAGTTCAGCAGATGTTAACTGAAAGTTTAGATTAAAAAAAGTTCTATGATTCAACAACATTGGAAAAAATCATTTAAAAAAATCTCTCTTAAATTTACAATGCATATTAGTATATTAGAGATTCTGAAAACTCTTGGAGTAAACACACTTTATTTTTCTTTAGATCCATCATTTACAAATGATTTCATTGAATATGGACTTTTCTATATACTAATTAATGTTGCATGTGTGTGTATATATGTATCTGTGTGTGTGTGTGTGCGTGCGTGTGTGTGTATGTCTTCTTGGAGCACAAATTAGATTGGGAAACCTGGCTTAACATTCTCTTCTGTTTCTCCAAATTTCAACACATTTGCAAAAGAAAAATGCTTTGCAAAAGTTGTTTCATAATGTATTAGTCACAATCATACTGACTACATTTCGGTAACAAATAAATCCTGAGATCTTAGTGAATTAACTCCCCCAAAGGTTTATTTATCTCTCCTATTACAGTCTGATGCTCATCAAGTGGCTCTCCTTCTAAAAGTGACTCGGGGTTCTGAGCTGCTTCCATTTATCCATCTTGTACTTCCATCATTTCACACTTCTTTTCTTCAAACCTCAAAGACAAGAGAGAGGAACATGTAAACACCATCCCATTCTTACTTGCCTCAAACCAGAAATGGCACATCACTTCAGTCCTTCTCACATTCCCATTGGCAAGAACTTAGTTATATAGTTCCAAGCTAACAGCAAGATAGGCAATGTAATCTTCCTTTGTGTTCCAGGAAAAGAAATGGTGTGGCTAACAAATAGCATTTTCTCTAGCACACATCATAAGTATTTTCATAACAAGAGAAAAAAAGAGGTAGCAAAAAGGGGCTCTCATGTTTACATACTGGTTCTTAATTGCCATTTCTGATATTTCCATTTATGCTCCAGATCCATCCATTCGTTTAGTTGACAAGTGTACCTGAATGTCTACTATGTGACAGATAGTAGTCTGTGCATTAGGGGCGCATTAGTAAATATTAAAGGCAAAACCCTGCCCTCATGAATTTTAGAATAAGAAAATGTTTTTTCCCCCCTAAATACTCATTATTTTCATCTGCAAAGCAGTGTTTGAAGATAGATATTACATATCTGTCATTGTGGTCAAAATATAGTATCTTGACTACTATTTAGATCATAGATCTAAAAGAAAGACTGTTAGACTTTAAATGAATATGTATTAAATGGCTAAATTTATCTTAAAATCCCCTATTACACTTCACAGCATGTTTTCTTTTTTTGAAAAGTTTCAAAGAAACAGAAAAATCACAGTGATATGATTAGCAAATGTACGGGAATGATTTAAATTTTTAAACATTTTACAATATTTATTTCATTTTTATCTTATAGAAATAATACTCTCCGGACATAGCAAAAAACAGAAATTGGTTTATATGCTTCCTGTATTTTTTTATTTTTTCTTACGCATTTTTTCATATTCACAGAAAGTAGGCATTTTGTGAATTTTTAAAATATGCCTACATTTCATACATGACAAAGACATGAATTATTGTCCATATGGTATGTAATGTAGGAGCCAAGAAAAAATTTTCCCTTTGCCCCCTGAAGGTTTGCTAAAAATCAGCTGACAAGCAGTAGATTAGTAGGAGAAAGGGCACACAAAATTATTTTAACATGCATAGCATGTGTAATCGCAGAATGATCACCTAATAACCCCATGGCGTACAAAAGGTTATACACCCATTTTCATAGGGGAAGGGGAGATAGGGAAATGTGGCAATTTGAAAGATAGTAAATGTTTTTTATTGGAAATTAATAGACTTGGAGGATATATGAGGGCTTAGGACAAAGTCTGTTGGGCCCACAGAGCAGGCAATGGTTGTGGTAAATGATTCTCTTTGAAATACTAAATGGGATCAAAATAGAAGACGATGGTTTGTGGCAAAAGTTCATCCAGGGGTGTTGAGGGACTTCAGTCTTTCTTCCTGTGATATGAGTTAAGTGAATGAAAACTCAGAGAAGGGGCCAGAGGTATTTGTTTTCTCTTTTGGAGGACCTGGAGTTTAGGAAGATAAGAGAATTTCAGAGAACAGCTTCATCTTGTGCTTCAGGAGAGTCAGAGGACTGAGAGACAGGAGGGCAGAGCCAGGCAGAGTCTACCTTGAGACCACTTCTTTAGTTCAGCATGTCAAAGCACCATATTTTGGGATATTGATTTCTAAGCACCAACGATAGTAAGGAATTAATAAACATGTGTTGATTAAATAAAGGAACATAAGATTGAATAAAGAAACATCAAGAATATTCAGCAACTTGTTTTTACATAATCAAAATACATTTTATTAGATTGTAATACACGTGCAGAGAAACACACAATAATAGGTAGGTGTTGTGATAGGCAGAATTCTAAAGATATCCACCTAAGATTCCTGTCTTCTTGTTATTCAATCAAATACTAATCTGGATACTTCTCTGAAGGGACTTTGAAAAGCTAATCAACGTTACAGATGTTAAAATAGGGAGAGTATTTTGGATTAGATAGGTGGGCCCAATATAAACATGTTAGCCCTTGAAAGCAGAGAAATTTCTCCAGCTGGACTCACTGACCTGCAGAGAAGAAAGTGAGGCAGGAGAATTCAGAGAGAGGAGAAGTTGAGAGAGATTTGAAATGGGAGAAGGACTCAACCACAATTGCTGGCTTTGAACATGACAAATGCCACAGGTCAAGGAATGTGGGCAGCTTTTAGAAACTGAGAACAACTTCAGACTGATGGCTGGCAAAGAAATTGAGACCTTAGTCCTACCACCACGTGGGAATGATTTTTGTTAACAACCTGAGTTAGCCTAGGAACAGATTTTTGTCTTAGAACCTCCACAGAGGAATGTACTGGATTTCAGTACATTCACCTTGATTCAGCCTTGTGAGACTATACACAGAAAAACAGCTAAGCCTGGACTTCTGACCCTTGGAAACAATGAGATAATAAGTGGGTATCATTTAAAGCCATTAGTTTTTGGTAATTTGTTACTTCAGCAATAGAAAAACTATACAAATTCAAAAAATTATTGCACAGTGAATACACTTGGATAGCTATTATTCAAGCCAAGCAATAAAACCTGTTCATATCACTAACCACATTTTGCTCCTCAAATATAGTCATGATCTTTACTTCTAACAATCGAGATTAGTTTTGCCTATTTTTGAACTTTGTATTAATGGAAGCAGAAATATGCATTTTGTTGTATCTGGTTTCTTTCATGCAATATTATGTGTAAGTGATGTATTCATGATTATACCTATTTCTATAGCTTATCATCTTAATTGTTGTGTGATATTTCACATTGTGAATATATCTCACCATTTATATTTTACATAATCTCAAATTTCATCCTGATCTGCTTTAGGCTTTCTTTCCATGGCTCAAAATACATTCAATTTGTGTGGCTCATTTTAGATCATAAGCATTCTCAATGCAAGCATCAATGACCTCAGGGCAAATAGAAATAAAACCAGGGTAGCACCTTCTTACTGGGACTAGTACAATTTTTGTTGCATTTAAAGAATGAAGACACTCACAGTCTAGCAGTTTCTTTGAGAAAAATGATATTATTTCCTGAACGAGTCCTGTACCCCACATTCCATCCTGGGCTTGTGTGGAGAGGAGTATATAAGAAGGCACCTCAGAGGTGGTGAACAAAGAAAGAAAGGAACATTATAAAATAAACAAACTTCAAGAGCATTGCTGTTTTATGAAAAACGTGAAATATGCATAGACATTAGGCTCATTTAAAGATTCTTTAAAAAAATATCAAATCACAGGGGGAAAACCAAATACTTAAATATTAAAAGCATGAAGAATGAAAGAATAAATCACTAGTAAAAAGACTAAGAAAATTTTCTCAACAGAGATGTTTTATGTTGGATTTTGATGAACTGAAAATTAAAAAAGATCCCAGACACAAGACATGCTAACGTGTCAATTTGCTACATTTTCTGAGGATTGTTTTCCCTAAAAATATAAAGACAGATTTGTAAAAATGACATATAATAAAGAAATAGAGAGAGGAGGGAGAGGGGGGAGAGAGAGAGAGAGAGAGAGAGAGACAAAGAAAGAGAGTTGGACCAAGAAGAAGCAGTGTAAGGAATAACTTTACATTTCTTATACATTTCATAATTATATATGTTAGTGTCAAATTTAGTAACATAATTCATTTACAAGTAAGACAACTAAGACAACCAAGGTTGATAATGCATATGTCATCCTTAGTTTGACTAGCTAGCATGGAAACAATTGTTTGGGTTGTAAACCATTCTTTTTTAACCTATTTATATGCAGATGTTTCATTTTTTGGTTTAGTTTCATTGGCATAGACCAGGGTTTCTCAGTCTCAGCACTATTAACAACTTGGAACAGATAATTATTTCTTTTCGAATCTATTATATGTATTTTGGAAATTTTATCAGCATCCCTGTCCTCTACCTACTAGATTTCAGTAGAATCCCTCCTTCCTGAAGGGGAGACAATTGCCCCTGTTAGGGAACTGCTGGCCTAAATCATCAATTTTTAAAAGTGTGTCATTAACAGTAATCTTTCCAAGTCTATTCTTCAATTGCCTATTACTACAGTGAATCTGTGAGCCTGAAAGATCTTAGCATTATGAAGGACTGTAGTAATCTAGAAGAGTGTTGTACATTTAAAAATATGGAATACATAGTCTTTGTTCTCTAGGATGCACCCGTGTGTGTGTGTGTGTGTGTGTGTGTGTACAGTGACTGATAAGAAAAACCGTAGCCATGAAAGGATTCAGTGACCATTTTCAGAAGATGGAGGGCATGGATCTGGCCACTCAGAAACCTTGTGTGAAACTACCAAATATATTCTACCAGTTGCCTGAGGAAATATAAGGGAATACATACTTGTTTTGGTTAAAGAGCATATCTATTCTAGAATTTGAAAGGAAATTAAACAGCAGTTGAGTGCTCAATCCAAGGGGCCAGATCACTGCCTACTGTTTCCTCTTGGAAAGATTCCAGGTAATATTTGCACATTTTAAGGATTTTGGATTTGACTAGCTTAAATAATTAGAGGCTGGAGCCAACACTGCAAAAATATTTTCCCAAAATGAACAATGTAAGCCTGTCATCTTTAAGAAAGAACGTTTGCCGTTATGGCACACATCTTCCTTAGTTGTTACATAATAGGCTTATTCTTGGAATTGTGCTAAAGATTTAACGCCACAGCTTCACATGCATAATATCTGACACCAGGGATTCCTTGTGCCTTCCGAACATGGCTTAGATAATGAAAGTTTACGAAAGAAGATGAGATGTCTCTATTATGTTATTTCTCCACTTGCCATTCTTCCCTGACAAGAGTAAACAGACCACTAAATGAATTGCAGCTATTAATTTCTTGATAAAGGAATAACACTGTAATAAGACCTGCCTTGCTTTATCATCTGAGATTCCTCTGTTTCGCATATATTCACATGCCTGCAATCAAAATCCCTCATTTGGAAATGCTCATAAAAGAAGTATCAAATCCATCTCTATATCAAGAATGAAATATGTAAAAATCAGCTTGGCTCCTTTTTTTTTTTGTTCTCCTATACACTGATTTAGACGTCATT
>VBSM01003204.1:60480269-60497741 GCA_008086735.1 Cheirogaleus medius | reverse complement strand
CAAAAAAAAAAGAAAAAGAAAAAGAAAAGAACTTACAGAATTATCTAAATATTAAATTATAAATTAGTGGGATGGGGGAATCTTGTCCCAGAACTGAAACTTAAAATCTTTGAATCTGTTCATATCCAGTATGTATTAGTTAACCAAGGGAAATGTTTGCCTCTTCCATCTCATTACAGATCAAACATCAAAAGCTTTCCACTAGAAGCAGGCACCCAGGAGGCATTTTGCTTTGTCACAATACAGTATTCACAGCCTCCCTGATAGGAGTGCTCTCTTGGTAGCCTTAAAGAACAACAGTGCAGTTATTTGTTGTGCTTCTTCTTCTCCTCCCCTGGAATTGCTGCTTCACTGTAATAAGTAACATTCCTTCCAATTATCCAACCTCCTCAAGTCCACAGAGCTGACCCCCATGACTTTAGAACAGACTCACTGTTTAGAGTCATTAATCCAAGATTATAAACATGGAGGGAGATTCATGAGAAAGGGATGAACTCATGGTTCCTGAAGAAAGACAATGGCATGCAGTGTTTTCTCAGAGGCTTTGTGTGTATGTGTGTGATGTGTGTGTTTTGATTTTAAATCTTCCCTCTTTCTTGAGAGGATTTTTCCCCTCATCATTTCAACTGCCATTATCTTTTGGCTTGTTCTTAGTTGGAGTGGGCAGCAGCACTGATTGCAACTGGTGTGTCATACTGCCTTAGCTTCTCTCCCAGTCTTGCCTGGACAACCAAGTCCAGAAGGCAACATCTTAATGGAGCAGTGTAAAAGATGAGCAGATCAGACCTGCAAGTTTTGCAACTAGCCAATGTCAGAATTTAATTGCAAATTTCTTACCTCTCCTGTAAACCTATTTAATGCTTTTTTTTAAAAACAAAATTGGAAATGACAGTGAAGCACTCTTGGTGACTCTGTATAAGTCAGAACCACTGAGCTATATGTGCATGAATTTAAGGCATTATACTTTGATACTAGAGATCATCTTCAAGGTTTTGATGTTCCCTGATCTTTATCTCTTCTTGAGTTCTGCAGAGGCTTTTAATTTTAATCTCTGGAGGAAAAGAAGAAACTGCATAAAATAGACACCTATAGTCTATACTGTTCTATTTATAAGCTAATGTGGTAATTAGGAATCTTGAAGTCTTTTTTGCAAACTTAATATGTATCCAAGTCTTTCATCTTCACCAGAGATCTCATTAAATCTTCTGAGATCTTTTTAGAAGCCGAAGAGAAACAGTATCCTGAATCTGCATGATTTTGACAGGACGTTACATAGGAAATTAAAACATTCTTTTTGTTGCTGGAATTGGCTATAGAACAGACAGCATTCTTTCCTCTTGGTCTGGAGCTCTGACATCAATATGAGCTAAAATATTCTTCCATCTATCCCCAATCTCTGCTACTTTTTCTGCCTCCTTATAAAGATTATACTTATGCTTAGCGAATGAAGAAAGGACTTAGTGATGCTCTCTCATTTCCTGTCTTCCCACAGATGGTGATAAATTCAAATTCAGACTCCATTAAACCTGAGTAGAGCAACCCAGCAGGTGGCTGTACTAATGGAAAATCTTGGCTTTGGAATAATGGGAATTATAACCGACAGCTCTTCTACACCACAAAAAACATGATGTATCCTTATTGACAGTGCTGCATTTAAGTCCAGAAGGCTGATCTGATAGTTCAGTCCTGGCACAACGAAAGCTAAAAGTCCCCTGGGTGTTTTCCTGGCCACACCACTGTAATTTTTGTCATCTGAACTTTCTATTACAATTCATTTTACAAATCTCATATAAGTTGAAGAGAGCAAGAGGAACAGAAGGGAAGGAAAAGAATGAGGGGTCATTTATTTTGCCTACAGGCATGCTTTTATTCTTTTTTCTTGATTTAAAAGACAAATAAAGGTTGACACACAATAGTATTTCTATCCAATTCAGTATTTTTAATGCTGACACACTTGGCCCAAGTTCTTTTAGTGATCCCAGACAAGCTCATCAGAGGGAATTTCTGTTTAAAGATGCCTAGATTGCCCTGCAGGTATAATGCCTGATGTTTCACTAGAATTCTACAGGAATCCTACATTTGTATGCATTTTTGTTGTTGTTGTTTTAGTTCTTTTCTCTTAGCTTCACCTCCCTTTTTAAACTCCAATATGATATTTGCAAAAATAATAATAATAATGATTTGGTCACACTGATATGAAAAAGCATCTGGGTGTTCAAATATTTAGAACCTCATATTTTCACTAAGCCTCCAAGTCTCTGAAAATACAACAAGGAGTTATCAAAATATTTCATTGTATTCACCATCTGTCAGCAGTTTAAAAATATTATATTAAGATTAATAATCATACTTTGCACTTACTCAATATAGCATGCTTCCTCTCAAGAACTGTTAGTACTTTACAAAACTGAACTGAGTCATTGTCACTTTTTCCCACTAACACTCTTCTGGGTTAAAAAGAAAGTGGGGAAAAATTCAAAGGACAGGTAAACATTGGAGATGGGCTGGAGGAGTCAATATTTAATTCAATATATAATTTATTTCTTCAGCTAATTACCCTCACTCACTTTTCATTCTGCAACTTGTTGAGCGGGACCTTTGTTCTAAACAGTTAAGGAGCTTAGACATCCTGCTTTCATTGCCCACAAATTCAAAGCTTAGAAATCAATCCATTAACTAAAAAGGAGATCTACTTCCTACAGACTTTTTGGCACACGGTAAAGGATCTCAGAACTTTGGAAAATAATACAGACTGGAAGAATCTGTAACAGAGAGTGACTTCTGCTATTACTATCTTCTTAACAATGATTAATTGGAATTTTATATATATAATAATCATATAATTCCAAAGGATATATATATATACATATATATATATATAACTTTTCCCACATATACAGGGTTCCCATTTTATATGGGTTTCATCATTTCTAATCAATTTGCATTCTTTTTTATGCTGTTGAGGATGAAAGATCCACCTTAGGTGTTTGTTTTATATGGATAACTCCACCTGAAGTATGGACTGTGACTCTCCATCACATTGAATAAGGGGCAAATCACAGCCAGAGAGCAACTCACAGAGAATGTTACTACAGAAATAATTATTTATAACTAAGCATGTCAGAAAAATAAAATGCTAAATCAGAAGAACTATGAAATAGTGTCTTCAAATGGTTTCATCATAAAAAGCACTAACTCAAATGCACAGATTGTCAGCAAAATCCAGAAAGACTCAGATGAAGTCACAAGGTAAATGTACTTTTTAATTGATTTCCTTATTCATATTTTAGAGTCTACCACTGTTGCCTTCAGGCACAAATTGCTAGGGAAACAGGCATGGGAAAGTTAAAATGCCTGATGATACAAAAATATTATCAATTTGCATTTAAAATAGCAGCAACATTTATTGGTTAGCATGTGCTGGGCTCTGTTCATTATATTACTTAAAACTTGTCTGTTAATATCCCTATTTACAGCAGAATAAACAGAGACTCTTAAAATTTAGAACACTTTATAAAGATCACTTTGCTTAAATGGGGATTGAATTCAAGTATGACTGGCTCCAAAAACATATTGTCATCTCAACTGTGTAAGGGAGTGGTGGCTCTCAAAACATGGTTCTTGAACTACAACATAAACATGACCTGAAAACTTCTTAGAGATGCCCATTCTCATGCCCCAATCCAGACTTACTGAATGAAAAACTCTGGGGATGAGACCCAGCAATCTGTGTTTTTAGAACTCTGCAGGGAATTCCAATGTATACTCATTTTTAAGAATCACAATTGTGGACTGCTATAATATTTGTGTTTGAAAAAAGAGAAAGTGATATTTATAGACATAACAATTTGCATATACTTTCTAAAAGTTAGCAAAATAACAAACAAACAAAAATTTAGGGTGTAAATTTAGTGAAAACACTCCAGTATATGGTCAATCATGTAATCAAAATGAGGATAGGGAAGTATCACCAACACGAGATTAAGAAAGAATGCATCATCCATCTCTAGGTAAAGTAAACATCAGTAAAGACAGTGAGAGAAAGGAGGAGAGTCATTAAGAGACTCAAGGTTAAGAAAGTCATTGATCCAAACTTAGATATCAGTATAAGAAATGAACTTTAAAGTTACCATGCACTAATTTGCATAAGAGTGGCAATTAAGGAAATATTTAACCAGGCAAAAAGATATGTGCTAGAGATTTCATAATATTTATTCCATTATTATCCTTTGTAAGGAAAGCTACAGTTCAGTATCCTATTGAGGGATCAACAGTCACGTTTTCTAACTTCTGATCCCTTGGCCACATCTGATACCAAAGCTGATCATCTGATACCAGGGGACTCCTACCATTGTTATGTGGCCCCAGATGATTTTTCTCTTACATCTGGAATTCTGTTACCATGAAATCTACGCAGTCTGTATCATGGAAACAAATAAAAAGGATGAGTAGAAAAAAAGTGACATGAAGTATTAATAGAGTTAGGGCAAGAGGAATCAAGAATAAACTGAAGTTATGAGAGAGCAAAACTGTGAACCAGAAAAGTAAGCCAACCAATGGAGAGAGGAGAAATGAGCAAACAGGTGAAGGGAAGCAGAAGAGTCAGAGAGAGAACTGCTATGCTGCTCAGGAAGAGAAAGTGAAACTGGATCTCTATTTCTAGATTATGGTAGAAAAAAGAAAGAAAGGGGAAGGTAAACTAGTAAGACACTTGTATGAATCCAGGAGAGAGATGATGACAGCCTGGACTTGGTCATTGGCAGTGGTGATATAAAGTAACAATAGTTTCTAAAATTTTCTTTTGTGAGAATTAGAGGAATAGGTATGAGAATCTCAAGTCTTCAAGTGCAGGGATAAGAATAAGGAAGGAAGGAGTGTTTGAGAATTTCCAGCAGAAAATTAGAAAGGGTTGAGATCTAGTCAGAACCAATAGGATGGATGAATAGATAGATAGATAAAAAGACAGACAAGTAGATAGATAGATGGTAGATAGATTTATTTTAAGGAATTGGATCATGTAATTATGGAAGCTAGCAAGTCCACAGTCTTCAGGCCAGGCTGTCAGTCTGGATACCCAGGAAGAGTTAATGTTGCAGTCAAATCTGATGACAGTCTGTGGGCAAAATTCTATTTTCTTCAACTGATTGGATGAGGCCCACCCATATTATGGTAAAGAGTCTGCTTTACTCAAAGCTCATTGATTTAAATGTTGATCTTATCTAAAAAATACCTTCACAGTGATATCCAGGCTGGTCTTTGACCAAATACTTGGGTACCATTTCTTCACCAAGTTGACACATAAAATTAACCATCACAAATTATAAAATGTGTATTATGAGGCAAGTAGTACTATGCTTCACATAGAGTAAACAATCAATAAGTGTAACTATGATTATCAGGGGGTTGAAGGAGAGGATAGCAAGTTCCCTAATGAAGAGTAGTAGTAAAATATATAGGTTGTTATTGGGAGGTGAGTGCCAAACACAGACTGATTTTATCTACCTACCTCCCTTCTTTCTGAGTTTTGGCTCCCAGTGCTATCACTTGTTATGCTTATTTCATTCTTCAGTAAGTTCCCAGACAAGCAGATGCATTGTCAACATTTTTCCATGTTTTCTCTTTTCTTTCCTTTCAGAAGGATTTAGAATAAAGTCATCTTCTAGGATGATGGCTAATGTATAATGAGAATTACAAGAGACTTGGAATTCGCACAATCATACACTCATTTTGACTGGATGCCCTGTACTGAGATGTTGGACTGAGAACAGCAGTATCTTCAGGCTCAATATCTGCATTAGCCAACTTCTCTGTCTCTCAGTATACTTAATTATAAAGTCAGAAGTTTTTCCTTTGGGAAAATACCCAGTAGTGGGATTGCTGGATCAAATGGTAGTTCTACTTTTGGTTCTTTGAGGTATCTCCTATTCTATAAAAAAGACACCTGCACTAGAATGTTTATAACAGCACAACTCACAATTGCAAAGATATAGAAATAACCCAATTGCCCATCAATATATCAGTGGATTAATAAAATGTTGTATATATATATATGTATATATATATATATTGTCTATGAGTAGCATGGAGTAGTACTTAGTCATAAAAAATGATGAACTATTAATGATACCTCTTGTATTAACCTGGATAGAACTATAGACCATTCTTCTAAGTGAAGTATCACAAGAATGGAAAAACACATACAATATATACTCACCATTAAATTGGAACTAATCGATCAATGCTTACATGCACATATGGAAATAACATTCACTGGAAATCAAGCAGGTGAGAAGGGGGAAAATAATCCACCTTTCCTTTGTAACAATTGCAAGAAAAATTCCGAATATAAAAGAAAACTGTCCCCAGCATGATAATTCACATGGGCTCTAGAACTAGAAACCCCAAAATCCTACATCTACCAGTTACTAATGATATTTTGTTTAAGTAACTCAGGTTCTCAGTTTCTTTGTCTGAAAAATGGGGGCAAAATAGTACTGAGAAAGAGAAAAGTAGCCTCTGTTAGTCAGTAGGTAGCCTGGGACTAAGAGCTAGGCCTTGTCACTACTAGGTCAGCACTCACAGTGCGTGAGGCTGTGGTATCCTCCCATTAAACAATAATGTCGTATATCACTACCATCCCATGTTCACTCTGACTGAGAGGAAGTGAGACAAAACCAACGTTACTTCACAATCATGTGTTAGCGGAGACAAAAATATTGTCATTACACAAATTATAAAAATTACCTAATTTCTCTCTCCCAGCCAACATGAGAAACTGCTGCCTCTTCATCCATCACACCTGAGCCCCACTTCATGCCTACCAAGTTCTACATAAAAATTAATATATCAAATCATAGAATTCCTTTTGCTTCTTCACAACACCCAATCCAGAGCAAACCCTGGCTTCCTTGAATTCTAAGATCACCCAAGATGAAATACTTTAAGTCCCTTTTAACACCCTATTACTAAGATGCCCCATAGTGTTTTAGGTTGTATAGTTTTCTTCATTGTAATGAGTCGATAAACCTAGTTTTTCATAATATCACATAATATAATTGTGTTTCTCTTGATCTTTGACTGCAGAGCATAGGACTGTCAGAAATACTAAATTGGTTAATGCATATTAAACATTTAATGTAGTATCGTAGTATCTGGCATATGCAAGATTTAAGCTATCATTTTAAACACAAGGAAAATATCTCATGGAATATTAACATTCATATTTACATAATTTTATTGTATCTTCTACATTTTTGACACATTACTGTGTACATGGATACATAGAAATGATGCTTTCCCTACCTTTAATATCTAAGGTAAGCAGTAGCCTCTTGTGGATTTCCAAGACTATTTAAATTTTCCAAATAAACTCTTCTTACGTACTGTTCCCTGTACTATTACAAACAACAATCTGCTTAGCCCCCCTTACCTTTATACCTCTTTAGTTTCACAAGTACGGGGTTCTGTTACATGGTAATCATCATGGACAGTTTGAGGACAATAGAAGAGAGTTACAATTGCAAATATGATGCAACCTAAAACTGGATATCAGGGGCCCTTATAACCAAAAATGACCCTTGTCAGAGATTTATGAGACATAAGATCACATACCTCTGGTTTATGTAACCAACTGAGCATATTCCTGTCCACTTGGTATAATTATAAACATAGACCATTTTTAATCTCAAACATATCTTGATTTAGACGATTAATTATATATTTCCCCTACTTAGTGGCCATCACTATCCTTGATGTCTCATCTTAAAGTTGGAGCCCATTCTTCTATCTCTGCTCTCCTCGCCATTACAAGCACCACTAATAACATTGAAAAAGCAAGCAATCACTCTTGTACTTTATTGCTGAAAACTTTTATTTCATCCTCATTTTTCTACCTAGCTTATCCAAAAGAACTTATACACACAAAGGAATGGTTGTCTCCCTGGGATGATTATGTTTCAGTACTTCCTAGAATAACTGGTATAAATGGGAGCTGGATTTTAATAACACAATATTGTTTTATAACATTTTAATTCAATAATATAATATGGGTATATTTTTATCAGTGATACATTAAGGACACATATATATCATTGCTTTCTTGACTGTATAATAGTCTACTACATTATTGTAACAACATTTATGAACGTGTCTATTTTTTACTATTTCAAGTAATGTTTCAATGATGGTATTTCTACAAATTTCTTTACATTGTTTTCTAATTATTACTTTATGAAATCTCCTAGAAGTGGAATTTTGGAATTAAGGGGAATGCACATTTAAGGCTCTTGAAATATATTGCTAAACTGTCCCCCAGAGATCTCATACCAATGTTAGACCCTCCAGGAGTGAATGTGACTTCCTATCTTGCTTACATGTAATTGGTAAATATCACTAGTGATATTGGTCATAATGTATGTTTTTATCGTTTGCCAATAATAGAAAAATGTAGTTGTTCGATATTTTTATTATTAGAAATGTAAATATTATTTGACATGTTTACTTATCATGTATTTCTTTTTCAGTGTTTTACCTAATCTTATTACTTACACAATTTTTCTTTTCTGTGGTTGCTTTTATATTTACTCTTTATATGTAAGGATATTAACCCTTTATCTTATAAAGAGATAGCAAACATTTTACCAGTTTGTATAATAATTATAACTAAAGTTTTGTGTAATTTTTCTGCATTTTTAATGTTATAAAGTCACATATTTTTGTAATTTTTTAGCACAGATTCAGAGGGCCCCAGGTATGAATTTATTAGATCTTTGTATTATCACTTCTAATTATCCATATTTAAGTCAATCTATTAGGGTTAAATTAGATGATGCCTGAGAAAGGTTTGAATTTTAGTGCTTCGAAATTTGTAAAGTCTCAATCAATAATAACTAAGCTACTTTTTAATAATAGTTCTTCATCAAAATTATATATGTATTTAACCTTATCTTCCAATGCTTTGGTGATTCTTGTTTATATTTTAAGTCTCTAATTAGAATAGGATTTGCCTTTTAATGTGGTAATAAATTATGTATCTAAACTTTTTTCCTTCATCATGCACAGTTCTCCAAAACCATCTTTTAAAGAAATTATATTTTGTCAAATTATCTAAAATGACACTTTATAATAAACTATGCACACCTCTCCCTCCCCATATGTACGTATGTGCTCCCTACATGTACATATGTGTACACATACATACACACACTTCAATTTGCTTTATAATTTTTGTTCTGTAATATCAACGTGTCTATTCTAGTGTTAGTATGACATTTTAATGATCATATCTTGATGATGCAACATCTTTAGCAATATAATTTATTTTCAAAAAATCTTCTGCCTTTTGGACCAATTTTTTCTTCAAAATATATTTTGGAATTATTTCATTGGGTATCAGAACAAGAATAATAGCTACTATTTTTATCTGGAATATATATGTATATATACACACAAACACATATATTTAGAGATAGAATTTTAACTAATTTTTAAGAATTGATACTTATTAAAACTAAATGAGTATAATTTTTAATTCGGATTTAAGAATTTCTTAAGACATGCTAGCTTAAAAAGAGTTTAAAAATATGAGATGGATATTTTGATGATACATTTTGATGATTGTTAAAAGAAAACCCTATGACAAATTAATTTTAATAGAGTTTAATTGAGCAAAGAATGGTTTGCCAATCCTGCAGCCCCCAGACCAGAATAGGTTCTGGGAGACTCTGATACTGCTACATGGTTGAACAAGATTTATGGACAGAAAAAAGAATGGGATGTACAGAAAACGGAAGTGGGGTACAAAAACAGCCAGATTGGTTATAGCTTGGCATTTGCCTTATTTGAACACAGTTTCAACAGTTTGGCTTTGATTGAGCAAAACTCAGTGACTGACCCAAGAATAGGTTACAGTCTGTTTCCAGTTAGGTTACAGTTCACTATGTATGGAGCAAACTTTAGGTCAAACTTAAAATATGTAAGGAGGTAGCTTTAGACTAAACTTAATTTAACATTGTCAATCAATCATCATTAAAAATGCAATTCCTCCAGGTACAATCTTAAAATTTCAAACTATTGCAGAAAAATGTCACTTACTGAATAAGGAATCTTGTTTTTTGTGGAATTTAAGCTTTCTTCTTAGAGGTATAAGTAAGACATTAATAAATCTCAAAGTAATAAACACATGAGAACATACAGCATAGTAAGATTTTAGAGTATATTAGATAGAGTATTTAGAATTTATTAGTGTCCAGTTATGTTATAAAAAACTTTTTAGATGAAAAAAATGAAAAAGAAGAACAAAGTTGGCTAATTATACTACCTGACTTTAAGACTTACAGCAAAGCTCTAATATCAAGACAGTATACATTGGCATAAGTATAGACATAGCAATAAAAAACATCAGAATAGAAAACCAGATTATACCAACAAATATATGGGCCATTCTTTTCTGAAAAAGATAAAAAGATAAGTTACATGGGGGAAAGATAGTCTTTTCAATACTTGCAAAAAATTGAAGCTCTATCTATACTTTTAATCATACACAAAAAATAAGTCAAAATGGATCATGGACATAAATTAAGCTAAAACTATAAGTTCTAGAAGATAACATAGAAGAAACTCTTTGTGACCTTGGGATGGCAAAAATTTCTTAGAAAATGCACAAACTATAAATGAAAGAAAAAGATAAATTAGACTTCATTAGAATTGAAAACTTGTATTCTTCTTAAAGTAACCATTTTTTTAAGTTAAAAACAAGCCACAGATGGGGGAAAATATTCACAAAACATATATTTGACATGGTATTTGTATATAGAATACATTTTTAAAATCTCAGAACTCAGTAAAACAACTCAATTTCAAAAAGGGAGAAAAGACTTAGATATTTCACTGAAGAAAAAATAAAAGTGACAAATGCATAAAAAATTGCTTGACATCATTACTGATTAGGGAAATACAAATTACAGCAATGGGATTCTGCTGCACATTTCTTAAAATGGCTGGTGAGCATGGAGAGCACCTGGAACTCTCATACATTGCCTGTGGGAATGCAAAATTTCAGTCCCTATGGAAAACAGTCTGGCAGTTTCTACTAAAATGAGACATACACAACAAATACATTTATGACCCCAAAATCTTATTCCTAGTTATTTATCCAGAGAAATGAAAATATATGTCTACACAAATATGTGTACACAAATGGTCCTAGTGACTTTATTCATAATTGTAAAAAAACTGGACACAACACAACTAGTCCGTTAACTAGTGAATGAATAAACCAAGTAATTCCATACAACTGAATATTGCTTACCCATAAAAAGGAATTAAAATGCAAAAATGAAGACACATTTAAAATATTATGCTAAATGAAAGATGTTCACACAAAAAGCCACGTACTGCACAATTACATTTTTATGACATTCTAGCAAAGGCAAACATTGTGACAGAAACCAGATCTGTAGCAACCAGCAGGGTAGGGGAAGTGGGTTGACCATAAAGAGTCATGAGGGAACATTTTAGGGTTATGAAAATATGTTTCATGTTGATTTTGGTGATGGTTACACACTTAGAATGTTTGTCAAAACTCATAGATGTGGGCCTCTTAATGTATGTGAACTATACCTCAATAAACCTGACCTTTGAAAAATCATGGATTGATGTCTTGACTACAGAAATACTGACCTTGTAACTTTAGCTGAGATTTCAACTTGGAAGTCTCGGATGTACCTATCTTATTATTGGAAATAACAGCGCATACAAAGTGCTTGGCACAGAGCATCTTTCCGCGTGTTAGTTATTATCAAAAGGATTTGGATAATTATATATTACTTAGTGAAAGAAGTGGGAAGTAGTAATGAGACAGAGGTAAGTTAAAGTGCACAAATGTTAACTCTTCTCTAGGACCAACAGGAAAAACCCATGCACTACACCACTTTTGAAGCTAAACCTATCTTATAAGATAGATTCAAATAGAAGATTCTCACAGCTTACAGAAGGTACTTTAAAAAGTTTCATTGCCAGCACAGGAAAAATATAAACTATAAATATATGTGTGTGTATCATATACAGTTTGTTAATTGAAGTGTGAACGCAGTAGAAAGAGGGTATGAGTAATAGGTGGCTTCAGCCAAATTTAGTTTAGTCATATCCTTGCTCTGCCAATATACCTCAAGCTTAAATGGTATCACTGAAGCTGTTTCAGATTTGAATTGCTCCAAAGCATTATCCTTCTTCCAACTGGGCTGAAATCTGGTGGTAGTTTACTTTTGCAGCCAGATAGGCAGTATCTTTTATGTTTTATTTATTTATAGTATCACTTAAGCCATGCATAACTTTATATGCACTTATAAAGCTAAACTCACAATTTGTGAAGCAAACTTAGGATAGGAAGTAAGCAGTTTACAATATGAAGTACATTTTTGGATTAGAAAAGTTGTTGGAAATAGTGTGAGTAAATTAAACCATCAGCCCCACATAAGTGATTTGATTGCCACATAGAACAACTAACAAGAGTAGTGACACTTTTTATGACTTTTTAATGGGAAAATTTGTTTTAAATTTGACTCTGTGATTCCATAAATCTATCTCCCCACTACATCCAAGTAATAATGGCCAAATTCTCTTATTTTACCAGAATCTAGTAACAGGAAAGAAATGCTAGTTATCTATCATCTGCTCAAGAAACATATTTGGGGTAGAGATCCAGATTCTTTGATTCTTAAATCTATGATTTTGTTTGTTTGTTTTTCCATTAAATCTTGCCACCTTTTTAAAATACATTTCTGTTTGGGAGAGAGATAGTACATGTTTGAAGGGTGCTTATACTCACTTAAAAAAATCCAAGGATATGAAAGTTCAAATAGTATATTTAACTACTATAAATGCACATACAAATATGTATCTATACGTTAGTATTTAATGACAATGAATTGAGAGCTCAAGTGCCGGAGGAGTACCCATTCTTGTCCATATGTCATAAACAACTTGACCTAAGGGCAAAGCAGTGGTTGGTTTGAAATTTCATGTTGAGAATAACTGCTTGTTGAAAATCAATCAAAAATGAATTCACATCGTTCTAAGATTCTGATGGAATGAAACAGAGATAAGTTACTCGTTATAAAATAACTTAGTAGTTTAAGTACTTTTAATTAGGAAAGTGACATAATCATATTATAGAGGAAATAGTTATCCATAGTTTCATTCTCCTAAGAGAACTATTATTGTTTAGTAGCCTTTTAAATGTCAATGCAAATTTACAGAGTAGTCTCCTATAAAGCATGACATAACTGAATTTCTATAGAAGGAGTCCACAAGCTATCACCTAAGGGCCAAATTTGACTAGTGAGTAAGAATGTTTTTTATGATTTTAAATGATTGAAAATTTAAAAATTTCATGCCATGTGAAAATTATATAAAATTCAAACTTCAATGTCAGCAAATATGTTTTTTGTTGGCATGTAGCTAATATAGCCAATCTATTTATGTATTGTCTATGGCTGCTTTTATACACAGGACTCAAATGAGGCAAAGACTATTGAGGCATTAGCCTCAGGCACAGATTTTAATGGGTGTCCAAAATCTCAGTAATAAAAATATAAATAATATTTAACGCAGTAGTTTAAGGAACAAAATTAACCCTCAAAAAACTATTATAAACAAAATATAAAAATTTTATTAAAGATGGCATCTGTACTACAGCAGCAGAGTTGAGCAGTTTCAACCAATACCTGCAAAACCTGCAATGGACTGCAAAACCTAAAATAGTAACTCATTGATCCTTTACCAGAGAAGTTTGCCAATTCTTGCTCTATGGCATTTAGGACCTTGAGTTATTTCTTATTTCCACCTAAGAATTTCTAATTTAGAATAAGACATGGGTCAGTAAAGTGGTATGTGGTAAAGATTCCTTGCCAAAGGCTTTTGTCAATTGGAAGAGAAAGAATAAACCAAATGAAATATATTTGGTCAATAATATGGCAGGTATGAACTTTTTCTATTCTTATTGTGGTTTTCTTAAAAGGAGGAAGAAGAGTAAAAGGAAGACGAGAAAGAGGAAGATGAGAAGAGGGAGGGGTAGGAGGTAGAGAAGGGGGTCTCATGCCACATGACCCAGAAGAAATTCTGTGTGAAGGGTTGGTTTCATCTAACATGATGCTAAAGAAGATATGGGAGGGGGGAATGGATATAGGGTTACAAAGACCATAACTCATGCAAATATAACAAACACTAGTTGCTCTAAAAAAGAAAAATTCCATTTCGTGTTCAGTATTGAACATTCTTTACCATAGTCTCACTCTGAGAAGTTTAAAATGTCAGGTACCAAGCCTTAGATATTATCTAAATACTTCACAGAGGAATAGACTCTGCCAAACATCAGCCTATACTTCTCAATCATTTTCAATAACTAGTTGCCTAATTACAATTGCTTAGACATTTAACCAAATGCTAAGTATTGGAGATACTTACTACCATGTAACAAGAGTAGATAACAGAGGGAATTTTTAAAAACTTAATTCCTAAAGATTACTTTAGAAATTCTTATTTGTTTTTCTGAACTCTAATTTTTTTCACACATCAGTTTTTATAAATAATATGCTTCTTACCACTATTTAGAGGTGGTGAACTGATAGTTTTTTATATTTTCCCAAATAATTTTTTGACAGAAATTTATTATATCTTTTATTACTGTTGAAAATCTTGAAAAAATGCTTCACACTCAAATGCATACTCAGCATTCCCTATCCCTTAGGAGTCATTCTGTCACACAGTAAGGATGCATATGTTTATTACTAGTGCAAAGTTACATTTCACCTTCTTTTCTAAATGGTGGCTAAAGTTGTTCTAAAAACAACTGATGTTTTTTATTGTTTTTAGTTAAATGCATAAAGTTTAAAAATTAAACTCCCAAATATCCACTTATTAAATATTTGGACAGACATCCAATTTATTATATTGTGCAAAATCATTTTAGAACCAGAAATGTAATATTTTAAATATACAGGGATGTTGTGCAAATTCTAAAACAATATTCCATTTTTGAACCAAAAAATTGCAAAATATTAAGGAAGGAAAATTTTTTAAACCTATCATATTGTCATTATATTATCATATGAAAATAATACTTAGCAGGGCACACTGGCATGCACCTACAGTCCCAGCTACTATGAAGGCAAGAGGATCACTGGAGCCCAGGAGCTCAGTTGTAGTGTGCTGTGATAGTACCTGTTAATAGCCACTGTACTCCAGCTTGGGCAACATAGCAAGACTCTGTCTCTTTTTACAAAAAAAAACAAAACGCTTTATTTCTGCAACTGTGATAAACATTGGGTGATTTTAAGTTTATTTGTGCTTTTGCAATTGCTTATTTAACTGTCAGATGCTCCAAGTGGCAAGATTTACAAACATTCTAAATTACATTCTGATCAATCAACTCCATTACTTAGTATGGTTAAATCATCTAATATCTTACAGAACTTTTACCTTTGATGTCTGTCAACAGCAATTCAGTCTTTACTAAAACAAAATAATTAAGGAATTACAGAATTTCATCATTCCAATAATTTGATAATATGTCACATTTAACATTGTAAAGTTGCTCAAATATACAATATATACCATAATAAACGTATGGCGTCTTTATTACATAGACTGATTACTAGGTACTCAATGCGTTATTCATCATTTTGCTATGTATATGCAATGCACTGCAGAGAGTACTCTTTTGATAAATATTTGCTGAATAAATAAACTCAGTAGATTAAACAAACACTGATAAAGCCATGTTAACACAGTCCATCAATGTGAACCTCGACAAAGTCTCATTAAGCATTTAAAAAGTCTCCATTGAAACTTGAGTCCATGTTAGAAATGTGTATATAGGCAGATAGAGAATAAGATGTATAAAGTATATTCTAACTTTGTAAGTAAACTTGGGCTCATGCCTGAAATAATCAGGAGTAATTTTTTAAGACATCATGTCTAAGGTAGAATATAATAATCTCTGTCTTTTCAATTTCAATGACAATTTGGATTCAGAGTAAAATTTAAAGTGAAATTTTTTAAGGAATATTAAATTCCCATTGCACTGCGGGCCATCATTCTGATAGAATGTTGGTGAAATAGTTTCATTCTGCAATGATATTAGAGACTTGAATGGCTTTCATGTGCAATGTCTTCTCCCTATCATAGTCTAAAAGTAACATTGGGCATTGATAATGCCCATACCAAACCAAACGAAAGAACTAACAGTTAACATTTTTTTTTAATTATTACTAAAGGATGAACAGCATATGAGACTCTTGAGAATTGTAAATGGATTTAATTCTACCTATACTATTAGATATATTTTCTTTTAGGTCAGAAATGTAACAAACACCTGGAAATACAAAGAAGAGTTTGTTTTTAAAGAATACAAATTGTCTGTCGTACTGAAGCATTCAAACAAAGTTCTAAAAAACAACAATTAAAGCAAAGCATTCATCGGTAGGTCAAGAGACATGAGCTTTTTCTCAGCAGCACTAATAACTGGCTGTGTGAGCCTGGACAAGTCACTTGATCTTTTTGGCCCTAA
Source organism: Cheirogaleus medius (assembly GCA_008086735.1). NCBI lineage: Eukaryota > Metazoa > Chordata > Mammalia > Primates > Cheirogaleidae > Cheirogaleus > Cheirogaleus medius. The sequence continues at coordinate 60,481,174 of VBSM01003204.1, read as the reverse complement.
ACATTTTTATCTCTTAAGTGAAAGAGGGTGCAAAGGGATTTGCTGTTTCTAAACCCTGAGAGTTTAAACCCTAGTGGATTCTACAGAAAGTAATAAAGTCAAGGGACTATGAAGAAGGCACTTGAGTTCTGTTGGCAATGAAAGAAGTCAGCCATCAAAAGTCAGGATGCAAGAAAGATGGACGGTCCACATGCCATACACCGCTTCATGATCCAGGGAAATCTTCCCTCTCTCGCATAACTTGCCAACTCAGTTCTTTTGGTTTTTCTGATTCTTATCCACAGGACACTGCAATCACTTGCTAGTTGGTGTGTATTTGCTCAGAGTAATCATTTTACGTCCAGAGACTTAGAGTGTGGTCCTAGTGGCAGTGTTTCAGCTGCAGAAGGGAAAAGATCAGTCTGAGTATTCTTGAAGAAGATTGCAAAACTGCTTTTAGTTCATGTAGTGTATTTCTAGTCTGAGATTTCTTTTAATGGGCAAAAAGAGCTTTTTAAAAGAAGTAGAAACTTGGATGTTTCCTAAAGCAACATTCAAAGCAATTAAATGGAGCTTTTTAAGCAACATGATCTTTTTCACTTTCACAATCTCCTCTTTAGCCTTAAGTAAAAACCAAAAGAGACCTTTGAAAAACTGATGATTTTTTTATGTTTAATGTATGATCTTTTCATGTTTCTGCTGTTGTATGCTTTTGAGCTGCCTGACAACTATAGCTATGTAGCCAGCACAAGGGCAGACTTGTCTTATATCCTGTGAAGAGGTGACTACCTGAAGTGTGAGAATGAAAGAAAATATAAGAATTCTATGAAAGGTTTTACTACAGAGAATATGGGGCCAAGACCTTCATCTAACCCTGGATACACATTATTCTTAATAATGCATACCGGTATCTTTTTTTTTTTTTT
>VBSM01003204.1:60416807-60480152 GCA_008086735.1 Cheirogaleus medius | reverse complement strand
CTTGCTTTAACACCAGATTTGGTTTAATTAAATTTATGTCAAATGAACACATGAAACGAAAGGAAAATCGGAAAGCCTGCAGTTGCCCATTAGTGAGTCAGTGACTGCAGTGAAAGGCTTTTGAAGCCTGGCTGACTGCCAGGACAAGCTTGCAATGATGCTCGGAGACACCCATGATGCTTTGAAGGGAAGGACTTAGCTGACCTGAGCCTGCTCGATGGAATCAGTCAAAATCCTCATGGGCTGGATATAAAATCTATAATAAGTCTTCTGTCTTCAACCATTTACCTGTCAAAGGAAAAGAGTAGGGGATGTGAAACCACAATCCATATAGAAAATTAATTGTACTTATTTATTCTTATTATTTACTATTATTACTACAGCAACAATAATTATTATTACTGAAGTGTGAGAATAAAAGAAAAAATAAGAATTCCATGAAAGGTTTTACTACAGAGAATATGGGGACAAGACCTTCAACTAACCCTGGATACACATTGTTACTACAGTATTATTTATTATTTATTATTATTACTACAGTATTATTGCTTATGTGTGTGATTTTGTTTATTTTCAAAGCAAGACGCCAAGCCTTTTGCAAGGCAGTGCCAAACTGTCAGTCCGTGAGCTACTTTATCAAAACAGAATTTAACTTAGGCTTTCCTAATTGAAATATCTGTCAATTAGTCAAATAGTATATGCTGTTAGGGAATATAAAAAGCATAACCTTTAGAAGCTAATATTTAGAGCTTTGCAAATGTGTCACTGTTAAATCACCTAAGTTTAAAAATAAATGAAGCCCCAAATGTTTTGACACTCCTGCTAAAATGCAAAGTAAAATACCCTGGCTCATATTGTTTCTGATACCACATGGTCTTTCAATTTTTATACTTGAACATGTTTATACATCCAGCTTTGGCACTTTCATATGAAAATATATTGAATGACTCTACCAATCAAATGTAATGTTTTTCATTCTGTTTTTGCATTCAGACAGCATTTTCTTAAAGGATATATATTACTTTGTTTATTCCTTTTGCTTATTGGGATCTGATCCACAGGTTCAATTGAATTTTATATTTTCATACTTTAGACATTAAAGTCTTTACACAAACTTTCAACAGTAAAATAAATAACTCTTATGTAGCAGCAGGGTACACTGATGTTAGTAAAACAAGATATTTAACAGCAAGCTTGGTGAACATCTAGGAATATCGAAGGCACGGTATCTATTTTTTATTTGTTTGGTATGAAAATAATTCACAGAAAGTTCTAAATGTTCCCAAAGTCAGATCAATGTTATCTGAGGTATTTCAATAATCCAGTAATACCAAGAATCATCAATGTATAGTTTTGCAGATCTCCTGCAGGTGCACTGTCTTATGTTTTCCACTTCTAAATGCCTTGAATTTTTTTTTCATGATTTCATTTATAACTGAAAATAAAAGTAAAACAAACAAGAAGTTAAAAATTTCAAGGGTCGCATTTGTCTGATTTGAAGAAGATTCCAATCACAGATTCGATATGTCTTTATATGTTCTAAAGTGTGTGTCTGAACTGGAACACCACACTAAGAGTTGCCTTCAGTAGAATATAATTTTACTTTTTTTTTTTTTTTTTTTTTTTTTTTTTTTTTTTGCGTTTGTTTAACCTCTATACCTTGAGGACAATAGGGTAGAATACAATTTTGAGAAGAGAAAGGATTTCTGCCAAGAGCCGAATATGAGACATCATTTCTTGGCCAATAGAAAAGTCCTTAATTTTGTTGAATCTGTGAAATATGTTCAGCTGGATTTTGCCACTTGCCTCTAGTCAGACATTAGTAGTCTTTTCATTTTCATGAGATCAAATAAGATATGAAAATATTCAGTGTTTTCGAATTCCATAGGATATAGTACAATCCTAGTAATATAAGAAACAAGATGGGTTTAATTTGCACTCACATTACCTTTGATGAGGTTTAAAATGTAATTTTATATTTAAATAATTTACTTCTTAAAAATCATTCCCTTTTGTTCTTGATATACATTTAACATTTAAACTATTTTATAACACCAGCACGTATTTCTTTAAATAATTTCAATTGTCATTAAAAAGGAAGAATTCCATGTTTATGAGACAGCATTCATTTATTCAATTTTAATTCAAAATTCTCTGTATCTATGTATTTTTCTGTATAAAAATCATTAGTTCCTTCAAATGTTTTGCTTAGTAAAATATGAATTAAATTATGTGTTATAAATTGCACGTGATCATGGTAATTGAGAAGAATTTTATAATGCTCCATCAAAGGCTAAGTGTTTAATAATAAAACCTTTAAAAAATTGATTATGTTTGTGGCCATGGTAAGTAATAGTCTTACTTGCTTGTTTTTGATTGTGTTAAGGTATTATTAGGTGTCTGCTTTGTTTTATTCATGGAGACCTTTTCAAGGGGTTAGAAGAAAAAATAAGCAAGCACTCAAAACTACCCTACAGACTGCTCAGAAATATTTATTCCCTCTTGCAACATATTTGCCCAGCAAGCTCTTTTCAAACCAGAATACATAATGACCACAGTATTCAGGCAAATTTCTACTTTTTTTTTATTTTTTGAATTATTTTAGTAATTGTGTAGTACAGCTTTTCCCCCAGCACCACGGACCTAGTCTCTTTATTTCACATTTTAAAACCAAATTGCCAGAAGTGTCTGAAAGGCTGTACTTCAGGGGGGGAAAAAAAGCACTCCAGGGCCAAGCCTTTGCTAACACACCAAGCATTAGGAGATGAATCAAGGGCGTAACAGAATGCTGAGAGCACCTTTGCACTGCGATCAAAGGCACGTCACGAGGAGTCAACATTTTGCCTGCAGTTGCTCGCTCTGACTCTCCCATTGCCTGTAATAAAGTAGCTAAAAGGACATTTGGGACAATCCTGGGCCAAGTAGAGCTGTCTTAGATCCACCTAAAGAATCACAGCCAGAAGAAAAACTGATTCTGAGAAATATTTCAATCCAATTCTCTGTATTTGTGCACTGAGCAGAGAATGTATGGTGAGGAATGACCTCACTTATGGGGAGTAGAATTGGAGGTTCAATCAGTTGTTCCTGAGCAGACTCCAATAAATAGCCCCCTGTTTAGGCTCTGCCATCATTTTGATCCTGATGATGCTAATTTAGGAGTTTTTATTTCTTTAGGACACAAAATCTAGAGTGTGTGTTTTCTGATTTCCTCAGTTACTCAAAGCGGAAGTTTTAGGATGAAATGGTTAGAGAGAATGGAATAAACCTTTTAAAAATGATTCAAGAAGACTTTTTACCCATATGCTGTTGTCAACAATAAGTATACCCATCAGAAAATGGTAGCTCAATGTAAAGATTAATACAGAAGCCGTGATACTCTGATTATGTTAATGCCAAACAAATGTCTTCGTATCACTTCCAAAGGAAAAATAATGGCTCACAAGTGCCATTTATTCATTTATATTCATCCAGTGAAGCAAACAGATCAACAAATGGACATGAAATAGTAGGAATATTGGGAAACTAAATTTTGCTGCATCAATTTTTTAACATAACCAATTGCATTCCTAGATTTAGATAGAAGCCAAATTGCAAAGACAGCCCCATAATTCCAGACACCTTTTCAATAAAAGATTCGTTTTAAGAATTAAAAATATATGGCCCATTTTCATATTATCTTCCAAATAAATAAATAAATAGATAAACATATGTTTTCTTTCCTAGGTTAAAATGGTACCATTGAGAACAGATAAAGGTAAAAAAAAAAATAATGTTAGAAATATGATTATTCCTCATACAATCATATATGAAATGCAAAATATTTAAATGGAACAAGATGTATTATTTATGCAATTCAAACTTAAAACTCTAATGAAAACATTTTTTTACTCGGCTTGAAGATGAGTAAAAATATGTTTTCACATCTGCAACTGTGCACAAGAGAGCCCATGTCACTTTCCTTTTTCAGAACAATAGCTTGTTTTATCTATTGTCAACATTGGTACATAAAATGCTTGTAGTCATATTTTAGAAATTACACAGGGTTCTGTCTTCTAGTCCTGTACTTACACATCCCTTGATTTCTAACAGTATCATTAAAGAATATTAAAATGTTCACAGCAAAATGACACACAAGTTTGAAGGTTTCAGTTAAACCGATTACACAAAATGATAACACTAGGGTTGACCCAATATAAAAGCTGACAAGTCAAAGGGGGGATAATGTGCATTTCACTAGCAAATGATAAAGATTCAGGAAAACCGTATTCCCATGATCAGAGCCATTACGGGAAGAAAGGATTTTGATTAAGACCGCTAACTTTGCACGGAAAGAAATTTGAAAGAAACAATAAGGGTGAATATGACCAAGGCACCGCTGAAATATTAATTAATACACCTCTAGAAAGATGAGCACTTATGTTTCTGTTACAAAGGCAGAGTGAATTCATGAACCTTAGTGCAACATTCACCCTTGCATATCGATGGGGTGCAAAAAAGGAAGGCAACGATGAAGTCACTTACAGTTTGCAATTCAGCTGTCATGTGGAAGTCTGCAGTAGGTATGAGCAAAATATACTGTGAAGAATATGTGGCTCAATATTATACTGCAAAATCGAACTTTGCAACTGCTTATGCATAATTAACTACCTGGGACTAGCCTGCTCTGGTGCACCACTTTATAGAGTAATAAAAAATTAAACTAAAAATACAGACTCCTAGGTAACTGTGGTCACAGTACAACTCTATCTTCCTTTGCAGGCTTATTATTTTCTGAAGCTGTGGCTGACAGGTTCTATGAACACACATTTTTGCATATATTTTGTTTATGTGCACGCCTTGGCATTTCAGCCATCTCCTGCTGAGGCCCCTTCCAACCATATGCTTCTGTTTTTCTTCATTAGGTGATGTGATCCCTTTTGACTGTTGCATGCACGTGAAAGGACAGTGGGCTTTGGGGGGAGAAGAAATCCTGCTTTAAGAGAGTACACGTCAGTTGGCCTTCAGCTATTTGGAGCTGATTGGATCTGACAAGTGTTGAAGCTACTCATCGTAATGGATGTCTCTGCTTTAGCAGAGAGGAGGTGAAAAGGATGTAATTCCCAGTGAAAGAAAGCAACATGAACTATTATTTAATTACTGCTTAATATATAACTCCCTAGGAGTCCCTGTTGATTTACAATTCTAGCTTCGTCCTTTCGTTATTAATGAACAATCTAGTCTTTTAATGTGATGTGGTTAAGCCACACCTGTTATTGATAGGGACTTTCCCAAACTAACAAGGCAGATAATCCACTTTAATACCCTAAGCATGTACGCTTCTGAAATGCTTTATTTTCTCAAATATAAAAATGACTCTCTTCACCGTGTAAAAACAAAGCAAAACAAAACCAACTTGTGCGCTAGTGTTACCCGAGCTTATTTCTTTCACTGGTTTAGGATTTGGTGTGCACATTTTTTATTACTCTGCATGTTGACCTTTTCAACTCTCTGGATTCTAGCAATCAATTAAAATCCTCTACTTCTTTCCTCCCCACTTCAGTTTTTATAACAATAGCATGTTGAGTTAAGTATGCATAGTTTTTCTTTTGTTTTTTAATCACGTTCAATTTCTGGATGTGATGAAGCTAGTATCTTTCCCATAGAATTGTTTGTACTACCAGGGAACCACAACTTTAAAATCTGAGAGAAAATAGTAAAACAAATCTGTTATTCATTGTAAAATTATAGGATATTTTCCAATCAAGTTATAAAGTATTATTTCCATTGATTTATTTTATTGGGAAAACAGTAGAGGCAAACAAAAAATCATACAATGTTTGGGTTTAATGCTATTCACATAGTATATTAAAGTTGCACAATCATTGAAAAGATATTGAACTGATTTAAGTAGAATGGGGCTTCTGTCCACACATTAAATATATGAGAATAAGATTATATGATTTTTATTTCCTTCAATATATAATTTGTAAAAATTATATTGAAGAAGTTTCTTATTTATTTAGCTACTGCTTATATTTGCCTTATCCAATTTTGTTGAAGTATTATTCTTAACATATAATAAAATATAGTAGCTTATATTATTCATGCAAATTCTTCAAACAACATTTCACAAAAGATCACATATTAACTTTGAGAATACACATTATGTTTGTGCCTAAATCTAATATAGAGAAGAAAACACTCTATATTATATAGTCGTTACATTTAGTTCAATCATTTTTGGCTTATATTATTTTTAAAGTATTCTTCTTTAATTTTGCTAAATCCATATGCAGCCTGATAAAAAACTTTGGAAATTGTGGTTTCCTCTTAAAAGTAGCCAATTTGCTAATTTGGCTGTTACCAGGAAACAGTTAATATGATGATTCTGGACTGCCTGATTTTTTCTTTTTATACTGTACATTTTTTCCTTCCTGAGAAATAATTGCATCTGCTTAATTTAAGTACATATAAAATAGAAACAAATATGCTACAAATGACAACAATAAAATTTTATGTTAAAAGCTTTCATTCAGAGTTTTTCCAAAGCTAAATCTCTGATCTTTCGTACATATTTTAATATTGGTCTTTGTAGTCATGTAGAGAAATGCATTTTTATCCAATGACTATCATTAATGTAGAACTCTGATTTGTGTAGAGGGAGGGTTTATTTACTATTCATGAGTATACATGCTATTATCTGTTTTGGAATATTTTATTACTTTGGAGCAGAATGTGCATGTATAATTTTGTGAAGGATGCATTTCTTCAACCTGTGTAAATATAGTTCAAATATTGATAATCTTGGAGGAAGAAAGGCTATGGGGCAGCTTCTGAAGTGAAATAGTAGTGATGCCAAATTGAACAATTTGAGCTCTCATGCCAATTAAACAGTTTAACTCCTGATATAAAATTTGATGGCTTGAAATCAAATGTTAAAAAACAGGAGTAGAATTCATCAAATATTGTGAAAGATAAAATTGTGTTTTCAATTGTGCAATACAATAAAATAATGCTTTACTTTTATTATAACTAATGTCTATGTCTCTATTTACCCAAATAAGAGCACACAAATGTTTTGTTTCTTGTGTGCATTCTCAAAAATATTTTTAAAAATTAAAAATTCAATTCTAATGTTTTGAATGTATTCTCAATTAAGCTTCATATAGTTCCTGATATTGCATTAATACTTCTTTTGCTGTTATTTACAAATCTTTTTTCAGGGTAAAAACAAAATTAATAACTAAATAAGCAATAAATAAGAAAAGTAACTGTCTTTATAGCTGATTTAACAAAAAAAATCACCATTCATAATGAGAAACTGGGAGATTTTATGCTGCAGTGCATCATATAGCAAAAACTGCTGATTAAATTCAAGATGTAAACTCCATCAATAATTGAGCTGTAACAAAACATTTTGAAAAGGTGGGTCTTTTTAGTCCAAGATAAGTATCTTAATGTTAATTAATCTGGCTAGGGGATCATGAAATAGAATAATGTACAACACTACATTTGCCATAAACTAATCATCTACTTTAAAGATATTTTTTGTATGATTTATGGGACTTTACACATTTAAAAGAGAGGTGAATAATAAAATTTTTCTGTGAGGATGAATATAAAACTACCTGATGCACAAAAAGTTCAATGTTTAGGTCTTGAGGTAAGAAATTTCCTGCGGATAATTAGTAACATTAATATTTCATTTGCCTCTACCGTTTTTTATTTGTTTTTAAATGAAAGAAACAGACACACCCCAAAATATCACAAGTTATCACAATTCACTTATAACAGACTGCTATTGGCCCTGAGGGCAAAACCCTGGGTAATTTTAATATTAATAACTAAGATGGTTCTAATAAGGAAATTATTAGAGAAGGGCATCAAAACCCCTTATAAAGTAAAATATTCTTCTCTTGTTTCATCCTCTTAGCCAACAATAAACTAACCGACACATACAATTTTAGGAAAGCAGAAAACACTTAAACTAGATCTTGAGTCTATGGAGAAAATTGCATCCACAAAGCTCGTAACAGATTTTGAGTCATTTTTACTCAAGTCAGAAAAACACTTGACATTATTTCCATGTTTTTAAAACAAGTTCAAACTTCTCCATGAGTACCGTTTAAATGATGCAAAGTTTTACCTGAATCAAACATATAACTTGTCTAATTGTCAAAGAAACTTCATGGAACTCATAAAAGTATCCCTGTCATTTCTGCAAAGAGATTTGTGGGCAAAGAGAATTTTGTAATTCAGAAATATTAAATGAACATTTTTTAAAAGTATATTTTTTCACATATGTATAAAATGAATTTGGGTAGCAGCTAAAATAAAATCTTAGATCTTCAAATTTATATTCCTATTTGACAAGTGTTTTAATTTCTATTAAAATAAATCTGTAGTTCTCCTAATTCCTATTTCAATTTGATTTCATACCTAAATTTCCTCTGGACATACACATGAATCGAATATCTACCAGTAAAGGGGTAGTGAGCAGTTTAAGAGGAAACACCCCACCTCAATGAATAGGTGCTTTGCAAATCAACAATTGAAGTTCTTTCTCCTTGTTTTCAGAGAGCAGCGTTCACTGTACATGGCTCTATAAGCTGTTTGCACTAAAGACTCAATCCCAAATCCAAAGGAAAACCATTGAGGTTTACAAACTACTTTTCTTAATCATCAAAAGTACAGGGGTGGTATTCTTGCTTCATTTGTGGGTCCACTCCAACTCCAAACAGATCTGAAACCATTACAACACATGGCAGTTGGTTGATAGTGTGGAAAAACCTCATTTACTGACTGGCCAGACAGTTTTAAAACCTTCAGATTTTTCTAAGTCTAGGTTATTAACTTTCTGACTGTAATCACATCTTCACCATAGGGAGCTTCAAAAGCTTTTCATTTGCATTGAATCAGTTGCCTTCCTCCCTGTCTTTTTTTCCCCCTGGAAATAAGCTTAAATAATTCAACAAACTACACACATGGCTAGTGATTATTGAACCATTCTGAAACACTCGAGGCAAATGGACCATTATGTGGTGGGAATTAAAACTTTCCTCCCAGTCGCTGGGAGGGTACATATTCATATATAGCAAATATATTTGTCTCAAGCATTTCTTCTGTACTCCCCATTCTCCTAAAACAATGTGGAAAAACACCTCCAATTTTGCCATCACTTTTATTTACCAGTGCTATTTCGGGAGGTTATTAGGTCAGATAAAGAGCCCTTTGGTATGCATATTTATCCAACACTTCTTCAAGTGTGGAGACTAAGTTAACGCAAAAAAAAAAATACAGTACTTTTTATAGACACACTACAGATAAGTAACAAATTATATTAGTCATTCTACATTTTATAATACTTTCATCACAGTAGAATTAAGCATGTTTGGCTACTTAACGTAGCCTTCACTATAAACATTTATATTTGGTAAGGTCAGTGTAAAAAAGTGTTTATGGATATTTTACATTCACAGCCACACAAACTTTTGAATTATCCCAAATCGGAAGGAATATTTTCTCATTTGGATTGCCATCTGATAGCTGTTTCATGATAGACGTTTCATGATTGAAGATAAAACCCTCAAGCTTTGTCAGCCTAAGCTAGAGGCTAGGATTTTATGCTAGATTTTAACAAAAAAAATTATGAACTTCGAAAAACATCAAGAATTTTTTAATGAAACAGTGCTTTTATTTCTCCCAGCAGATTGTAGTAAAAAAAAAAATCAAAGAATAAAGGGCAGAAAATTATATATATTTCATAACAATTAATTGTCAATGTAAGATATCATGGAATATTGAGTAATTGTCACTGACTGTGGAGTGGAAAATTTATTAGGAACAGTTATATTTTTTTCTCTAAACTTAACTTTGAAGTCTTAAAAATGATTAATACTACATTGCGTAAGACTAATTTAAAATTTTTTATTAAAGTATCAGCTAGCAGATACTGTGTGTGTCTTAACATTCACTGAAGTTAAGGATTTGCCTGCTAACAATTTCATAGTAGTATTTTGTCATTGCATAGATAGATATAACTTCCATTTTGTGATTTATTTTAGTATTTATATAACTCTGTAGGTGCTTTCTAACAGTGTACAACCTTTATCAAATTTAAGATATATTTTTCTAAATTATGACCTATAGGAAAATAGATGTAAATGATATCACAAACCTTGTGTTCAATTAACACAATGCCATATATGCTTCGTGAAATTTGACTGGCTCTTGTCTATTGATGCAGGGAAAAAAAAGTTTTCCCTGATTGGAAAAAAAAAAGAGATTTTGAGGGTATGAGTATTTTACAACTAATATTGTTTAGAATTGCTGGGTTGTGGTGACAATAAAAAGTAGACCAACTTTAAATATACATATATGTATACATATGGATGCAACACAATAGACTCTTGTGTGTAATGAGTGATCAGTGACACCATTTGTTGTTCTGGTTCTTATATCTTTGATTCTCTGCATACCTTTCTCCTAATTCTCTACCACAGTATGGCTTATAACCAGCTCTTAATAAATATTTGCTGGTGAATGAACTTACTTGATGTATTTCTTCTAGGTACATACAACCATCGAAAGCAGTTCACAGCAATTTATAATTTTATTTAATATGTTTTAATAATTGTGTTTATTTGAATATAGATTTGTATTATGTTTTTATTCTTTGTATGCCTTTGGTACTTTCTCACTGTGTTTGCTAATGATTCTTGACAATTGCTCCAACAGCTGGAGCATCCAACTACTATGGCATTACTATATACATCCAAGGCAGAGGTTCTTGAACTTCTTTGGTAGGGGTGGTGGTGAGAGGTGGGTTATTGACTGCTTTGAGAATCTGACTTTAATTATGCATCCTCTTCCTCAAAAATATACATGACCAAAACATTTTACATGAACTCGTCAGGGTTCCCAGACCCAGTGAAATCTATTTACATTCATGTAACCCAAATTAAGAACATTTAATCTAAGGGGAGTTGTACTCTTGAATCACTGATTTAAGACAAGCAGTACAACACTATCAACTCTGATGGACAAGATCAGGAATGGGCAAACTATGGCCCTCAAGCCAAATCTAGCTGCCATCCATTTTTATAAATAAAGTTTTATTGGAATACAGGCTTACCCATTCATTTATATATTATCTCTGGATGTTTTTGTGCTACAACTGTATTGTTGAGTAGTTGCAAAAAAGACCATATGGCTAAAGCCTACAATAATTATTATGTGGTCCTTTTTAGAATATAGTTTTCCAAACACTGGACTAACTATGTGATATAAATACGGTGAATTTTTCACATTCTTCAAAAAGCTAAAACTCTGAGATTATATGAATTAATGACATAACCAGGTATCTACAAAACTCCAGTTATTTTTATTTTATAAAAGTAAAAAAACAATGATAATAGTATAAAGGTACCAGTCTATGGGGGACATCAAGAGAACTTCATACAGTTTTGACTATTACATTTTAATAGCATTATTAACTTATTAGTGTAGTATTTTGTTTTGTTTCCCTGGGAGTGAGATCAAGATGATGAGAATATACAAAACAATGAATTTAGAAGAAACAGTTGAACGAGGATGTTTAGCCTGGAAAAGAAGAGATAGGAGGGTAGTGGAGGGAGGTAGAGGAAGATAATAGCTGTTCTCAAATATTAGAGTGATTTTTGAGAAAGATGGAGTTTAATTCATGTTACCCCCAAAGCGGGTGGTGTGCAGGTAAACTGTTTGTTTGAAGGAAAAACAGTCCTGATTTATAGTATTTGTTGATTTTTGTGGTACAAATGTTTCCAAGGCTGATTTCAAGCTACCAATATGAAGTTATTGCATGGAGAGCTGAGAAGAGGTGCACACAATTGTCTCTTCTAAGCACATCAAGGCCAGCTTCAGCTCACCACTGCCACAACACGACAGAGTGAGACATATGGCTTGAAACTTTTCTATGCAGAGAAAATATGATTGGAACTGGATTTCCTCAGATGATCATAAGTTCCTTTTCTGAGAACGTATTTAACAGAGACTCCATATGTACTTGATGAGTTCACTAAGTAACTAAAAACATATAAGAAGAATTTTTAAAAATCCTATATAATGGTTTATAATTTTGTGATGTTTGAAAATGAGTTAAATGTATTTTTAAGTATTTCTGCCATTTTCTTTCTAACATAAGTTTCAGATATTATACTCATGGAGATATATTTCAAGAAAAGTCTGTACAATATTAATTTGATAATAGGCTTTCTAAGCATAGGTATATGCAAACTTGCCAAAAAAAACCCCATGAGTTTTACATATATCTTTCTATTAACTTCCTATTTTATCTCAAGTTGGCTCCTCTTCCAGGTATTAAAATTTTATTTATTTCCTTTTGTTGCAAGCATATTTTTTGATAAGGAAGGTATTCTTTGTAAAAACAAGGTAGATAACTGGAGGTGACAATTAATGCTTATTTGCCTATAGCTTCCTAGGGGAAAATATCTCAGGAAACTCCTGAGACATCTGTGAGACATGACATGAGAGTGCCTAAACACATCATTGGTATATAGAAGAATTAATTTTTTAAGTGGCTGAAGAAAAATGGCTTAAGATCAATTTCCTGTCACAAACCCTATTTTATGAGATGAAAAACAAACCAACAATCTTAAAAAATCTATTTCTTACCAAGCTGAAATACTAAAAGTGAGGGCAAGTCTAGGCTAACTCTGGTGATGTCTACCCAACAGCCAGTTCCTACACTTTCAGAACTGCAGTTTTATTGAGGTAGTCTTATATGTTGGAAGGATCTGGGCTTCCATACAACCTTAGGGGGAAAGTGTTAGTAGCAATCTCCTTGTTAAAGAATACTTAAAAAGTAGGTATGTAATATAATTTAAGGCAATGGACAATGGGAAAAATCTGCTTTTGGTGTTCTGGGAAAGGAACAAAGAGACATTCTCTTTTCAGGTGTTCAAACGGATAAATATGAGATTCTTTGGGCTGATCCAGTCATAATATGATTATGAAGGGTCAAGACAAGAGCCAACATTCCTAGGGTGGCAAAGAAAAAAGATCAAAAGAAACTGGATGCTGAATGATGCTGTTGAATCACTGGTTAAACCATTCCTGGAACCATGCTGCTTCTGAACTTCTTTTTATGTAAAATTAAAATGAAGGTGACATAAAGACTTTTATAGACAAACAAAAGTTGAGAAAATTCATTAATAGTAGACCTACATTACAAAAAATATCAGAGAAAGTCCTGCAGGCAGGAATATGATACCAGCTGGAAATTTAGATCTATACAAGAAATGAAAATTTCTGCACTAGTAAAACAAGAGTAAATAGATGATTATTGTTTTTAATTTCTGTAAAAGATAATTTAAGTCTTTCTAAAGCAAAATAGTAAGAATACATTGTTTGCTTTATAAGATATGTAGAAATAAGATCTATGACAATAATACTAAAGGATGGGAGGGAAGAAATTAAAGGATACTTTTAGGTTCTTATACTACATGTGAAGTGGAATACTATTATTTGAAGATAGGCTTTGATAAGGTAAAGGTGTATATTGCATATAACTAATAAGCTGATTATGTAGATAAAATTAAATCATTTAAAAATGATCAAGTGACACAAATGAAGAAGAAAAAGAAGAAAGGAGGAACAAAAAAATCAGACAAGTAGGGAACAACTTGCAAGATGGTAGATCAAAATCCAACAATTCCATTAAATATACGTGGTGTAAACACTCTAATTGAAAGGCAAAGATTAATAGATTTGATAGAACAGCAAGACCCACCTATGTATTGTCTATAATAAATCCACTTTAAATCAAAAGACATGGATAGGTTAAAAATAAAAGGATAGAAATAAGGTATATCATGCAAATTCTAATAAAAAGAAAATTGGAGTAGCTGTATTAATATTAGACAGAGTAGAAATTATAAAAGGAATATTAACAGGTATAAAGAGAAACTTGACATAATGATAAAGGATAAATTCATTTAAAATAGCATTTCCAAATGTGTATTTACTTAACAATAGGTTTCTGACTTTGAACTTGATATGTACTAAGAACAAACCTGTTTGGGAGATAGTTCTATACATACTTGTTTCAAAAATATTATTTATTCTTTAAGAAATATTCATATCATTTTATACATCCAGTAACATAGGTAACTTTCTTAGTTTATGACTGGTGAAATATATCTCTAAGATAAGAAATAATATGAATAGCCATTGAGAGTTCTTTCTCCTCTAGTTCTTTGGCAGTTTGACAACTTTGAGAGCAGAAAGTGTTCAGGGTCATATCTTTCAGAATATTTGAGTGCACAGGTGAGTCTTGAATTTGCTTCTTAGAATATTGAATCTGAAAACCTAGACAAACAGAAGAAAATTCACTCTGCAAAATATGGCAATTTAGTGGATCAATCTTATTCAACAATACAGATCTCTGTTTGGTAGGCATTAGGTTTGGCAGGATTTCTTTATCCTACACATTATTTCTCTTACTCAAATTAGTATTTTAATTTTAGCTTGAAAGACTGCTCATGCAGTTTCATAAAGCAGAGTTAATCAGATTAAAAGTAAAAATCAATGTGGTTAATGCCGTTCGTGTTTTATTACTAAAACACATTTCCACTGGTCTAAGTTAATTTCTGCAATTTTAGTTTTTGCTATTATATGTTCAATTATGTTTTGTTACAGACCCAAATTTTAATACTAAGATGCCTTTAAATTTTCACACATCAGAATATAGTTCTTCTTTTTAAAAATCCCATAATTAAAACATCATTTTTGCAAATATTTTCATGTGCCTTTAAATTGTGCTCCTTATAACTATAAAAGATTAAGCAATTTGTTTTAAATTGATCAACATCTGAACATTAATTTTCATAGAAAGACAATTTCAAAATACCATAATTTTCACAATATGTCCATATATACTCTATTAAAGGGTAATCACTGTTTCAAAACATAAATTATAAATAAACGTGCATAGATATAATTAATTATCTTAGAAAAAAGATTACATTTCTTTTCAAAACCAAATGTGAAGGATATCATGTGAGAAATTTTAACTCATTTAGTCATTAAACATATGTTGATTGAGTTTGTTCTAGCTAATGTTCTCAACACTGGGAATACCCAAGGGTATAAAATCTCAAATTTATCTCTGCCCTAAGCTGCTCAGTAGAAGAAATAGAAATATGTACTTCATAGCACAGAAAAAATTCAGGTTTGAAAGTACTATAAAAAAATTAGAGTGGTGCAGAGTGCACCTAAAAGTAAGAGTTAGTCTGTGGAAGTAATACTTAATCTAAGATCCAAAGAATGATTTAGAATTAATAGAAGAGAGGAAAGAAAGGTTCAGGAATAGATACAGGTATACAAAGTCCTTGTGGCAAGGAGCATGCTAAATAAAAGAGATCAAAAGAAAATCATTTTAACTGAAATGCAGGGAGTGAAGAAAATCTGGTAGAAGATACAGCTGGAGAGAGAGACAGAGATAGACCATGCTAGTTACTGTAGTCTCTGCAAAAACATATTTACTTGTTTTCATATCAAGAGCAATGGGAAACAAAAATAGAGTTTAATATAGAGAACAAAATGATCAAAATTCTGTTTGAGAAGATCCCTCTGGCATTAGAGAATGGAATGGAGATGGATCAGAATTCATTTTGGTGCTGCCTGGCAATTGGGATATGCAGAATTCTAAGATGGTCCCTAAGTCCCCCATTCCATTCCCTATGTATAGACTCTAGATAACCCCCCCATCCCCTTTGAATAGGAATAAGATTCATGAATATGATGGGATTTCACTTCCATCTTTGGGCTGTGTTATATGGCAAAGGTGAAGGAATTTAGAAGATGTAATTAAGGACTTTGAGACCAACAAAAGAGTGATTATTCTGGGCCTGAAGTAATCAAGTGAGTCTTTTAAAAAGGGTTCAGTCTTTTTCTAAAAGAAGATATTCAAAACAGGAGAGATTGTCCTGCCAGCGTTGAAGAAACAAACATCCATATTACAAACTGCCTATGAAGACAGCCACATAAAAGGACTTGAGGGCAGGCTCTGAGGACTGAGAGAACTCCCTGGAAAATAGCAACGAAGAGAACAGAGTCCTCATTTTCATAGCTGCAAGGAACTGAATTCTGCCAACAATCTGAATAAGCTTGGAAGAAGACCCTGAGCTCCAGACGAGAAAGCAGCCCGACCAATCCTCTGATGTAAACTTTGTGAGACAGCAGGCAGAGGACCCTGTTTGAACTTCTGATCTACAGAAAATGTAAGGTAATAAATACCTATTGTTTAAGCTGCTAGTTGTGGTAATAATATGTTACACATCATAGAAAACTAATACAGCAATTCTTACAAAAAACCAAGTAAATGATGGTGGTAGCATGGCCTAAGATGATGGTGGCAGAGTTGGAGAGAATTAGACATGTTTGGGAGAGATTCAGGAAGTAGAATCATTAGCACTTGGCAGAATATTGGGTATGAAGGAGGGGGAGGGGTGGTAAGGTTTCCTCCCAACTCTCTATTAATAGTTTGGTCACCTAGATCCATGACCTACCAATGGCTGAGATAAGGACCACCAAAAGAGTGGTTCAGTGGCTGATGGCAGGTTTGGATTTCAGCAGCATTTTAAGGGTAAGGTGGTTTTGAAATATTCCAGAATAAATGTTTCATAGTGGATATTAGAATTAAATGTTTGGCCCAGAGTTAAGTATGAATAAGGTTAAAAAAAGAAAAAGCAGGAGATTTAAGAAAACAGAAATTTTGAAATTGTTGAGGAATTTGAGTTGACTGAAGAAAGGTGGTAGAATTGATAGTAATTTAAACATATTTGAGATTAGTGATTCAAAATTTATGGTGGAACTAATAAGTCTGTTTGAAGACTTGCAACTTGTAGCTGTTTCATGCAAGCTCTGGGAAAGTGGACAGGGGGCTCATTCTCCAGGGAAATTGTGCCAGATCAGATAAAAGGACAGCAGAGGATAGGTGCTTAGGGCATTGGGGTCACTGTAATGACCCTATTAGCTATAGACTTTTATGAATAGAGAGAAAAAGTTAAGAAACCAGACAGAAAGAACAAAATAATCTGTTGGAGAGGTGAGGTTAAGTTATTTAAAGGAAAACAAATAAATATAAGTCAATATAATTAAATAGATAAATATAATAAATACCTTTAAATAAATTTAATGCATAGTTCATTTGGTTTAGAGTTTTGCTATCCATAGCAATCATTTTCTTAGGAAATCCATTATGGAAAAGTGGTGATGCCATATTTAAAGGAAAAAAATTTTAAAATTACTTTATTCTATCGTTTTCCTCGTGAAAATTAAAAAGAGGAAAAAAAGCCAGCCAGATATTAGGTAAAACTGGCAAATTAAAAGGCTTTTTGGCCAAGCCCAGTGGCTCATGCCTGTAACCTCAGCACTTTGAGAGGCTGAGGTAGAACTTTAGTGAATTTGACATCCAGATAACACATAAAATCATAATTAACACATTATTCTTTGAAGTATGGCTATCTGAGTCTGAATATATATACGAGTGGTGTGACCTTAGGCCAATTACTTATCTGAATTTGATTTCATCACTTCTAAAGTAGGGATGATAATGTACTTAGCATAAAACTTGAATGTAACTCTGAAACAAAACTACACATTGTTAAATTTTATTTCCCTTTAACTATATACGCTTCATGTGTTTAGAAAGCAAATAGTAAAATGACACTATGGGATGCTAGCACAAAAGACAGTATATTACATGGAGAATATATTACATAGAATGACTGGCTTAAAGTAACGTAAAAATACCCACATGGCTGGAATTCCCAATTGGCACAGGCATAGTGGGTAAGGACACACATAGTAGGCATTCAATAAATCCTTAGTTAATGAGCAAAGAAGACAACACTGCCAATTATTATTATATAAATAATAACTAGTTAACTTTTAAGCAATTTCCATATTCCATTTAACTATTTGGCACAACATGATTCAGGTATTCTTTAATCCCAAATATGTCCTCCATTACAGTGGGAAACTAAAACAAAATTAACAAAAACAAAGAAAAATAGAATCACTTCTTTCCTTTAATAATTGGCCAGTTAGAAATTGTTCTCTTCTCAGGTTGCATACAGAATAATTAGAGTGTTAGGCAATTTGAGTTGGTTAGACAGTGTGATTGGGTAAATCAGAACAATAATTCACAGGGCACAAGGGCTACCAAATTAGTTATTCAGCAAATGCTCCTTTTATGGCACCCATGGGGCCTGAATTTTCAATTTTTTATTTATTTTCCATGTGCACCTGTTTAGCTGTTAGATTTCTTTCCTCCCCTGTTACAGCCTCTTGTTCCATATCTTGAGAAGTGCACACACAGCGATATTGTAAATTAAACAAGTGCAGGGGAGAGGGGGGAAGGAGGAGTTCTCAAGAGAGGAAAAGGTGAAAGGGACACTAGAGATCAAAGACATAAAGCGATTTTTACTTTACATTACCATAAAAGACAATCCCTTCAGAAAATATGCCATTTTTGTAAATAGATCCTGGCAAGTTTTACTTTGCCATAGTATCTTATTTATTTTTTTAATATAGAGTTTAACATGTGCTTATTTTTGAGGGAGATGTGCAGTGTTAATGTATTTCACTGTCCTCCAAATGTCTTGCAATAACTTTCCCTATGCCATGAGCAATTCACTGCACTCTAACACATGACATTTGCATTGTAAGGTTAGCTTATGGTATGCCATTGGTTAATTTTTTCCCCCTCTGAAATCAACACACAGACTTAAGAGAGAAATTATCTTGATCTGTTTTGTGCAGAACAATTTTGGCATAAACAGTGTACTTCCTGTTGACCTCGAAGAATCCCAACCCAAGAAATCTGGACAACAGAAAAGTGAAATCAGGCTACTAGTCAATCAGAGCCTAATTAGGATATAAGTGGAAAATACAAATCTAGAAATATTGACCAGGTTGATTGTCCTGGAATTCCTTAAAATTTTTATTTCTCTGAGCCACATTCCATAGTCTAATAATTTGTCACTCAGAAGTTGCATTTCTCCCCTTTCTATTTTTTCCTCTGGGCACAATGGAAAATAAGCTTTAATTAACATTTTATTTAAAGGCCTGAGAACCTTGAACAAGTCATAAATAATCAAGCAAATAACATCATACCAAAAAGTTTTTCCATGTTCACATATGGCATTAAGGCATTTAGGATTGAATAAAATATAATTGGCAATTAATCATTTAGATGACCACTTAAAATGATATTAACGTTTCCTTTACTTAGTTCATAGTGTTGAGTTGACTTGACACCATGTTTATCTAGGATCAGATTTGTATTTACACTTTATACTTAACTAGAATTTTTTAATGTCATTGAATTATATGCTTAAATTTTATCAGAAGTAAGTTGTCTTAATAAAGCAGAGTTTTTTAATTAGTTGGTTTTTTGTTTTAAATTATATATTCTATTCTACCACACATTTCTTGTGTTATCTTTATTAGAGGAGTAGGTCACAAGATTTTCTGAAAACAAAGCACATGCATTGTTTGGTCTAAATTTGCAATTTACTTTTAGTGATTTTTTAAAAGAAATTATGCCTTCTATTTTACTAAAAACTGAAAGCTTTTATTCATACCCATATTTTATTTTCAAAATACTTGATCAAATAAACACCCCTGTTCTGGCCATTAAAGTTAATGTTAATGTAAATTTGTAGCACTTTCTGAGAATTTGGCAACTCTCTTTAAAAAGTAAGGCTCCAAACAGGTAATGATTGTGTCTGCTTCATCTAATAATGACAAAAACTCTCTGACTAAAAGGTTTTAAAGGATTGATTCAACACAGTTCTTGGCACATAAGTACTAACTTAACGATTGTAGTAATTAGCAGATTTTAATTGCTGTGGCCTCGTGGATTGATAGGAAGCATAATTTTAAAGTCATGCTTTAAACGAAAGAAGAAAGGTTTCCTAATATCCATAATGGATGTTGGAATACCTACCTAGATTCCAAACCCCAATTTCTTCATATGGAAACTGTATAATAGCATACTTACCTCATAGAGTTGTAAGAAGTCAATATGGAAAATCAAATAAAGCAGTTAACTCAGTGCTTGATACATGTAGGTACTCAGATATTGACTATAATCATCACAGCCTTTTTTACATCATATTGCTAAGTTATGCTTCAGTCATTCTTAATATCTGGCCATTAGTTGATTTTTGGAAGCTTTTTCGTATTTCCTTCTTTAGCCAATTGAAAGGGAAATGTTATTTGTCAATCTGATCTCTGAGACAGAGTAATTACTTACTCTGGAAGTAATTTTCTCCCCATAATTCAGCCAATGGCCTAAAACAATTCAGCTGTGTTTTGTCTCGACACCTAAATTTTGGGAGAGAATAGTACTTTCAAGATAAACAGTTTCTTGTTTGTGATGAAAATTCATATCCAAAATATCCTTGTTGCTCCATAGGTGAGCCTAAAGAGACAGCAAGTGGGCGTACCAGGCAGCCGCTTTACCAAGCAATCAGCTTGCATGAGGCATGAGGCAGCATGTGTAGTGGTTAAGGGATCAAGTGACTGCAGGGATAAATTCACATCTTCATTCTAACTACTTGTGTTACCATTTTAACGGAAGTGAGGTTCTATACTTTAAAAAATACTACTTTGGAAACCAAACAGAGTAATTAGGTTAATAGGGTTTTGTTTTCTAATTATAAACAGTTAGAAAAAAAAAACCTGTCATATATGTCATAATGAGCTGCTTTAGAAATTCAAAGAACTCATTGAAAAAGAGCTTTTATATAATAAATATCCAACTTTCCAGAATGTCAGATATTGAAACCAATAGACCTTACAAGCAACAACTATATTAAGCCTTTCAATTGTGAAAGATGTTTTACAAATATTTTTTTAAATGATAGCATATTTAACTGATGACTTCACATTTGAAAACATGAAATAGACTTATAAAAATGTGATTTTTTAATAAAATGCTACATAAGTAAATGTATTATGCTCACTAACTTTTCCACAATTTTTTGATTAGTATTAGAAATAAGATAGGATTTGATACTCTTCTTTTGCTGAATACCAAACAAGGTATTACTTTCTATTTGTAGTGGTATACATTTTTAATAATATACAACATGGTCACACTATCAATAGTTTGGAAAATTCCTCTAAAGCCATCTTTTCTAATTTTTTTAATGTTCATTAATATGGAAAATGACCATAATCCTGAATTTGCATTTTTTTGTAACATTATCTCACCAGCATCATAGCCACCTAAGCCACACAACAGTACTAAGTATCACACCATTTACAAACTTGTATCCTTAGTATAGATATCAAAAAGAACAAAGATTCATGCAAATATGATACTGATCTTTTAAATAATGGTAGACAGAGTTTATTGCTGAAAACTAAAATATCCAGTTGTTTTGTAGCCAAAATGAAAATGTTTCATAATGACAAAATGTCAGAGCATTTGAGAACAAACAGAGCCCACCATTGAGGACAAATATCCACTATTCTGTAAAGGTAAGAGAGATATTTTTCATAAATATTACTTGTTTAACTTTGAGTCCTGTAATATATAGAACTCAAAATTTCCTCAAGCCACATAATGATATTACAACGCAGTAATCTCTTTAATGTCTGAAGGACTAGAAAACTTGCATTTACGTGGAAGGACAGTTCATCATCTACACGAACTGTCAGCACTACATAGATTCATTTTTTTAAAAGTTAATCTCTGTGCTATGAAAAATAAATAAAACATAACAATCAAACAATGGCAATAACCATGCAAGGCAAAGCAAAATAATAATAATAATAATATAAAACAAAACAGGTTAGGTCAATTGAGCATTTGCCCCAGAATTAGAAGACTCAGGTTTTGGTTTCGGTTCCTATAAACACCGGCTCACCACTTGATGCATGGAATTGGACTGGATCATCACTATAGGTTTTCCAGTAATACTTGTCTTTGATTTTATTGAAGAAAGGAAAGAAGGAAAGAAGGAGAGGAAGAAAGGAAAGAATGGAGGAGGGGGGAGAGAGAGAGAATGAGAGAGAGAAAAAAAATATTGAAGGTCAAAATACCAGAATATTTGGTTATAGGCCAGAGCATCGAGAGTCTTTGGGCTATCAAAAGCAAACAGAAACAAAATAAAATATACAAAAAGAGCAAAACAATACAACAACCACCAGTTTCTAATAAAAGCCACAAGAACAACCCCCTACCCTGCCCCCAAACAATGACATATGCGGGAGAAAAGAGTTAAAGTGCATGATTTTTTAAAAGTTGATAAATTATTCATTTGAAATTTTTGTTGTTTTCATTAGAAACTGATAGAGAGTGATATGTGTTTCTGGGTGGATCTTTGGCTTGATTATTATAAGACATATATTTTAATAATATGTTCTATTTAAACAACATGATGTTAAAGATATTTCATGGAGTTTTATAGTCCCAGGTTAAAACACTGTATATCTAATTTCAGTGGGTCTTGGATGTCTTGGGGATAGAATCGGGATCTTACTGTCCACCCCCAGAAGCAGTGGGTTAACCTATTGAGAAAATATATGAGAGAAAGCTCAGCACAATACTAAGCTTGGCTCAAAGCAGGCTCTTAATAAATATTAACACTCCATTAGCCCCACTACCATTTCTAAAAGCTGACAATAAAGCAATCTGGAAATTTAATCATCTACAAAATGTTTTTAACCTAGATAAATTATGTGAAATTCATTAACTTAAATTTCATCTATGTTACGTGATTCTGGAGCATTATTTAATGTGAAATATAACTAATGAAAATATTCATTACTTTCAAAGAAAGCGAATAAAGAAAGGCATGGAACTGTAGAAATGCATAATTTCCAGGTATACAGAGTATGACCAAAGAGAGAAGATACCCTATACAACAAGAAAAAAAAAATCTGCATTACTTAATAGAGCAGGGAACCAATTAAGAACAGTCCCCTATCCGGTTTAATTAGGCTAACTACAGGTAAGGGAATCCTATGGTACAGGGAGGAGCATTAGGTGGTGAATTCTCACTGTATCTCTTTCATCTATGACCCCTCCACTGTGACAATGTTAAAGATATGTAGTGCTTGACTTTCACCTAGGTTTGCCCTTTTAATGTGGAATTTAAATGAATTAACATGTTCACATTACTAGAAAGTGAGCTCCAGGAATACCCCGATGCTGTAAAGGAAATAACAAATTATTTGTTCTCCTAATTATTTTTCCAGATTACCACTGGATTACAGCACATTGACATCTAATTTCAGCTTTATTACATTGGCATCTAGCAAAAATTTTATGCTGTGTTCATGAAAAAAGGATATTCTACACATTAATCAGGCAGTGTCAAGAACTAAGCGTTAAAATACTGCTGAATATGAAATCAGAAGGTGGAAAGAATAACTTTATTTTTCTTTTCTTTGTGGTTGTTTAGCTTGCAACTGTGACATTAATTTGCTCAATTTTCAGGGTCTTGAAAAGATGCACTTGATAAAAACTGGATCTTCTTTTTTTCTTCCCCTCCTCACATATTGATTTTAGTATAAATAATTAAGTAATAATAAAAATCCAAAAGGCAGCAGGAAACTAAAATATAAAAGAAAATACTCTAGACTGATAAAAACACATATATGTACATGAATGCAAAATATAAAAGAACTAACTCTGCAAATTCAACTCAATTTGTTTAAATGAAGAGTTGGTTAGGCTAGAAGATTGGTTATTTTACCTGAAATAAGTAGAGATGCTACTGTCAAGCAAATGCATGAAAACTTAATATTTGGGAAGACTGCACTATTTAGTAGTTTCAATTTACAGTAAAGTTCTTAATTCATGTATTGTTTTTCTATTTATTTTTAAAGAATTGATTTGGCCATCTTTAATGTGACACATTTTAATAAGAGGAAACTCTTTTATAGATCTCTGAGTAAAGTGTTGAAGTTACTGAGAATCCATGGGCAGAAAAACAAGACACTGTAGGAACCAAAGAGATTTTACTGAGGAAAATAACTGCAAAATCAATGTGAAATGTGCAAAACTCTTAGGTCATGTTCTTGCTGACACTTTGCTCTTTAAGCAATATTTAGTCCCTTTCCTCAGTGCATACAGCTGAAAAACAGAAATAATCAACTATATATAAACACTATTAGGAGAAATAATTATTGCAAATTAATGTTAAACAATATCCCAAATCATCCTCTTTAAATGTATCTATAATTAATTCCTTATAGTAACCCACCTACCTATCTCCTTAAACATCTCTTTACTTTTTGTGACTATGAAAAAGATTATATTAATGCCAGCAAAGACAGAGAAGAATATATCTTAGAATAAGGGATCATGTAAGTTAAAGCAGAGGAAGGCAAGAAGTATCAAACCTGCTCATTGGCTTCTGAATGTTCGTTTTCATCCGGCCATATAAAGTAACATTCTCTTGTGTACTTTTTTCCTTTATCTACACCACTTCAATAAGCCCTGCTTTCCATAGCAGTTAGTATTTCATGGGTTAAATAGTTTCTTTCACTGATTTCAGAATGAAAAACACATTTAGAATTAAATTTTCTGATTTCTGCCTAAATATAAATGTAATTTCAATATCAAGGCAATAGGGATTATAATTTTATAATCTCTCAAGTATTCTGGGATCTCAGCATCTGAAATAACTTTGTATCTGACAGTACAATAGTGAATGATATTCCATGACTAGATATTAAACATAATTTAATAGTTATTACTGTGTGTAGGTATATTTCAAAGATGTTCATTTAAAGAAAATTTAGCTTTTTATTTTACTTTGCATGAGAAGAACAATATTACTCAAATAATATTTATTTAGCACCTTCTCTGTGCACTTACAATATACTGGACACTTTGGAAGAATGCAAAAAAAAAAAAATTAAGACATATTTGATTTTCCCAAGAAGAAACAGTTTGCCCCGGATCCCAAGAGTGATCCGGGGCAAACTCAAGACCAGGATTTGTGTGATTTGACTCATAGTGAATAGTAAGGTCTCTGGATTTATCTATAGTGAATACCAAATTAGAAATCTGAAATATATTCTACCCCAGATGCAATTGTTCGATTTACTCATCTAATGCAAATTATTGGAAGATCTCCAGTAGTAAACTATATTTTACATCATTTTGAGTACTTACATATCTAAATCTTAGCAACATGGGTTGGGAATTTATATTGGAAGAAAACAGTAACACAACAACATAAACTAAATTTCATAGAAAAAGTGATTAAGAGATTTTCTTAAAATAATGTAACTATTGGTAACACAATAGTTTAAATGGTATAGTGTGAAATTTAGAAGTATGGTTGTGCATCAGAAACACACAAAACAAAAAGTAAAAGTTAATTTATGAAATAAAAAGAGAAAGAAAAATGTATTACTAGTTAATTCTACCGTCCTACTGCAGGGAAACATTTCAAACATATCATCATCTATATTGTGTCATCATAATAGGCCTTTCAGATTTTAATAAAAATGACTCAGAGGCATATAAACAACATTCAACATTTACGGAGTGTGGCAAATCAGATTGTATTCCTTTTGAAAAAAGGCTTTATGACGCAGTTGTTTATTCAGCAAAACAAAACTGTTTCCTGTGTCCCTTAACAAGCCTGGCTTTGTGCTACATAGACTTCTGCAGGGCTGACTCCTGTTTGGAACCATTTCACACTAATTAGAAATAAGAGAAAAGGTGGTGTTCATAAGTGCCACAGCTCTGGGCCTCTTTGAACAGCTCTCTCCCAAAATTAACTCGGTTGTAGCCCTGCGTGAATAATAGCTTTGTGGCAACAGTTTAGAGAAATATATTGTTAATAATTGCCATCTTGCTGAGCAAAATGCTGGAGCAAATTTTACATAACAGCACAAGACAAAATAAACAGGTGAGTTTGTGAGGCTTTGAAAGACACAGTTTGCAGTACAGTTTTGTTTCTAAGACTCCTTTCATAATGATTTTGAAAAACGTAAACAAGTAAGAAGAAAAAATCAGTGGTAATGAAAAAAAGATTGCTTAATTTTTTAAAATTACATTTAAGATATTAATTGTTTGTATTAATAGCAATCCTATAGATGGAGTTCATTATAAAAAAGCAGTTTCTTTTTCAAATAACACGGAGGAAGCAAAATTATTACATTTTAGTTTGATGCAAATAAATTAGTAAAACAAAAGTAGATGGTACTTACAGTTAATAAGAAGCAGAAATTTTGCGAAGTTTCTGAAGTGAAATATGCCTTATGATGCACATATGTTCACACATAAAACAGAGACAGAAAGGAAAGGGTACACCAAAAAACAATTTTTTGAGAAAGGAAATGTAGTAATGGAATCTAGGGCTTGACCTAGTATCTAGAAAATATCAGATAAAGGCAAAAAAGAATTACAGTCAAGATGCCACTCTTTGAAATAACTAAGTTATCCATTCACATATTGTTTTCCCATATGAGGCCAGGTTTCTAAAGATTATTGTTTGGGCCTATATACTTTATTCCATGCCCAAACATCTCTTCCCCTAAAAACAAAGATCTATAAAAGAAATGAAAATTGACAATATGATTAGAAAACCTGCATGACAGCTTTAAACTAAAAGTCATATTTAGTACAAATTTACCTTCTAATCCAAGGCATGGCAAAGGGAGAAGTTAGTTCTGATTGTTAAATCAACCTTGAAGCTGAATGAGATCAATAGTATAGATACGCTGTTTGCCACAGAATCTTTCATCCATTTAATCAAATAACTTTTTTTAATGGCAATCAGATTCCAGATTTTCAATATACAAAAATGAATAAGCAGACTGTACTCCCTGCCTTCAAGCAGCAGATACTCTTTGTATAAAGAAAAAAAAATAGACAATGGCTAATTTGTACAATAAGCTCTGGGAGTGCAAAGGACATTAGTTCTTCTGGAAGTGAATGGAAGACAGAAGGGGGTTAAGAAAAGTTTTGTAAAGAATGTAAAAGGTTGAGATAGGAATTAAGATATAAGAGAGGTATTCATTGTTAAAAAAAAAAAAAGTATAGAAATCCAAAGGTTATTTCAAAAATGGACTTATTCCCTAATAAATTTCAACAAAAGAATGAGATGAGTAGAACATTCTAAATGAACCAGACACAAAAGAATGCCTTGAAAATGAAGTAGTAATTTTTTTCACATTTTATTTCATGCTGTATTCATTAGTAAATAACAAATTCAATTTAGCAGATAGTTATTGATGACCTATTCAATGCTTTATACTCTAGGAAAGCGTATACAAATGCATTGGAAATCACACTTAGAAAGCTTACACCAAAATGCACGTGAAATAGAGGAAGATTTAAAAGACTTGGAAAAGTGCAAATGAAGGAAATTTTTATTTTGGCTAGAGATTGAGGTAATATTAAGAAAAGGATACATGGGGGTGCATGGAAATATTCTTGCAGGTATAGAAAGATATCACAGTTTGAGGTCAGTAATGAGAAAAGAAAATAAGGTATGAATTATTAAACTAACCTGCATGAGGGGGAAGGTGCATTAAAACAATAGCATTCAGGAGGTTTCACCTCAGAGATTCTAATTTATTTTGCCTAAGCTGAAGTCATAGCATTAGTGTGTGTGTGTTTGTGTGTGTGTGTGTGTGTGTGTGTTTCTTAAATCTTCCATGTGATATTAATGGGTAACCAAGAACAAGTCAACTGTAATTGTTATGCGACCAATCCTAAAAATTTTAAGAGAAAATCTATTTCCCTAAAACAATGCATGTATAAAATTTAAAATAAGTTTATTGAATATAAACACACTGGAAAATCACAAGCATTATTACTACTCCATTAAGATTTTAAAATATTATATATAAGATATTAATATGACAAAAACATTCTTTTTTGAAGGTGAGTCTCTTAATTTCTTTTTTTCTGTGAAATTAATACCTTAAATAGCGCATTTACAATAAACACTGCTTAGAACTTAATAGTATCAAAGTAACTTTAACAAACAACTTTTTAAAGGGAAGAACATTTTCCATTAGCACATTTGAGCCTAATTTTCATTGGAAATTGCGATTATGCTGGTAAGTTACTTGAATTGATGGATTTCAACCCAATTAAATGCTCCTGTTATGAAGCAGGGAATTGGGCCAAATTACAAAAGACTGCTCCAATTCTAAATTTGGGGGTACTAAGAGTTTCCTTCTTCAAGTTCTTGTATGTATATGTGGAGAAGAAACCAAGTTAAGGCCATAATTGAGGTTCATTAACAGAGATTTGCAAATTTAAGGCAAAGAAACACTTATCTTAACCTTAAACCTTAACAGCACATTGCACACTTGTAAAACTAGGTCACAGCTCTTTAAAAGAATCCTATAGGTTTTCCTGCCATTTTAACAAGTCCATAATAATCCCATTCTTAGAATAACAAAAAAGAAAAGTATAGAAAATGCTGGAAGGCAGGTCAGTACATTTTAACACATTAAAACTGTCAAAAAGTGTCTTCCAAACTTAGTACCAGGTTGGTGAAGAGAAGGTCTACATTAGTTAGTGTCCAAAAAGGTAATGCCATTTTTAGGTGTTTGCTAAGCAAGGCAGATTTGCCCAGTTCTAGGTGGGAAAACCGTGAAGGCAGATTGACTGGGTTCAAATCTTGCCTTCTCCCTTACTGAATCTTGGGCAGGATAGTTACTAATCAAGTCTCAGTTTTTTCACCTGTGCTTTGGGATCTGTAAAAGCACCTACTTCACATGCAACAGTTTTATTAAAAATAATATGCAGTGCTCAGCACAAGTCAAGGAATACATATTAGCTGTGACCTTGTAACACGGTATAAAAATAAATAGATTATGTAAAGCTTGTTTTAGGCAAATTTTCATAGGATATGGTTAAATATATATCATGTAATCCTCAAAATAGCATAATTAAATCTTAAAAATATATCAATAGTACAATTTATCTCAGCCTCAAGAAGAAAATTGCATTTTGACCTTATAAATGCAGTGAAAACATAGTATACTGGGACACATTTTTTTAACATTTTTTTTTTTTTTTTTTAGTTTCAGATTACAGGGATACAAATGTATTGGTTACAAGGATTGTTTTTGTACTGCTGAGTCAAAGTTATAAGTATGCCAGTTATCCAGATAGTGTACTTTGTACCCATTAGGTATGATTTCACCCATCCCCTTCTCCCTCCTCCCACCTGCATGATTTCCATTGAGTTTTACTTCTATCTGTACACATGAGTGCTGATCAGTTACTTCCAATTTAATAGTGGATACGTATGATGTTTATTTTTCTATTCCTGTGATACTTCACTTAGGAAGATGGTCTCCAGTTCCACCCAGATTGTTGCAAAATGTATTAATTACTTTTTATGGCTGAGTAGTACTCCAGGGTATACATATAACACATTTTATTAATCCACTCATGAATTGATGGGCACTTGGGTTGATTCCACATCTTTGTGATTGTGAATCATGCTGCAATAAACATTCTAGTGCAAGTGTCTTTTTGACAAAAGGACATTTTTTCCTTTGGGTAAATACCCAGCAGTGGGATTTCTGGATCAAATAGTAGGTAGGTAGGTCTACTTTTAGTTCTTTGGGAAATCTCCATACTATTTTCTATAGATATTGCACTAGTTTGCAGTCCCACAGACAGTGTATAAGTTTCTCTCTGCATGCACACCAGCATTTATTTTTTCAGACTTTTTGATAAAAGCTATTCTCACTGAGGTTAAGTGATATCTCATTGCATTTTGATTTGCATTTCTCTGATGATTAGTGATGTTGAGCATTTTTTCATATTTCTTGGCCATTAGTATATCTTCTTTTGAAAAGCTTCTGTTCATGTCTTTTGCCCACTTTTTAATGGAGTTGTTTGATTTTTTTCTTGCTGATTTGCTTGAGTTCTTTGTAGTCTGGTCAAGCTGAGAATCAAATCAAAGGCTCAATACCTTTCACAATAGCTCAAAGAAAATAAAATACCTAGGAATACATTTAACCAAGGAGGTGAAAGATCTCTACAAAAAGAACTATGAATCACATAGTTGCAGAAAGGAAATTGCAGATATAAACAAATGGAAAAACAGATCATGCTCATGGGTTGGCAGAGTCACAATTATTAAAATGTCCATATCACCCAAAGTGATTTATAGATTCAAAATACCAAATGTCATTTTCTGCAGATCTAAAAAAAAATAATTCTATGCTTCATTTGGAACCAGAAAAATACCCAAATAGCCAAAGCAATCTTAAGCCAAAGGAACAAATCCAGAGGTATCACGTTACCAGACTTTAAGCTATACTACAAGACTATAGTAACAAAAACAGCATGGAACTGGCACAAAAATAGAGATATAGACCAATGGAACATAACAGAGAACCGAGATATAAAACCATTCACATATTGCCATTTGATTTTTGATGAAGTAGACAGCAATATACATTCAGGAAAAGAATCCCTATTCAATATGTGGCGCTGGGAAAATTGGATAACACATGTAAAAAATTGAAACAGGATCCAAATCTCTCACCACTCACAAAAATTAATTCAAGATGGATAGCAGACTTAAATCTAAAACCTGAAACCATAAGAATTCTGGAAGAAAATGTTGAAAAAACTCTTATAGATATCAGCCTAGGCAAAGAATTTATGAAAATGACAAAGAAGAAACTAAAGAAACACCTTTTAGTCCAATGATTGCATTTCAACTGTATTTCTAAACTTTTTATGTTGCTAGGTGGATATCCATAAGCACTTTTTGGGCAAGAAAAATAATCTCATCATTTACCCCAAATTCAGACAATCAAAAATAGATTTTTCAATGTTTTTGATGGCTCTTCATGATCCTTTCCCACAATTAGAAATTCTCTTTTATTTTTCTGTTCTGTTATGTTTTCATTTTTCCTCTATACATGATCATGTTAATATTGATAGACAGTAAAGCCTCCACTGTTCTAGAATTAGCTCCTGTATGGATAAATGTAACCACCAATACAGAATTCATTGTACTGTGATTAATGAATGACATTTCAGTTAGCAAAGATCTAGAGAAAACAACATATCTGATTTCAAAAATAAAATATATTAAAATAGTGAGTAAAAATATTTTTCTAAATTTTTTACCATTTTTATAACTTTAAAAAATTTTTTTATTTCATTATATTATGGGGGTACAGATATTGTTAGGGTTACATATATTGCCCCTGCCAACCCTCCCCCCACCCCGATGTGCTAGTGCTTCAAGCATGTCAACCCCCTGGTGGTGCGTGTCACACCCATTATGTAAGTATACACTCTTCTACCCCCCCACCTGCCCTCCACCCGATAAAAGTTTTTTTTGTTTGTTTGTTTGTTTGTTTTTGACAGTTTGGTTACATTGTATTTCTTTGCCTCTCCCTAAGAAGGGTTAGAGGTATTCCCTTCCCTCCCACAATGCTCGCCATAGCCCAAGGATGTGGGTCTCCCCCCAACCCCAACTCCCTGGTGAGTACTACCACCGTTTGAGCACAATAGTTTTAATCAGTCAGAACCAATTTGATGGTGAGTAGATGTGGAGCCCATTTTCCTGGTCTTGTGTTGCCTCATTTTGGATAACAGGCTTAAGCTTAATCCAGGATAGCATAAACGGTGCTAATTCACTGTTGTTTCTTAGGATGGAGTAATATTCCATTGTGAGCATATACCAAATTTTAATTATCCATTCCTGAATTGACGGGCACTTGGGTTGTTTCCAAGACTTTGCAATAGTGAATTGTGCTGCAATAAATATTCAGGTGCAGATGTCTTTATAATAGAATGACTTATGCTCTTTTGGGTAGATGCCCAACAATGCTATTGCAGGGTCGAATGGTACTTTTTAAATTTTTAATAGTTTAATACTATTAGGAGTTACTAAAATGATATATAGTTTCTTTGTGCCCTTCACCCTGTTTCCCCTACCTATAATATCTTACATTGCCATGGTACTTTGCAAATGATTTAATTGAAATGGGCTTACTTTTTTATTTTATTTCATTTGGATTTAGCATGTTGATCTTCAAAATATTTTTAAGTGGGGATAGAATTGGTTTATTGTTCACAAACTGAATATTACTCCAAAAAATGTATTGGAAAAGGACTTAATATTTTTTGGTACTATGTCTCTCTGTCTCCATGAACAATCAGTGAACAAACTTACCAAGTGCAGTCATGGAATGTGTGATCTCTACCATTTCTGGGATGCCAAAAAGAATGTCTGAGAACCAGTGTCATCAATCTGTCCATTTGCCTATAACCTTGAAAATATTCCAAACAGTGATTGTGACATTAAAACAAACATAACTCCAGCATTTCCCCCAATCTAAGGAGTAAACAAATTGACTTTTGAGACAAATTCAAATTACTTACTACCTTATATAATGTTTGGTAGATTGCTGTGTTTTCATACATGCTCTTCCCTTAATATTTAGTGATTTAAGAAAATAGGTGAAATAAAGGAATTATTCACAAGAAAGGCTTGGCATAGGCCAATAGTCTTACTCCTTAAATATCAAATCACTACATACTGAATATGATTATCAATACAAAGTTAAAGTGTAATGATGAAAGCTTGGGATTTGGAGTAAAATCTGAAATAAAAACTTCATTTTACAACTTGCTTGATGAATAATTTGGGGCATGTGACTAAGCCTTACTAAGCTTTAGATCCACCTTTTATAAAATGATAATGGTCTTGCATTGCCATTGTAGAATTAGGTAAAGAATTATCTTGAAATTTCCTACCCAGTTCTATGCAGCTGTATAGAGTTGCTCATGCTGTACACTGCACAGCTCCAGGGGGTTGTACATTGTAACTCAGTCCCTGTGTCCTGGCTTATAATTCTGCTTAACAAATTGATGCTATTATATAAATAATAATGTGTTATTATCATTATAGACAATGTGAATAATAACAATAATATGGATCATAATATCTAGAATACATTACTGAGTGCTTTTCAAAAATCTACATAAACATCTTATAATACTGGTACTTGCAGGAATAACTTGGTCTGAGAATTAGAAACAATACACTTAGGCCAAGTTATGGACTGCAAAGGATAAATTCCTGTGGCAAGAATTAGCATACATAGATAGTCATTCTTTCCAACTCTGAAATTCAGTATGGAAAATAGCCACACATAAGGACAAGGGCATACATCAGAAGATGAGCAGGACACTAAGATCATATAACAACTGAGAGAGAGAGAGGGCATGAAGTCCCAAACAAGGTACATGTAGGGCACCAGATTAAATGGTCACCAAAGTTGGGGCAAAACAGGAGACAATTTAAAACTGCCAATGTTCAGGATACTGAAATCAATTATTTAAGAGCTATGAAGTCATTGGTTAAAAAACTACATTTCATTTGAAGAAGAAATAGTAACCCAGAGCTGCTGGCCATACCACGAGGACATGAGGGGCCCTCACCATAGGAAAAGCCTGAGATGAGACAAGAATGATAAATGGTATGGTTTCCTAGGCAAATTATTTCTATTCTCTGTATGTGATTCACCTCAGTGCTAAAGAAATTCAAAATCCCATAACCATTAACTCCAGTCCTCAAAGTATGGATAGATAAACACAATTCCATACCACAGCTAAATAAATGAACTGATGTGTGTAAACTGAGTGTCCAAAGAATAGCTCCAACTTTTTGACAAAGCAGGTAAACATATTCTTTCATGTTTTCCAGTCTTAGTTGAATTTAGTTCTTGTTCCAATGTTTTATTCATGTTACAATTCCATTGCCTCTGTATCCTGTAGATGTTGTCAACATCTCTATGAAATCATAAAACTTATAAATATCAATACATAAACAAGAACTATGTATTAAAATTACAAATCTAAATGGAAAATGGAAATTTCCATTATGAAAAAGAACATAGTCATGTGCTCATAAAGAGAACAAATATCTGATTTCTAATACAGCCTATATGACATAGCACAGGATGGTATGCCAATATTTGTCATGAATCTGTATTTTCAAATACACCTATCAAAGACAATTTATCCATATAGCTCTTTTTTTATAAGAATCACATAAAATGTGGATCAATTATTTTTCTGCTAACTCTATCAAATGGCTTGTCTGAGCTAATTATTTCCATCTCTTTACCGCACATTAGTTCATTATATCATTTGAAATCCAGTTTCTGCCACGGAAATTATTTTAAGACCACTATTTCCCATTCTTTCTTGGCTGAATACATTTTGCTCAGAATAAAAGTCATAGAAAAAAGTCCTTGGCTGCATAAAAGTCCTTTGTTGGTGCTTTTGAACTCCCTGGTCGTGGACTACAAAGAGTCCAGCGCTCTGCCTCTCACCCCTGTAGAACAGAAATGTCGCCTTTTGTGGATCTTGATATACAGGATACATTACTGAATGCCTTTAAAAGCTTTGTGAACCTTGATGGAAATCAGAGGTGAAAATGACAGTTCAAATGTCTGGTCTGGGTTTAAAAGATCTATGGTAATATATTTTTCTTCATAACAGATGCAGATAAAATAGTGAGAGTTGTTCTACCAGGAAAACAATAAAAGCAAGCTCAGACTTACGGTCACCACTCTTTGTACTCGCCAAAGCCATAGCCTGGTGGACTAGGGAAGCAGACACACTGCTAGAGGTGCTGCTTGGAGCAAAGACACATCATTGTGTTTATCAGGATTGGATAAGATTTGTACCATTGATGTCTTTAAATTCTAAGGTGAATTTTGGATTAAAGTCACATGTTTAAATGTACAATTACTATTTAATCATGATGAAATTATTCATACTAATCTTGAAGACATTTGAATTATCAGTGCATAAACCAACTCCTGGGTTAAAGTAGTTGTCCAAAAAATATCTGTTTCATTGAAAATGAAATTAGTTTGGAGTTGTATGAGTCAGGTTCATTTAGGGAAGCTGAGGCACAACAAATATGAGAATGAAAAATGTATTATATGGATTAGGCTTTCTACAAAATGTAGGAGAAGCTGAGATAAAAGTGTGGGAAAAGGAAGTCAGAAGATCAGAGAAAAAAATCAATAATCATCCCTACTGAAGCCCTACTATAGGTCAATAAGTCAGATCTTACAGGAAAATCTGAGAACCGAGAACATCCCCAGCCTTCAAAATGGGACTGCTCACTGATGAGCAATGAGCTGAATGGGATGCTCATTGAAAGGTCTCTGGGAAGCCACTGCCTATGTGTGGCTGACACTTCTTTGGCTCCACAGGTGAATATCCATTGATGGGCCTGGGGTCAGTGGTATTTATCAGGGCCATTCGTCAGGAAGATAAGCAGGAGGTAGAAAAAGAAAGTTTGAAGACAAGCTGGGACCCCTGGGGATGTCTGTGTCTGCCCACCACTTCAGATGAGCCATGAACTCCTAGTAGCAATGGCTTTTTCTTGCCTCCACTTTCCAAATTTCATACAAGTTCCTTTATGGACCAATTCTAATCCTCAACCTTATAGGGAAGATAATTCTAGAATATAGAGTCTCTAGTTTAACCAAGTTGACAATAGCTCAATTCAACCCAAGAGTTTTCTTCCCAATGCATATAAAAATAATTGTACTATGAAAACTATACATTAAAATAATCAGAAAAGGAAGACTAAAGAGTTTTCTGTATACTTCCCAGATAAACTCATGGATCGTTTACTTGATAAAACAAATTTAAAAAAAGATCTATAATACTATATTTCATTAAATAAAGCTATATGTGCTGACAGAATGTTATTTTGGTGGCTTATCTTTGTTTAGAAGACTCAAAGACCTGCTCTAAAAATGCAACATTTGGTTTGGGATTATAGCTTTTGTGGGTTGAAAATTTATGTTTCCAAACCATTTATAAAACCCTGTGTAGAAGTTAAAACAATAGTTATGTATCTAAAATTAATCTTGTTCTTGAACAATAGTTCCCACTGATGATGGTATTATGTCTTACAAATATATGGTAACTTATTCAGTATAGCTTTTAAGTCTCTGTCTTTTTTGGTAAAACATAATGAAAAACATCAGCATGGTTTCACCAAGTTTGTATTCCCCTGAGGGTGTGATAAAAAGTCTTATGGGGTAGATTTGGAGTGAGTAGGTAAAGTAACATTTGGTCTATATGCTATTCTGTGTTCTTGCTGATCATTTTTCAAAAATAACTTATCTTTCTTGGTCCTTGCTTTGTGTTGCATATACTCGTAATACTAATAACTTACCCATGATTTTCATTTGTCAACTTTATTGTTCTGTTCCTAACTTTCACACTTCTGTTAATCTTCTTAGTAATTCAATACTTCTTGAGAGACTGAGAAATTTTGGCTACCAGCCCTCTCAGTCTTGGCAAGCCCAATTACACTTGACTGCTTTCTTCATTCCATTACAGATTCTGTGAGGAAAGCCTCATGCCATTTACCTGGACACCCATTCGAGACTTTAATGTTTGAATTAGCTTGGATTATCTAGAAAAGAGGCCCTGGCCAAAGGTTTAGGAGCAAAGTACTCACAGGAATCTTGGATAGAAGGAGCAAAATGGGGAATGATTAAGGATGCATTATAAGGATGCAGATTAGACACCTCTTCAGGCAACTGAACATTTCATGCTATGGCTTGCCAGAAATGTGTCTTCAGAGATATCTACCTGGGGAAAGACTATTCATCCACCAGCTCCCTCATTCATAGATTGAGAGATGCCCCACAGTGTATTAACTTCTCTACACTTCTGGATTACACATATTTGAGGGCTCAGTTTTCGAACAAGAAATTAGAGGTGCATAGCCCAAGCCTGCACTAAAACATTGTCACGTATCATTGTGTGATGCTAATTGGACAAAACAGCTCACCATAGCAGGGTCTGCAATAAGATTAGGATAGTAATTGAAGGAAAGTTCAAGAGGTATCCATCCAATACAGTGCATTGTTTGTACCACTCAGATCTCATGTGCCCTCCATTAATTCCAATTAATCTATACTTCAAGGTAATAAGCAGAAATCCCTCTGCAAATATTTAATATAAGAGGGTTAATGAAACAAGCTATAGTCTCAGCCATAGTTGCTTAATTGGTCCAAAGCCTTATTTATATTTATAATTTTCTTCCTCAACCAACCATACTAAGGTATTTTTCACCTCCAGCAAGCATTTGGGTAGAGGTGGAGCCCATGAACAATGGGGTGGCTCAGACTTTTATGCATGAGGAGTCTTAACTGGCCATTCTCAGGACAATTACCCAGACAGCATTATCACTAGACAAGGAGATATCTAGGAGATCAATGAGGGAATTCCTTAAGTTTCAGATATATTTCTCCTTGCCCATTTTGTATGCCACAATCCCTACTTTTATTTGATAATCAATCTATTACCTCTGCAGTATAGTAACTTTTATTTTTGCCTGATATTCTAGTGGCACTAAGTGCCAAAAGGGATCAGGTAGTAGTTGGAGCTTCAACATCACTGGAAATTTTATTGTGTCTACTGTAGATGTGTTCCTCTTGCCCACTCCTCTCTCTCCTCTTTTCCCCTACCCCAAACAAACAAATAAAAAGTCCCCAGGATATACACACACACATATATATATCAGAATCAAAAGTAGAGGGATGGAGAACACATATACTATACCTGGTTCCTTGGACATAATGGTGAAAGGGTGGGAGAAGCTCACTCTATTCCTGCCTAATTGTTTCTAGATTCACGCATTCCAGTTATTAGAGAAACAGAAATATACATCAGCCTTTGTTTCAGCACAAATAATACACCCTGGAGGAGAACAACTCCCCCCCATCTGTGATTATTACCAAGCTGGCACCTTAGCTTTCTCTCATTTTATTGTGATTCTAAATAATGAGACATAAAGGACAGGAGATTTCACTTTTATGCACCCATTGTCACATCTTTGCCATAAAATGGGACCCCTGGTTTGAGGCAATGGTATGCAGGATATTTTGCCACTAGATCAGACTTCAGATAATGGGTATGATGGAACCACAATATGTAGGGAAGGCAAATCTATATCTGAGGTAAGTGTCAACTCCAGTGAGTATGAATCACTGCACCTCCATTGGGGAGAAGTTCCATTGCAATCTATCTTCCTCCCAGTAGTGGACTGGTCTCCATAAATAAGTGTGCCATATCAATGAGTTAGCATCAGTTTCTACTCTAGCATATTGGAATTCAGCAGGCATTAGCTAATTCTGATTAAGTAAGGAAAGCCCAAGCCATTGCACCTAGCCTAGTATCCATCCCTGCCACAATGGCTACTGCAGTAGCATATTGTCCAGTTCCACTGTTGAGAATGTTTTCTGTGGTGTATTCTATATGGTGGGAATTAATTGGAGACACAAAGGTCTGCACACACTGTACACAATCTCACATATTCAATCATGCGTTTCTGTCTCAAACTTTCTTGTTTTTCATCTGCCTATCTTGATTCTTTCAGACTCCTAACCAATGTGCCAAGTCATTTACAACTGTCATAAATACTTATATCTATGTACCTCAAGTGCCTTCTCCCTAAATACAAAATGAAGGTCCGAATACAAAAGCTTCTTAACTTATGATGAACACATTATAAATTGACATTATCATAAGGCAAAAATGCATTTAATAGACCTAGCCTACCAAATATCATAGCTTACCTATCTTACCTTAAATGTGCTTAGAACACTTACATTAGTCTATAGTGAGGCAAAGTCATCTAACACAAAGCCTATTTTATAATAAAGTGTTGAATATCTTGTGTAATTTACTGAATACTGAAAGTGAAATATAGAATGGCTGTATGGGTACCCAAAGCATGGTTTCTACTGAATGGGTATCACTTTCACACCATTGTAAAGTTAAAAAAAATCTTAAGTCAAACTATTGTAAGTCAGGGACTGTCTGTATAATGCCTGTAGCTTTTCCACTAGACGGATTTCCTTTAATGACTATCTTTTAGAGCCATCTCAACTTGGATTGAATTGTGGCAATAGTCCATTTTTGTTAGCATCAGCCCATCTATGTGAGTTCTTTCTTTCTCTAATAGTTTATTCTAGGAAACTCTCATTAGATTATAGGTATAAGTTTGGAGAAAGGCATCAGCACAGCAAAGGTAGGCAAAATGAGGTTTGAGCCACCTATTCATGTAACTTACTTTAACTCTCTGGAATTGATTGAGCTTCACCTGGAATATATAATTTCCATCACACAATGTATTGTTGTCATGTCTGTCCATCTTTATGACTTGAGTAATCTGACAATAGTTAGCTTAGAATGGATGTTCCTCCTCTCCCATAGTAATGTGGTGCTGTACCACATTAATTAATGGGTCAGGCACTTGGTCTCTACACAATTTGCTACTGTGGTGATTGACTACAGTGTTCTGTTTGTCAGTATTACACATATATTTTTATAATTATTATACAAATTGAGAAGCACCCAGTTGTTTGCCATTCTATCTTATCCCAAGAACACTATCATCTAATTGCTATTACCACAAAACCTCATGGACAAGCCACCTCCAGTCTTGCTACCATTACAGTAACTATATTCATCTTGTCTCTGACAGTTATGGGCTACCCCCTATTCTCTGCCATTGTATAATTTCCTGCACCCAATTTTAATACCAAGTAGCACAGTTCCATGATAATGCTTCCCACTGTTAATTCTGCCTATGGATGAGAACCATGTCTGAGCTTCTGAAAGATGCTGGTGGACTCTTGACCAGTTCTTTCATTATTTCCTTAGTGAATTAAATGTTATCTGGACTTCCTTAAGCAACATTGTCAGTTAGTGGGTTCTTGGGTCTCACATAATAAATATACGATAATATTCTCACCTCCTTTGTTCTTTTGACCTCTTACACTATCATAGATATTTCAGAATTTTCATATTATTGTAGCTTTTCATTGCATCCACAGTTCAAAGAGGCCCTACAACAAATGCTGATACTTGATGCTGGTTATCAGATTCTTGGCAATGGGCAATGGTAGGAGCAGATCCTGAGGAGCATTTACTGGCAGTGAAATGAGGTCTTATTATGAGGTCTCCAGACAAGGGGAAGATTTCACCTCTGGCAATGGAGAAAAGGCTGCTCTGCCAGCCTGGAGGGCTCAGGGGAGTGTGGGTTTCAAGATTCTAGGAGTTGTCCACTCACCTAACTCCATCTCAGATCTCAGGGTTTTATTATTTTCTATCAAGATACTGAATTTAACATAAGAAGTCTGTTGTAGCTGTGCATTCCTAACTTCTGCAATTATGCAACTATTAATATTATAATGTGTGTCTAATTTTCAGAATAGTTTAACCTGCAGCTGTAGTTGATTAGGTTCTGTCTAATTGCTTGCATAGTAGATGCCTTCTGGTTTTCACAACATGACATGAACTAACATTTGGCTGAAGTAAGCTTGTCATTTATTATTATTTTTGTTATTGAAGCAAACATAATAGTAATATACAATTAACATGTATAAAGCTTACAACTGTGTTTTTGCAATCTAAACACACCTGTATAATTTACAGCCAGTTCAAAACCTAGAATATTACCAGCTACTCAGAAGCACTTCTAAACTCTTATCAACTTTACAAGCCCCAGAAAATATATCATTGTCCTGATACCCAAAACTAATGTCATTTTTCTTATATTTGAACTTTACATAAATAGAATGTTATAATATGGATTCTTTTGTGTCTAGCTTCCTTCATTCAGTAACATGTTTATATTTTGTCATTGATGGTTACATGAAGAGTTTGAT
Source organism: Cheirogaleus medius (assembly GCA_008086735.1). Taxonomy (NCBI): domain Eukaryota; kingdom Metazoa; phylum Chordata; class Mammalia; order Primates; family Cheirogaleidae; genus Cheirogaleus; species Cheirogaleus medius. The sequence continues at coordinate 60,439,412 of VBSM01003204.1, read as the reverse complement.
ATTCATTCATGTTGCTTCACATTGTTTGTTCATCCTACTATGTGAATACAACATAATTTATTCATCCATTTTATCATTGATGGGTGCTTGAGTAGTTTCCATTTTCAGTTCATTATAGATGGTGCTACCATGAACATTTTTTATATATGTTATTATTATTATTATCATTATTATTATTATAGAAATGGTCTCACTCTGTTGCCCAGGCTGGAATTAAGTGGCCTAATCATAGCTCACTGCAACCTCGAACCCCTGAGCTCAAGCCATCCTCCAATCTCAGTCACCCAAGTAGCTGGGACTATCAGCATGAGCCACCATGGCTGAGTTGTGTATATATATTTTAATGAACATATGTATATGTTTCCACTGGACACATACCTAAAAATGAAATCATAGGATTATTAGATATTGATAGATTTAGCTTTAGCAGATATTGAAAAGCATTTTTTCAAAATAGTTATGCTAATTTACACCTCTACTAGCAATGGGAATAAGAATTCTGATTTCTTTATAGTCTTGCAAAAATGTGATGTTTTCACTCTCCTTCCCCTTTGCTTTATTAGTATTTTTAAAATTTTAGCTATTTTTTAAGTAGGTAGGATATTTCAGTGTGGTTTTAATGTATGATTCCTTGATGACATTTTAAACCTGAACACTTTTTCATAACTTGTCTTAGGTCAACTATTCACAGGCTCAGATTTGAGCTAAGGATTTGTTTGAGAGTGATTTTTTGAGGGAATGTTCCCAAAAGAAGCAAGTGAGTGAGTGGGGGGAACCGTACAGGGAAGAAAGAGAAGGAAGCAAGGGTGAAATCCCAGAATTTGCCTGGTCCTACAGCCCAAAAATCTTAATATAGTCCAATTCATCATTTTTTCTCTTGATAATGACTATTCTTTGTAACATGTTTAATAAATTTTTGCATGAAAACTGAAAATCATGATGATATTCTCCTGTTTTCTTCTAAAAAATGTGTTGTTTCCCTTTTGTGCATTTAAATATCTAATACAAATGGAATTGATTTTTGTGTGAGGTAGAAATCAAGATGTATTTTTTTCATATTGACACCTAATTGATTCAGCATCAGATACAGAAAATATCTTCTTTTCTTCTCCGTCATTTTTAAGGCTTCTAACAGCTATTGATTGTCATCATTATGTTTTATCTATATCTATATCATTCAGGTGCTTCAGTCACTGAATAACAAAATGCATTTCCTGCTACTCAACTGCAGATGAGCATCTTAGGAAACACCATACCATTGCATGCCAGGAGGCTTGAGTATATGTACTTTATTAGACAATGTGATCAGAGTAATAAACTATAAGATTGTAATCCAATAGATGATGCATTATTGATTTAACATCGTCTATGTTTTACTAATTGCTCAACCCTACAGCCCTCCTAAAAATAGATCTCATGACTTTCACACAGGAAAAGGGGCCAAGCATCTATCCATTGGATCCCATCCCCATCTTGGTCAAACATTACTCCATAGGGCTTTAATACACTTGTGCAGCCAGGTTGCACATTCGTGAGTCCTAAGATATCCCTAGGCATCTCATAAAAGAGCAGTTGAGTAGCCCTGGCACAGGAGACAAGAGAGGCAAACTGAGACTGTAGAAAGAGCTATCAGTATTATACCTGTCTTTAGCTGGTTGAGATCTGTACAGGCTGGTTATTGTAGCAGTAATGGATAGGAAGTAAGGCAGAGAAGATTCGATGAACTATGCAAGAGGTTTCCTTTATACTACCCAACCACTGAGAACCACAGTATAGGAGGACCTTTTCTGAGAGTGCTGAAAAGACAGAAGAAAGTCTCTAAATACCCTACCTCTGCCTCAGAGTTATTTAGGGGATTGTGCAGAAGGGGAAGAGAGATGACTCTGGGACTTCTCAGAGATGCAGTACATCTAAGCCTTCACAGTGTCTACTCTCAAGGCTTTGTGCTTGTTTGTCAAATTTGGGAGTGGAGGAAGTGGTGGTTAAAAAAAGAGAAAAAGATATAAAAAGATATGTTTGGCTGTACATTCTTCCGTTCTGAATGACTCATGGCAGATATACCAGGCTCTGTCTTTTGTTATTTAAAGGTAAGATTTTTGAAAAATAAAAACAAACAGATACAACTTTTAAAACACCCTGTTCTCTCACAAGTGTCTGGAGCTTGGGAATGCATTTCAGGCTCGGAGAGTATTGTGTCTACCTTGGATTGCAAGAGCCTGTTGAAAAGTTTAGAGATTTAATTATTTGTTCTTGATTAATCCTTCCTACCCTGAGGATAGTTCACATAAAAAGCCATTCCTGATGCTTAAATGGATTGGAGAGACTAGGAATAAAATGAATAAAATCATTTGTTTAATTTGAAAATTATGCACCACTACACAGCTCTGGTAGGCTAAAGATAGGCATACTATTGTCATAATGATGTATAAAATATAGGAGACAGACATCTATAATGTGGCCCAGCAAAGAACATCGGGATTGAACCTTAACTATGATACAGTCCCTCCTCCAGGCTACTTTTATGAGAAGGAACAGCCCAGAATTTCTTTATTTCTCTAGCCAGTGGGTTCTGACCACATGTGAATTTCACTTCTAAAAAACTAACTTAACATGCCTCTCAACAGGCAACTGACCTCCCACCCTATATTCCTTTCTTTAATCTCCTCTGAAACGTTTATTTGCTGATCTAATAGTGAACTCAAGTGAAAGAAATCCTCATCAAGTAGGCATTCAAATTTTCACTAATTTTTAAAACTGAGTCAGACTTTTTTGGACAGGCTTGCTTCATATGGCATAGTCCCTCATGATGACCATCTTATTTAAGTAGAGAGTTGCTTCCCATACACTCCTAATACTTCCAGGGTTTCAGATAAAGGGTTTAGGACAAATAAGCCTACCCAAAGGATTACCCAACTGAATGCTGATGAATGCTACCTGGAGGTAGGTAAACTATAATGATGCTAATTGGTACCACTTAAGCTCTTGGCCTTAACCATCATTCTAAAAGTTTATTTGAGAATGCTAGTTACTGTTGACCCAGGATCTGAGGGCCTTTATGACCCAGCTCTGCCTGAAGCTTCTGATACTGCAGAGGCCTTGCTGGAAGGGTGGGAAGCCTGCAAAAATGCCAAGGTTGCATGCCTGGTTTGGCAGCTGTGCCTTTAATAGACAACAGCATGGGGTGAAGCCAAGTAGTCCCCAGATTAGAGTGATGCAGGAGATGCTAGTTAAGGTTGTACCCTTCTGTTCTAGACTGTGCCTGCATGGAATGTATGCATGAGCAAAAGTATTTCCAGGTTGCCTACATTAGTAAAACCCAGTTTAGAAGTGATGGATAAACTCCTGAGGGATAATGGATGGCATTACTGGCTTCAAGGCAGTAATGTTGACAATCAATAGTTGGATGTAGACCTGTCTATGTTCTGACAATGGTTATTGCCTTATCTTCCCCAGAATCCCACAGAATTCCTCTTGGTATTCTCTGGCTTTCCACATCTTTTTCATCCTGATGTGTCACTTGACATAACAGAATTCCTTCTCTACCTATAGAACATCTTCACTGTATTCCTCCCTGAGATCAACTCTCAAATTATTGCCCACAAATCCTTACCTGAGGGGTCTGCTTCTGAGAAAACCACCAAAACAACTGAAAGGTTTAATCTATTTCTATTGATTGCATTTACTAAAACATTTGATTTATTCTTTCTATTTTCTTTCTGTATTATAAATATGCCCTACTTAAAAGTTTTTGTTTATCTCTTTATTTATTCTTTCTTCTTTTCTTGCCTTATTTGAAGTGTTTCCAATTTTTTCTTCTCATTTTACCTTTTCCTTTTTTCTTTCAACGGTTTTGGGAGTAATCTTCTCTACGTCTATTCTTCTCTTTTCTACTCTGATATTTTTTCTGAGAGTGGCAATAAGTAAACCCTTGAAGTCATTTTCTCTGGAGTCTATGTAAATGAATTATTGGCAGGCAGTAATAAAAAGCACGTTTCATAGAAGATAAATTTTATCCAATCACATGTTAGTTAGATCATTATTTTATATGAAACATGAAAATATAATACAGAATGCAAAACTTATAAAATTATATTGTGTAACAACACAGGACTTTACAGACATTGTGTTGTTCTGAAAGAAGCTTTAGCTAAGTCTCAAATTCTTTCAAGTTTTCAAATGAAAGTACTTGAAATGTTTTAAGTTAATTATATATACACATATATATATATGTGTGGAGGTGAGGTTATGCTGAAGTAATTAGCATGGGTACTATTTCAGTGACATAGCACAATTAAGTTTATCTCCTTTTTAAAGGAAATCTGTTGAGGTCCAGAAAATTTTTTCATGCATTTGTCCTTGATGTTGTCAAAGGTGTAGGCTGCTTTACTCTTGTGTCACTTCCATCTAAACCTAGGCTTTTCTGATTGCTGCAACAGGAATAAGCAAGTCTAGAACCAGAAAATACATGTTGCAGTTCTGCAGCACACAAATCACTTCCTATCATCTCATTGCCATGCCATATTTAGATGACCCTCTTAAGTACTAATACAAAAGGACAAGAGGGTACTACTGTCGTGTATCTGGAAGAAGAGGACAGCTGACAGCAGGTAAGGATCACAAGTTTCTATCTCAATTTTCAAGAAAAAATGTTTCTCCTAATAATAATAGCAAATATTGCTAGCATAAGTATTTACTGTAAACCCGTGAACGATATTAAAAGTTAGTGCTGTGATAACAAGTCTTCTTCAGCTTAATGATATTATTAAATGAATTCCTTAGTGACACATGTTTTGCTTTTGATGAATAATTTGTAAGCCACTTGGACCATTATTTGACTGTTTGTCACATCATCTGACTTTTTAAAATGTCCCAATTGTACTAAAATTATAGGATTTTAATTTCCCTTACTGTGTAGATATATTTTTCATTCATCTTCTTGATCTTCACAATATTTCCAGTAATAATTTTTTAACATTTTTATTATGAGGCATCTGGAATCATTAATATGTAAATCATTAATATGTAAATGTGAAGATTAGACTTCTACAATAAAACAGCAATTTTCTTTCATAGAAGTGCTACATCACAGTGACATTTTATGTCTGAGTCAGCATTTTATTTAAAAATCTTGATTATTTGTCTTTTCTATTATTTCTTTTATATATTATTTCTAACATAAGGAAGTAATAAATGTAATAATCAAAAGCATCAATAAAATAATTTATATTTTCTAATGTGTAGTAAGGGTACACTAAACAAAAAGACTGTCACTCTTACAAATATTAAAAATATTTTCACTCCTCTAATATCATGTCAGATTATACTAAAAGTCTAAACAGATTTTCCCAGGAAAAAAGAAAACAAGTTATTTACTTGAATTAAAATTTTAATATCAACTGGTAAACACCTGTGTCCCATTAAAAGACTTATTTATGTAAATGAGACTTGTTACAGAATTTTAAAGCCAAAGTGGCTAAGTTTTACGGATAATGCATTGTAAGATTCACAATACATATTTTGTTTACCAATACTTTCAGGTATGTCAGGATAAATTACTGAGTCATATGTTTTTATTCAAAAATACTTTGCTTCTGTTTAGCTATAGAATAATATGCTAGAGTAGAATGCAAATTTAATATATATATGTGCATGTATATATATATGTATATATATAGGGGCTGCAAAAATTGATTTATTGGTCTTGACTTCCTAGATTTTGAGAACTATCAAGCTATTGTATACATTGTGCAGACATAAATTAAAGATCCAGTAATTCTCATACAGGGAACCTTAGAAAAGAATGTAAATACATAAAATATTATGCCCAAATGTTACTTTTTATGTGGAAAAAAATGGAATAAATGAAGTCTACTTGCAGAGTTTTAGTTGCATATTTCAGGTTGCAAGATGGAATATTATGCATAATAAGATATCGTGCCAACAAAGAACATGTACCAAGACTGTATGATTGAAAAATTTCTGGTGGAAGTGTTTACAATGATGACTTCATATGAATTGCAAAGCATAATACAATTATGTAAAAAATGGCACAGTATAAAATAACTAGAAATAGATATACCATAATATTAATAGTGAAGGACAAACGATGACTTTTTACCTTTTATATTTTCCACTGTTTGTTATTTTTAGTATCCTTTAATGAGCTTACATTAACTAAATAATGGAATTTTTATTTTTTCTTATTTTATTTTTAAATTTTTTAGAGATAGGGTCTCACTCTGCCACTCAGGCTAGAGGATAGTGGTGTGATCACAGCGCACTGCAGCCTCCAACTGTGGGTTCAAGCTATCCTCCTACCTCAGCCTCATGAGTATCTAGGACTAAAAGTATGCACCACCCCACCTGGCTAATTTAAAATTTTTTTTGCAGATATAAGTTATTAATATGTTTTCCAGGCTGATGTCACCCTCCTGGGCTCAAGTGATCCTCCTGCTTTGGCCTTCCAAAGTGCTAAAATTACAGGCATGAACCACCATGCCCAGCTGGAAATTTTTAAATATTCTTGAATTTTATAGATTATTTTTATTTGCAATTTTTGTGATATCAATTATCTGCAATATCTAGTCAAGTAAATAAACACATAAGGTCATTTTGATTATTTCTTTTGATTGATTCTCTTGTTGTTTGTGAAAGAAAGTGTTAGAATTGGTCAGTTAGAAGTAAATGTGATTATTAAACACACCAATCAAAAGTAAGGTTGTCAGACAGTAACCACAAGAGGGCTGGAGTAGCTATAATAATATAAGACAAAATGAACTTTAAAACAAAATGTTACTAGAAAGAGAGAGGTATATTCATAATGACAAAAGCATCAATTCATCAGGAAGATATAACTATAAACCACACAATAAAATCCCCAAATATATGATACATACACTGACAGTATTGAGGGAAGAAAGAGACAATTTGAAATAATAATTACTTTCAATAATGGACAGAACAACCAGCTTCAAAAGCAGAAAATATATAGCAGATTCATACAACACTATCAACCAAGTTGATCTAATGGCATCTATAAAATACTCTACCCTACAATAACAGAATACAAATTCTTTTCAAGCACACATGTAATATTCTCCACAATAGGCAATAGGCTACATCATCATATCAATAAATATTAAAGGAATGAAATCATACAAAGTAAATTTCTGTGACCACAACAAAAGTAAATTAGAAATCAATGACAGAAATAAAAAAAAAGGAAATTTGTGAATAGCTTGAAATTAAACAACACATTTCTAAATAACCTATGGGTCAAAAAATCACAAAGGAAAATAAAATATTTTTAATTGACTGAAGACAAGTAAAAACTTATGCAAATTTTATGCTAAAGCAGTTTAAATTTTAAAAATACATATCTTTAAATGCCTATATTAGAAAAAAAATCTCGAATCAATAACATAAGCTTCCACCTTAAGAAATTAGATAAACAAGAGTAAACTAAACACAAAGCAATCAAAAGGAACAAAACAATTGACAAATTAGACTCATCAAAATTAAAAAGTTTTATGCTTTAAAGACACCATTAAGATGGAGAAAAGACAAGCCACACACTGTGAAAAAATGTTTGCAAATCAGATTGAGAAAATGTTTGAAAATTATATGTCTGATAAAGGACTTATATCCAAAATATATAAAGAGTACACATTTCACTAAAGAAGATATATGAAAAGATACTCAACATATTAGTCACTAGGAAAATGTGAGTACAACCACATTGAGATATCACTTCATATCCATTAGAATGGCTATAATTAAAAAGATAATCAATAACAAATACTGTTAAGAATGTGGATAAATTAAAACTCTCTCACATATTGCTGGTGGAGATGTAAAGTGATGTAGGCACTTTGAGTCAGTTTGAAGATTTTAAAATGTGAAACACAAATTTAGCACATATTCCCACAAGTCAGCTCTTAGTTTTCTCTACAAGACTAATGAAAATGTATGTCCACACAAACATGTGTATATGAATGTTCACAGCAATATTCTTCCTAATAGGCAAACAAGTAGAAATGAATACAAAAGTCCTTCAACTGGTAAATAAATAAATACAACAAAATATTATTCAAAGACAAAAAGGAACAAAATAGTAATACATACTATAATATGGATGAACACAAAAACATTATGCTGTATGAATGAAGCCAAATGCCAAACACCACATACGTAGTGATTCCATTTATACTAAAAGTCCAAAAAAAGCAACTCAATAGAGGTAGAAAATAGATTAGAGATGGTCTCGGGCTGGTAGTGGAAACATGTCATGAGTGTAAATGGACACAAGGGATATTTTTGGAATAATAGTAATTCTAAAACTAGATAGTACTAATAGTTGCACAACTTGGTAAATTTATCAAAAACTCTATGGATTATACACTAAAAATGGGGAATTTTATGATATGAAGTGGGCTTTTTTAACAAAAAAATAAAACAAAAAGGATTCTCAGACCAGTGTAGCTTCCCCTCTGACATGACTTTTCATTTAGCATAGGTGTAGTAAACTTAGGCTGCATTGATAAAGAGATCCTACAATGTGGGAAATGTTCCCAGCCAGTGAGTGGCTTTGCTCCACAGGGTCATTCTGGAATCCAGTTTCTTTCTAAGTTCTTTATCTGTTCTCCTGTAGCTGTGGTCATCTGTATAATAGAAGTCTTCATGGGCAGGCCCCAACTGGCACAGACCATTCGCAATATATTGGTGAGAATCTGGTTACGTGGTTCATCCTAACTGAAAGGAAGACTGGGAAATGAACTGCAATGGGACAGCACTTGGATCAGCCCAAAGAAAAGGCACAAGGGATTCTGGTGGAGAGGTTGCGATCTGTGCTACAGTGGTAGAGTCTATCAACTTGGGGAAGTTAAGTAGCCAGCTTTCCTCTGACTCTACCTTTTGCAACTGAGTAACAAAAAACAAGTTAAGACTATTTCTATATCTGAAAAATAAGAATAATAAAAACAAACAAACAAATAACAACAAAATTAATGTGCCTGAGACCCTAGTCGTTTCATTTTATTGATTTTATGCTCAAGAATTTACAATAGATTCTCCTTGCCCAAGTAATAAATTTTGGGTTTTCAGGATAGTTTGTAATCTTGAAATTGGCCTCTATCTAAATTAATTAGACAAAATATGTCCAATATTTTCAAAGTAAACTTCTTTCTCTAGATATGTCATATTTTTCATTGTCTCTGCCTTTGCTCATGTTTCCCAAAACCTATAATAAAAATCCATTCACTCTGACAATGAAATTTATATCTTTTCTTTAAGGATCAGTTCAGTTCCATCTCCACTATGATGGAGTTCACCAATTACTACAGCAAAATTTGATATATCTTTCCCCACAACTAAATGGTTATATTTCCAAAGTAAAAACATCTAGATAGTTTATTCTGACACAGTGTATGTTCTGATTTTTTAACTAATTTTTAAAAAACTTTTAAGAGTTAGAAAACCAAAATTACATGATACCACTTGTATAACTCTGCTTTTTTAAAGAACAAAATTATATTTAGAATTATTTTATAATCTATTGTGTGCCTTATGCTTTGCACAATGCCCATAAATATTTCTTGAATAAATATGCTATAAGCCAAACCATAAAAAATCTTTACTTTATACTTCCTTTTCTATTTTGTCCAGAGTTGGCTGTATTTCTTAGGTTAAGAGTTGGGCTCTGGGGGCCATAATACCCTGGTAGCAATTAGCACATCTAGCACCTAGACCTTGGTTTCTAAATATCTTTTGCAAGTAGAAGGAAACAGTACACTTAAAAAAATGGCTGAATTCAGAGCTGGGTTTGGAGAAGTAAAAGTACAGGATAAGCCTGGACTACCTTGTTTTACAAGCAAGTAAGAAAGTGTTTATTTTTTTTTAAATGGTGGGAAGACATCAAAAGGATGTGGAGGAGTTAGCTCAAAGGAACTCACATTTGCCATATCTGGGAAAATTTGAGCATTAAAATAAGCAATTTTAAACATTGAATGGTGTAAGAATCCTTGAGTTCATCATGATAATTTATATGTAAATAAGGGCATGCTCCTTTTATAGAGGATGACAATAAATATAGAAGGAAGAATATGGCTCAAAGATCACCATTTGAGTTATGAAGCAGGAGTCACCAAAGGATGCAAAGATAATCAAAGATTTAGGGTAAAAGCTTGGAAAGGAACAAGATAACTTATAAATAGTTTGTTAATTACAAATGAAAATATGGTAACTTAATAGTGGAAATAAACATAAACAAACCCTAACTTAACCAACTGATAAAAGTAATCATGACAAATAATGCTGCCAACTGACATCAGGTACCCCCTAATATGTATGCTACACTAGGAAGGACATAGCATCACTTGTGGGATATTCTTGCCAAAAATAGATAACCTATGTATAATCACGAGAAAACATTATAACATTGAAATTGAGGGATGGTCTATAAAAAAAATTGCCTGTACTTTTCAAGAATATTGATGTCATAAACTGTTTCAGATTAAGCAATAATAAAGAGACAGAATAAGTAATTGCCATGTATAGTCCTACATTGTATCCTAGCTCTGTGCAAAATGTGGCAGCTATGACGGTACTGAAATAATTAATGACATTTTAACATGTAGAGCATATTAAATCATTGTCTTTTATAAATGTAAAATATCCTAGATTTGATAGTTGTACTGTGTCTGTAAAAGAATCCCCTTGTTCTTAAGAAAAATATGATGAAGTATTTAAGGGAAAAGTATATGGCATAAAGTAAGTGTTGCAAAAAATTGATTAATCTGGGTGTAAGTCATATGAGAGTAATTTGTATTATTCTTTAAATTCTGTATATTTGAGAATATTTAAAAATAATTTTGTTAAAAAATCTCTTTTAAATGAGTAGAGAAAGTATAGGAATTTTATTCTTACTGATTTAGATTTATATCTACCCTACAACATATCTGTTAATTATGTACCTTTGGGCAAATTTTTTAATATATCTAAGCTCTATTTTTCTCCTCTATTAGTAGGAGGATAACAGTATCTATCCTGTAGAGTAGTAAGAAGGAGGACTTGAAGAAATATTTTTAAATTGTTGGCAAAATGCCTGGCAGTAAACACATAAAAAACCCAGCTGTCCTTATTATGGCATTCTAATTAATAATAATAACAATAATAATGAGATGTTTGCCCTCATTATAACATAAATTTTATTATACATTCAGTATGAAATTTTAAGCAATTCTTAGAAATACTTCCTTAGAAATTCAGTGTCATAATTTAACTTTGCATAGCCTTGTCAGCCAACATATACTGGATTGAAAAGGTAGATCTGTTGGATATTCATAAACTTTTTGGTTATTGAGTCAATTTCACATTCATTTCTAATCACATCTTATTTTCTCCATTGCATGGGCCTCTGAGTACATGACTTTTAAAATTATGTCTTCTCCACATATCTGTAATTAATAAATTAGCTTATCTTCATAATCAATGATACAAAATATCAATATTTCACATTTTATTTATCTACACATATGAAAATAGCCTTTTTAGATGTCCACAAATTGAAATAAAATATGATAATTTTATATACTCACAATAAATATTATTTCTATGCTGTCCTGCTTAAAAAGTAAAGAAATAAATTGTATGGATTATCAGTAATTATGCCTAAGTAATTACAAGCAAATTATATTGGAGTCACAGTTTTCTGAAGTGTATCTTGATTTTGTATAATATTAAATAGATTTTAATGTATTAAGTTAAATAGATTTATAATAAATACATCATTTATAATGTAGCAAAATATAGTCCATGAATTGGCAGTATATAGTTATTTAAATGTGATAGTGGAAGAATACTTTAGGTGTGATTTGAAAATAACTAGAAGTTATTTTATTAGAGAAATAACTTGATTTTATCACCACTTTCAGATAATTTGAATCATTTCTATTATTTTACAGAACAAAATAACTTATTTATTTAATGGTTAATTTTTCCTTCAGTCTTTTTTCTTCTGGGCATATGCCTTCATGAATGATTGTGTGTGTATAAATCCCTTTATACTATTGCTGTCTCGGACTTTTTCTGAATATAGCTAGCACGCAAATGAAGAAAAAAATGGGACAGACTTTTGTTAAACTACTAAAATCTATTAATTTATTGTGGATGATACATTGTGATCATCCAATTTAATATCTTTTATTTTGAAGAAACTTTAAAGAACTTTAACTTTTACTTTAACATAGGCAATCTGACTATAAGCAGGATATTCTAGCAGGTAATAGCATGGATTTTTCTAAGGTCTTCACTCACAAAGTGTCCTCCAAGTGTCCATAATCATTGATGACAACTGACCATTTATTTGATCCTATTTACCCTTCTCCTCAATATTATAGTTGAAAACAGTCACAGGAATGGCTTCACTTATTATCATGAGAATGAAATGAGATAAAGCATCTTAAACAGTTATGACGATTTCTGGAAGATAGTAAATACTCAGTAAGCATTAGTGAAAATATTGAGGAAGATGATCAAAATTATGATACTATTTCAAGGCCTCAGAACTAGTTGGTATGTTTGCCCATTATAGTGAGTTGATTCCATTTACTCTGCAGAGAGCATTCTACTAAAGCAACTTTGCTGTAAAAGAATAAAATTGTTATTATAATTGGTGATGTATATTGAGGGTGTAACTGAGAAAAATGTGGTGTAGGTCAAAATTATATAATTTGTTAATGAGCTGGCACTAAAGAAACACAAAAAGTGGTGTTAAATAAAAATGCTAAAATTTGTTCAAAGTAGGCATTACTCACTACAAAAAATATAAGAAGAGTTTAAGGAAAAGCAGACTCTAGAAGTTATTCATTATGCATTCCATTACCACGTCTATATAAAACATCCAACTGGAAATGCATTCTAAGAAAAGCTTTCTGTTTTAAGAAAAGAAACAATGTGTTCCATTGGAATAAGTTATCAGACATCAGTGTGGATTTTAAGTAATGGTCATTCTTCATAATGAATAAATATGTGTTTATTAACATCAGCATTTTCATACATATTTAAAAATTATCATTGATAATTAATAATTAATGGTAGCTAAACTTGATATTTATCAGTCTTAACCTTTAGTCTACTGTATAAAGCATAATTTTACTAGACAGTTCCACTTATCATCTGACTAAAAATATGAAAGATTTTATTTGCTTCACTCACTTGTAGTTTTAATTTTTTTAAAAATAGAGAAGCTGAATTTAGTTTTACAGTGTTTAATGCCATCATATTTTTAAAATCCCTTTTTCTGATATGATGAACAATCCTTGAAAAAACAAGTCACTTTTTATGTTTATTAAAATGAGTTCGAGGATTACATTAATCTTACATTGTGGTTAAATGAGTTGAATTTTGAAAATAGAATTAAGATGCTCTAAAATAAAATTATTTATGGTTGTATCAAAACATCAGCCATTGCCAGAGCTCAAACTGATGTGTGATAAAGTCCATGTAAGTAAACTGCGTAATCAGAAATATAAAAGAAAAAGGCTTTATTGGCCTAGATGGTTGGCTTCTATCATAATATCAAAGAAGCTAATGAACAAATGATTTCAGGCGGCTTTCAGAGAGCCATTAGGGCAAGAGAACATTGGAGATTTCCTAAAATGATCGGCTCTCGGTATTTAAAAAAATTGATCAAGTGCCTTGTTGTTAATTGTTAAATAAATGAAATCAAATTGGGTAGGTCCTAGAACATGATAGTAAAATATTAAAAATATGGAGAAATCTAGAAAAGGAGTAAACAAAAACTTCAGGATACTTGGGGCTAAGACTATTAAATATAATATAAGAATGTTAAAAGTCAGAATAAAATCTCCATATACTCTATACCTACTAGTATAAGAAAATAAATCAAAATTATAAATTGTCAAGTTACAATAAAATTTTTAAAAAAGAAAATATATCAAGCTATTTCTTTTATTTTCACTAAAACTAGTTATGCTTCTTCTTCTTTTTTTTTTTTGAAAAGTTAATACAGCCCTGCAGTTATTCTTATTGTTTGATACAGTGGGAATTGGATTGCACTGAAAGCTCAAGGTGAGTATCTAACTGCAGCATTATAAAATGATTACCACATGCAGAGTAGCAGTTGTAATATTTCTATTTCCTATGCCATTAGTCTAGAAACAGTAAAGTCCCTGCTGACATTCTTTGAAGAGATGTGAACAAATTGTAGGAATGATCAAGATCCCTTTTTGTAAAAACAAGATGAACACCCTCATACTCTATAATGCCCAGCACTATTTTGTATATCTTGATAAAGAAAGTGTCATAAAGTACAAAGAATTTTTTATCTCTAGACCCAAGTCCTTAATTTGCCTATATGTAATGAATATATTCTGCAAATCTAAATACAGTGCTTTGAACACATGATACGAATCATGAGCAATATCTCATCTTTGAAAGATAAATCAAGTTGTAAGAAATAAATATAGTGGTTAGGTAGGCATTCTTTTTATCAACAGGAAATTTACATACTTTACATTAATATTTGGTTTGGAACACAGTGAAAACTTTTAAAATTCTTAGTTTTATTTTTAAAAACCAATCTATATAGCTTGTAATGTTAAGAAAAAAATGTATTGATAAGTTTGGCCATAAAACTCTTTAAATTCAGAAGTACTCAACCATTTTAAATACCATGAATGGAAGTACTGCTATATACTTAGAAAAAAACGGGGTCAATGGTTTGGAGGAAATTTCAAATTTTTAATGATATTTCAAATGGACAGTGTAACAAGTCTAAGCTCTTATCAGCTTTTATACATTTTTATTATAAAATTATCTCAGCTTTCCCACTAAGTAATTGGAAACATTAAAACAATATGCCTGCAAGTTGTTGAATGCCATCAGATGATCTTACACAGTGAACTCTTCATGCATCCATATTTCCATTCTATCCTTGGAATCTGGTTTAAAAATGACCATGAGAGACAAGTTCTTATGACTTTGGCTTCCTGGATTAATTTAAAGCACAAGTCTTGTTGCCTTTTTCTATTTCTTTCTTAACATGTTCACACACTATAATTTGCATTCTTATCTTTTACACTGACGAATTATAAAATTTTAACAATTAAAATAACAGTAGCATACCTTCGAACACTTCAGAAAAATATGAAAATAAAGTAAAAATTTCCAGTAATTATTAACAACTACCTAGAGATAACCATTGTTTAAAACCTTGATGCATCTCCCTTAATGTTTTTTTCCATATACTATAACAAGATTGCAGCCAAGCATGGTGGCTCATGCCTGTAATTGCAGCACTTTAGCAGGCCAAGGTGGGAGGATTGCCTGAGCCCAGGAGTTCAAGACCAGCCTAAGCAACGTAGTGAGACCCAGTGTCTCTACAAAAAAATTAAAAAAATTAGCTGGGTGGGGTGGTACACTTCTGTAGTCCCAGCTACTTGGGATCCTGAGGCAGGAGGATCTTCTGGACTTGAGGTTGCAGTGAGCTATGATGACACCAATGCACCCTAGCCCATGCAACAAAGTGAGGGCCTGTTTCAAAAAAAAAAAGATTGGGAACATACTGTACATGCAATTTTGCATTTTGTTTATCGGTGTCTTATTTTCATTTAATATTTCAATTTTACATCAATGAATGCTTTGGAAATATTCCCTATGGTTGCAAAATTATTCTTTTTATTATTGTCAGGCTATTTTGACATTATTTACAATATTTTTTGCTATTATAAATAATAGTTTCCTTATCCTCTTTAGTCATAAATTTCTTAATATTTACTTAAAGAATACTACTACACTTAAAATTAGTCAATGAAAAGAATGGAGTTTTATCAACAAATGAAGCTTATCTCCAAATAGAGACATCATGTAAAATAAACCAGCCTAGTGGGGCTTTTTAAGGCTAACCTTTTGTCAAAATCTTTGTTATTGTTTTATGAACACCTTTATTTTTCCTTAACCTCTTCCTGGAAGCCAAACACCTAAAACAAATATCTGTATTTGTATTAAGACTTACTTTAAGCATAAGAAGTAAGGGATTTGGATAATGCATTTCCTAATCAGCTGTGGTTTAAAAAGAAGGGGGCTGTGAATTTTGTTTGCTTCTTGAATAGATATCAATTAGTACTACTACTTTTTCGGGCATCCTGCTTTTGAGTATCCTATGTGGCTTAGGATTTTTTCCCCAGTGAATTTTCAAGTTGGATGAATTGAAATGAAGTTTTGACCATATATCAAACCTCCTCAGGGCTCATTATTGCTTCTCCAGCTTGGGGATGTGTTCAGTATTTCCCAACTTAGCATGGTCTGTGAATTTAATTAACATGCTGTTTACTTCCTTTTTGCCATTATTAATGAGCCTGTTTAAAAGAACTAGACCTGCCACTAACCCTTATAGTGGTCCTCTAGATACCTCCTCCCTTCTAGAAAAATTGCCATTTATTATAAGCTCTTTTATGTGATACTTCAACCAATTTTTAGTCTATCTAAAAGTGTTCACATCCAAGCTAATTTAAACTAATTCTTTGAGTAAAATTTTATAAGATATGCTACCCTTTGCTTTGCTGAAATCAAGATATACCACATCTATTGCTGCTTTCATCTATTAATCTCATAGCTTGATCCACAAGGAAAAAAAAAAGCAATTAAATTTGCCTGGCATGATTTTTTCTTTGTAAAATCATACTGCTTGCTTTTCATAATTCATTTATCCTCTAGATGTCTTCCAATATTTATCTTAGGATTTGTTTTATTATTTTACTAAGAGTTGAGATGACTGGTGCTTTCCTTTTAAGAAAACACAGCCTTGTTTGCTTATAGCTTTTCTCTTTTATAGTCTCGTTACCTGTGAAAATAAACAAAGCTTTGTTCGTCACTGGGAAGCAAGCTCACTGAATAGATTATAATAGATTATGTCTCCCTATTCTGTCTTAAAATTGTGGCACAAAAATCTATCTATTATATATAATATATATTTTATTCTTCAACATTCTGGAATGTATGATGGAAAAGTAAAAGGCATAATTTTTAAAATGACCCGCTCCTTCTTGTGTTTAACAATATCTTCAATACATGCTAATTGCTTCAGCTTCAACTTCCTAACTTGGCTTTTATTTATTCATTTATATATACACATATATATGTATTTGCTTATTGTTAAAGATGATTTCAGAAAGCAGGTCAATATCGTAGTCATTTCAAAGTCTTTGTGGATTTCATTATCTTCTCGTTAATTAGTATATACATAATCCTTATTTATTGCTTTGAAAACCCCTGTGGATATTAACATTTCTTTTTTCATTTTTTTCCTGAGATTTCCTTTTCACTAAAAAGTCTTATCTCATTATTCGTAATTTTATAACCTGGATTTCATTGATCTTCCCAACAGCTGCTATAGTTTCCCTTCATTTATATAGTTCATCCCTGAAATAACATTATTTATGTTCATCGCTGGTATACTTCACTTAGAGCACTCATAAATATTAGGTCTCTTTTTGACCCATTAATTTTTATTTTTTCCCTTAGCCGCAATTAACACACTCAGGACTCTAAATTTTTCAAAATGAAATCAGATGCAACCCCTCTTTTCACATTCTCGGTTCCTAATCAGTCTAAGTCAAGATTGTGTGATTTTAAATCCAAGAGTAGGGGAAGATGGAAAAACATGAACAGTTAAGAAGGTATTGCAAGATTCCTGGCAAGAATGAATACAGCTAAAGAAGAATTGGAATAGAGAGAACAGAGTTGATGCTAAAAGTATATAATAGGCCTGGCAACTGAAAACATTCAGGAGTTAGGTTTTTTCCTTTCTTTTTTTCTGTCATTTCTCTTTCTACAACAGTGAGCCAAATAAGTGTTTTTCCAAAATCATTGTGCACATTACTTACCTGGAGACTTTGTTAAAATCATATTCTGATTCATTAGGTCAAGACTGAGGCCCGAGATTCTGCGTGACTAAAAAGCCCCCACGTGATGCCAATGCTGACATTCTAAGTGACTAAATGTCTGTCTGGAATCTCTGAGGAAGGGCACCCTATCCTGTACTCACCCAAGAAAGAACTCTTCCTAAACCAATGACAGTAAAAGCATACCTCTTTTGTGTTCCATTCCTAAAGAGTCTAAAATAATAACTCACATGGATATGTGATAATATTCTAAAGTATCATCCTTAAAAAATAACATATTTGCATCCAAAGTACATTTCTACCAGAAAAAAAATCCCTTTAATTTTAGAAGCTTCAGACACCGAGCCAGAATTTTCAAATCATTCCAAGGAGGCTGCACCTGAATATAGGAACCGCCATGTTGGATGTACAATTACATAAGTTCAATGAAGAAATTTAAATTCCACAAGAAGCAATGATAGAAGCATTGTTAGGATTGTGATTTTGAATGTGAGAAGAGGGGAATTTTGGTGCAGAGAATGCTTAACAGCCACCCATTTCCCCCTTGGAATGGAAGAATTTTTAACATATATATTATTCATTATATGATATATAATATATAAATATACATTATAATTATACTTTCCTCATTCATTTTATTGAGGTATAATTTGTATACATAAACTGCATCAGCACAAACAGTACCAGTGCAATACTAGCCTAACAAAATGAATAGGGAAGTGTTTTCTCCTCATCTATATTCAGAAATATTTTGCATAGAATTAATGTTATTTCTTTCTTAAATATCTAGTAGAATTCACCAGCTCTAGCATCTCTTTGTTTAAGGAATATTTTAACTATAAGTTGAAGACATTTAATAGCTATAGGGCAATTCAGGTTGTCTGTTTCTTTTAGGGTAGAGTTTGGTAGTTTGTATCTTTGAAGAAAATTGTTTCCTCTAAATTGTCAGATTTGCTGACATAAAGCTGTCCATGATATTCTCTTACTAACTTTTTAATGTTTGCACTGTGAGTTGTTTATTAACCTTCATGTATTCCTAATGTTGGTAAGTTGTATTTTATTCTTTTCTCAGTCTGCTTAGCAAGGGTTTATCTATTTTTTAGAAAATCTTTTTAAGAAACTACCTTTTGGCTTTATTGATTGTCTCTATTATTTGTCTTTATTTTTTTTTAACTGATATTTGCTCTGATGTGCATATTTCTTTTCTTCTACTTAAGTTGGGTTTACTTTTTTTTCCCCTTAGCTTTTCAACATGGAACCTCAGTTTATTTATATTCAGTTTATCTTTGTTCTAATTTGTCTTTAAAGTTACAAATATCTTTTTAAGCACTGTTTTAACTGCATCCCATAAATTTTTGTTTTGTTTTATAGTCTTATTATCATTCATTTGAAAATATTATCTAGTTTCCTTTGTGATTTATTCTTTGGCCTTTGTCCTATTTAGAATCGTATTACTAATTTCTAAAAATGTGGGGCTTTCTTTGGTGGCTTATGGTTATTGGTTTCAATTTAATTATTTTCATTAGAAAATATATTCTATACAATTTCAATCTTTGTAAATTTATTGAGATTTTATCAATGAGATAGGCATTTATCAATTTTATTAATGTTTTATAAAATAGGAAGTTTTGACTTTGTTCATTTTCCATAATGTTATGGCCCAGCATATACCATGAACAATTGAAAAAATTGAAAAAATATATTGTATGTATATACTCTTGAATGTTTTTCCAATTTTAGGTATTCTTAAAATGTTTGTAGAATTAGTTATGTGTAGGAATTTTTTTTATAAATCATTTATTATTGTGTATTTTTAATTTTTAACTATGATTCTTTTGTTTTACCCACACAATTTTATTTTTAGGTAACCGAATTTATCAATATTAATTCTAAATAAATTTTGAATCATAGTATAAAAGACTTTCTCACTACCATAGGTATAAATTATTTCACCCATAATGTTTTTAGTACTTGTGTTATTTTAATTTAGATATTATATTTGGAGTGTAGATATTATATTTGGAGTTTATTCTAGTATAATCCGTAGATTGATCTATATTTCTCTAAGTGGATTTTAAGTGATTCAAATACTATATATTATTTCAATCCCTTTGTTTCCATAATGGTTTCAGTTTTTGCTCTGCATATAGTAAATTTCTTCCTGTGTCTAAATCTATTTCTAGTGCTACTCTCAAGTTTTGCTCATTGGTATATGTGTTTATGCACCAGTGTGACACTATTGTAACTAAAAAGGATTATTACTGTGTTTAAACATGTGATAGAACTAGCCTCACCTCATCACCCTTCCTCTCCTCCTTGGGGTTGTTATACCAATTCTGAAATGTTTATTTTCTTTTTATCAACTTTATGAGAACTGATCCATTTCATCCCTCTTCAAAAATGGTTGGAATATTTTGGAGCTTACATAAAGTTTATATATTAACTTAGAGAAAAATAGAAACTTAATGACTGAGACAGCTTATCTAAGAGCTAGACTATTTTTATTTATTCAACAATATTCTAAAAATAGCTTTGCACTATTTTAGTTAATTTTATTTTTTTTAATGTCTTTGAAAATCAGGTTTTCTGCCATTATGTCTTCTAACAGGTTATTTTTTAGAATGTGAAGGATATTTAAAATGTACTGTATGCTAACAGTACTTTACTAAATTATAAACTATATAATAAAAAGTTTTAAAGACAAATGTTCAGTATTGTAATTTTGACAAATGTGTAAAGACCTCTCAAACAGGATAAAAGATTGTTACAATCCCAAGGAGACTTTCCCTCACTCCACTGACCTTGTACATAGTTTTTTTTTTCTTTTTTCCTGATGTTCCTAAGTGTCAAATTTAAATGAAATCTAATTAATCTGTCTTTTTAAACAAACAGTTCTATGTGTGTGTGTCATCTAAGAAAATCTTCCCATCTAGGATTGTGAAGATGTTCTCCTATGTTTTCTTCTATATACTAGAAAGATTTAATTTACTCGATTTTTCTCTTAACATTATGAATTATATCAATTTAGTTTGTAATGTTAAAGTGAGATAAACATACTCATTCAAGATATATTTTTATATATTGCTGGATTTACTTTTTAAATTTATGATTTAGGAGCTTTGAATCTACCTTCATAATTGACATTACTTCGAAATATTTTCTTTAATGTCTTTTTCATGTTGCATTAGCTGTGTTATGTTTGCATCATAACACAATTAGAGAAGTGTTTACTCTTATGTAAGTTTAGTTTTCTTTAAGTATTTGGTGTTTGGTATTTGATGTATTCATCAGTAAAGCCATCTGAGGTTGAAATTTGGTACATGATTTTTTATTTGTATTATTATTTTGTACATGATTCTATATTTTTTAAAAATATAGATTAAAAGTTTTAGCAGATATAAGACTATTGATATTTTCTATTACATTTTGTTTAGTTTAAGAAAATTGTGTGCTTCAATGAATTTTTGCATGTTTCTCTAATTTATTAAAATTTTGGCAAAATAGTGTTTTATTACATTAAATTTCCCTCAATATATCCATGAATATATTGATGTCTTTTTTATTTCTACCATTAATTATTAAATGCCAATTTCATATTTTCTTAATCATTCTTGATTAGCATTTATCAATTTTATTAATTTTTTTACAAAAGCCAATTTTGAATTTTCATTTCCTTATTGCTTATTAGCTTTATATTTTATTGATTTCCACTAATATGTTATTACTTATTTTCCTTTTACATTTTTAAGCTGCTCTTCTGAGGGGAAAGTTTAGTTTTTCATTTTTTTTTGTAGTTTTATGTATTTATTTTATTTCAGCATATTATGGGGGTACAAATATTACGGTTATGTATATTGACCATATCTCCCCACCTCCTTGAGGCAGAGCTTCAAGCGTGACCATCCCCCAAACATTGCACATCTCACTCATTATCTTTGTATATACCCATCCCCTCCTCCCACTCCCACCCACCCAGCACCTGACAAATGTTATTCCTATATGTCCACTTAGGTGTTGATCCATTAATACCAACTTGCTGGTGAATACATGTGGTGCTTGTTTTTCCATTCTTCAGATACTTCACTTAGTAGAATGAGTTTCAGCTGTATCCAGGAGTATACAAGAGGTGCTATATCACCATTGTTTCTTAAAGCCGAATAGTACTCCATGATATACATATACCACATTTTGTTGATCCACTCATGTATTGATGGGCACCTGGGTTGTTTCCACAACTTTGCAATTGTGAACTGTGCTACTATAAACATTCGAGTGCAGGTGTCCCTTTTGTAGAGTGTCATTGGATCTTTTGGGTAGATGCCCAGTAATGGGATTCCTGGATCAAATGGTAGATCTACTCCTATCGCTTTAAGGTATCTCCATATTGCTTTCCACAGAGGCTGAACTAGTTTGCAGTCCAACCAGCAGTGTAGAATTATTCCTATCTCTCTGCATCCACGCCAACATTTATTGTTTGAGGGATTTTTGATAAAGGCCATTCTTACTGGAGATAAGTGATATCTCATTGCAGTTTTGATTTGCATTTCCCTGATGATTAGAGATGTTGAGCATTTTTTCATATGTTTGTTGGCCATTATTCTGTTCATGTCCTTTGCCCACTTTTTGATATGGTTGTTTGATTATTCTTTGCTGATTTTCCTGAGTTCTAAATAGATTCTAGTTA
>VBSM01003204.1:60386527-60415454 GCA_008086735.1 Cheirogaleus medius | reverse complement strand
CATACCTCTAACCCTTCTTAGGGAGAGGCAAAGATATACAATGTATCCAAAATTCAAAAAAAATAAATAAATAAGACAACAATGAAATTTGCCACATTAATTTATTCTTCCTTTTATGAAAGAGTTTGCTGTACCATGCAGGGCTGTTTGATAGCATTTTATCCACAGTAGAATTTCTTTCAAAATTGGAGTCAATTCTCTTAAACCCTGACACTACTTTATCAATTAAATTTATGTGATATTCTAAATACTTTATTTTCATTTTTTCATAACATCTTCATGAGGAATAGATTCAACCTCAAGAATAAAACCACTTTCTTTGCTCATTCATAGCCTCTTCCTCCATTCAAGTCTTATTACAAGATAGCGGCAATTCAACTCTTCAGTCTCTACTTCTAATTTTAGTTTTCTTACTATTTCCACTACACCTGCAGTTGCTTCCTTCACTGAAGCCTTGAACCTCTCAAAATTATCCATGAGGTTTGGAATCAACTTCTTCCAAATTCCTGTTAATGTTGATATTTTTACCTCCTCCCATGAATCACAAATGTTCTTAATGGAATCTAGAATACTGAATCTTTTCCAAAAACTATTTAATTTGCTTTATTTAGATCCAACAGAAGAATCATAATCTATGGCAGCTGTAGCCTTAAAAAAATGTTTCTTAAATAAGTCTTGACAATAAAATTCCCTACTTGATCCATGGGCCAAAGAATGGATGTTGTGTTAGCAGCATTAAAAAATATATCAATCTCCTTGTACATCTTCATCAGAGCTCCTAGGTGACCAGGTGTGTTGTCAATGTGTAGTGATATTTTGAAAGGAATCTTTTTTCTGAGCAATAGGTCTCAACAGTGAGCTTAAAATATTCAGTAAACCATGTGGTAAACAGATGTACTATTATCCAAGCTTTGTTGTTTCATTTATGGAGCATAGGTAAAGTAGATTTAACATAATTCTTAAGGGTCCTAGGTATTTTGAAGTGGTAAATGAACATTGGCTTCAGCTTAAAATAATCAGCTTCATTAATCTCCAATAAGAAACTCAGCCTATCCTTTGAAGCTTTGAAGGCAGTCATTGGCCTCTCTTCTGTAGCTATGAAAGTCATAGATGACATCTTTTCCCAACAAAAGGCCATTTTGTCTACACTAAAAATCTATTATTTAGCATAGCCACTTTGATCAATCATCTTATCTAGATCTTCTGAATAACTTGCTGCAGCTTCCACATCAGCACTTGCTGCTTTACCTTGCACTTCTTGTGCTTCTTTCCTTGTACCTTACAAACGAACTTCTGCTAGATTCAAATGTGTTTGTTGTTGTTGTTGTTTTCTGTAACTTCCTCACCCCACTCAGCCTTCACAGAATTGAGGTGCGTTAGGACCTTGCTCTGGATTAGGATTTGTCTTAAGAGAATGGTGTGGCTGATTTGATTTTCTACACAGACTACTAAAACTCTCTCTGTATTATACTGATTTTGTCTCCATATCAGCAGTAAGGCTGTTTTGCTTTCTTATTACTTATTTGTTCACTGGAGTAGCACTTGTAATATCCTTTAAGAACTTTTCCTTTGCCTTCACAACTTGACTAACTGATGCAAGAAGTGTAGCTTCCAGCCTATATAAGATTTTTGTCATGCCTTCCTCATTAAGTTTAATCATTTCTAGCTTTTGATTTAAATTGAGGGATGTGCATCTCTCCCTTTTACTTGAACACTTAAAGGTCATTGTAGGGTAATTAACTAGCCTAATTTCAATATTGTTTTGACTCAGGGAATAGGGAGGCCCAAAGAATGGAAGGGAGATGAGTTAAGAATAGAAGAGAGATGGGGTAAGAGTCAGTGCAGCAGTCAGAACACACACATTTATACATTAATTTTACTATCTTATATGGGCACAGTTCATGGCACCCCAAACAATTATATTGGTAACATGAAGATCACTAATCACAGATCACCATAACAGATGTAGTAGTAATAAAAATTTTAAAATATTGTAAAAATTACCATAATGTGACACAGAGACATAATGTGAGCCACATGCTATTGGAAAAATGGTGCCAATAGACTTGCTCAATGCAGGGCTGCCACAAACCTTCAATTTGTAAAAAACTCAATTATGTGGGAAGCTCAATAAAGTGAAATGCAATAAAATGAGTTATGCCTATAGTTGGAGATGTTTTAGGTTATCTTTTTGTTATTAATACTACTTAAAATTTATTCTTTCAGGGGATATGCTTCAAATCACTTTCAATTTATTGAGATTTATTTTATGACAAAACAGTTTTATTTTGATAAAAATACCATGTGAACATTAAAATGATATATACTTTGAAATTTTTGATATAGTGTTTCATAAATCTGAAGTTGGTCAACATAGTCAATAGTCTTGTTCATATTTATATTTTATATTGTATTGAGGCTCAGAAAACCATACCCTAACTGCGGTCCCCAACTCCCAGGCCATGGACCAGTAATGGGGACAGGGCCACATAGCTCCACATAGCTCCCCCTGCCCCCATCCCCACCCATGGAAAAATTGTGTTCCATGAAGCTTAGTAACCAGGGGGCCACACAGCAGGAGGAGAGCGGCAGGCTAGTGACCCAAGCTTCATCTGTATTTACAGCAGTTCCCCATTACATCACTGCCTGAGCTCTGCCTACCCCCACCCCATCCCTGCCCAGTCTGTGGAAAAATTGTCTTCCATGAAACCGATCCCTGGCCCCAAAATGTTGGGGACCACTACCCTAAAATATGACACCCTGACATACTGAACTAAAGAAGTAGCCACAAGGCTTCTCTGACCCTCCGTCTCTCCCAAAACACAAAACAAGGCTATTCTCTAGAAATTAGACCGGCCAAAGAGAAACACAGTTGTCTTCAGTCACCTCCCTGAAGTGACATAAACCAGAGAAGATTAAACTTCATATTGCAGAGGAAGAAACTGAAAATTAAACATCACACCTAAAGCCCCCAACAAACTTTGTCCAAAGTATTATTTGTTCTCCAGTATCCTTCAGTTTACAAGGAAATTTATTTACAAGATAATTTCTCTCTCTAAGGTCTATTTATCTCTCCTAAAATCATTTAATTTCCCTTCTAAAATTGCCTACATCCCCCTACATCCCTCCCTTCTACTATTTAAGCTTCAGTTATCTGGCCCTTCTTTGAGTCCCATTCTTGGCGTATGGTTCCTATATTTATGTACATTAATAAATTTGTGCGCCTTTTTTTCTATTAATCTGCGTATGATCAGTTTGTTTTATACACTCAAATTATTAAAATTTAGGAAGAAGGAGAAAAGGAAATTCTCTTCGCTTCTACAATTTCATGATGATATTTTTTGAAATTCTCTAATTTTGATTTGTATCTTTTCTGTCATCAAAAAGTTGTTTATTAGAGTATTTAAAATTCCCGGGGGAAATTATTTTTTAAATTTTTAATTTCTAGTTTGATTTTCTTATAAGTAGCTTTGTTTGCATAGTATCTACTAGATAGTAATTGTTAATAATTTCTTTGTGACTAGAATGTGGGCAATTTTTGTCAATGTCATCATGTATTTAAGAAAAAAGGTATGTATTCTATTATGTGATGGAGTTCAAAGCATATAACGCTACATTATTGGATATCTCTTTTTTAGTTTTTAATGCATTCACTCTTTTTTTCGTCCTGTAATGGCAGACTTTTTTAGATCTGTAATGGCATGTTAGACCCTACTATTATTAGTATACTTTTTCTAATTGCTTCTTGTATCTCCTATAGATGTGTGCTATGTATTCACTTTTCTTGGTATAGTGAACTGCAGTTTCTTTCATCTACAATGCTGTCTTTCATGAATTAAAGTTTAGAGAGTCTTCTGATTATTTGACAGTCTTTTATTTTTGCAGCATCATTAATTTCCACCTTTTACTGCCTACTCCAGCCCTACTCTCTCACTTCACCATTAAGTGTCCAAGAAGTATCTACATTTTCTGCACCAGACATTACTCTCTTTGAACTGGTGCATCTCCAAGCCTACTATTTCTGTCCCTATGCACTGTCAAGCTTGTTCATTTCAATCCCCAAGTACCCAGTGATCTAATATGAGTATTTTGTCACTAGAGTCATATTCATACTTGTCCTTTCTTGAAGTGTTTGTATCCTTATTCTATCATGCATAACCTCTCTGCTTCCCTGACTCCTTTTTTGCATCATCTCCTATAACTTTTTATGCCAACATGGATTCTGGAGATGGTTTTACTGGAATTAGTAGTCTTTTCTTCTGTTTAGATGAAATTTGATGTTCATAGTATTTATTGATTCTTAGTTATAAGCATGGGTTATGAGTGGTTTTATTTAATCTCTGTTGATCTATATGTTGAGTTTTCTTTTATTTTCCCTTTTTTTTTTCTTTTTGAGAATGTATGGAAAGATTCCACTTTAGGGGCCACCATTATCTTATAGGTACCTAGAAGTTACTTTTTTGTAAATTTCAGAATATTATAGGGGTACAGATGTTTAGGTTACATATATTGCCTTTTCACCACCTGAGTCAGAGCTACAAGTATGTCTATCCCCCAGATGGTGCACACCTCCCTATTAGGTGTGAATATACCCATCCCTTCATCCACCCTCCCACCTGCCTGACACTTGATGAATGTTACTACTATGTGTGCATGTAAGTATTGATCAATTAATACCAATTTGATGGTGAGTACATGCAGTGCTTGTTTTTCCATTTTTGTGAAACTTCACTTAGTAGAATGGGCTCTAGTTCTATCCAGGATAATACAAGAGATGCTAGATCACCATTGTTTTTTGTGGCTGAGTAGAACTCCATGGTATACAGAAGTTACTTAATTCATTACTGTGTTGAGGTGTAAAAAATTTACTCCATTTTCTCACAGTCTCTGTGTAATCTAGGTGCCACTTGGTACCCCTGGCTTAAGGTCACTCACATGGGTATAGTAGAGCTATCAGCCAGAACCACAATCTCATCTAAAGGTCTGACTAAGAAAGAATCTGCTTCAAAGTTCACTCTTGCGGTTTCTCATGATCTATTATTCTGAAATCTTTAGTTGCTCACTGGTTATTTACTAAAGGTCTCTCCCTTCCTTCCTTGTCATGTGACCCTTTGCATAAAATAGCTCACAACATGGCAGTGACTTATGTCAGGGCAAGTAAGTGAGAGAGCAAGAAAGAACACTCAAGACAGAAGCCACAGTCTTTTCATAGCCTAGTCTTAAAAGTGACATACTATTGCTTCTGCCACATTCCTATTCACTAGAAGAGAGTCACTAAATTCAGCTCATACTTAAGGAGAAGGGATTAAACAAAGGTGTGAATATCGCTAGGTAGAGATTATTGGAAATCATCTTAAAGGACATTCACCAGAAGTATTTTATTTAAAAAAAATATCTTCCTGCTCTTCCCACCAAAAAGGCTTAGTAATAGTGGTACAACACTGCAATGCATTTTTTTAAATACTGTTATTTAGTAAAGGTTAGAGAAATCATTTATTCCAAATCTGAGACAAGAGAAGTGCAAAGTGAGCCTGTGACCAAAAAAACAAGATAAACAAGAACATGTCAAGAGGTCACAGAAGCCAATTTGAAAGTGGTCCCACTGGCCAAACTTGGGACAATTTTGACCAACAAAAGGAATGGTAGTTCTAATTGGTTGTACAATATAGAATTTTTAAACAATCTTTGAGTTTATTGTAGCATTGCATAAAGTGGGAAGGGAAATACAAGGTAGGGAAAGCTCTTCTTTAAGAAAATTGCCAATGAATAAATGTATAAGGAATAATAGAATTAGAAATTATCATTTTGCTACCACCAATGTAATGATTGGTTTAGGTAAGGGTCAGAAATGAATGCCTAAGCCATTGGGTGAAATGTTGGTGGGAACAAGTGATTTATGTACTCTAAAATTATTACTTCAAGTTTATTTATTAATTAAAATATTTACTTCAAGTTTATTATTCAAGTTGGAAAAATATAATTACAAAGTAGGGATCAGACAAATGCCAACTTAAGCAAATGATTAAATTGAGTATTTTCAATAATGAGGTAACACGTTCTTCTGGATATGATGTAAGAAAGTTCAATCAGATGCACTTGGCTTGTAGTATATGCTATAAGAAAACTAGTCTGGAATCTTCAAAAATGTCCACAAATGAAAGACAAGAAATATTTTATGATTGTTCTATACCAACGGTCAACAAGCTATGGAAAAACTCATTTGTAAGCAAAGTTTTATTGAAAAATAGTCATATTCATTCATTCACATATTGTTTGTGACTATTTCAGCACCCCCACAGCAGAGCTGAGTAGTTGCAACACAGAATATTTGACACATAATGTCTAAAAGATTAGCTATGTGTTCCTTTATAGAAAATATTTGCCAAGTCCTGTTCTAGATTGGAAGTAGTGAAGAGATACTACAGGTAAAAGCAGTACACTAACCTTGTTGGGAACCATAATTTAAAAAGAGCTATAAAGAACATATTTGAGACAGGCAAAAAAAATGTTTGAATATGGGCTATCTAAAGATGATATTCTTATCTGTGGTAATTTTCTTGAATGCAGGAAATTGTGGCTATACAGAAGAATATCAGTTTTGGTTTTTTTTAGGAAATTCATGCTAAAGAGCTTAAAGGTGAAACGAATGAGGTCCATTACCTTTATATGGTTAAGGAAAAAGTTAAGAGATTTATACAGATAGATAGAAAGATTATCTATCATCTATCTATCCATACATCAATCTGCATAGGTATCTTTTCCATATAGATAGATATAAATAAATATTAATAGATTTTTTTATTTCAGGATATTATGGGGGGTACAAACATTTTGGTTACATATAATGCCTTTGCCTCACCCAAGCCAGAGCTACAAGCATGCCCTTCCCCCATACAGTGCACTCTGCCTCCATTAGTTGTGAGTTTACCTCCTATCTGACCAGCACGCAGTGAATATTACTACCATAGTACTACTATCATAGTGTTGATCAGTTAGTACCAATTTGATGGTGAGTACATTTGGTGCTTATTTTTCCATTCTGATGATACCTCACTTTGAAGGATGGGCTCCAGCTCTATCTAGGATAATATAAGAGGTGCTAGTTAACCATTGTTTTTTATAGTTGGGTAGTATTCCATGGTATACAAATAGCATATTTTTTTAATCCACTCATGTATTGATGGTACTTGGGTTGTTTTCCACATCTTTGCAATTGTGAATTGTGCTGCCATAAACATTCGAATGCACATGTCTTTGTTATAGAATGTCTTTTTTCCTTTGAGTAGATGCCTAGTAGTGGGATTGTTGGATCAAATGATATTTTTATTTTTAGCTCTTTGAGGTACCTCCAAATTACTTTACACAGGGGTTGTACTAATTTTCAGTCCAAAAAAAATAGATAAGTGATCTAAGTAAAGATACACGTCTGTGTTCAAACATACATTCACACACTTATAAACACAAACGTGTACATCTAAGGAGAGTCAGTGGGTGCATCAAGGTCGAGAGTATATGGATGTTCCTTGTACTGCTCTCTCAGCTTTTTTATAGATATAAATATTTCAGAAATAAAAAATCAAGGGAGGAGAAAGTAAGACTTAAAACTCTTAAAATATAAGATAACAGGATCACAAAGGAAAATACTAAACATAAAAGAAAAGATATATTAATTTGGCTATTTTGATTACATTAAAGATAAGAACTTCTGTTAATCAAAAATACATTAAAGAAAGTGATATTATAGGTTACAAATTGTCAGAAGATATTTGTAACACTTAAACCTAAAACCAGATAACTATCCCAAATATAGAGAGAACTTGTAAATATCAAGAAGAAAAAAAATTGATTAATTAAATTAAATAAAAGAGAATTATGCCTAGGGCTTTTTCCTACTGGAGCATATTTTGGTTTTGGGATAACAGAGGAGTGCTTACAAAGTGTGAGCTAAATGTTAGCTCAGAGGACACCCTTTAGGTTTGAAGTTTATTAATTTTTACACTCCATTTGTTATGTAGATGGATAATTTATATTACTAACCTCTACTCTCCAGTCAGTTGGCATTTTATAAATCTCCAAATTCCAAGTTGACAATAAGCATCCTAATCAGAATAGGTATATTTTGATAAAACATCCTCAAATGAGATCTCCCCTGGCTATCACTGTATGATTAACTATCATTGATGTTTTACAAGGATGTCTGATGGAGGTTAGCAAGATCTCCAGAGGTGGCGAAAATGTGTTATAAACCCACTGTTAACTTTTCTTTTTTCAATGTAACATAGAAAGGAAAGTCATTTTGATGAAATCAATGCAAACATTTTTCAGGAAAACTGAAATCTGCTACAGCAGGGAGGTAAAAAGCAAAATATTTCAGCAAGACTGCTGGGTCCCCAAGGACCATAATAATCTCCCATTTCCTTATACTCACAGCTCCTACCCAGTACTTGGCAGGCTTAGGGGCTCCCTCAAGGCTTATTAACAAGATAAATAATTGAAAGGATAAACCATATGAATGAACCATATGAGTGAACCATATGAATCTCTCCAGACAATAAAGACAGTGGTATCCCACTCTGAGGTATCTGAAAACAGCTTCCTCTAGTACTGTATATGGTGAGTAAATGCAAAGTTTCTCATAAGTTCTAGGGAATTTCAAAACCTCGGTTTTAATGTAGTTGTATAATTTGCTTCAGGGAAGGTAATGTTTGTTTACTTTTAAAATAAATCTAATGAATAAATAAATCTTTTAAAATACATGTAAGTTCCCTTTTGTCTACACAATCTCCAGTTCAATATTCATAGTTTTGTATACAGAAGTATTAAACAGATTGAAAATTACATTATTTTATAAAATGCTATCTGAAATATGAACACTATAATTAATTAATAGTAAGCCAAAATAGGAGTTAAACTTTTGACTTACAAACATCCTCTGTAGAGCAGAATCTGTTTTCTTAAATTTCCCCAGGGAAAATTAGACAGTTTTAATAATATCTTATTTATCCAGCCAGCTACTATTTATTTTTCTCCTTTGGGACTAAGTTATGAATTCTACTCAAACATAATCCTATTGTACGAAATCCAAATAGAAGTTAAGCCACTTTTCTGACAATTGCTTTGTTAAGTTGAGCATACCACATCTTTCTCCAAGAGTTGCAAATATCATTGACTCCTCCTCTCATCTTACCCTAAACCTGTAGAATTAATAGATTTTAATCAATTGAAGACTGTATACCACTTCCTTCGACTATTCCACATGGTATGGTTGTATTCCTTAAGAAAAACATTCACAAAAATGTGTGGGATATTTCTTCTTCTTCTTTTTATTTTTATTTTTTTACTATAGAGATTGAATGTGTCAGATGAGAAAATAGTGATCTACAAACCACCTTGTTTTATTTCAAGAGTTAGGTAAAATTTTTTCTGTAAAGGGAATGATAGTAAATACTTTAGGTTTTGCAGGTCACATGGTCCCTCTTGCATCTACTCAACTCTGCCATTGCAGTGCTAAAGCAGACATAAACAACATGTAAATTAATGAATGTGGCTATGTTTCAATAAAACTTTATTGAGAAACATTGAAATTTGAATTTTGTATAATTTTTACAGGCCACAAAAATGGACTTCTTTTGATTTTTCAACTGTTTAAAAAGATAAAAAACATTCTTGGCTCCAAGTTTGTATAAAAACAGGCAAGTTGCCAGGTTTGGCTCATGGGTCATAGTATGCCAACTGCTTTTTTATACCTAAAAATTGAAAGGTTTTTTTCCTTGTGTGGAATGAGTTCAAGAATTTGGGGACTGATCAAGGAAAAAGATATGACCAGGAGGTGGCAGGAGCACACACAAGCTTTATTTGGAATTCCGGCCCTGGAAAGGGGGTCAGAGCTGCTTGGACAAGGAATTCAGGTTACTGGGTACCCAGATTGTTCTCTAAAAGGGAGAGGCACATTTCCTTGGTCCTGCAGACACCTTCTCCCTTGATATACTAATGTAGGGGCCCTTTCTTCCTGTATCTAGTGACAGGACTACTACTAGATCACCTGCCACACAGAGAGACCTCAACACATAGTTATTAAATGAACAAGTATTTTCAGTGCTCAAAACAATTAAAAAAATACATGAACAAAAATCATGGGGAGAAATAATTGAAAGTAGTAATCCTGGTTCCATAAAGCATCATAAAAAATGCAACTTAATAATTATTGGGCATGGGGTATGGTGTGGAGATGCAAATAACATGGCATTCCCCCGCCCCCCTTTGCAGCAAGGGCGCTGAACATTCTCTAGGAATGAAAGTAACATTAGATAAATCAATGATCCATCATCCCATTGTAAATCACAAGTTCCAGAGTGCTATATTAAGAAATCAATCCTGCCACCCTGGAATTTCCCCTAATAGGTATAGATCATCATTTCTTTGTCCATCATAGTCTTACAGCATTATGGATATGTTTACAGGTTATTGTTATTCAGTAACTCTGCCTTCAGCATACAAAGCTAAAAGATTAAAAAACTTGGTAGATGAAGACTAAAGATCAATGTTTAACACAATTGACATTTTACTTTGCAAAACTTGTCTGCGGAAAAGATTGAAACATACTAGGAAAGAAGCTGGACATTCTTCGTTTGTTTGTTTTTGGACATTTTTGATTTGGGGCAATGCTCTCACTAAAAGAGTTTGTATTCTGAAATACATATTCTGAAAGAGTATGTGAAAAGAAGCATACATTTAGCTTTCAGTCAATAATTTAATAACAAATGAAAGCTCAGATTGTATGCCTGGGAGGGTATGGTTACATAGGAAGTTTCCTTGTAAGTCTTTAAATTGGTGTTTAAAAATTTCTGGGTAAATGATATTTGGAAAATACTAGATTGGAAGGGTCATTGATTCTCTGAGATTGTACATCTCTCTCCCTTTGACTAGTAAATAGGAAGTTTAAGGTTCTGGGGAGTTGAGCTATATGGAAGATCTGTTCATGGAAGATTCACTAAGAAGAGAGGGATGGGAGTAAGATATGCAGTATTCTATAATAAAATAAAAACAGAAGAAAGATGATGGGACAAGGGTGAAAGGAGAGAGAAGTCATGAGAGTAGTAATGGATCTATGTACCAGGGAAGATCTACAATACTGAGACTACCCTGGTACTATGCTAGGTGCTAGGTGTATCATTGAATTCTCCATCAATTCTGTAAGGTATGGATGCTAGATGTATTTTAAAGAGGGGATTGATAGTCTATAAAATTATATAATTGTTCAAGATTATTCAACCAAATCTGACTCAAAAATCTTTGCTTTTTTAAATTGTGTCAAAAATGGAAATTTGGGTATATTCAACAGTGGCACACCCAATTTTATTTTGTTTCTTTTTTCTTGTTGATTTTTCCTGTTCTTAAGCCATATTTCTGGGGCTGTTGTGACTGACAGCTTCAGCTAGTGACTTTAGGAGCCTACAAATCTCTCAGACTTTGTTTCCCACATTTAAATGTAATAGACCTCATTGGTCACTTTTCGGGCAACTAAGGATCTGAGGCAAGCCAAGATGTTAGCCAGTACTCGTGTTGAAGACTTCGACATTTTTATTCTACCATTTCCCAAGTTGTACAACTATCATGTTTCCTGCTCTCATTGTCTCCCCTTTCCTTTATTTTTTTCCTCTTTCTTTGTTTCTTTGCTAGTTTTCCACTTCTTCATTGCAATAATGAAAATAATCAGCCTTAAATGTTTATCCCAATTGCAACATCCAGAGCACTTTAGTACATGTGGCATTTGATCATATATAGAAAGCAGCATTTTATACCCGTTTTGCAAAGGAAGAAACGGAAGCTCAGAAGGGTTAAGTGATTTGTCCAAAGTCACGCAAGCAGGAAGCGGCAAAACCAGGACTGATACCAGTTCTCCTGAATTTGACTCTATACCACCACTTTTTCATGTACCTAAGGCTTAAATCAGACCCTTCAGAATTCTTTAATCCCACTGAAGACATCCAAGACTGTAAAAGCAACTGAAACACACTAAGGCATTCGAAGCCACCTTCACACACTTGATGGGATTAAAAGTAAACCAAACAACAACCACAACACAAACCTATACCACTTTTAATTGTGTATAATAGTGCCAGATGGAAGTCTCAAATTTCTTCAAGCAAATTTAAAGAATACTATTGGCCAGGGCCAATGCTAACCTCTCCCAATAAACATTGAATGTTCATTCCTGGTTACATCAGTGGGCAGAAATTTTCTGGGAAAAAAATAAATTCTTCTTAAAAATATTTAAAGAATTTCTTTTCAAAGGCATTTTGACTTATTTGGCAAATTGCTTAGTGTAGACTTAATATTATAGCCCAAGAAGAATCTCTCAGTATATTCCATTCCTAACATAGATTAGAAAGCAATCACTGAGTGTCCTTTTAGGTTCAAAATGATTTATAAAATTGAATGTTAAAAATAAAATCAGAAAACTACCATCCCAGACCCTAACCAAAAGCCAATCACAGCAATATATACTTGCTAGTTTGCCAAAAGTCAATAAAATCAATTAAATAAGTGGAACTACAGTTTATCCTTAAACAACACAGATTTAAATTGCATAGGTCCATAATCTACCTGAAACAGATGTTTTTCAATAAATATGTTGGAAAATGTATTGAAGGTATGTGACAATGTGAAAAAAAAAAACTCACACATACAATACATAGCCTAGAAATACCAAGAAACTAAGGAAAAGTTAGATGCCATAAATGCAGAAAATATATGTAGATACTAGTCTATTTTAACATTTACTACCATAAAAATATCACAAATCTATTATAAAAAGTTAAAATTTATCAAAATTTACTCACACAAACACAGACTATATATGTTGCCATTTGTAGTTGAGAGAAATATAAACAAACATTAAGATGCAGTATTTAATCATAACTGCATAAAATTAACCGTAACATACACTGTACTACTGTAATAATTTCACAGCCACTTCCTGTTGCTATTATGGTGAGCTCAGGTGTTGTGAGTCTCCTCTTAAAATGTCATGTGACACGAATTATCTCAGTGTGAGCAGTTTGTCTTTCCAGTAAATTATGTATTATAGTAAAAAGTGATCTCTCATGGTTCTGGTGTATTTTTCTTCATGTTTTGTGCAACATTGTAAACCTTGAATAACAGCATGAGACCTGTACAAAGTGCCGCTAGTGATGCTAGAAGTGCTCCCAAGAAGCAGAGAAAAGTCATAACATTACAAGAAAAAGTTGAAATGTACCATAGATTGAGGTCTGCAACTATGGTTGTATGCCATTTTAAGATAAATGAATCCAGCATAACGACCATTGTAAAAAAGAAAAGGAAATTTGTGAAGCTGTCACTGCAGGTGTGCCAAGAGACATGAAAAAAACCTTGCACTTTTTGTGAAATATCTTTTTATCTTGTATTGAAAATGCAGGTTTTTTGTGTGTGGGTGCAGGATTACTATAAGAAAGGTATACCTGTAGAATCTAATATGATTTGAGAAAAAGTGAACTTATTATATAACAACTTAAAGCAAAAGAAAGGTGAAGGATCTAAAGCTGGAGGATTTAATGCCAGCAAAGGATGGTTTGATAATTTTAGAAACAGGTTTTACTTTTTAGAAATGTCAAGATAACAAGAGAAGCAGCTTCTGTCAACCAAGAGAAAGCAACCAAGTTCCAAGACTCCATTAAGAAAATCATTGAAGAGAAAGGATATCTGCCCGAACAAGTTTTTAATACAGATAGAAGTGCCCTATTCTGGGGGAAAAAAGCCACAAAGGACATGTATTAGTAAGGAAGAGAAGTGAGCAGGAGGATTTAAGGCAGGAAGGTATAGGTTAACTCTACTGTTTTGTGCAAATGCAGTCAGGTTTATGATCAGGACTGCCCTTATCAATAAAGATGCCAAGCCCTAAGCCTTCCTAAGCCTTGAAGGGAAAAGATAAAAATCACCTGCTGGTCTTTTGGTTGTACAAGAAGGTGGCCTGGACAATGAGAACTTTTTTTTTTTCTGGATTGTTTTTGTTGATGTTCTGAATTCAGGAAGTACCTTGCCAGTAAAGGACTGCTTTTTAAAGTTCTTTTATAATTGGACGATGCCCCTGGCCACTGAGAACCCCATGAGTTCAACACTAAAGGGATTGAAGTGGTCTACTTGACTCCAAATACAACATCTCTAATTCAGCCTTTTGATGAGGTAATCATAAGGACTTTGAAGTTTCATTACACACAGAAGTCTATGAAAAGGATTGTCAGTGCCATGGAAGAAAACTTTTATAGAGAGAACATTATGAAAGTCTGGAAGGATTACAACATTGAAGATGCCAACATTGTTATACAAAAAGCTATCAAGCCCAAAACAATAAAATCCTGATGGAGAAAACTGTGTCCAGATGTTGTGCATGACTTCATGGAATTTACAACAGAGCCAATCAAGGAAATCATGAAAGAGATTATGGATATGGTAATAAAAAGGTGAGAGGTGATGGATTTGAAGGTATGGATCTTGGAGAAATTTAAGAATTAATAGATACCACCCCAGAGGAATTAACAGAACACAAATTAACCAGTTCCTGATGACAAGGAAGAGGATATAAAAGGAGCAGTGCCAAAAAACAAATTGGCATTAGAAAATCTGGCAGAAGGATTCAGATGACACAAAACTGCTTTTGATTTCTTTATGACATAGACCCTTCTATAAAGCAGGCTCTAAAACTAAAGCAGACAGTAAAAAAAAAAAAAAAAAAAAAAAAAAAAAAAAAAAAAAAAAAAAGGATTGGTACCATATAGAAACATTTTTAGAGAAGTGAAAAAGCAAAAAATTCAGGCAGAAATTATGATGTATTTCCGTTAAAGTTGCATCGAGTGCCTGCCTCTCCAGCCTCTCTTTTCACCTCGTCTACTTCTTCCCCCTCTGCCACCCCTGAGACAGCAAGACCAACCCTCCTCTTTCTCCTTCTACTCAATTTGAACACAATGAGGATGAAGACTTTTGTGATGATCCACTTCTGTTTAACGAAAAGTAAATACATTTTCTCTTCCTTATGATTTTCTTAATAACATTTTCTTTTCTCTAGCTTACTTTATTGTAAAAATAAATGCAGTATATAATACATACAACATACAAAATGTGTTAACTATTTATCTGTAAGGCTTCTGGTCAACAGCAGGCTATTAGTAGTTAAGTTTTGCGGGAGTCAAACGTTATATGAAGATTATCAACTACACAGAAGAGGGGGTTCAGTTCCCTTAAATTCCATGTTGTTCAAGGATCAACTGTATTTTGAATATTTTTATGCTATTTTACAAATTCTAAAAAACTAGCATTACAGAAACATTACTTTGGGTTAATCATTGCCTTCTCTAATGATTCTCAATGATCTCTATAACCACTTTTTTTTTAATTCTACTAAAAAAGAAATCAAATTAACACCACAATCAAATATCATAATAAATTTTTACTGCTGTAAACACTTTTATACTTAATTTATCTTATTATATTGTACATATTTTATCTCATAGTGTAAATTTAATTCATCTCCACTAATCCCTTTGTGTCTTTCTGAAGCCCTAAGTTATAACAGTCAGGAGACTATCCCAGCCCCTCTCATCTACCACTCCCCAACATGGCCCTGAGCAAGCTATGTGCATGTCTGAGTGCTTCACCATTTATAAATGTGCTTTGCAAACTGCAAAATGTACACAAATATATTATTGTCATTGCCACCTGTGTTTCCTTAGGTCCAAATCTAGAATTTAAAATCAGGTTATATTTAATATTAATAGTAACCAACTTTCTTTCCAAAATTTTCACTGTAATTATTTATAGTAAACCATCTGATAACACCCCACATGTGCTAACAAATATGTATTCACAGGTATTCATTTGGAGTTTGGGGAAAAAAGGCAGTGACAAATATTTGCACTGTGTCTACGATAAACCAGACATTTTATCAAGTACAAGAGATACATGGACCAAGTCTATGCCATCTTGGAAATTTGAGTTTAGTAGGGCAATAGAAAAATAAATATACAGTAAAAGGGTGTTATAAGCAATACAGGAGAAAAGAACAGGGTGCTGTGAGATCCCATGGGAGGAGCAGTTAGCCTAGACAGAGAATCAGAAGAATTATCAAAAGTGAAATATAAGCTGGGAACAGAAGGATCACCTGTGGAGAATGAAAGGGAGCATGTTCCAGGCAAAAGGAGAAATGTCTGGCACACTTAACCCCTGCCCCCACCCCCACGCAAACATACAACCTTTAACAAATCCACTATTAAATTCTGTTCTGCTCTTATCCTTTTAGGTGATACTGGCTTTGAAGGTCGCTTGTTAAACTGCAATGAAGGCAAACTGCTTCCCCTTTTAAGATCTCCCATTTAGCACCACCACCACGCCACTATGCCGATAGGCAGTATCATCCTCTATGCTACTCTCAACCTGGAACCCCTTCAAGGTATCACACTGTGTTTGGAGCAGAAATGACAAATGTAACAAGAAATCCAAACTAAAATCATGACGTTTTCATGAATGTCTGGTTTTACTCTGGCAAATACTATGTTAAGCAACTGATAACAATGTAAAACTCAGTAGAGGCTGAATAATCACCTACGTTTTGATTTTCCTCTGGCCCTCTGAAAATAGTACACCTGATATTTTTCACCCATGTCTCTTTTTCATAGGCAGGGATCAGGAGACGGCAAAACTAATAAATCCATCTTAAAATACTTGAGTTTTTATAATATCAATTTAGATAAGGTTTTGCTTTGAGTAACATGAATTTGTATTCTGATACTTTTCTGTTAAATATATTATGTGTGCTGTGTTTCAGCATCAACAATAATATAGCTTACAAAGCCACAATGTTATATACCAGTGTATGATTGTTTATTTAAAGAAGTATACATTTATATTTACTACATATCCTATATATACTATGCTTGATTCTTGGGGAAAAAAACTGTCTATACATAGAACAGTCTCTTATTTTCATCAATAATAAGGCCTTTTGAAAATGATACTTCTAGACTAATAAGCTTTATTAACATCAAACAGTGCAGCAGGAGACCCCTAAGAATCTGATGCTTGTGTCTCTAAAAGACATCACTCAATCCATGACATATTTTTCATGAAGTCCAGGATCCAGGCTGCCCATCTAAAGAAGAGTCTCTGAGAATTGAATCCCATCCCATTTCTTATGGGCTTGGTTTGCCTGCCATTTATAATTTCCATTTATTGCTTCCTTAATTGCCTGGGCACGACCTTTTATTTTGTAACCTTTTCCTTGTTCTCTTTAGGGCTTTAAATGATTTGCACATATCATCTTTAATTGACACCTCAGTGTGACATCAGCAAAATAGAAAGGATGGATAGCACAATCTACAAAACACTTCCCTTGCAACTGCATTTCTAATACTTTGTAAAACAAATTAGGTGTACATACTTGGTTTTAAGCTTTTCTTAACAATCTTTTCCAGGAGGCTGATTTTAGTCCTCGAATTGGCTAGCACACTGAATCAATAAACAGACTTTTAACTTCAACCTAAAATTTAGCAAATGGGGTTCACACAGGGAACACTTTTCTTTATGTGGATTTTGATAGTAAGTGACAAAAGTTGAGAAAGTATAAGCCATCTGATATTTTGGAGATAATTGAGATCGAGAGCAGATATTAGTATCATATACATTTAGAGCTCCTAGCAAACTTACAGACCACAGACAAGTTCTTTCTCTCAATATAGAGGATACTGAAGCCCAGCAGTTTCTCAGCATCATAGTTTCTAATGGGACAACAACTCAGGTATAGGTTTGGGACAAGAACTCAGGTATTGTGATTGCTGATCCCATGTATTTTTCACCACATCAAGTTCTTTTCTTTCTAATCTCTTTTAAGGCAAATATTAACGTATGATTGGCAAACAAACACATGGCACTACTGTGCAATAAGAGAGGGATACGAAATGATTAAGCTGTTTTGTTATATGAAAAGAAGGAAAAGAAGAGGAAGCAGTTCCAGTTCCCAAACAGGTAAGAGATATTAAAGATAACTTAAATCACACGGCTTCCCCATCCCTTGTTCCTCACTCATGTGATACTTGAATCCCCTTCACTATAGAATTACTATGTAGTTATCCAAGCTATACTTGAATACCTCTGGTGATGGAGAACTTCATATTTTGCAGGAATGTATTTCTATCTGATTTAACCCAAATCAATTTCCTTGCAAATTCTTTACTTGCAGCAACAGCTTGTAAATTATGTAATGTGAAATTAAGATAACCCCTTAATATTTAGACATTTTTACTCTTCTATAATGGAAAAATATATAAGAATCAGATATAAGGACATATAATTTATTATCCTTTATGATGAAAACTGCAAACCCAAAAAATGAATTAAATTTTTTCAACTGTTAAGTATTGTAATTCCATTAGACACTCTATTAGTCTTGCTTGACAACCTTGAAACATATATATTTGCTATATATATAGCAAATAAAATTAAATAAGCATTTAATAGCATCAGTAGAATTTGGAGCTAAAGCTAAGGTTATTTCCTAACATTGCAATGTCACTTAGCTTTAATAGCTTTGAACTAAATAATTATTACTTCAATATAAGAAAAATTCAAGAGTCTTATTTACCTTCTAGTAAAGCAGTCATTTATCTTGAATTATTCAATGGTAAAATAAGATATTCTATAAGAGGCACAGACGGATGAGTGATAAGTGTTATCGTGAATGAAAAACATCTCAAGGCAAAAATGCAGAAGCCATACATAATAGAAAAGGATGTTTATGGAACACAATCAATGACCTTGTCATAAATTCCATGTCTGAAAGAGAAATGTTCTTAGTGGAAGCTTTAACCAGAAACTATCGTTTGTCTCTTGTCACTACTAAACTTTCCATGGATGAGGAGTCAGATTTAACTTTCAGTGCATCAGTTTCGCCCTTTAGTTAGCACTGATCCATACAGCATCATAAATACAAAGCCTTCAAGTATTTTCTAATAATGCCCTTTATGGCAATATTATTTTTTAATTTTAACTTATTCCTGCAAATTTATTTTTTCTAGGTCTAGATATAAATACACCCCTGTAGATGAACTGATAGAAATGCCCTTTCCATGTATTTGTGTGTACGCATGTACACACGATGATACATAATACTTCGATAACATTAATTCACTACACAATGGTACGCACTACATTGGGTTATGGTTCTTGACTTTAAAAATTAACAAATTATCATACCTCAAAACAAACAAACAAACAAATCTATCCCCCTCAAAATAAAACAATAGAATGTGTAAGTATTTTGATAAGCAAAACCAATTTGTAGCTAGGAGTATTTTTTGCACCCTAAACTACAGTTAAAGCAAAACCACTCATGATTAATTCCTGTGGTGTAGTAGAGCCAACTCACAACAGCTTACAAGAGTGATTGTTAAATTCTCAGAAATTTTGGGAGCTGGTTGTTAAACATAGTTGTTATTTTAAAAATTAAAGTGTAGAAATATACAATTAAATGACATATTTAAAGCAAAGGCAAAAAAATGCTCAGAACCCATAATTTCCTAATTATTTTGCTATCTTTTACTACTGCTGAAGTGCTTGAGGTCATTATTATCTATTATACCTTCATAGTGGAAACACAATGAAGGATTTTTATGCCCCCACACCGCGGCCTCCAGGTGTGTGTTGCCAAACATTTATCAGCACGCCACTGATTAACTCCCAATGTAGAGGAAAGGTAGCTTAGTGGCTCACAATGCAGGCCTCCAAATGTGTGTGCTTTTGTAAATTTTTGCTTAAACTTGTAGTAGCCTAAGTTTCTTCATCTGTAAAATGGTTACAAATATTTTTAAAGCACTTAACACTGTCTATCTACTGGACCATAAAGTGAGTAGTCAATGCTAACTGAAATCACTATCAACCATGAGAGAGATGAAGCATAGAATAGGCTGTGTTGGATTTAGTTTAAATTCAAAAGATTTGGCAAAATAGAAAAATTAGTTTTTTTATAATGTAATAATTTCTTTATATAGAATTGTTACACCTCAGTGCCCAAGGTAGAGGGAGAAGTCAGTTGCATTCTGAGAAAATTATAGAAAGTTGTGCTTTTATACTTGTAGAAGATTAACATTTGCTTTCCTAATATATAATTCTTCATTCTTGGCTATTTTTACTTTGGTAAAAACCTTGGATAAACCATATGCATACACACACACATATTATTATTAATTCAACCAAATACCCAGCATGATCCAGTGGAAACTTTTTGGGATTAGGAAGAACTACACTTTTATATTGATTCTGTTCTGACTTACTGCATCTACCAGGCCAAACCATTTATCTATTCTGGCCTTCCAGTTTCCTCATCATTACCCAGAACAAGTTTGGATCAGCAGCTGAATCAAGTTTTTGATAAAATAGTTCGTAGAGAGCCACTATACGTAATTTGGATAGTGCAGGAGATAATGGACTAAGGACATGTATCTATTTCCTTTTCTTCCCCAAATTCCAGAAAAAAATATAAAAATGTAAAGTACATAAAAGGTAATGGAAAATACCAAAAGCAACATCAGCATGCTGGAAATTTAGAGAAATTTCCACAGTATAGAAAACATATGGGAACAATAATTAGAACAGAGAATATCATAGCCAAAAACATGAGGACATCAACTGCACAGAGAAGGACACAAAACTCAGAGGAAATAAATATGATGCACAGAATGCTCAAAAACAAACGTTTCAATGGAAACCCTATTTCAAACAACTGGACCATTTGTAAACTTTCTCTGAGTGTCCCTACAGCTAAATGGTTAACAGCATAGCTCTGAGCATTAACCATTCATTCGTTCATTCCTTCATAAGTACCCAAATCGTGTTGTGTGTATTCATACAATGGAATACTACTCAACAAGTAAAAGGAATGAACTTTTTAAATACGCAAGATTTCAGATGAATCTCAAAGGCGTTGTGCTGTGTAAAAAAAATCAGTCTTAAAAGGTTACACTCTGTGTGATTCCATTTATGTAAAATTCTTGAAAAGTCAAATCTACAGAGATGCAGATGCAATCAGTGGTTGCCTGAGGTTATGAGAGATGGGAGGGTTTCACCTAAAAGATATAGTAGTTAAAGGGATATATTTTGAGGGGTGATAAAACTGTTCAATATCCCACTATGATGGTAGCAACATTAATCCATACATGTGTTAAAATGCACAGAATTGTATACCACAAGGAAGAAAAAAGTCAATTTCAGACAAGATGATTTTAAAAACATAATATATATATTTATTTTTTAATTCTCAAATATACTGAGGTATTTTTAGTTATTTAACATTTTATTGGCTTAAATGAATAGTAATCAGAAGATATATTTTATAATGAAATTAGTTCATTAGAATTGATAGAGACTTAACTTTATGGCCAGAGTATTACCAATAGTTTTAAATAATCTGTGTATATTGAAAGAACATCTATCTATAAATGTTTAA
Source organism: Cheirogaleus medius (assembly GCA_008086735.1). NCBI lineage: Eukaryota > Metazoa > Chordata > Mammalia > Primates > Cheirogaleidae > Cheirogaleus > Cheirogaleus medius. The sequence continues at coordinate 60,393,946 of VBSM01003204.1, read as the reverse complement.
TACAGGTATCTAACTCTTTTTATTAGATCAATTTTACTAATTATATTGATCAATGTCTTTATTGATTTTGTTGCTTGTTGAGAGGGAGTATAATTATTTGTAATATTTTATGCAAAGTTATTGTCATATAAATGTAAAATTGTTAGGTACATGGCAATTAGAACTTTTTACTGTTAGGAAGTCATCCTTTTATTTCTAGAATTTTTTGCTTTAATTTTTTTATTTTATGCTAAAATATCTACAGTAGCATTATTTTATTATTGTTCACATATATACATTTTTCTATATTATTTTTTACATTACAATTCTCTTTTAAATGGCTTACATAAATAGCATATATTTAGTTTGTTTCTTTCAATCTGCTAATCTTGGCATTTAACTGGAGAATTTAGGTCTTTTGCATTCAATGTAATTTTTAATATATTTAGACTTATATCTGCCTTTCTTTATGTGTGTTGATGTACATATTCTCATTTTTCTCTTAATTTTTAACTTTTATGATTCATCATTTATCATTCCATTTTTCTTCTCTTGATCAGAATTTATATATTCTGTACCTTTTATTTTAGTGATTATCCTTAAAATTACAATATACATAATTAAATTGTAAAATGTACATATGTTTTGACCCAGAGATATTATTAATAATTTATTTTCAAAATTAAGAACAAAGATACAATAAAATCATTATAATAATCTTCAGTATGCTAAAAATTGAGAAAAAATGTTTATGCAATGTCAGGTTGTTGGTTAAACAAAACTATGCAATGAAGTAATCATCAGTCATTTAAAGTAATATTTTAAAAGGATAATTAATGAAATAACTATTTTCACAATACAGCATTAAACAAAAGTAGGAAAAGTCAAATATAATTTTATTATATGTGAATGCACACAAACATTTGTGTATAATATATGTGAATATACTTATGTCTATACATGTATTTGTAATATAAAGATCATGTGAAAATATTACTAATAGTAATTATAGCATGGTGGTGAGATTATGAGTAACAAAGTTTATATTGTTTATCAGGATTTTATCCATTTTTATGGGAGTATATTTTTGAAATAACAAAAATAATTATAGAATTAATTAATTTCCAATATTATTAGAAAATTGAGAACACAAAATAGCGTTTGCAGTAAGAGTTTAAGTGAGAAAAGTAATTATATCTCTGCCATGAATACAGCAATTTATTTATTTTTATTTTTTTCTGAGACAGAGTGTCGCTCTGTTGCTCAGGCTAGAGTGCCGTGGTGTCAGCCTAGCTCACAGCAGCCTAACTCCTGTGCTCAAGCAATTGTCCTGCCTCAGCCTCCGGGAGTGCAAGGATTACAGGCATGAGCCATCGCACCTGGCCTAGCAATTTAGAAATTGCTTATGCATATGAAAAATATCTTCTATAGAATGCATAAGAATTAAAATAGTTAACTTGATATGGTTTTCAATTGTGTGGCACCATTTTTTTCTCAAAAGAATTGTTTTCTCTTTAATAGAAATAAAAGCATTAACTTCCATGAGAGAGACTGTGATCACAGTCTGAGCAATAAAATAGGAAATTGTGTAGATCCAGTATAATCCAAGTTCAAATATAGTGTTTTCTCACTGCACAGATCTAGTTGTATCTGTCAGATAACTGTTATTGCTATCATTAGTCAACAAGTAAATCCCTCATAAATGAGCATGCCAGAGGGTGCCCTTTCCATCATCTTTGGCTCAGCTTTGCCATTAATCTCAGGAAAGACTCTTCTGTGATCTTGCAGCTCTGCTCATGTGCTGTGACCTTGGGCTACAGGCTCTGACATTGGACTAAGATCAAGGATCCGATGGTTCCCTCACTGACTTTGACTTCATGCTGACACAACCATTGTGAATAATTTCACCTGCTGCTACATCACGAGTTCTTTTTCTGTCATAAGTGCATGCATACACACACACACACACACACAGATGTAAACATACCTAAATCATTTTTGGCGTAGAATAAACAAAATCTTTGGGAAATGGGTATCATATGAAACAACTTTGGTAACTTTTGTGCTTTCAATCCTTGGCATGAGAGATGGTGGTGCAATAGTAGACTACTTCTAGACTACTGCTAACATTCTTATTCAAAATATGAATGTTAAAATGAAAAAGAGCTTATTTATGGGTTTCCAGTGTATCCTCAGAATCGCTAGTTTATTATTAATATTTAGAAACAGTATATCCCAATTTTTCAGTAGAAATTGACTGAGAAGAAATAAATGTTCATCAGCCGATTCCACACATTTCTTACCTGGTGAAAAATAATTAAAAACCAAATAAACAAAGAACTAAACGTCTCCTGTGGTGAGTAGACTCCAGGGAGATTCCACTGATTTCCCATGTCCAGGTATTCACTCTTTTGTGTAGCTCCTTCCCTGTAATGATTAGATTTATGTGTCAATTTGCCTAGGCTATAGTACCCCATTATTTAATCAATTAAATAATTGTCCATCTAAAGGTGTTATATATATTTGGTTAAAGTCTGTAATGAGTTGGCTTTGAGAAAAGGAGATTACTCTGGACAATGTGGGCAGCCCTCAACCAATCAGTTGACCGTGTAGAGCAGGGGTGGGGAACATGTGTCCTTCTAGGTCCTTAAGTGCAGCCTTTTGACTAAATCCAAATTTTACAGAACAAATCCTTTTATTTTTATAATACAATTTTATTTGTCCTTTATATTTTATTTTGAAAATGAACCTATTTAAGATACCAAAGAATAAAAGAAATTTCAACAAAATAATCCTTCCAGATTGACTGGCAGAGTTAGAATGTTAGTAAGCCATAACAGCTAAATTGATGGCTGCTACGCTCATGATTTAGTTGTATAATAACTTCCCCCGCCCTACTGGTGCCACTACTGCACAAGGCTGGTTGGCGAGAGTTTATAGGGGTGGAGTATGCCAATCTATTATCAGCTTTTGACAATGGTGCACTGTGCCTCTATTTGAAGTGGAATTTGTGAATAGTTGCACAGCTTGAAAGTATTTTTGAATTCTGTCTGCTTAACAGCCCATCATGTCAAAGAAGGCCAAGAGAACACTGAAGGAAGAAAACAGATTTTTTAATGAGGATTGGGAATTATGATATTATCTTGTTTCTGCTAAAGATAAGATGATTTGCTTGCTTTGTGATGCTGCAATATCAGCATTAAAGAAATCCAATGCTCATCAGCATTATAAAACTTGTATAGACCACAAAGATTTTAAATTAGAGAGATAGGCGTGAAAGGTTGTATTGCAGAAATTAAAAGATGAAAAGCAAAAGGAAAGACAATTCTTTCAAGCAGCAATAAGACATGGATATAATGCCACAGAAGCAACTTATGAAGTAGCTTATATACTCAGGAAAAAAGGGAAGCCATACAGTGATGTAGAAATTGTGAAAGAATGCATTCTCAAAATTGTAGGATGCTTAGACTCCGATAGCATTTCAAAGTACAAACAACTGCCTCTTTCAAGGAGAACATAACCAATCAGCAGCATGAATCAGCTTTCAACTTAACAGAACAAATTCATGCAATACTTCAAAAGGAAAATATATATTATTCAATCACTTTGGATTAATCAACTGATGCTGACTCAATGCAAGTTTTATGTTTCATAAGGGAAGATTTTCTTTGCTACAAAGAGTTACTCTGGGCATTCTTGAAAACAGAATACAGGGAATAGATATTTTCAACAGTTTTCAAGATAAATGTACTGAAGTTGGACTGAATTTGGTAAATTCAGTGAGTATATGTACAGACGGTGCACCTTCCATGATAGGAAAACAAGAAGAGTTTATTGCAGAGATAAAAAGAGTATTAGTAGATCCAGATGCTTTCATTTCTTTGTATCTTGCATCAGCAAAATCTCTATGCTAAAGCTACCATTTTAGTGACACTTTGCAATAAGTTATAAGTATCGTTAACTATATTTGTGCAAATGCAACATGACATTGTCAGTTTTGTAACATGCTAAAGTTGAACAATGAGGTTTTCAGTGTGGATTTCCTGCATCATTCTAAAGTGCATTGGCTATTGCAGGGACAGATGTTAGTCAAAGTTTTATCTCTGTGAGAACAGATAAATTTTATGAAGAATCAGCAATGTGAATTATTGAAAGAAGATTTCTACAGGAATGCAGCATTTCTGTGTGGTATCATGTCAAATCAAAATGACTTGAATATTTCTTTGTGAGGTAAAACTAAGTCTATATATGATATGTGGCAAAAAAAAATCCAACCATTTTGAAAAAAGTTAATTTTTTTCAAAACAATTCTTCTTCAAAAGGAAATTTCAGATAAGAATTTTACCCAGTTTACAAAGGTCATTGGTGAGCAGGATGATATATATGAATCATTTGAAGAATATGCAGCTGTTATAGACCTATTAATTGAAGAGCAAAAAATTCACTGACTTTGAGAATCACGACTTCACACTTAAATTAGCATTTAAGCCTCACCTAGTTGATATCACCAAGGCACCTAAAGAACAACAGATGAAATTGATTGAATTCTCAATAGATGACATTTTAAAGTCACTGTTTGATGCTAAGAAAGATCCAATTGAAATATGGAAAAATGCAGTAGAATACCCACGCCTTCAGCAACATATCTAAAAAATGTTTTCTTGCTTTTCTACTACTTATTGCTGTGAATCTACATTTTACTACCTAACCCAAATCAAGATGCCCTTAAGGTCACAAATGACTGATGTCCATCTAGAGGACCAACTGAAACTGTGGATCTCCATGCTGCAACCAAATATTCAAATGCTTTCCAATGAAAAACAGACACAACAAAGTCATTAAAAGGTTAGGTAACTTTAAAGTTAAGAAATAGTTTTCATTTTTTGAAATTATTTAGTACATAGTAGTTAGATTTTGACAAAATAATGTACACTTTTAAGTATATCAAAATCTATGTTTCTATATGATAGTAACCATGGATTTGAAGCAAAAATAACTAATTTTGAATCTCATGTATACCTCATACTCATAGTGGACCTGCAGTGTCATTTAATGCCCTCAGTTGTTTTTTTAATTATAAAAATAAGTAATATAATGCTACCTATAATGATTGTTGAAAATAATGTATTTTAAAGTATTTTTACAACTGTCAATGATATAAAAAAAGAATTTTGAGAGCATTATACTTTGTGATATTGACATTGTTTTTTTATTTTTCATCCTTAATTGAATTGTTATTTCTCCCCTAACTTCTCAGAGGCGATCTGTGTTATCTTATAAGTGCTTGGTGTTTGATCTATGGCTGAAACCGGGAATTGCCTTCAGAAATTTATATGCCTTTTTCTTCCCTGGAAACAATGGCTAGTGCCAAGAAAAAGAGCAGCATAAACATAAAAGTTTATGAATCTCTCTAAAATTTCACTCTCTAGCAAACTTAAGGGAGATCTCAGTACTCAGAGAGTGATAATCCTGCATGACTCTCCTAGGAAGATTAGATCCAGGCACCTGGAACCCCTAACCCCAACAAAAACCTCAAGCCTAAGTGAGACACAGATGCAATGGAGAAGTCCACCTTCAGGGGCCACTGAGGCTTAGACAATGGGCATAATAGTAGAGATCAGAGGGCCTCACTAAATATTCTACCATGCTTAAATCCCCTCTACTCTTTACATAATCAAGAATGTGAGAATGAGTACAAATAAAGAAAAATATTAAATTTTGTGTCAGCTCAGCAAGACGTAAAATCAAATATGGATGCTGTTTGATTTTTGAAAAATAACATTTATGTTACAATTAAGTTTAGGCATAAAATTTTCCCTTGTTTCACAAGGAAATATTATTGCATGTTATCATGTTATAGGAACTTAAAGAAAATTTACCCAAAGCCTACAGTGTCCCTGTTATAGCTTCACCAGGGAGTCAACAAGAGATTACCGTGGCTATCAGCAAGAACATATATATAAATTTTCGTGCTCCTTCCACTATACCATGTTACTCTCAAAATTTCAAGGAAAAGAAAGGAGAAAGAAAATGGAATAATTTTTATCATAAATTATAGATTCTCTATGACATTCTGAGAGTGATCTTTATACTAGATGCCTTTCACACATACCTAAGAGCCCAGTAATGTGCCTTCAAAGGTATACATTGAGGCAAGAGAAATGGACATCCAAAAAATTCATGTCAAAAAATAATACACAATTAGCAGGCAAAAACTCAGCCAAATGATAAAAGCCTATGCAAGTTCAATATTTCCATGACTCTGTGAGATGATAAGAGAAAGTTACTAGGGTTTATGTTATTAGCCATGAATGATCAGGGTAGTTTTAAGAATACATTTCAACAAGGCAACTTAAAATCTTTTCAGTCACTTTTTTGACACTATCTTAACAAGTAGAAGTCTCCGGACATATGTGTATATTAATATAAGTTGTATCTATCTCTCTGTCTATCCACATAGTACGTGTAGATACACATTTTAATGCCTCATGTATCAATCAATATTGCCTGATTTAGCTGTATGACTCTTTGATCAGTAGACATTAAATATTGAGGCGCATATGATTTAACCAAATTGCATTTTTTGAAAAGCAAATATTAATTCTTAAGTGGATTATATGCCATGCAATAAAATGACCTTTGTTTCCTAAACTACTTGTAAAGTTGATGGATGGCATTTTCTGAATTACAAATAAAGGAACAGCTTCTTGCAGACAAGACAGATATTCCCCAAACTGAAGAAAAACCAAAGAAACTCAATTAAAACAATATATAGGTTCTGGTTAATTTTAGTATATTGGAATCACATGGAAGCCTCTAGAGTATTTTTTGTCACTGCTTTTACCAGCTTCCCTATAAAAAGTCAGCCCTGCAGGTTAGCCATTGTGCTTATGCTTCACATGGGCATTGTCATGACTTAGAAAATTAAGCACTTGGTTTAATTTTATATACTCTTGAAAGACTATTAGAGTACCCTTTACCATGAAGTTCTTAATTTCTAAACTCTTATATATTTCAAAGTACTTTCATGCCCATCTCACCTCAATCTCAGAACAACCTTGTGACGACAGCAGATAGGGAGCATTATCAGTACTTTGAAAAGGTAAATAAAAACTTCAAACTATACTACAAGGCTATAGTAATTAAAACAGCTTTTTATTGGCACAAGAACAGGGACATTGACCAGTAGAACAGAACAGAGAACCCAGATATAAAACCATCCTCATATAGCCAACTAATCTTCGACAAAGCAGACAAAAATATACACTAGGGAAAAGAATCCTTATTCAATAAATGGTGCTGGCAAAACTGGATAGCCACATGTAGAAGACTGAAACAGGACCCACACCTGTCACCTCTCACAAAAATCAACTCACGTTGGGTATTAGACTTGAACCTTGGGTGTGAAACTATTAGAATTCTGGAGGAAAACGTTGGAAA
>VBSM01003204.1:60374283-60386427 GCA_008086735.1 Cheirogaleus medius | reverse complement strand
ATACATAACCATAATATTTGTACCCCCATAATATGCTGAAATTAAAAAAAAAACTCAAGGCACAAGTATGTGAAGTTACTTCAAAACATGAAGTTCAGAGTTTGCTTCATGTGTTAGTGAATCTACTTTACTGTTCAAAAGATTGTGAACATCTGCCTTTTCAAAATCTTTGGCATTTTTAGATGTAAAAATAATACCTGAAGCAATAAAAACCACCTTTAAGCATACAAAATAAAACCTTACCAATCTTCAAATTGATATGGAATGACATTAAGCTCATAAATATGCTCTTAGATACAAAAATTATATCAAATTGTCACACTTTTAGACAAATGTTAAAGATGTATGATTTCCCAATTAGCACATTTAATGCTCTGTACAGAAAGCCTGAGTTTAGCATATTCCTTTTCCCTAAACTAGTAAATATCCACAAAAATATTGATTCATTCTGAAAGTAGTAAATGAAGATCTTACCTCTCTGTACATATACTTGATTTCATAACCATTGGGGTTTTGCTCTTCCAAAAATTATTTGTTTATTTATTTATTCTCCTATGGTTTACATCCAGCAGAAGACATTGGACTAGTTATTTGCACATTTTTGATTAATTTGAGACTTTTACTTTTTTTTTTTTTTTTTACTCCTATTTGGGATTCTGAAGAGGTAAGAAAACTTTAAGTTTACTCCAATCAATTTCAGATCTACCCCAGAAAATACATACTCACCAGAGGTCTTAACTAAAATAAATACATGGGTGAGTTGAATTGAAAATGAATGTTGATATCTTCATTGTATCCAAATCATGGATACAGAAATCTTGATAATATATACAATAAAGAGCTTAGCCAGTAGTAATAAACCAAATGACTGAAAACCAATATCTGAATGAGTGAGGAGGTATGATGAAGTTTAGCCTAGATAATACAACAGAAAGTTGAAAAGGATATTTATCTCACACAAGAATCTCTAAAGAAATGTATACATTAATACTAACACCTCCCAATCCATGAACACATATCAATATCTAATCAATAGGATATTATTTTAAACATTATAAAATAGTGGGCCCTAAAATAACAGAAAAAATAGAAAACCAAAAAAATTGTTTAATTAAAATGGACAAAAAAAATAAAATTAAATCCTTAACATTAGACACAGTTAATATGAATTAAGGTATTTGCTCAATTTTTCATGTATTCATTGAGGAATATTTATTATCCACTATATTTTATACACTTTGCCTACCTGGTACCAGAGTATTAAAATTAATTAGTTATGGTCCTTGACTTGAGGAATTCAGATTCTAAGGAGGGCACAGTTGAAAAAACAAATCTAGTCACAATAAAAAGTGATGTATTTTTCAACTTACATAGAGCCTACAAGGTGGGAAGAAGCACGTATGAGTTGGTCACAGGAAAATGGGAACAGTTGGGACTAGCAACTTCCCATAAGACTGCATCAAGGACTGGCAAAAGAAAGAAAGAAGGAAAGGAAGAAAGAAGGAGGGAGGGAGGTGAGGGAGGAAGGAAAGAAGGAACTAATAGTTAAGTGGGACTTAATCAAATGAGCAATAAAATATCAGGAACATAGGCAAGGATTTTATCATTAGGATAAGCATGTTTGAAAAGAGAGTCAAATTAGGAAAGAAAGAATGACAGGTAAAGCCATGGCTGTAGACTGAGAATTAGAGAAATTAGGCAAAGACATTATATCAAAATCAGAAGTGACAGAGATAGATTGTTGCAACCCAATGTTATAGTTTCGTGAGGACATTCTTTAATCTAGTGCTAGACCCATGTCCATCAAATATACGTACTTTCTGTCATATAGTTCCTCTTCTATGCATAAAAGTGTTCTTATGCCCACTAAGATTGTGTGTATTTCTATCTATCTATCTATCTATCTATCTATCTATTTATCTATCTATCTATCTAATGTTTTCATTAGTATTCTTTGTAATAGATGAAAACAATTCAAGTGTCCATAAACCATGAAATAGACAAATAAATTTTGCCATTTTCATTCAACTGAATATGATATTCCTTGAAATTTATGTTATTGCTTCTGTTGTAAGTTTGACAGCCAAAATTCAAACCCAGGAAAACATGCTTCCAGTCTGCGCTTTTAGCCATCACTACACCAAATTTCTGAAAGCATCCTCAATTCATATCTTGATTCTAAAGAAAAAGGTACAAAGCCTTTAATGTGTTTCCATCCAACCTCTGTCCGTCACATGAAGAATGGCAACCAGACAGAATCAATGGACTCAATCTTGAAGACTACATCCTGTGCTATACATCTATGTCTTTTACAGAATTTTTAAGTTTTTAATTCTGATGGTGGATGCATTGATGAGAGTATTTATGAAGTACCCTGTCCCACCAGAACCTACTACTCTTTAGCAAAGCTTTCCCCATTACCTTCTCATACAACCACAGTGGTTGTGAATATGTGAAAAGCCACAGACAGTATGAACTATTAGCCCCTCTAAATGTCTGTCCTTTCTCTGATTTTTTAAATGAATCCAAAATATCTAGGCAGTCAATGAATTATAAAAGTAACAGGTAGAAGTTTCTGATGGAATATACCTATTCCATGCACCTGCCTTTGTTTCTCTGTGCTGGCTCTGCTTGCTCCCATTCCCAAACAACCTTGACTCTATTCCAGAATCCTGTGTCTGCCATCAACCTCAAGGCAACCTCTGGTCCTGTAGCTTACCATTACTATAGTCAGAAACTGTAGAAATGGAAGAAAATTCAGATCATTGACCCTCAATTACACTCTCTTCTTCGCTTTTATATTCTGACATTTCAAGCAAGTTGATGAATGCTCTAACTTTGGCTCAAAAATTAACCAGTGTGTAAGTCACAAGATTTTTCATAACATTACCTGCTTGCTTTCAGAGAAAATTATCAGTGGGTCCTGCTTAGCTGTTTATCAGCCTTTAGACCATAGCCTCTCTGAAGCTCATTCAATGGACCCTGTGATCACCTTAAAGTGGGTCTGGTGCAGAATTGCTTTTGGCATTTATGGCATCTCAGGCTTGAAGGATCATAGGAATTTTTTTTTTTCTGTTGCTGTTGCCCACCAAAAAAGATACATCTAATATCTTAAGACTGAATAATAGAGTTTCTCAATGCCACTCTTCTTAGTGATGGTTATAATACAGATGGAATATTTTTCGCAAAGTTTTAGGCCTGCATGTAGGTGCCTCTTAAATCAATAATAACAAAGTCATATAAAGTATAATTTCAGGCCTCTAAATTCTTTTTTTGATGTTCTTTGCAAGGGACTCATTATCTCTGTACTTTTTAAGGGTTCTATTAGGGGTAGGAAGTCTGATCTTTCATATGTTTTTCAAATGTTAACCTGACACAAAAGTTGTATTTCATAACCAAACTTCACCCAGGGAGGCAAGAGGGAGCAGTCACTGTGCTCTGGAACCACTCCTCTTGGCACACAAATCCCACCCCCGCTGTTACAAACACAGAGATGTGTATGACTTTGGAGGTTGCTAACACTCAGTGACCTACTTTGTAGGTTTACTATCCAGACCTGGCCTTTCTATAATAGTTATTTAATGCTCAAATTGGAATATACTGAAACTTCTGACTTTGCTACTCCTAACTCCCCCAAGTAGTTCATCCTGCCCTGTCCAGCTGAGAACCTACACTCTGGCATAGAGTTGTTGATTGGGAAGTGTTTAGAGAAGTAAGACGTATAGAGCCAAGCTACCTCAATGACTGAGAGTACACACATTACAAAATATTATGGATCATGCCTACTACCCACACTCAAACCACCACATTACACATCTCAAGGGTCATCAATGTATATTTTCCTTGTTCTAAAGAATAAGAAAGAGTAAGTAGATTATGGACTTCCTGTACTGTTTAATAACCACATTTTGTTTTAACACAAGGTTGTATTAGTTTGCTATAATTGCCATTATAAAATGCCACAAATTGCATAGCTTAAAAAAAATTTTTATTGTTTTGCAATTTTGGAAGCTAAAAGTCTGAAATCATGGTGTTGGAAGGATTGGTTCCTTCTGAGGGCTCTGACTTAAGAATCTGTTCCATGCCTCTTTCCTGGGCTTATAGATGGCTTCTCCCTATATCTGTCTATTCGCATCGTCTTTCTTCTATGTATATATGTCTCTGTCTAAATTGTAGCTTTTTATAAGGACACAAATTTATTGGATTAGGGACTACTCTAATGACCTCATTTTAACTTGATTCACTCTGTAAAGACACTGTCCCCCAAATACAGTCACAATCCCAGGATACTAGAGACTATAAATATTATATTTGAGGGGACACAATTCTACCCATAATAAAGAGTATGGAATAATTTAATTAGGCATTGCCCCCCAATACACATGTACACACAGAGTCTATTCATATTGATGTAAAAAACTGATACTACTCTTGAGTCAGTTGGGCCAATCATTTCTCTCACCCCATGCCAGAAATTTAATCTGCATTAAAATGTACAGATAGGCTAGGGAAGTATTAATATTTTACTGATTGACAGCCATTAAAAATAGAAAAATTACACAATCACTAAAGTTATTTGACCTTATGCCCCTGATATTTTAGAGTGTAAGACTCTAGACTGAGAATTGGGGCCCCTGACAGTAGAAAGCTAGAAAATATTCTCAATTAAGATTACTCTTCCACCTTTGTACCGAACAGTATTGCTACTGTCTGATTCTGGTATTATAATTCATGTTTCTAAAGCTTCATCTTTCCCTTTTCATATACTGAATACAGCCTGGAGCCCTTAATAGCAGAAATATAAACATTTTATGGAAGAATAAACATGTCTAGGTATCTAGGATATTTCTTACTTTTTGTGTTTCCTGATTATTTTATATTTGAATAGATAGCTTTAGAAACTAAATCTGAACTAGAAATTATACTAATCTCCATTGCACATGTCATTAGAGAGAATTGAAGAGTTTAGCCAACTTCCACCTTCTTTGCACTAAATACAGATGTCTCCTTGGTATTCAAATTAACCCTGAAGAGTAAGTCCCTTTATGTCAGTGCTTTGCAACTTTGTTTTATGCCCCTTTGTCTTTCACGTGTTTAGTACATATGCATAAGTCATATCAATAGGGTAAGGAAGCATGCCCCAAGGAATGACTGAGAATCGCTTTTCGATACAGTGGTAGTAACATCTCATGAATCCAAGTATTAACTATCATCATGTAGATTAGGGAAGTACAATAGTCAACATTGCTTTGCTGTTTATATTCAGTGTTATAAGTACATAATTATGCTTACCCTACCTGACTCTGAAAAATGATTCGAGTAGTCTATACAATGAACTCAATCCAACAATATAAAGGTAGCCTGAAGAAATTGGAATAAAGTAAAAGAAAGATTAGTAAAATAATATAAATTCAAATGTGTTTACTATATAAAACACACAACAACAATACATTATACTAAAGAAGGACTTAATCCAAACATTAAAGGATGAATTATCTTTAGACTATCAGGCAATGTATTACTACTCTACAGAAAAAAAAATGTAATGACAGTATATTGATAAATGTTATAAATGCATTATTTAAACGTTAATACTTTTCATGATTACAAATTTTAAAAACACTAGTTATAGAAGGAATTTCCTTGACACAATAAATCCTTCATACTTAAAGACATCATATATAATGAAGAAAATGTAAGACATTCCATCCCTTGCCAATTGCTCTTTTGTTTTACTTACTTTCCTGGGTTGTCAGAAATTCCACATGTGGAATGTTTTCTCTAGTTTGTTTTACAAGCTTTGAACCCATGACTCATTGACACCATCCAACCAATAATAGTCTCTCTTTTGACAATGTCGTCTCTTTTTGAGGCTAACCTTTATATGCCTTCCAAGGAGATAATTAGCCAATAAAAAAAACTACAATTTGCTAATGGGCCAACTGAAGATTTACAAAAAATTGAAGTTTTAATTGATTCAAACAATTAATTCCTTGTTTGTAACTATCTTCATGGTTTGCTGTGCAGTTTGCATAAAGACTCTGCATTCTGGTTTTTACATGAATATGAATGTTTGATATATGTACATGCATGTATTATATGTATAATATCTAGAAAGACATTTCTCAACACTAAATATATGTTATTCTCAAATGATGCTTATGAGTACTTGTTTTGAATTTTATTGTCAACATAATTGGAGGTATTAAGAATACAAATTCTGTAAGATATTTCTAACAAAAATATTGATCTCTAACCATGATAATATACATATATTATATGTATAATAGATATATATACACATATATAGTATATATAATATTTATAAAAGAAATTTAGGAAAGAGGAAGATATAAATGGGAAAAATAGCAGAATTTGGGGTCCTTAAGGTTACAAAACAACAGTGACAGTTATTAATATAGTTTCTCATAACTGTTGCAATAACTAGATCAATGGTTCTCAACCAGGGCTATATGTCACAGTTAACATTAGAAGATTTTTTTGATATTTTGTTTTTAAAAATTTTGTTTATTTTGTTATATTATTTCGTGTGTGTGTGTGTTTGAATGCCTTCCTTTCTTTTTGTTTTCTTTTTCTTTTTCTAGTAGGCGTTCATACCTTACCCTGTAATTATTGAATCAGAATATCAGAAAATCAGAATTACTTATAATTCTAAGTAGTATAGCAACACAAATAGGTGTTAAAATACATTAAGCAAAAGCAAATCTTAGGCACAGTTTAATCTAAATAAATGTTTTAAATATATATATATAAACAGCTCTCTATTTTTTAAATGAAACTCATATCAAAAGAAACATAACAAAGTAGGTGATTATGATGATGGGTTCAGAATGGGCCTCAGAATGAGAGAACAGAGAGGAGAAATGACATAAAGTAAAATAATAGAGAAATCTTGCGTGAACTTATATTTGTGGTAAAAACTAAGTCATTCGCTAAAACAATTTCCTTGTACGGGACACAAAGGAAGACTGAAGACCCCATGTAAGTATGCTAGAGTCATGTGAGTGAGTTCTAGACAATGGAAAGTGGTAGAATTGACATATAACATTTTAGGCCTGATCATTACACCTTATGTGTGATCACCCTATTGTTCTCTTTTCCTTTTCTTGTCAGTTAATCCACATCACAAGATGAAAAGATCCCAGAGACCTGAGTCATCAGTCAGAGAAAAGCCACCACGTAGAGACTGTCTGACTCATACTGAACTGTGACATGGGTGAAAATGAATCATTTAGGCTGTGAAGCTAATGAGATGTTTTGTTGTTGGACTGGCCATCACTAATCACGCTAACAGAATGATGATGGTGTGCCATGCCATAAAGAATATAATTAAACATGATTTCTGTTTCTCTGAAGAAAAATATTTATAAAAACAAAGATGATGAGGGAAATAATTTACATATTAGTCTTTTACAAAGGCACCATGGAAACCAATGTTTGTATGTACTATTGTAAGGGCAAAAAGTAGAGAAGAAAATTCTATTTTAAAAGATTTATGGGTTCAAATTCTGGCCATATTAGAGAACCTGATACCAGACAGTCCCTCATGCTATAAACAAACTGATAATTGGATGACATAAATGAAACAGTTGTTCTCAGTAACTGGAAAACAGGCAACACAGGACTGTGATAGCTGAGGGAAGAAAAAAAAGAGGTTAGAGCTGTGGTCACCTCAGTTTTGTGTCTAAAAGCACTTTCTGGATTATGGCACTGGGAAGAGAAACCCAAGGAGAATAGACTTGTCTCTTTGGATTGAGGAAACAGAAATTGTTGTTGGGGATATCAAACCCCCACTGGTCTGTGCAAGGCAGAGTACTGCAGAGAATGGAGCCAAGCAGAGAATGAGCACCAGTAATCTACTTAGGGATACCTTTGACTCTTTGGCTATATATTAAATTGTGTACACATAGGATTAAATTCCATCAGGCCATCAGGCTAGGCAGAAAGAACGAAAAAAACCAAAACACAAAAAACAAACAAACAAAAAATTTTAAGGAGTTTTGAGCTGAATAAATTCAAAGATCACACAGACTCAGGAGTCATTTGAGTCCCAACCACTCAAAATGAGTGAACCTTGTGAGATATCTGAAGTATTCAGGGGAGGCATGGAAAAGGTAAGTGATTACCTAGAGTAAGCTAACCTAGTGTAAAATCTGTTCTATGCCTGCCCTAACGAAGCTCAAAAAGAAGTGTCAAATGTACTATAGTAGTAAAGGTTAAAATGTACTTTATCCTCAAATGTTACAGATTCAATCAATCTCAATCAAATTTCCAGAGGACATTTTTTTTTTTTTGAGACAAAGTCTCACTCTGTTGCCCCCAGCTAGAGTGCCATGGCATCAGCCTAGCTCACAGCAACCTCAAACTCCTGGGCTCAAGGGATCCTTCTGCCTCAGCCTCCCAAGTAGCTGGAACTATAGGTATGCGCCACCATGCTCGGCTAACTTTTTTCTATTTTTGGTAGAGATGGGGTCTCGCTCTTGCTCAGGCTGGTCTCGAACTCCTGAGTTCAAACAATCCACCCGCTTTGGCATCCCTGAGACAGAAGACATTTTGTAGCAACTGAAAAATATATTCTAAATACATGTGGAAATGCAAAGAACTTAGAGTAACTTTGAAAAAGGAGAGCAAATTGGGAATTTTTGCACCATTTGATTTCAAAATGTATTATAAAGATCAATAGTCATGATAGTGGAGCATTGGCATAAAGATAGACACATAAGTAAATGGAATAGAAGAGAGTGTTCAAATATAGAAACACATACATGTAGTCAATTGGCTTTTGACATAGTTACCAAGGCAATTCAATGAGGTATTTTCAACAAATTGTGCTAGAAATAGGGGATAACCACATACAGATAATAAATACAGCCTCTTCCTTTACCTCACATCATACACAAAACCATCATAAATCTAAATGTAAAGGCTGAAACTATGCAACTTTTAGAAGAAAACAGGAGAATCTTACTGATTTTCTGCTGGACAGAGATTTCTTAGCTTGGATGAAAAAAGGAAACAATAAAAGAAAAAAAAAAAAAGGACAAATGGAATTTTTTCAAAATCAGAAATTTTTGTCCTGGAAATAAAATACTGATAAAAAAATAAAAAACAACCCATAGTCTGGGAGAAAGTAATTGCAAAACATACATCCCCAAAAGGACTTATATCTAGACTATATCAAGAATCCTTCTGATACAGTATTAAGAAGATAAACATGCACATTTAAAATGGTCAAAAGATTTGAAAGACATGTCAACAAAAAGATATGCACATGCTGAATAAACATAAAATGTGTTCCATAGTATTAGTCATTAGGGAACTGCCAATTAAAAACACAATATGATAATACATAATTGCCAGAATGACTAAGGTTAAAAAGACTGACAATACCAAACACCAGTGAGAATGTGGGTCTATAGGAACTCTTAAACATTGTTGGTGGGAATATAAAATGGGTCTACCACTTTGGGAAATATTTTGAGAATTTAAGTTATATATAAACCTACCAATTCCAAGCAATATGACCAAGCAATTCTAAGAAACATAAAAACATATATCTACCCAATGTCATGTACCTGAATTTTCAAAGAACTTTATTTGTAATGGTGAAAAACAGGAAATAATCCAAATGTTTATCAATTTCTTAATGGATAAACAAATTGTTGAAGATCCATACAATGAATAATATCCATTATTTACTCAGTAAAAAGGGAGTAAAGAAATAAAGGAATTAACTATTGATATACACAATATCACAAATGAATTTCAAAGCATTATGCTAAGTAAAGAAATCCAGGTACAAAAGACTACATATATATAATTCCATTTATATGAAATACTAGGACATATAAAATTTTAGTGACAAAAAGCAGATTAATTTTTGCAGGGCAAGCAAATGGGAGGACGGCATTGGCTACAATAGGGCATGAAAAATTTTGAAGGGTGATGGAAATATGATTATGAACATTTGTGGTGATGTTAATACAACTATAGACATTTGTCAAAATTCATCAAACTATACAATTAAAATTGGTGAATTTTATTGCATTGCAGTAAATTGTAAATTATACTTCAATAAAGCTATCCTCCCCAATAAAAAATGCAGATGTTTTCAGATAAATAAAAGCTGAGCTAATTCCTCTTCTGCAGAACTGCACTACAAGAAATATTAAGGGAAGTTTTTCAGGCAAAATAAAAATTATTAACAAATGAACATCCAGATCTACAGAGAAGAATGAAAAAAAAATAATGGAAAAGTAGCTTATGTTTACTTATCATAAATAGAAATGGTAAACAGAAATGGTAAATGTATGGATAAAAATAAAATATTTTTCTATTTTTTTTCACTTCTTTCAAAGATCCTTATGTGTTTTAAAGCAAAGAAAACAGCTATTCACTTGAGGATCATAACACATGAAGAATTAAAATGGATGACAATAACAATAAATGGAATAGAAAAATGAAAGTATACTCTGACAACATTCTTATATTTTTAATTGTGCTATAATATTATCTAAAGGTAGACTGTGATGAGTCAAAGATAAAGTTTTTAAGTTCTATAGCTGCCAATAGTGGAGATGAAATGGAAAACTAAACAATTCTCAGCACAAAATGAAGTTGACATAGAAAAAAAAAAAAAGAGCAGAGCAGAGATAGGGCAAATAGAAAACAAACTACACAATGATATTCTTACATCTAACCTTATTTATAATTAAGTAAAATACAAATTATCTAAAGAATATTGTGCTTTCTCTATGAATTTGCTTGAAATAAATTTGTTTATAAATAAGTGGACCTCCACAATTCAAGCTCTTGTTGTTCAAGGGTCAACTGTATGTGCTTTTTACAACAATACACTTTCTACTAAGAGGTAAAGAATAGTTAAAATCTAAAAGATGAATAAAAAGATATCATGTGCACAATAATTTTAAAAGAACCAAGGTGGTTATATTGACATCAAGCAAAGTACTTCAGTATAAATAATGTTATGAAAAACATTTCAAAATGAGAAAGAAAAAATCAGCAAGTATTGATAACAATTCTAAAATATATGCATAAGTGATATTCAAAATTCATAAAGCAAATACTGACAGAGTGGAAAAAATACATAAACTCACAATTATGAGATTTTGACACACCTCTCAATTTTTAAACGTATTAAGAATATTGAGGGCCGGGCGCGGTGGCTCACGCCTGTAATCCTAGCACTCTGGGAGGCCGAGGTGGGCGGATCGTTTGAGCTCAGGAGTTCGAAACCAGCCTGAGCAAGAGCGAGACCCCATCTCTACTAAAAAATAGAAAGAAATTAATTGGCCAACTAAAATAAAGAAAAAATTAGCCGGGCATGGTGGCGCATGCCTGTAGTCCCAGCTACTTGGGAGGCTGAGGCAGAAGGATCGCCTGAGCCCAGAAGTTTGAGGATGCTGTGAGTGAGGCTGACGCCACGGCACTCTAGCCGGGGCAACAGAGTGAGACTCTGTCTCAGAAAAAAAAAAAAAAGAATATTGAATACTTGAGCAACACTATTAACCAAATTGGTATTTTAGAGCATTATACTCAATAACAAAATATACATTTTGTTAACTGGACGTAGATTGTTTACTAAGAGAGGCCATACTGCGAATGAATTTAAATACATTAAAATCATAGAGTGTTACCTGACCATAATGAAATTAAATTTAAAAAAAATAATATAAACATATTTGGAAAATCTCCAAATATTTGAGAATTACACAAAATACTTTTAAATAACTTAAGAAGAAGGGTCAAGGCATGTTAGAACATATTTTGAACTGAATGAATACATAACCTTACTCAACCAAAATGTGTAGGATACAATTAAAACAGTGTTTACAGAGAAACATATAGTTGTAAAACTTATAGTACAAAATAAGAAAAATGTAAAATCGATGTTTTTGAATTCTTCTTTTGGTAATGGCTGATTAGCTCTTATTGGACCTATTATTTTTTATTTATTCATTTATTTATTTATTTATTTTTATTTCAGCATATTATGCAGGTACAAATATTACGGTTATGTATATTGCCCATGTTCCCCCTCTCCCCTCAAGGCAGAGACTCAAGCATGACCATCCCCCAAACGTTGCACATCTCACTCATTAT
>VBSM01003204.1:60324585-60374183 GCA_008086735.1 Cheirogaleus medius | reverse complement strand
CTGATGGAGCTTATTAGAGATTTTTCTTTTCTGCTTTTCGTTAGTCTAGCCAGAACTCTAGAACAAATTGGCCTAACTGACATTTACAGGACATTGTACCCCAAAGGCACTGAATATACGTTCTTCTCATCAGCTCATGGACCATTCTCTAAGATTGACCATATCCTAGGACATAAAGCATGTCTCAAACAATTTAAAAAATAGAAATTATACCATGTATCTTTTCAGATCACAATGGAATAAATGTAGAAATCAGCCCTAACAGGAATTCTCATTTCTACACAAAGTCATGGAAACTAAACAACCTTCTACTGAATGATCACCTCATAAATGAGGAAATCAAGATGGAAATCAAAAGATTCTTTAAACTAAATAACAAAGGAGACACAAGTTATCAAAACCTGTGGGATACAGCTAAAGCAGTCCTGAGAGGAAAATTTATTTCCATAAATGCCTATATCCAAAAGTCGAAAAGTTCACAAATAGACAACCTAATGAATTGTCTCAAAGAGCTGGAAAAAGAAGAACAGACCGACCCCAAATCCAACAGAAGTGAAATCATTAAGATCAAATCAGAACTAAATGAAATTGACAACAGGGAAACTATACTGAATATTAATAAAACAAAAAGTTGGTTCTTTGAAAACATAAACAAGATTGACAAACCTTTGGCTAGACATTTATTTTTTTTTCATTTCAGCATATTATAGGGGTACAAATATTAAGGTTACGTATATTGTCCAACCCCCCCCCAACTCGAGTTGGACCTATTATTGAACAGATAACAACTATAAACTATAGGGAAAAAATCTAAAAAAAACAAGACAAAAAACAAACAATAGCAACAACAAATGCACAACTATTCGATGGCACCAGAGACTGACCAAAAGCAGGCAGATGTTATGAGTGAGTTGACACTTACCAGAAAGAAACAATACTGGGTAAGCTTCCTGGTTTCACTACTTTGAGCCTGAGGGCAGATACTGCTGCAGCTAAATTATGGAAGTGTTAAATCTTCCATATTGGATTGATGAGTCAGAGAGCAGAGGGCAAAGATGGGCCAACCACACAGAAGGAAGGTAGAGTGTGGGGAGAAGATCTTCAAAAGGGGAGACAAGGAAGAAACACTATATTATACCTAAATAACTGGCTGAACTCTAACCAAAATACATGGATAAGAGTACAGAGAAATATAACAGAATCCAGAATCTCTACAATGTATAGGATATAAATCCAAAGTACTCAAATTTCAAAGAAACATAAAAATGCCACACTCAAGAGAAAAACAATCAGTGGCAACAAAACTAAAGATGCCCAAGATATTATTGGAATTAGCAGCAAAGATTTTAAAGCTGTTGTAATCATCTTCAAGGATCTATAGAAATATGTTGATAATGAATGAAAGATAATGCTAGCAAAGGAATAGAAACTATAAAAGAACAAATAAAAGTTTGGAAATGAAAAATACAATATCTGAAAAGTTTTACCAAATGGGATTAACAACATATAGGAGATGACCAAAGTTACAGTGTATGAACTGAAAAATAGATCAATAGAAATAACCTATACTGGGTAACAGAGACAATAAAATGGAGAAAATGAACAGAGACTCAGGGACTTGTTCAACAATATAAAATGATCTGATGTAAGTGTAATTGAAGTCCCTGAAGAGAAAAACATAACTGGGCAAAATGAATATATTAAGAACTTTGATTTAAAATTTCTTTAATTTGATAGAAATCATAAATTCATAGAGTTAAAAAGCTCACTGAAACTCAAGCTTGATAAATACAAACAAAACCACACCTAATCACATACAGCCAAACTGCTGAAAACTAGTAAAAAATAGAAAGCCTTGCAAGCAGCCAGAGAAAAACAACGCATTATGTGCAGAAGAACAAAATTTGCTTGAGTTCAGTCAAGGTAACTGATGTATCTGCACCATGTAACACGGAGCTTATGACACATTAGGTACTTAGTAAATATTAATTGAATACATAAGTGATTTATTATGTTCAAATAAGGCAAAACTTATTTGTTGAGTCAGCAAAGTGTAAACAGCACTAGACTTGGGGTAAAAGAGCTTCATTTAAAGTTTACATCTACCATCAATTAGCTGAACAATTCTGAATTAGAGTTTTTGTCTCTACGAGCTTCATCTCCTCGTATTTAAAAATGAATAACTATTCTACAAGATTAGTGTGAAGATTACATAAGACAGTCCATGTGAAAATGACTGTTTTTTGACATACAGTAGATAATATTATAATATTATATTTCATTAAGCCTAAATATTTCTTAATCATATTTTATGTTGTTTTTCCTCCTAAAGATATACTGCTTAATTCCTGCAAGAAAAGGCCATATCCGATGTGCTGTTTTTGCACACAAACACTTTATGGACTATAAAGAATAGCCCAATGTAAAGGCAAATAACGCTGGAATTTGCAAAATGACTTCAATCCTGTCCATATACTTTCTTGATCTCTAGCATGGTGATAGAAATTTTAGTTTAATTCTTCTAATTATTACGTTTTTACAATTGGCCACCTACTAGACTTTCCTTAAATGGACCAACTTATAAAAAGTACCTCTAAAAAAACATACCTCTTATATTAATATTTCTAATTTCTAATAAACAAACTTAGATATCTACCTCTAAATAATACTATCATTTTTAACATTTGTACCTCAATAAAATTTGGTGGTTTAATAGTTTTAAGGTCATATTACATACAATGTTTAGCTCTAACCATTACATACATTGTCAAAATTTACTGAAAGCATATCAAATACACACAAATGTATATTTTTTTTGTCTAGTAAAATTAAACTTGGTAGAGGTAGATCAGTGTCAATATTTTTTTTGTTATATTTTAACATAGAAAACAAAAAACATAAATGCAAGTACATGGAAAAATGCTTTGCTTTGTGAACTAACATTTCCAAAAGAGATTTCTTATTTGATGATGTTTTTGAAACAAATTATAACCCCCCACAAAAATGAGGAGGGTCAAAATGACAAAATATTACTAAATCATTAATGATACCATGTTTTTGCTTCCCCAGGGATTAAAAAAATATACTATACTTTAAGCTATGTTAGGTTGGGATTATTATCCTAATACTGTGAGGACAAATTTTCATTAAGTCACACATTTTTATGTGTGAAGTACAAACAGTGAATTATCTTTATAAAATGGAAGAAAATTGCAACTGCTTTTCAAAAGTAACCTTGACATTTTGAAAAGTGCAGTAATGGATCTGTCCCCATGGAGACAAATATTTTACCCCTTATTTCTGTCACCAAAATTCAACACATTATATACCCAGATCTGTTCCATGCTTTATAGTCTGTCTTGGGGGTTTATATGATTACAAAGATGTGCCCAAGTTAATAGTAAAGATTTGCAATGAATGTTTCCTTTTTTTTCATTTTCTCCACCCCTCCAATTGATGCTATATGTTATCTTTTTTTTCCAACCACAGGTTTTTCAAGATATAATCTATTTTTATTCAATAAGATAGAAGATTCAGTATAAAGGAAAAGTGTGTGAGAACTCAAAAGCAACCACAAGCCCTGGGACTAAGAATCATATCCTAGGCCCCTCTCTGCCAGCAGAACACATTTGTGGAAATAAAGATTCCTTATAAATATCCAGAGTTTGTCTGCATTTTTATCTCTGTAAGACAGAAAATGGAAGAAATGTTTAGATTCATAAAAATGTGCATTTGTCACTAATATGTGCTATTATTTCCCCCTTTTCTCCTATTTATAACATTAACTGAGATAATATAAGCAAATGTGATTTACCCACTGCCTAAAATAAATTAGTTGTTCAATATGTGTTCATTTGGTTTTTTTATGAGTTCATTTTTTCATTAGTTTATTCATTTTTCCTCTTTATACTTTGAAAAGATATTAACATAAAAATTATAATTAACATAGTTAAAAAGTGGACCTCATATTTATCATTCATAGCACTTTCAAAATCTCTAGAACAAACCTCAACCAATCTCATCACTGGTCTAGTTTTATTGGTAACTATGTACATGTGATTCATCAATTTTTTCCTAAAATGTGTATGTGCATGTTGTGTGTGTGTGTGTGTGTGTGTGCTGGGGGATAAGAAAACTTAGATTTTTTTCATCACCATGACAATATACTTAAGTGTATTTTCTTCCTATATTTCAGTGCCATCTGTCTCAGGACCTGGCTTTTTAGGGCACTGTAGAACTCTCTAAGATTTCTGGGCAAACACTGAGTTATTTCACTTCAATACTTCACAGCAAGACCACATAGTCAACCTAATTTACTTCAACAGATTATTCATTTCAGGATTTTGCTTTTCCTTAATCACTTTATATTTTTGCTCTCCACATGGAATTTTGCTTTTATGCAGTTCCATTTCCATAGTTGGCATATCAGACACCATGATCACAGTTCACATTACAAAGGGAGAACTTCATGACAAATTATTTCATGCATTATTGTTTTTAACCTAATGTATTTTTTCTTATTGAAATTTGTGGTATAATAAGAAATATATTTGGTCTTGGTCCCCAGTTTCAGGCACTAAGGCCCCCAAACTCTCAGAATCTCTTGAGTTATAGGAGTGTCTTTTGTTATTCATAATGAGGCCTTTGGATTGCACCAGAGGTTTTGCTAATGAGGCGACTTAGGGTGGGGGCCCTAGGTAGCCTCAGGTTGGAGCTGCTCATCAGAAAGATCAACTGATTAGAAGGTTGATCTCCAACTACTGCCACCCAGAAAGCTTCTGGTGATTAAGCTATAAAAACTCTTGAACAAGATTTGATGAGCTTTTGGGTTGGCGAACACTTCCACATTCTGGGAAAATGGAACTCCCCAGGACTGTTGGTCCTGTGCTGAGGATCCTCCTAGACCTTGCCCTGTGTACCTCTTCATCTGGCTGTTCACAAATATCCTTCATAACATCTGTTATAATAAACTGATAAACATAGGTAAAGTGTTTCCCCTGAGTTCTGCAAGCCATTCTAGCACATTATTGAACCTCAGCCGAGGTTATGGGAATCTCCAATGTATAGCCAGTGGGTCAGAAGCACAGGAGGCCCAGACTTACAATTGACATCTGATGTAGGAGGCCAGGCTTGTGAGCTCTTGACACTAACTCAAGGAAGAGAATATCAGAATTGAATTGAATTGTAGGACATCCAGGTGGTGTGAGAGAATTAGTTGGTTTGGGGAAAAAAAAACCCACACATTTTGGTGATCCAAGGTGAAGTATTGAGGGTGGTGTGAGTATAGACAGAAAAACGTTTGTTTTCTCAGAAAATTATTAGCAACTGCTAAACATCATTTATGGGAAGCCATTGCTTTGCACCGAGCTCTTATACTAGGCCCTAACAGACCAGGCCAAACCAAAATGGAGTCGCTTATAGTAAGTGTCACATAATCAAACTGAAATGTAAGGAAGCAGGGAGATTCCCAAACTGACAAGTTTTTCTTGAAAACAAGAGATTCACAGCAAAGGCTCAGAGAGAGCTCAGTCTACCTGAGTCAGCAAAATAAAGAAGTCCCCTCTGCTTTGACCCTTATAAGAAAAGTAATCTAAAGTAACCTGATATTAACCAACCAGTTTTTTTCTCCATGTTCAGCTTCCTTGTTTCCATCTTACAAAAACCACTATCTTGCCATTTCCAAGTGGGGGCTTTCATTCTATTTGGTGGAATGGAAGCTGTCCCAATTTACGATTCACAGATAAAAGCCAATTAGATCCTTAACTAAATTTGTTTTAATTTGTCTTTTGACATGCCTAAAATTATATAATGTATTTGTCTGCTTACTTACTTGCTACCTCTCTTCTACACTAGAATATAAGGTTTATGAAGCCAGGATGCTGCTATTTTCCCAGCATCCAAACAGTGCATAGCACATAGTAGATGCACAATAAATATTTGTTGAATAAAGGAGCAAATAAATGAATGAATAATTAATGCCTTTCTGTACTTTCTTAATCTTATGGAGGCTAAAAAGTGTATAGTATCTGGAAGGAATACACATATATACATATAAAATACATATACACAACTGTATTCATATACATTTTTGTCTGTATTTCATTAAAGACTATAAATCTTTGGTTTCTTGTTTAGAATAATTCAGAAAGCACAGAAATTATTTGTAGCTCAGCAAAATTATATAAAGCCACTAGTAGAACAAAGGTATTTGAGTAAAATTTTCTGAGTCATATAGGACAAATTAACTAATACACTGAATTTCCATCAAGTTTTCTGGTACTTTAACCAGGGGAATTACATTACTATACTACATGTATATATTTGTACAGAAGTTTATACACATTCCCTTTAAAATCTAGAATAAGACAGAGGCACTACTATTACAAATAACTATTAACCTTGCATGAGAGGTCTTGGTTAGTATCATGGGATAAGAAAATACTCACAAAAACAAGACAGGGGGTCTATGTATCATTGTGACAGCCCAAAATGCTACTAGGTGTTTAGGTAAGAAGTGGCTCTTCTCCCTGTCAAAAGTAAACTTTGAACCTGATATCATCCCTTCAGGTCTAGTTTATGACAATAACTATGATAATGATGACAGTGATTGTTATTATCTTTTATAGACAAATATTATCATCATCTTTTATAGACTAATCTTATATCAAAGAAGCTTGAAAACCGAACATTTTTGGAACTTCAGATGGTGGTAAAATCTTCTCCTGACCAGATCTTATTTGTCATTAACACCTGAAATAAAACCCATGTTCATGTGGGCTTTTCCAGAACCCGGAAGAGATATTATGTGCCAAATGATTTTCCTATGCTATATATGGTCCTGAGGATTTCATATATGTGACCTATTAAAGCAAACACTTATTGATAATATATTTTATTTTATATAATCCTCACAATAGTGCTATGAGATACATATTATTATTATTCCTACTTTTTGTCCTTACTTACAGACTTTATTTAAATTTTATCATTTTTCTATTGATGTCCTTTGTAGCAATTTTTTTTTCCTTGTGTGAGATTCAATCCTAGATCACAAGTGCATTTATTTCTCATGTCTCATTAGTTTCCTTTAATCTAGAACAATTCCTATTCCTCAGTTTTTCTTGTCTTTCACAACATTTTTGAAGATATATGTATATTATTTTGCAAAATGGCCCTCAGGGTTTGCCTCATGTTTCCTCATGCTTATGCTCATGCATTTCTAGCAGGGGTACCACATGTCCTTTTTAGTGCATCATACTGTAGTGTCTATTTATCTCATTCCTGGTGTTATCAACTATAATCACTGGACTAAAGTAGTATACACCAAGTTTCTCCACTGTCATCATTAGAAGTGATATCTTGTGTGTGCATGTGTGGGGGGCTGTCTGCTTAAATATACTGTTTCCTATCATGTTTTCAACAATTATTTTATCATCCATAGATGATTCTTTCTGAAGCAATTATCACTTGTATGGTTGACAAGTAGTGATTTCCTAATTCCAACATCTATCCTACATTTGTAAGTTGGAATTCTATAAAAAAAAAAAAAAAAGAAAGCATGTTCTTCTCTTGCTGTGACTTCTATTAAAAGTCTTTTAAACATTTCACTACTTCTGCTTTATGCATATACATATTTTACGCTCTCCAAGCACCCGATGAATTCCTGACGTGTTGTTTCCCTTTGCAAAGCCCTTGTAGACTTTCCTTAATTGGTTGATTGCTTAGTTGAGTGCTCAGTAGTCCCACCTGAGAGAGTCCTGTTTGGTCCCAGAGGACTATGGGAGCTCCGGAAAAAACTTTGGAACCAGAGACATATGTCTCCAAGTTGTTTCAGCCTCTTACTCTCTGATCGATCTTAACCAAATTATCAGACTTCTTAGCGTCTCACTTTTATTCCTGTCTGTTTGAAGGCAGGAACCAAGTCTTTATTCCACTTGCGGGTGCACAAGTAAACCTGCAGTTAGTATCTGTTGAACTGAACTCCAGCAGTCCTCCCTTACATCGTGAGATGTGTTCCAAGATCTCTAGTGGATCTTTGAAGCCATGAATAGAACCTACCCCAATTGCCATCAATCAGAACATGTTTATGTTCATGTCTTCCACCTAGAAATTGAATGCCTTTTCATCTTAACCAAGCCTTCATCATACACTGTGGATGCAGGTTTTGCAATTTGAGGTACAACAGCAAAATTCACATGAATTTCTTTTTCCTTCTTCACAATTTCACTGATAGAAGACTCATTCTTACTGTAGATCTTAGCAACCTCAATATACGATTGTTTTTTCCTTATGAAGTTGAGAACGTAAACCTTTTCACATATAGGAAGCACTTACAGCTTCTCTCTGGCATATCTGAATTGTCAGCATTACTACTCTTATGTTTTGGAGCCATTACTAAGTAAAATAAGAGTGACTTTGTTACCAAACCCACAAGTGGGGTCTGGCCTAGGTCTGATTGCTTTCTGCACATTTGCTCGATGCACAGAAAGACAATTACTGAGACAATGGGAACTGCCAAGGAAGAAAGGGCATTTGTTACAGATGACATCACCCGGGAGTTGGGAGAAATGCTTCAAATCTGTCTCCCTGACCAACTGAGCTTAGGGGTTTCTACAGGGGGTTCAGGAAGGTGGCTAGCATATTGGGGCAAGTTGTGTTGAAAGCGACATGTGCTAGAGGTCTTACGCAGAAGTCACAGGGTAGTGATGGATGGTGAGTCTTGGCATTGTTATCCTGCAAAGAGTCTGCTGTTTCTGGGAGACAACTGAAGAGGTTAGTTAAACAGAAAGGTTATAATGTTCTGGTCAGTGAGTGCTACAGGCCTGGGTATCCAAAGCATAAGAAAGCTATAAAGAAAGCATATATGAGGGGTTGTCATTTGGTGTTTGTTCACGGAGCCTACTACAGCTTCAGCACAATCGCTGTGGTGCCACAACAGACAGTCGATCAGGTAACTGAGTTGGTTCTCAAGTGACTAACAGGTAGGGGATCACAGACATCTGGACAAAGGGAAGATGTACATCCTGGGAGGAACAAAGTGGGTTGGCGCAAGATTTCATCACACTACTCAGAATGACATGCAATTTACAACCTATGAATTGTTTATTTCTGGAATTTTCTGTTTAATATTTTTGGACCATGGTTAATGGTGGGCAACTAAAACCACAGAAATAAAAACCTTGGAAAAGGGGGACCAATGGAAATCTCCTTGTTACCACACTAATCCATCTTCTTCTTAAAATTTATTTAGAGAATCTCTGTTTTTAAATCTTTTTAAAAGTTCTTTTAAATTCCTTTAGAGGCCATCACCAAGGATTGGGGTGGGGGAGACCCACATCTTAGGGATGTGACGTACATTGTTGGGGGGAAGGGTCTACCTCTAACTCTCCTTAGGGAGAGGCAAAGATATACAATGTAACTAAAAGGTAAAAAAAAAACCAACCAACCAAACAAACAAACAAAAAAAAACTTTTATCAGGTGGTGGACTGATGGGAGTGGGGAGGAGGGAAAAGGTGTATATGGACATAATGGGTGAGGTACGCACCACCTGAGGGTTGGACACGCTTGAAGCTCTGGCACGGCGGGGTGGGGGAGGGGCGGCAGGGGCAATATATGTATCCCCAACAATACTTGTACCCCCATAATAAAAAAATAAAAAATAAATAATAAAATAAATAAATAAAATAAATTCCTTTAGAGGCCATTTCGTTTCCGGTTTACACCTATCTTTCTACACTTCAAGATTTCCTCTATTTGCATAGGTATATTTCTACTTTAAATCCTTGGCAGCTCTATTTAAATATTTTCATTATTCCTAAGTAGCAAATGAGAGAAGTGAGTGGCAGGTTAGATAAGCTAACTTTAAGGTCGCACAGATTGTGGGTGTTTATCCCAGGCAGGCTTGCTACAAAGCCCAGGTTCATAACCAATACTGTCTCACCATTCTACTACCTCTCACAGTTCTTTCCTTCATCCCTTTCATAATCTGAAAAAACCCTCTATGTTCTCATTTAAAATTTGGAATCTATACCATCTCAATAAAATGTGAAAGCGCTTTTTTATTCTTCATTCTTACATGTTCCAACCCATCTCTTCTATTTGTGATATTGAATATTATTTTCTAATTGAATTTATTTCTACTTTGATACCTCTGAGCTGGTTTTGTCCTCTTTCTACCACTCTGTGGGTATGGCTTTTGTTTGTTGTTGCTGTTGTTGTTGTATAATACTTCACAAAATGTAAACATTCCATTAACCATAAATGCTCATATTTCTTTCATTTTCTCTTTACACTATTTCTCAGTAAAGCTTAAGTAACCATTTCTGGCTTGGAGACAAAGGAACCACATCTTGTCAGGCTCTAGATGGCTGCTTCCTCATCAGCAGGTGAATTCTGTGACTTGTTTATGCCTATGTCTGAGAGCCAGGGCGAAAGAGACCTTAGAATAATCCATGGCACCTGGTAATGGATAAGTTCTCATTCTTAGTGATAATAATGCAACTTTTACCAACTCTTAACCTGCCTAAGAATATAGTGTCTTTAGCTCTTTGAAAAGAATCTTGCACTGCTCCAGGCAATTTGAGGAGTCAGGAAATCACAAACAGATCTGATTCACAGAGTGCTCCTATTGTAAGCTTGGCTCACTGGATCGTAAGCTCTTGGCAGGCGAGGACTGTTTATTATTCTATGCTGTGCCTTTATTTATTCATTTCATTAAGTAAACAATATTCTGTATATTACAAATGGTAACAAAATTTCTTTTCTTCAAAATTAAATGCATTAGTCTAAGACAGAAGGTGATACATAGAGCTAGGAAGAGGGTGTTTTTAAGATAAACATCAACACTGGGTGCTGTCAAGAGGAAAGTTATAGAAAAATGTATCATGAAATGTTTACATTTGAATTTTAGCTCTCAACCAATCCAATGAGAGAATGTGGAATAAAGCACTTCCTTTGTGTACAACTTTATTTACATTTTTCATACTCTTAGTTTCAGAAAACAAGAGAATCTGTTAAATTCCAGCATTTACTATGAAACTGCACACATGATAAATTTTATTAAAATATATGAATATATTATATAATATATATGTTATATATGACATATATGAAATATAAATATATAATTTTAGAATAGCCAAAATGTATCATAAGCAAGAAAAGTATGTAATATACATATATAGATATTATATATACATACATATGAACTGATTTCAGTAAAAGCATCTACATATGTGTGCGAATGTATATAAGAAGAATAAATTCCTAGAAGGAAAGCAGATTTGTTATAAATAAAACTGTTACACAGTTCAGTGAAAGAATCTTCTAGGTAATAAAAAACAGAAAACAAACAGAACAATTTATATGGCCAGATAAATAAGAGTCCCATCAAAGGTAGGAGGGCTATTAGTAAACAACTATGTCATGAATAAAAATGAAACTTCAGTACAGAAGTGTAGCCTAATTCAAATCTTGAAAGCAAAAGGCATTATAAAATTCCATTAGCACGTGGAAACAATTGTACTGCTGCATCCCTTTTAATCTGAATATGCACTCTCCTGATTATTGTTTTTATTTTTAGTTAAAGGGAGGTTTTTAGAGTTTATGTTCAGATATGGGGAGTTTCTGTATTAGCTTTTCCTATACAGTTAAGCAAAAAGACAGACATATTAATAATCTAGCAAGGCTTATTGTTACTATACCTTTTTGAACAAATTGCTTCTCACATGCAAAAGTTTTAAGTAGGTACCACTTTCTTTCTTTTTAAATTTTGTGAATAGGTAATATATTTACATAGTTCAAAATTCACAGTTATATGAGAAGGTAAACACAATACAGCAAGTTCACAACTTTTCTTGAACCCATTGGAGTGCTGAGGTTATAGTGCAGCCATCTGGTCCAAAGATGGGTTAAATTAAGTTTAACCTAAAACTTCCTCTTTAAATATTTTAAATTCAGCCTACAAGTTTCTCCATACCCAGTAAACTAAAACCTAATTACATATATAAATAGGCTATAAAACACTCTTGCACCAATCACTGAGTTTCAGCCAATCACAGGCGGCCAACTGTTCATACCATGTTCACTTAAGACAAAGCCAGTCCAGCTTTTTTGGTACTTTGCTTCCATTTTCTGTAGGTCACTTTCCTTTTTCTGTCCAAAAATCTCCTTCGACCACACAATAGCAGAGTCTTTATAAACTTATTCTGGTTCAGAGGTTGCTCAAATTGTTCTTTGCTCAGTTAAACTCCATTAAATTTAATTTGTCTAAGATTTTTCCTTTAACAGATCTAAGAAAAGACTAGAACCTTCAGGGAAACACGAGATAGGAGTAGTGGCTTACCAGGGCAGCATGCAGCTGGACAACAAGAAGAAGGGTTCAGCTGGGGTTACTAACAAATTTATGGAGAGTGAATGGGTACCCACAAGAGAAAGTGAAGTCCCTGGAGACCACAAATATTGAGAGAGTCTGCCAACTGAGGATGCACAGAAAATTGTGGTAGATTCCTGAGAATTTTCTTTGTGGTGCAAAACTAAGGGAAGGAAACAGGAGTTGGTATGGGAGGGTCACAAAGCTTAACTGAGACATTTCTTTCCAAAGTTTCCTACTAAGCTAAGACAACCTGTAAGGGGAAGGTCAGCATACACTGGGGCTCTTAGGGCATTAGCCCACTGCAGCCAGAGGAAGAAAACGGGAGTAAAGAAACTTCAAACTCTAGAGAGAGACAGCATAATTATGTACTGGACTCAGAATTACTGAGCAACCTACACCACTGAGAACAAGGAAAATAATGCCTAAGACCATTGTAATCAGAACAGTAGAGAAGAACTCATCCCTCCCCTACTACACACACACACACTTTCTCTCTCTTTCATTCTCTCTCTCTCTCTCTCTCTCTCTCTGTCTCTCTCTGTCTCTCTATCTCGCTTCCCCTGCCACAAACTCTCCCTGAGGCCCAGCACAGAGGGAAGACCAAAAGATAAGGGAGGTGAAGACATTGAAATAAAAAGCCCTCTGAGAGCCCCTACCCTAACCACAAGGTATCACTAGAAGAATTTGAAAACATGATCTACTAAGGTTAATCATAACAACAATGAACCTGAAAACCAGATTTATTAGATTAGATTTCCCTAATTCCCACCCACTAAAGTGCCAGTGGGAAAAAAGTCCTGCCCATTTCCAAGCATATAAACAATTTACTTTAACATTTCATGTCCTACATTCAATGTTTACCTTTCAAGAAAAAATTAGGAAGCATACAAAAACATCAAGAAACAATAACATAATACTAAGAAACAGCAATCATCAGAACTAAACTCTTGACACAATATTGAAACTATCTGAGAGAGAGTTTAAAACAACTATGCTTAATATGTTAAAGTTTCTAAATGAAAAAAGTAAACAACATGCAGAACAAGTGGTTAAATTTAGCAGAGAAATGGAAACTATAGGGACAATTCAAACAGAAACACTAAAAATGCAAAACACAGTAACAGAGATGAAGAATTATGTCAATGGGCAAACTAGGCACAGCCACAGAAAGAATTGGTATAGTTGAAGATAGGTATGTAGATATCACCCAATATGGAATGTGGACTGTCACTAAAGAACCTGCAGAAGAATAACATGAACACACCAAAGTGAGTAGAGAAGAAAAGGTTAACCTAAGTAACTCTTGAAAACAGTGTTTGACTAGATAATGTAGACCTAAGACAAAAAGAACTACAGAGAAACACTGTAGTCTAGTTGCTAAACTTGTTTCACACATGTATGGGAAAGATATTCTCAAACTACTCTGTAAGTATACTAGACTTGAGCAAATAAATAAATTGTAGATAATGAGGGATTTCTCACTGTTGAAGAAAGAAGGGGGCATGCTAAAACAAAACAGGTCCAAATTTAAAAGAGCTCTCAACGACCAAGACTAAAAGAATTTGAGCAATGAAATAAATAATAGTATTGGATTGTAAACTGTTAGGGTGGAAAGCCTTATAGGTGTTCATGGTGTGTGTGGAAAAAAGTTTCTCTTGCAGAGATTAGGATATATAAAAGTTAAAAAAAAATTGTTTTATCTTCTTGGAGGAGAGACATAGTGAGAGAGTGTGAAAGAGAGAGGGGAAAAGAGGGGGAAAGAGAGCAGGTAGATGGCATGGCATCCCAAAGAAAGAGAATGAAGTGCCAGCACTGAGTCCAAGTGGCTTGCTGATTTTAAGGGGGATGGAGAGGAAAAAAAAGTAGTGATGGCTGTCAGTTGATAACAAAAGCAGCATGCAGGATGTCAAAATTCAAGAGTTGGTTTCCCCACTTTTCCTTGGAGATAGGATTATCTCAGAAGATATGACTCTGCCCTCCAGATATGGTTGAGGCTGTAGCTTGTTCTCCTGCTGTTTACTCAGGAACTCTGTAAAAGCAGATTCTCAAAAAAATAATTTCAAAGAGAAAGATTTACATTTCTTTTCCATCCATTCAGCTCTTTTCAGAAGTTGTGCAACACAGTACTCCCACAGAGTGCCTGTTAGCAGGAGAACTCATAGGATTGATCATTAACCGTTACCAGGAAATTGCACAATTAGATATTTTCCTGTTATTTCAGCCAGGTCCTCCCTTTCATAACCCAAGAATAAAATTAATATCCATGAGTATGAAGACCTCAAGTTGCAGCTTCAACATGTGAAATGGTTGGAAGTCATTACTCTAGACAAAAGTTAGACAAATTGACAATCAGTGACGTTTTTTGGACCTATCAGAGAATTGAGGTCTCAGGACAAACTGCATTCCCTAAATCTAGAGAGTTGAGCACATCCAGAAAGATAAATTACTTGAGAGTTGCTCACCTGGAGCAGAAACAGCCAATCAAGGATCATTTAACTAGCAAGGATTAAGAATTGCTGACGCTCCTAGGGGCAGCCGTCTGAAGAGATCCCTACATCTTCACAAGTTTTTTCTTCCATGAGGCACACCACCGAGGTTTTATTGCAGAATCTGAGAAAGCTCTCAAGTGACCTTGGTAGGGGGAGGGGAAGAGTAGCCATCAGGAAACACTTTCAGACCTTTCTCTCTAACAAAGAACCTAATCTCCAGGATGAAGAACATCACCAGAGAGCAATTCTGAACCTTCAGCCCATTTTGGGGAAAGGAAATCCACCCCACCTCAGCCTGCTTCTGACTTCTTTTCTCACCTAAGGGGAAAAAAGTCATAATCAACAGGAAAGACGGTGACGGTGTCAAGGAAATATACTGTCATAATACCCCTCCACCTTATCTACAGTTTCACTTTCTGTAGTTTCAGTTACCTGCGATCAACTGTAGTCCAAAAATATTAATGGGAAATTCCAGTCATAAACAATTCATAAGTTTTCAATTGTACATTGTTCTGACTAGGGTAATGACATCTCATGTTGTCCCACTCCATCCTGCTTGGGAGGTGAATCATTCCTTTGTCCAGTATGTCCACACTGTATAGGCAACACACCCATTAGTCACTTAGTAGTCATCTCACTTATCAGATCAACTGTCACAGTATTACAGTTGTGAACTAAAATAAAATCCCAAGCCCGCCTGCTGACTGAACGGACCCCCTCTTGGCCAAGGGGATCCCAGGAAAACCTTAATACTGAGTTCTTGGCCATGAAGGGAAGGAAGGTCAGATAAGTTTCAATATACTCCATCCCTTTTGGAGTTTATATACAACTGACCAGCATTAATGTGAAAACTGAGAACAAAAGACTGACAAAACAGACTCTTGTGACCGTAAGATACTGAATTATTAGCAGGACCTAAGGCTATGCAGAGGAAAGGTTAAATCACCTGGAGTCCATCAATTTGCTTAACAGATCACTGTATTGTAGCTTGTTTTTGATTAACAGGCTTCCTTATCTTAACTTAAAGCATTACAAGCCTTTAGACAAAGCTTTATTTATTCAAAACCACCTATAACCTGTATTCCCTCCCCCCTCGAGATGTCCTGCCTTTTCAGGCCAAAGCAACATTCAACTTCCATGTATTGATTTATGAATTTACCTGCAATTCTTGTCTCCCTAAAATGTATAAAACCAAACTGTAACACGACTGCCTTGAGACCACTTGCTCAAGACTTCTCGGGCATAGCAACCCCGGCTCCATATGTATTTGGCTCAGAATAAACCTCTTTAAATTATTTTACAAAGTTTGGGTATTTTTTTTCATTAATACAGTGTTTATGTTCAAGTAATTTATTTCATAATGGCCCCAAAGCACAAGAGTAGCAATGCTGACATATTGTTATAATTTTCTATTTTCTTACTTATTGTTATTAACCTCTTACTGTGCCTACTTGATAAATTAAACTTTATCATAATATGTATATATAGGAAAAACATAGTATATATAGGATCTAGTATTATTCATGGTTTCAGAACTCCATTGGAGATCTTGGAATGTATCCCTTGTGGATAAGAGGGGATCACTGCACTGGAAACACTGGCACTGAGGAAGGGCCTAGGAAACAGGAGGGGCAAGGCTCTAGCCCTGTAGAAGAAGCAGAAATACTTCACAGACCACACCCGAAAGACACAGGCCCATTAAAACACTGAGACATAATCAGAAGATTCCAGCATAGTCCCTCTTCTCCTTAACCTATCACAGCGCTAACAAGCTTCCAGAAACAATAATAGTGGATTACAATTTAAAGAGCTGCAAGACAGAGGTTCTCTCTAAAGAGTAGTACAAAGAGAAACTAAAAGCCAAATGGGGAGAAAAAACAAGCTCACCACAGTAATTTGAAGCCTCTAGTGCCTATAGCTAAAATAAACATTAAATGCACTCCAGCTTCTAGGCAGACTAACATAAATCCTCATACTAAAGGCCTATTTACTTCAGTAACTCTTATATTAATATGACATATCTGTTTACAACAAAATTTATAAGGCAGGACAAAAGGCAAGAAGAAACTTCAACTGAACAAAGCAAGCATCAGAATCAGACTCAGATATAAAAAAGATATTGGAATTATGTCATAGGAAATTTAAAATAATTATAATTACAATGGTAAAGGCTCTTACGGAAAAAGTAGACAACATGCAAGACCAGATGAAACATCAGCAGAGAGATGGAAACTGTAAGAAAAAACAAAAAGGAAAGGCTAGTAATAAAAAAACATAGTGTTAGACATGAAGACTGCTTTTGATGAGTTCATCAGTAGCCTTGACATGACTGAGGGAAGACTATGTGAGTTTGAACGTAAGTAAATAGAAACTTCTCAAAATGAAATGCAAAGAGAAAAAAGGAAAAGAATAGAATAAAGCAATCAAGGACCGCAGAGCAATATCAAAAGTTGCCAACATGCATGTAATTGGAAT
This sequence comes from Cheirogaleus medius, assembly GCA_008086735.1. Lineage (NCBI taxonomy): Eukaryota > Metazoa > Chordata > Mammalia > Primates > Cheirogaleidae > Cheirogaleus > Cheirogaleus medius. The sequence goes on along the minus strand of VBSM01003204.1, from coordinate 60,356,845 downwards.
ATCAGAAAGAGGAGAAAGAGAGAAGGGCACAGAAGAAATATTTGCAGAAATAATGGCAGCAAAGTTTCCAAATTAAAGTCAGACACCAAACCACAGAATTAAGAAGCTCAGAGAACATCAACATGATAAACACCCAAGATATCACACATAGATTCATCATATTCAAACTGCAAAAATCCAAAGATAAAGAAAAAATATTAAGGGAATCCAGGATTGGGGAATACTTTCCATACAGAGGAATAAGAATAAAAATTACAAGAGACTTCTCATCAAAAACCTCATGCAAACAAGATAGTGGAATGAAATCTTTAAAATCCTGAAAGAAAAGATTACAAATGTGAATTCTATTGTACATCCAGTTAAATTATCCTTCAAAGGTAAAGAAGACGATGGACGTGGTGGTCCGCCTAGCACTTTGGGAGGATGAGGTGGGAGGATTGCTTGAGGCCAGGAGTTCAAGATGATCCTGAGCAAGAGAAAGACTCCATCTCCACAAAACAGAAAAATTAGCCAGGCATGGTGGCGCACACCTGTAGCCCCACATTCTTGACTTGGGAGGCTGAGGTGGAGGCTCACTTGAGCCCAGGAGTTTGAGGTTTCAGTGAGCTATGATGATGCCAGGGCACCCTAGCCCAGGCAAGACAGAGAGACCCTGTCTCTAAATAAATAAATAAATAAAGTGAAGAAAAAATACTTTATCAAACAAATAATTCCCAGTCGGCAGACTTACTGTGCAAGAAATGTTCAAAGAATGTCTTTAGGCAGAAGGAAAATGATATATAGATCAGACACTTGAATCTACTTGAAGAAAAAGAGAGCATTGAAGGAGGAATACATGCACGTAATTTTTTCTTATTTTTAATTGATCTGAAGGACAATTATCTTATCGGAGTGGTAATAAGTAATATTTTTGATGTTTATAGCATACGGATAAGTAAAATAAATAGCAGCAATAACAAGAGAAAGAAGAGAAGAATTGGAATACTAGACTATAAGGTACCTGCACTACACATAAAGGAGTATATCATTATTTGAAAATGTACTTGGATAACTTTTCAATGAATATTGTAAATACTAGAAAAACCAAAAAATAAAAAAAGCATAAATGATGTGACAAGAGAGAAGTAAAATAGAATCATATAAAACAACTATTTACCCACACTGAAATAAGCAATGTATATTAATAAGGCTCAAGAAAAAAACTCAAAATTTCATCTCGGCTTCATTTCCATCAACTCTCTCCTTCCTCATTCTGTATGTTTATTAGTGTCACATTTATCATTTTGGTGATTCTTTATGCAAACACAAAAATTTTGAATATATACTCTTATTTGTCTCCTTTACTATATGCCAGTAACATACTAACTATACTATCTTGCACATTGATTTGTTCACTTAAAATATATCCTAGAAAGTTTTTCATTAAAGTCTTCCTCATTTATTCTCGCAACTGCATAGAATTCCACTGCGTGGATATACCATAATTTATTCAAAGAGTCCTCTATATTTGCACTCTTAACTGCTTCTAATCCTTGTATAATACTAATAAATATTATATATATAGTATATACATTATGTGTAATGCATATATAATGTACATTACATATGTATATATATACATATAATGAGCTGAGGTGCTTCTAACCCTTGCTTAATACAAACAAATATTATATATAATATACACAGTATATATAATGTACAAAGTTATTATATATTTTATGTACAAAAACATACATTAAACTATCATACATACCTTATACATATGTACATATACAAATATATGTATAATATTTCTGTAACATAGATTTCCAGAATCAGGACTGCTGAGCCAAGGACAAAATACAGGTATAATTATGATAGATATTTCTACCTTCCCTTGCACATCATTTTTCATTCCCACCAATAACATAATAGAGTTATCTATTTCCCCACAGCCTCACTTTGGAGCTCTTAAAGTTTTCAAAGTGCTTTCATGATATGTGTTATTTTATTAATTTTATAATAGCATCATGATGTTATGATTATTCCTATAACTAAGGAAATTGATTCCCAAAGAGGTTGTACCATCCTCAAATAAATAATATCATTAAGAGATAAATCCATTTAGAGATAGTCTCATCCCTGTGGAATGAAGGGAACCAGGCCAGGGCTCCTTGTAAGCAAACTGGAAAGATACATATGTCAGGTTACTTAATAAATGCGATAAATACAAACTGTATTTATTAAGCTGGTATCACATAATCATTCTAACTTATTTTCTTTTTGTTCTTTTTATTTCTGTTATTAATTTTTAATTTTCATGTTGATTTAGTTAACCCAGCCTGAATGTATATTTATCATCAAATAATCTAGAATCTACAACTTAAAAGAGTTAAAATTAAATCTAGCATTAGAAGTATTGACAGTAGCTACCTTTGGTAGAGTAATAATTGGCAGAATGAGTTAGGGGAGCTTCTGAGATGCTGGCAGCATTCTGTCTGTGAGCTGGGTATCGGTTTGGGGTTATTTTTATACACTGTGCATTTTTTCTATGTGTATGCCATACTTCAATAGAATGTTTACCAAAAGAATTCCATGGTGTAAGCCCATACCAGATGCTTTAACTGAACACAGGTTTGTGTCTGTGCTCGTCCATTGAGTAATGAATAGAAGGGCATTCTCATTCCTTCTTCTCTATAGCCACACTTGGGACATATTTTACTTTACATATCCAGGGTGCAAAAAATATGTTTTTTTAAAAAATTTTATTTTAAGTAATGAAATTCAATCTCAGTTGGTGCTAGGATAGTACAAAAATATGGGATGCCAATTCAATGCAGGAAAGTGTCGTATTGGTCCATGGGCTTCTGTAGGGGCTGGGCCTAGAAAAAGGATGGATGGATGGAAAGCATATGAGCAAGGTGAATGAAGGAATAAGCAGAAACGCCTGTGCAAAGCTGCTTGTTTGCTGTATGCAAAGGTCAGCTGAAAACAGCTGACCTGTATGGATGTTGTTAAAGAAATTAGCAAATGGCCCTGACCTTTTGCATGTGTCCTTGGAAATAAATATGGGAAGGAAGTTAGCTGAGGACGCCATTTTCTCCTTCAGACTTTGGTCTGTCCCCTTCTTTAAAACATTATGTGTTTCGAGTAATTATTCCCTTACCGAGCACTGGAGCGAAAAGCTGCCGCTATAGGTTTCCACCATTTTGGTATCTATAGACATGCTCATGGTTCAACCTTGCATAGCTCTTTGAAATCAGGCTCTGAAGTTGAATTCTGAAGAAAGAACTCTTTACCCGGACTGAGAGCCTTAGATCCAAACTCCCTAAGTGCACCATGTAGCCAATCTTTGAATTTAGAAATATATTTTGTGTGCTGCCCAGAGTAGTGGTTTAAACTCTTCATTTGTGCGTGATCAGCAGACCACTTCCTCCTTTCCAGTCTTGGAAAATACCACCAGCTCCCTTGCTCCACAACTTACCTCCATTCCAAAGCTTTATAATTCTCTCCCATCATAACCTAACTTCCTGCCGGCAAGACTCTATTGACACAGGCTTTTAAAAATAAAGACATGAATACCAGGAAGGGAAGACATCTTCAAGGGATACTACAAAACAATCCATCTCCCAATACACACACATAAACGTTTAAGAGAAAGTAGAAAGGAGAAATATAATTAGAGAAAAAAAGTCCAAATAAATATTTCAATAAAATACCCTGCAATGTATTTTACAAAGAATCAGAATGTTTGTTTCAAATACTATACAAGACCACTGAATAGGCATCAAACTTAGCCATGTTTGCAGTTCTTGAACTACCAAGATACAGAATAGTGCATTTATCAGTATATCTCTGAAAGAGTGTCCTTTTTGTAATTGGAAAGAATACTTTGATAAGCTGCATTTTTGTGGGGAGGTAGAGGGCCATGATTAAAGTCTTATATACCATTAAAATCTGATATACCATTGTATAATAACAAGAAATTGCCTTCAAAGAAGTACATATTCCCTAAGCTTACCTTAAGGAATATGTTTTATTAGGCGTCAAAGTAGAGGTTGTCTTTAGCTTGATTAAATATTAATCAATGATACTTCAGAACACAAGGTAAAAAGCAGTAATTTTTAAGAAATATTTATGTATCTTTTTCTAGAAACTGAAGTTAAATTTAAAGTCTCCTTTTCTCACAGTCTTTTACTAAATTTTCATTTAATGTTTTAGACATGTTGCAATTTAAATTTTCTAAATATATTTTAAATCATTACAGCATTCTTAGTCATATCTGTAAATACTTAAATGAAGTCACTGTGATTATTTAATAAAATTAAAAATCACAATTTCAGGCTGTTTTTCTACATATGTGTTTTTAAGTATTGAAAACACAAGAATAAATTCATAATCAGCTTCATAAATGGTAAAATAGTGCTATTAGATTTTCTGATAGGGAACACAGATACTTAAGGGTCTTCTTTATGCTTCCTCCTTCTCTCTATTTTGCTTGTTTTTCTCTAGGTTGTGTTTTTTAATGGTTGGAAAAGTGGGGAGAACAGGCGTAGAGGAGAGAGTAAAGAAGTGTGTATGAAGGGGGAGACTTCATTGTACAGAATGGTCATTAACTGTGATGCAAACGCCAATGTTTCCATGGAAACCTCTGTCCACTACAGAATATACTAGAGCAATTTTTGAACCATTTGTCCATTTGATTAATTATGTCTTTGTGCCGAAGGCAGCTTGGCTTGATTGTCTCATCATGTATTAGAGAAGCTACTGCTCTAACAAATGGGCCTATTGTTTTGGGCCTATTCATCTTGGTGCATCCCTCGGAGCTGATAGACATTTCAACAAAATGACTGTCCCTTAATGAGCTGCAGCCTGTCAGAATTGTTTAGGGCTTCATGCAAGGCACAGCCCATGGTCATGACAGCCTCTGTTATTATGACAATGAGTAGGATGTCTATAAAAGATTCCATATAAATACAATGACCCTCATTTTGATATCACATACTTGCTTTTTAATTATCAAACCTATGTACATTATGTTCATAAAAAACTCCTTAATTTTGTTCCAACATAAACTATAGAGTTTCCTGACAAACGAACTGAACATGACCACCAAATCAAAAAGAGTAAAACACTTTTCATAATTTGATATGATTGTTCTTGGTTTCTAATTATCTGAAAAATATTATTAATGCAATTATGGGAACTGGCTAACGGAAGTAAAAACAACATTTTTGTTATATTCTAATGATATTCATGGTGAGTTTTTAGTATAAGCAAAAGTGGCTACAAGCTAATTTTACTTGAACAAACTTTCTTCCAAAAGACAAAAAAAAAAAAAAAAAAAAAAAAAAGGCAAACCAAACACAACAATATTTTAAAAAAAAACAAAAAACAAACTTGGGAGGGACCCATAATATTTAAAAACACATAAATATATTTTTAGTAAATAGGACAAATACAACATTTTTCTAGTACTCCCAGCATATATGAGATGGTGGAATAATAACCTACTCTGGTTTGAGAGTATTCACCTGTTGATTTGCTTTGAAGACTTGGGAGCATTGTTAGCCCAAAGCCCAAGTTATCTCTCGCAAAGACTGGTATTCAATAACAATGTGTTTTTCTGTCCATACCAAATTGTAATAATTTTTCTGAAAAAGAGAGAACATATTGGCAATTTTGATTTCATGTTTGCTCAAAGCAAGAGCAAGTTCTCCCTCTGAACAGATGAATGCACTTTCTAGGAGGGATGGTGTGCCAGTCACAGCCAGAGTCAACATGCCTGAAACATTCCCTTTGCCAAAAGTTAATTATGACACTTAAGAAGAGCTTCCTATGTGTTTTTAAATTGTATATTTCAGTTTTGCTTCTCTAACTCTTCTGTGCAAGGAACAGACATGGAGCATCACTGTACATAGTATGTGTTTCAACTATGTCTCCATACAGAATCAATGATTAAGTTGTATCCCTAAAAAAATCACAGATGGAAATCACCACTGTGTAGCTACCAACAGCCACACTTAATCAGTTAGCAACTGGGGATTAAACTTAATTCAGATTAATTTGTATTAGTATAGAGTTTGTAAATCAATTGCTTTCATATTAATTTACATGTTGTCTAGACATGACATCATGTTGATTCTTTGTGTGGTTCAACTACTAATTATAGACTTTAAGGGTAACAGATGCAAACTTTTTGTTTAAAGCTCTGAAAATAAATCAAAGCTGGAGTGGTGGTCCAGTTTGTTTTAGGTTAGGAATTTTTTTTTTTAGCTTGGTGCAAAACTACATATTAAAATCTAAAATAAAAATAATTTAGTGTGTTTAACACAGAAATGGCTCCTGATAAAGATAAAAAGATATTTATTAGCTGGTAATGGAAATTCTAGAAAAAGAAGAAAATTGTTAAAAATTCCACCAAAGCCCCCAAAACTCAATCTGTGAAGTAAGACACTGAAGCACTATGAAAATGATTCTTACTTACAGATTTTAGTTTGCATTTCTACCTGGTCCATTCAGCATCTAAACCTTACACAATGGAGTGACTGTTCTGTGGAAAGCATTTATTTAATTCTGATAATTCATTTCATTCTAATAACTTTTAGACTTATCAGAGTTTAATGGTTTTTAATTCTAGAATACAGTAGGGGATTCTGGTAAAAACTAAGCCAACAAAAATAAATAGGAAACATTTCCTTCATTTCTTAAATTATCACTCTCCATGATGCAAAGATAAAGTTGTTGGCTTTATGTTCAGTTGAAAAAATATCATCTAAATTCATTCATTTACTTGTTCATAAATTTTCCTTAAAAACAAGAATCTACTCAGGTGTACACAACTCCAAATTTTAGCTTTTCTTATTAGGCTTATTGCTGTATTTTAAAATAAAGAAAAAAAACACAGAATTAGTCATTTTTTCTACTTTTAATTTGCCTAATTTGTTTTAGAAAATGAGCTTTCTCATTATCAAAATGTATGTCACAGAAACCTGGTTATTTTAAATCAATGTCAGTTAGTTATATATTATGCATTTTATAACCCCATTTTTATTTATCAGGACATCCATTTTCTCCCTTCAAAAATAGAATTCCTTATGTGCACATGAGAAAGTCATTGCAGAAAAGAAAAAGACCTGATGCTATGTCAAAGTGATTCATGTACCACCTATTCTTGGAGGGAGGAGGAAAGACAGAATGCCAATGCAGTGCTACCTTTGTTACATGTATCTTACCTTACATGTAAAGCATGACATTATCTCCACTCTGCCAAGTAATTCTATTGTTTTCTGATTCTATATGGAAGACCGCTTTTACCATTGAAATGCTGCATATGTTAATCTCAACAAAGCTATCTTTAAATGTTAATAAGCATTAGTGAGATAAGCATTATTCCAGGTATATATTTGTACATCACTGTTGACACCAACTAGTACCTTTGTCCCTAAATAAATCTTAATTTGGGAGATCTTCCATGAAGTTCCACTTTCAAATTAACATTGATTAAAATTTGGAAATGACTTTAAACTTAAATGTAAAGTTGTAAATGTAGTGCAAAGAAATTTCCATAGACCCTCTCACCAGGATTTCACCAAGGTTCCTTAAATGTTGGCATTTTTGTTCCCTGTCTCTCTACACACATATAAATATATGTGTATAGTCATTAATGAAGATAATTTTTTAAGACTCCAAGGAGACTTTAGTTAACAAGTTATCATTTTCCTATTGCTTTGAACATTATCTAACACAAACATATAGTTTTATTTGCCTTGGATAATTGATGTAGCATATGAAAATAATCTTGTTCTTCAGCTTGGATTTATTCTAACAGGCACATAAATTACAGTGAGGATTTATAATGTGATTTATAAATATATTTAAATCACACCAAGGATCTAAGTTGCTATCCGGATGCAAATGTGCAATAAGAGAAAATGGACATTCCAGATTTAGCAGAACTGTTTTCTATAAAACCCTCTTTACATGTTAAAAAGCAAAGACTTGTTTTATTTACACAATATACCGTTAGCTCAGTATAATGCATGTCTGAAAGAAAGAATCCCAGGCCCACTTTGAGGCATACAACTTCAAGAGAACACCCTGACTTTAGTCTAAAGAAAGGAAGCTAAGTTCTGTTGTCAGTGTTTGAAGTTATGGCATAACAGGTTTTCTTTGAAATGAAAAAGTAGGAAGCAGAAAAATTTAACCCCTCGTTTCAACATTTCTTAACATTTTATTTTTATAACCTTTCATTATTCTCACCAGCATTTAGAAGGGTATGTAGAGATAATTCATATCAGGTAAAATTTATAGGTAACCAGGAACAAGATTGGATTTCAAAAGTTGCTCAGATTCCAAAAGATAGTTCAACATTTTTGTATGCTTATCATTGGGCTACCTTTCAATTCTTAAGAAGTTGACCTCTGAAATGTCCAGAAATTTCCCTCAGACTCAATCTCCCTTCCTCTTCTCTTCCCTTCTACCAGTCACTCTCTAGCCAGCTACCCTTTGTTTATTTAGGCCAGGGAATGCACCTTGAGGCTTGATCTTGGTGCTAATCAAGCAACAATTGAGAGGTCTAAATAATCTCTAATTATAACTTCAAAGCATTATAATGCTAAGTATTCTATCCAAAATAGAGTTGAATAGGCTAGGAACAAAACAGGTGCAGATAATTGAAAACTCTAAAGTGCCACATCTTTTGTTCACACTCTCATGCCATGTTCTCATGAAGCCCATTGGAATAAGACCAATAAAATAATAATAAAGGGTTCAATATGGGGCATATTTTAAATTCTTTAAGAGTTCTAAGTAGACAATCATGTCCTCTACAAGTAGAGTCAATCTTACTTCTTTATTTTTGATTTGTATGCCTTTTACTTCCATTTCTTGCCTTGTTGTGTTTGTTATAACTTCTAGCACTATGTCAAACAAATGATGACAGCACACATTCTTGTCTTGTTCCCAGTCTTAGGGGAAAGTCATCCTGTCTTTCACCATTAAATATAATGAAGGATGAATTTATTTATAGATCAGCTGTAGAATTTTTCCTCTATTCCTACTTTTCTGAGAGATTTTATTATTAATGGGTATTGAATTCTGTCATTTTTTTTTTTGTAGGTTGAACGGTGCAATCATGTGATCTTTTCTTCCTTAGCCTATTAGTGTGGTGGATTATACTGATTGATTTTTCAAATATTTAACTAGACTTATATCCCAGGAATAAGCCACATTTGGTCATGGTGTATAATATTAGTTTATTAATAGTGTTATGTGTTGCTTAATTCTATTTGTTAATATTTTATTAAGAATTTTTGCATCTATATTCATGAGAGCTATTGATCTTTAGTTTTGTTTTTTGTTGATGTTATTGTTGGTGGTGCTCTCTTTGGTTTTGTATCAGGCTAGGACTATTTTCATAAAATAAATAGGGGAGTGGTCCCTCCTCTGCTATTATCTGGAAGAGATTGTATAGAATGGGTACTAATTTTTCCTTGAATGTGTGGTAAACTTTTCCAAGTTAAAGCATCTGGGTCTTGAGGTTTCTCTTTTGGGAATTTTTAAATTACAAATTCAACATCCTTAATAGTTATAAGGTTATTCAATTTATATGATACATATAGGGTAGGTTGTGGTAATTTGTGTCTTTTGAGGAATTTCATGTAAATTATCATATTTAGGTAAGATGAGTTCTTTGTAGTATTTTATTATTATTCCTTTAAAGTCTGTAGGATCTGTAGTAATATCCCATTTTATTTCTGATATTATAATTTGTGTCATCTCTTTTTTATTTTTTGTCAGTATTTCTAAAGGTTTTTCAATGTTGTTGCACTTACAAAAAACCAGCTCTTATGTTCATTGATTATCTCTATTGTTTTTCTGTTTTCAATTTAATTAATTTCTTCTATTATCATTATTATTTCATTCTTCTGTTTTCACCGTATTCACTTTGTCCTTCTTCTTCTAGGTTCTTGAAATGTCTACTTAGATTATGATACCAAGACGTTTGTTCTCTTCTAATATGCTTTTAGGGTTACCAGTTTGTCTCTCAGCATTGCTTTAGCTGTGCTCATGAATTTTGGTATATTTTCATTTGTACTCAGTTCAATGTATTTTTTATTTATTTAAGATTTCTTTCTCCACCCATGGATTATTAAAAGTATGTGGTTTAGTTTTTAAGAGTTTGGAAATTTTATTGTTCTGTTATTGATTTCTAGTTTGATTCCATTGTGGTCAGAAAGTGCATGCTGTATGATTTCAAACTTTTAAAATTTGATGAGATTCATTTTATGGCCCAAGATATGGTCTATCTTGGAATATGTTTCATGAGTATTTGAAAAGAATGTGTTCTCTGGTGTTGTTGGACAGAATGTTTTATAAATGTCAATTAGATGTTAATGAATGGTGGTATTGAGTTCTTTATCATTGCTGATTTTCTTTTTAGTTGTAGTTGAGAAAGTCTCCAACTATAATTACGGATTTGTTTATTTTTCCTTTCAGTTCTCTCAGTTTATGTTTCACATATTTTTCAGCTCTATTGTTTGGTGCATACATAATTAGCACTGATATGCCTTCTGGGTTGGGTAGACTGATCCTTTTATCATTTATACAATGCCCCTCTCTGTCTCTGGTAATTTTCTTTGCTCTGTAGTCTACTTTATCTGATATTATTATAGTCACTCCTGCTTTCCCTTGATAAATGTTACATGGAATATCATTTTCTCATCATTTTAATTTCAGTTAGTCTATACATTTTCAGCCTTGTTCTTTCTCCTATAAGGATAGAAGAACTGAGACTCTAATGACATGAAATTTCCTTCTTCTGTTAGTCCACAGGTTCTTCAGGTTGCATTCTTTTTTTTCCCCCAGTCTATCTTCTCTCTGTTGTTCAGATTGGATCATTTCAATTATACTATTTTTTAGCTTACTGTTTCTTTCCCTCGTCCACTCTATTCTGCTAGTGAGCCTATCCACTGGGCTTTTCACTTGTTATTTTATTTTTCAGTTCTAAATTTTCCATTAATACCTTCTATTAATATTTTTGCTGAATTTTCTTTTTTCTTTAATTTGTTTCAAGTGTGGTTCTAGTTGCTCATTAAAGCATTTTTATCATAGCTGATTTAAGCTTTTTGTCAGATAATTCTAACTTCTCTATAATCTTTCTGTTGGCACCAATTGACTGTGTTTTTGCATTTACTTGAAAATATTTCTTGTTCTTTGTATGATGAGAAATTTTCTATTGAAACCAAGACATTTTCATATTCATATTATGGTATGAAATTCTGAATCCTATTTAAACCTTATAATTTAGCTGTTTTGTTTTTGTTTTTGTTTTCTGACACTGCTTCAGCAGTGAAAAGGGGGAGCAGAAATGCTGACTCATTACTGACAAAAAATAATGGTAGAAATCTAGGTTCTCCACTCAGATGATTGACACTGAAGGGTAGGGAAGATTCATATTTTTTTTTTTTTGATTAACATTTTTTTTGCTGAGAAGGTTGGGAGTTCTAGGTCCTCATGTGGTCTCCATTGACATGGTGGTGAGAGTGGCCTCATTACACCTGGGCCATGGTAAATGTTATAACTCTCCACTAGGTTTCTGGTGACACCATTCTAGTGGGAATAGTTTGCTATCTAGCAGGGATGAAAATCTCAGCTCCTACTTGGCCTTCTCTGACATTATCCCAGTGGAGACATTGAATTGCCTCATTACAGCTTTGCAGGGGTGGAAGTCTAGAATCCTCACTCAGCCTTCAGTAGTGTGGTTGGGATGGGGCCACATTTATTTTTTCCTGTACTGTTTATTTAGACTAGAATGGTTATTGTCCAAAAGTTTTTTGTTCTGCCTGGCTACCCCTTCCATAGTCCTTTTGCTAGAGATAATAGGCTTTTGTCTATGTTCATTGATATTTCTGTGTTAGCAGTTTATTTAGCTTCAAGTCTGGAATACAGGAGAGGAAAAGGTAACCCAAAATACTCACCACTGTTGTTTCTCAGTTTTCCAGGTCCCTGGACAATCTACTTTCTTCCCTATACCTTTCAAAATCTTCTTATGTTTGTTTCACATGTACTATTCAGAGTTTTAGTTGGATTTAGTGGGAAGAATAAACTATGTCTACTCTATTTACCTAGAAGTGAAAGTCTCTGGGGCACATTTTAAAGGATAGCAGCCTAAAAACAAAATTTACCAAATTTTTAAATATTCTAACTAGAGACAAATTCATCAATATAAACTAGGACTTTTCTAGAATCCTAGTGAATTGCTTATCAGGTCTTAAATAATAAAGACTGTCTTTGGTGGCTATGTAATTACAGGCCATAACATATCTAAATTTTTTGTTATTAGTCAAATAATCCCAAATCTCAGAGGCTTACAGCAGTAAACTTCTGTCTCTTGTACTAGGTGGTCTTCAAATTGGCTATGGTTCTACGTAAGGCTGTGCATTAGGCTCAGGTTTTCTGACTTGAGACTATGGGTTTACTCCACATGTTTTCTTATTCTGGAACCAAGGTTAAAAGAGCAACATCTCTCAATATATGCTATTCTTCATGGCAACAGCTGAAATAAGAAACTGGCAGACATGTGCAATGACTATTAAACCTTCTGCTCAGAACTGGCACACTGTCCCTTTTACACAGATTTTGTTGACCAAACCAAGTCACACAGCCAAACCCAAAGTCAATTGGGTGGAGAAGTATACTCTTTTATAGGAGGCAGAAAAATTACATGCATAGATATATAATCTTTCATAGGAGAGAGCAAATAGATGTTAAATTTTTAACACTGTGCAATTAGTCAGAATATTCTCAAACTCTAGGTTAATCAGGAAGAAACCCAATTTAATTTAGTAAGTATTCTGAATATAGAATGTGTTAAAATATATTTTCCATTAAAAAAGCAAAACCCATCTAGGCAAAAATGGCTCTATGATCTGTTGTGAAATTTTTCACACATGGTATAAAAGATAAGAATAACCAGTAATTAACTTAAAATGATGTGTCAAGTAGGTCACCTGAAACTTATGCTAGTTGTCAGCTTAAATTTTTTATACAAATGTAACAAAAGTTGTCTTCAGGCCAGTTCTTTTCAGCCTACTAATATTTTGTTTTACATCCCTAAATCTCCATTAAAATGTAGGTATATCTATGGAGACAGAGATATCCCTAGAGATATCTATATATCTCATTGTTTCATGAAATTTTATATTAAGGCCAGACAAAGAATAATTCATAGAATGATAGCAAGGGAAAAAAAGGATTTTTAGGCAGCTGGAGTGAGAAGAAAAATTAGAAAGAAAATGTTCTCTACTGGGAACTATTTTCAGTAAAGAATCTGGGGCAAAATTTTACATAGCTTCTTCTTTCTAAATGAGAGAATTGATTCCTCTCCCCACAAATTCAATAGTGAGCTCACGTGAGTTCCACATAAAGGATTCAGCATAAAGAAAGCCATAGAGCGTAGTGAGATAAAAATTAGTTTGTGTTGCTTACCTTTGTTTAGTTACATATCTTGCAATTTGCTGATAATTGCATGTGGATTATACTAGTTAGGTACCCTGATATACAACCAACTCAAATAAATAGAAATAAATATTACTGAATATTTTCTTTATTCAAAAGCCCTGTATACAGTAATTGAAAAGAAACACGGAAGTAATCAGATACCATTGTTCCTCATGAGATACTCTCATCTGTAACATCTTATTTGAAATACTATTGCTTACTTTCTGGCACCTATGACTGTGACAAATAACTTCCTCCTGTTGAGTTGAAATTTGCCATTCTCTAATTTCTAAGTAATAGTAATAATAATAATTTTCTTTTTTCTCACTTCTACCTAACAACAGCGACAAAAACACCTAGCAGGTAATCATAAATTGGCATACAGTAGACCTGCAGAAAGAGTTAACTAATATGAAGTATCGTTTAACAAATCTAATAGAGAAAATGATATAAGTGACAAATAGCTAGAATGTGAGTCGATACATAATGACTACATTGCAGATATAGAAAAGTGTTCAGGGACTCCAAGTAAGAGAGCTCATATGCCATTGGTGGAAGGAATTATATGGGAAAGAGGAAACAAAAATATTTTAAAGGTGAATCTGACAAAAGCTTTAAAGGCTAGATAGAATTCTAGCAGGTAAATTTGGCAGATAAGTAAGAAGAGTCAAAGTTATAAGTGAAAGATACTAAAATTAATGTAGTCACTAGAGGAGAAGGAAGAGATGGGACTCAGATGGTAGACTGGCCCCTTGCATAAGTCAGTTCAGCCTGTCATAACGAAATACCACAGGCTGTGTGGCTTAAACAACAGAAATTTATTTTCTCACAGTTCTGGAGGCTGGGAGTCTGGAAGTCCAAGACCAAGGTGCCAACATGGTTGGCTTCTAATGAGGCCTCTCTTCCCAGCTTGCAGACAGTACCTTTTGCTCCATCTTCCCATGACCTTTTCTCTGGATGTGCATGTTAAGAGAGAGAGCTTTCTGGTGTCTCTGCCTCTTCTTATAAGAACAATAGTCTTCTGGGTTTAGGGTCCAACCCTTATGGCCTCCTTTAACCTTAATTACCTTCTCTAAGGCCCTATCTCCAAAAAACAATCATGGGGTGGGGGTAGGGCTTCAACATCTGAATTCTGGGGGTGGGGGTGATACAATGCAGTCCACAGCAGTCCCCAAAGTGGAAAAACAATAAATGTAGGCTGAGAATTCAGGACTTAATTCTGTTAGAATTAAGAAGTCATTGACACAAAAACCTGGATTAGGAAAGTGACAGTTAGAATCATGTAGTTTTTGTTAAAACTGATAGAACATCTTGATTGCCTTCCTGTAGATCTGTGGCCAAACATGTCATAGCCTGTTAAGATTAAAATTTAATGATTATACCAACATCAATGGAGTTTCATTTGAAAGCAAAGAAAAATGAATCCCAAAGAAATATTCATTTGTGATAGAATATAAGTAAGTCATGTTTATTTAAACTCAAGCACTGACCTCAATCAAAACATTTAATATAATTAAATTTTTCCCAATATAAAAATGAGCTTTAGCTCTACCTGTCTGCACAAAATCAGAATCTCTGTAAAAGACTTGAAGCTAAATAATCCACATGAATTAGACATATGTTTTATTTTATAATTATCATAAAAATGTGGGTATAAATCAAAAAAATAAATCATAGTTTTTGCTTTGCTAATCGAATACAATTTTAGGTTGTTTCTTTTGCTGCTTTATGAATTACTAAAAGCTTTGTCATTTCATTCACTTTTGGCTAGAAAAAACTTAGATATGGTTTACGGAGATTTAAAATAAGACAATATGAAGTGGAAAGCTAAAAATCTAATCTCATTAATTTACAACTTAAAAATTCTGCTACCAAGAGGGGAAATATTTTGGGATTTCTTTTTCATAATTTCCTATATTTCCTAAGTAATCTGAATTCATTGCATAATTGAGTATTCTGTGGATTTAGTTATATCAACTGAGTGCTTATGATTCTTAACTTTTGTTTAATTCAGTATATTTTCCTCTTTATTACAATAGACAAGCTATTAAGACATTTTTGTTAGTTTTTTCTGTCAAAGTTTGTTTTAAAAATGCAAAAATAATTCATACTATGGTAAAATCCCCCTAAAAATGTTTCTATAATTTATAAGTTTATACTAAATGTTGAGGTATAGCAAACATATGTTTTCATCTATGATAATAATGCATCTGATTTCTGAGTAAAATATAGCAATATAAAGATATTTATTATATCAACAATAATGTAGAAGAGTCATTTGACTCTCAGGTTAGGGTACAACATAATGTATGCTAACCCTGGTTTATTGTTCTTGGTTGGCTTTTAAAAGTCAATATTATATCAAGTTGCAAGGAAGTATCATTTGAATGAAAATGGATAACAAGTTTATTGTGAAAATGTATAGTTGCAGTGTCTTATAATCTTCTAAATAATAAACAAGAATATTTGGTGAGAGGGAAGGTATTAAAAATCTAGGGACGATTATATTTTTTAAAGTTAAGCTGTCTTTTCATGTTCTCTGTTTTTATACCTTTCATTTGCTTGCATAGCAAGGGAAGTGTGAGGATAATTCTTTATCAGGTGGAACGGAACCTGTCACATGGGAACATAAGCATTCCTAGGCTGAACTATGTTGAAAGAATGATGGAAATTTATCTGGAATACTGAGAAGTAATTTGATTTTTGTTTTGTTTTGTTTTGTTTTGTTTTCTAGCTTTAGTACAAAGGGTCGGGGACAATCCACAGGGAAGAAACAGGAGGCTCAGAAACAGAATAGGGAAATATTGATGTGCCAGGGAATGGAAGCAAGAGTGGAAGGGATCAGGTATTATTTTGCCATATCAGTCACTATATTTATTAATAGTAGCCTCATTTAATTGCAATTTTCCCACTTTTCTCTTCTCTATCCCAAACTTGCAAAAGAGAAAACTGAGGTTCCAAAAGGCTAAGTGATTTTATTAAGGTTACAGTAGCTACTGTGTGATAGATCTGTGTTTTTCTCTACATCTTTCCAGGCAATATTTAATCTGACACAACAGTTAACACATGACATAAAATATTTATTTTTGTGAAAAGGATAGTTCTATCATGAAATATTTGTTTTAAAAGTGTATTGCTTACTTTGATTTCAGAACTTCCAATTTTAATTGAATATATATTAATATGTAGATTTGTAATGCTTTATATCTTACAAAATAACTCCATATCTGCATCATACCCATTGAACTTCACAATAACCCTAAAAAGAGAGAGGGCAACTATTAATATCATGAGCAAATATTATCTCAGAGATTTTAAGTGAGTTGCTTAAGATAATACTGCAAATATTTGACATAGGCAAATTTAAATACTATTTTTCGACTCAAAACACCAGATGTTGTTCTATTTTACTGTTGCATATTTTCATTGCACAGTCTAGTACAGGAGACTAGAAACAAATAAGAATCAAACGTGAGTGGCAGGTGAGGGAGTGAAGCTTCATTTGTATGTACAGCCACTCCTCATCTCTTGCATCACCACCTGAGCTCCACTTCCTCCCACCCCCACCTCTGCCCCCACCACGGTCCATGGAAAAATCATCTTCCATGAAACCAATCCCTACTTCCAAAAAGTTGGGGACCACTGGTCTAATATATTTTAAAATGTTCTTCTGATATTTACATTCTGAAAAAAATCCAATGATCCCACTTATGGAATTATTCTATATTTTATTTTAACTATTCCTAATTTTTATGTGATCCCAAGATAATTTGAAAATGCATGTTTGGAGTTTTTTTAAGTTAACTTGTTGGTTAGTTGCTGGTAGTAGCTGAATATATGCAGTTCCATAGCTTTTATAGATTTTCCACACTCACACTTAGCATGATCTTTTAATAAATAATTAAAATTGTTCTTAATGCAATGTTTTAGGGTAGAATGGTAAAATAAATTGCCTAGGGGAGATTATGTATTCAAATAACACAAAAACATTTACAGTCATGCACCACATATACAACAGTGGTCCCATAAGATTATAATGTAGCGGAAAATTCATATTGTCTAGTGATGTCATAGCCATCATAGTTGTCATGGCTGTTCTAATGTCACAGCACAAAGCATTACTCACGTGTTTGTGGTTATGTTGGTGTAAACAAACTTATTTCACTACCAGTCATATAAATGTGTAACACATACAATTCAGTCGGGACATAATATTTGATAGTAATAATAAACAACTGTGTTACTGGTTTATGTATTTATCACACTATATTCTTTATCATTATTTAAGAGTGTATTCCTTGTATGTGTAAAAGTTAACTGTAAAACAGCCTCAAACAAGTCTTTCAAGAGGTGTTCCAGTTGGTATTGTTATCATAGGAGATGACAGCGCCATGTGTGTTATTGCCCCTGAAGACCTTCCAGTGGGACAAGATGTGGAGGTGGAAGACAGTGACATTGATGATCCTCACCCTGTGTAGGCCTAGAGCAAAATGTGTGTTTGTGCCTTAGTTTTTAACAAAAATTTTTAAAAAGTAAAAAAATAAAAATCTTAAAAATAGAAAAAAGCTTATAGAATAATGACATAAAGTAAAAAGTTTTTCATACAGCTATACAATGTGTTTGTGTTTTATGCTAAATGTTATTACAAAAGAGTCAAAGAGTTAACAAAATATTAAGTTTATAAAGTAAAAAAGTTACAATAAGTTAATGTTGATTTATTGTTGAAGAAAGAAAAATATTTTTTATAAATTTAGTGTAGTCTAAGTGTACAGTATTTTAAAGTCTACAGTATTGTACAGTAATGTCCTAGGCCTTTATATTACTCATCACTCACTCACTGTAACTTCTAGTCTGGCATGTTCCATTTATGGTAAGTGCCCTATACAGGATATATCCTTGTTATTAAGCAATGCATGACTGTGTTACTATGCAGTTATATCACTTGTGAATTTCACTTACCAGGAATATATCTCTGGATGCTCATGAAAAACAAATAGAAAAATAATAATTTAAATTAACCTGTCAAATTAAAACATGCATATGTACAATGTATAATGTTTGGTGCATAATTATATATATTTTGGTGCACAAATATATCATAATTCCATTTGGTGCATAATTTATTATTTTACATGTGTACCTACACAAAACAATATATATTATTTTCAATTAAGAATTTAAGATAGCCTTTCTAGGTTAGTTTGATTACAGAGGTCATCTGTACCTGGGTTCCACATTTATGGATTCAACCAACTGTGGATCAAAAATATTCAGGAAAAAAAATTGCTTCTGTACTGACATATATACACTTTATTTTTGTCATTATACCCTAAAATAATACAGTATAATAACTATTTAAATAGTGTTTACATTGTATTAGGTATTATAGAGACTCTAGAGATGATCTGAAGTTTGTGAAGGATGTGCAGAGGTTATATGTCAATAATGTCATTTGATATCAGGAACTTGAGCATTTGCAGATTTTGTTATCTGAGGAAGATCCTGGGAACAATCTCCCATTGATACTGGGGAACGACTCTAGATAAAATTTTTGCCATAGGTTCTGAATTCAGAAACTAATATCCTTTAAGATGTTCCCCTGTTGTAATCAACATACTTAAGAATCTTCAAAATGGAAAATAAATAAATAAAGGCCAAAGTGGAAAAACAGGATTCATTGTTAACCAGAAATCAGATTTGAAAAAAAGTAGTTAATTTTCGGCAGGATAAAAATCTAAGGTTCGAGTGAGCCTTTCTGAAATAGAATCCAAAGAATTCTATATTTTCTAATTCTTGGTTTGGACATTCTTTATTCCCATCAACAAAAGATCACCAAAAACACACTTGTGGTCAATAAAGATAAGTTATTACTTGTTGCAGGAAAAAACAAAAGACACCACACACAGCATGGGAAATCATGGAATACATCAAAAGGAGGAAGATGAGACTCAGGACAAGCTGCTTACAGAGTTTTGGGTGCTGGAGTCATAGGATGATCTTGAGGGGACATGGTCAGGTTGTGTAAACCAGGGAACTGGTGTAACTGTTGGAGATCTTTATCTTTAGGATTTATGAGTCCACGAGGAACAATTGTTGATCAGTTTGTGTGTGGTCTTATCAAAACATTTGTGTCTAAACAAACTGGTGCTAAAAGAATGAGAGCTTAGATGGTCTGTGATAAACATCATCATTTTCTCAGCACCATTTATCTCTTTGTGATTCATAGTACACTTAGCAAATTGCAGTTCCTGTTTCAATTTTCATTTATTCTTTCACAGCCTCTCTGCTAGCAAATTTTCTCTTTCTTATCTCTGTAATGTGTAACTAAGGGTACGTCATTTAAATTCCCTTGAGCCAATGCTTTGATTTGTAAAATAAAAATCTTGGAATTGATGTTCAACAAATTCCTTATACTTCTAAGTTCAAAATACTGAATTTCAGAAACTAACCTTTGAACATCTGTCTTTAAACATAAAGGAGAGATGAATCTTGTATCAACAAAGCTGTAACCGTCATCATTTCAAATTCCACATTGACAAAAATTGTATAAATGTGGCTTTTAAGTAGAAAAAGCAAAAAATGCCAAATTCTTACTTTTCAAATACTCATTAAAAATAAGAAAATAAATTGCAATACAAAATCATAAGAACTTTCAAACACGGTGCGTTTGACATTTAGTGCACTCTTAATAAATTAGAAAAATGATGATAATGATGGAACTGCTGACTCAGATGAACATTCATGGCCCTTGCAAAAGAATGGAAGCCAACACAAATGAAATAGAAAACACACTGACACGTTGTTTTACACGTTGTCTTAGCAGGTTCAGACTGCCATAACAAAATAACAGCCTGGGTGGCTTAAATAACACAAGTTTATTTTCTTACAGTTCTGAAGGCAAGTCTAAAATCAAGGTTCCAACAGGGTTTGGATTCTGGTGAGGGCCCTCTCTCCTGGCTTGCAGATGACCAGCTTCTCACTGTGTCCCCATATAGCAGAATGAAAGAAAACTCTGGAGTCTCTTGCTCTTCTTATAAGGTCCTTCTCATAAGGACTTCTTACCAGTCCTATTGGATTAGGTCCCAAGTCTTATAAATTCATTTAACCTTGATCACATCATTGCAGAGGCTATTTCCAACTGCAGTCACATCAAGGGTTAGGGCTTGAGCATACGAAGTCTGGATGAGGGGGACACAATTTGGTGCAAGACACCCCAAATCAATAACCTACCTTCAACAAAGCATTATATTCTTCCTTAAAACACTAAGAACATAAATGCTTTATTACTTTTATCTCAGGAAAATAAGTAAATAAATAAATCTACATAAAAGGGAGGGAATTCCATTGTCTACTTAGTGGAACCTTTTTTTTTTTCTATTAAAAAGAGTTCTCCTGTAAGAAAGAGGGAGAAATTCCTTGAACTGGACTGGTAAAATTTGCCACTTCTCTGTGTCATTCTCACCTCTGACCTCTTAGAGATTATCTTGGTAGGATGCCTGCTAATGTTGGCTTTGAGTGATGTGACCTTCAGCACTTCCTCAAACATGGACATGAAAAGGATCAGCTTCCAGCAGTTTAAAGTGAAGTCAAACAAACTACCAAAAAAAAGACAGCTTAACTTTGAAAGCAATTTTACTCAAAATTTCTAATTTACCTTTAAGACTTATTAGAGTCTAATTTAAATCAGCAGATTTCTAGCTCATTCACCATCAATTAGCTAATATTTGGCTAGAAACAGTTTCCTCATTTTCATCCTACTTCAAATAATATTAAAACTCTATTATGAGAAGATATGAATAACTTAATTTTCAAAGCCATTATTTTATTTATTGTAGTCAATATTGTTAGGCTTATTTTCAGTGAGCTTTGAAAAAACAAAGGCTAGTTTGTTTATTGCTTTTCTGTAGAGTTGCATTAAAAAATAACACAATTTATGCAATTTATGATATGATTTCATCAATTTGATTTTTATTAATATTATTTTTTAACATCATGGATAGGAAACTTCTAAATACTGATCACAACCTCCCATCCCCATCCGCTCCCACTACAAATAACCCAAGGTAAAAAACTTAACATCTGTTCGACTGTATTTTTCTCCGCATTTTAATAATCTTTTATAGACTCTTTCTTTTATGTATAAATATATGTATATATACATACATATATAGCATTGTGTTTTTGTTCCTATTTTTACTCTGCAATAGGTATCTTTATATACAAACTCTTATAAATTGATACAGTTGGTTTTATAGGATAGCTTTCTAGAAAATGAATTGCCTTTTATTTTTAATTTTAGTAGATATTTCCAGATTCTCATTTTACCGACTAATATATAAAGCTTTCTGAAACAGAAGTTAAACAAGGCTAAATCATTTTCCAGTTCAACTAGCAATCTAAAACAGTATCCTTTCACTTCATATCCACACCTGCAGTAGATTTTAGAGTATTTTATAGTTTTTTCAGATGAATCATTGTTATGTTGATTTCTATGTCTCTGGTAACTAGTGAATTTCCCTTTCCCAAGTGTGTTAGTCATTTAGATTTGCTTTTTGTACATTGTGTATGCATATCTTTTGTTCATTTTTATATTGTATATTTTATCTTTTTTTCTTGTCAGTGTGTAAGAACTTTTTCTGTATTACTAAAATGAGTGTTTCCTGCTATTTACATTGTCTTTTTTCCCAGATATATAATGTGCCTATTGATCTTTTTTCTTATTATTATTTTTGTCATGCAAATGGTTTAAATTTTATTTAGCTAACTCTTGGTTGCTAGATACTCTAGGTTTCTAGTACTGCACATTAACAACTAGATTTTCTTATAGGGTTGCAAGAAAATAATAAATTCTTCAATCCATTTGCTATTAACTCTTATAAATAGTGTATGATATGGATTCATTTTTAATTCCTTCCAGGTGCTTATTAAATAGCCAATCCTTTTGCCATTGAGTACAACTACTATGGTTATTGTATTAATGCCATTATTTTGAAAAAGTACTCAATATAATGTGGCAATATAGCAAACAAAAACATGTTGTTGGAAAATTTTTAAAACTTAAGAAAAAGTATATGTTTATTTAAAATTGTCTATTTTCTAATGTACTAATATAAATTGGTAAGTGTGAAGATGGAATTCATAAATAAAATCTCCTTGCAATATGAGAACAGTTTGAGTTTGATATACATAGTAAACAAATTCGTAAGAATTTCAAAAGAGCCCTGTCAACCATGAAATCTTTCATTTTCACAAGCATTTTAATTTTCCCTAGTCATATACAAATATACAGACAAGTATGTATACATAAAATATATATATATATGTTCTTGTATGTGTTTGTATTATATACATAGAGAGATAGATCTATGTGTTTGTGTGTATGTTTAATATACTTCTATGTCTCCCAAGGCTAGATACAAGTGAGATTTGTGATATTTTAGGTGCATATACAATAACAGACACCTCCTATTTCCTTGGGCATGACATAAGAAAGAACATTCAGGAAGATTATATGTGTCATACATAAAAACACGGACTTTGAATTTAAATAGTCTAGATTTGGATCTATGTTGTGTCATTTAATAAACTGTGTGATTTTAGCCTCCTTCATGATATTACATCTGAATTGCCTCATCTGTAAGAAAGAGATAACCATAGCCATACTTTTTCAAGTATTGAATAAGTGTTTGAGTGTGAAAAATTTAATAAAGTATCTGGCTCCTGTTGGTTATTCAACATACAGTATTTCCTTCTTCTCCTTTCTGTTCCAAAGTCTACTCAGTATATTAATCTGTAAAATGAGAAGATGTAAAAAATCCAAAATCTCTCCTTTGCTCTAACTGCTACCTCCTCTTCTTTAACTCCTCTACTCTAAACTGCCTATTCTGTTTCTCTGTTAACTTCTCATATCTGAAATTAGAAAGACCAAGAAATATATAGGAAGTTCGTGATGTGTCTTGTTACTTTAATATTTTTCTAGTTTTTTCTACTTTGTTTCTCTATTTCATTCCCGGAGTACCCTCACTCTACTTCTTCCCACCCGCAATGGCAGCACTTCAGACTCTGATCAAGCCTATTCTCATTGACATTTCTCCAATTCCTCGTGTGCTAATAGCTTTCTACATGTTTTTGTATCATCAGGTAGGATGATACATAATTTTTACACTCATTTTGGATTTTCACAATAATACTGAGTAATAGGTATTAATATTATGCCAATGTTACTAAAGAGGCTATATGATTTGTCTATGATCACCAGGCCAATAAAATAGCAAGGCCGAGATTCAAACACAGATTTTCTGATTACAAGTTATATGTGCTTTCCACTTTTCACCGTTACCTTATTGATATATGACTATTTTGTTTGACTGACTAATCTGAGTTAAAGTGACAATGATTAGCAATCAATTAAAGCAGACATTTCCAAAACTCAATGCAACATTTAATAGATTTATTTGGTCATAGAAATAAATGTGTATGTGTATGTGTATGTGAGTGTGTGTGCGTGCATGTGTGTGTGCGTGTGTGCGTGTGTGTGTGTGTGTGTAAAGCAGTTACTTTAATCACAGGAAATACCTTCAAGATATTATCCCTATCACAAAAAGGAATATGTTAAAAAGAGGTTAGATAGGTTTAAATGTAGAAATATTTTAAGTGCCCAAGGAGAGTGAATAAGAAACTAGAGTAAAAACTAGAGGTTAGAAGAGCTATTTATGGAAGGTACTCCCTTACCAGGGTCACTTATAGTATTCAAAATGTCACTAGTGCTGGTAAATTTGACATCCCAGATATTCCCTCTCTTTATAATTACAAATACTCAAATAAAAGGTATCACATTTATTTTACACAGAATAACATGCACTCTCCTATAGCAAAGTATCATGAAAATATATAAGTATAAAAAATACACATATTTTTGTTAGAGTTGCCACATTTAGCAAGTAAAAACACAGGACACCCAATAAAATATAAATTTCAGATAAACAACAAATATCTTGTATAATTATGTACCATAAAATATTTGGGACACATTTATAATAGTAACTATTCATTGTTTATCTTAAATTCAAATTTGACCGAATGTCTTGAAATTTACTGGTAACTCCAATTTTTATATCAACTATTACAGTCAAATCAATATTTTCTTTGCAGAAATATCTATGCAATTTTTTCCCATTTTTTTAATTGAGTTGTTTGTTATTGAGTTGTAGAAGTTCTTTGTATATGCTGGATATTAACCTCTTATCAGACATATTTTATGAAGTGTTTTTCTAATCTATAGTTTGCCTTTTCACTCTAATGACTGTTTCCCTTGATGCACAATTGTTTTAAAAAAATTTTATATAGTTCAATTTATCTATTTTAACTTCCATTATCCATATATTTGGTATCATTCCCAAAAAAATCATTGCCAAATACAATGTTATAAAGCTTTCCCCTTGTTTTCTGAGAGTTTTAAAGTTTTAGTTCTATGTTTAGATCTTTGGTTCATTTTAAGTTAATTTTTGTATGTGGTTTAAGATAAAGGTCTAAACATGTGGATATTCAGTTTTCCCAACATTATCTGTTTAAAAAAAAAACAAAAAACAAACTGTCCTTTCTCCATTGAAAGATCTTGGCACCCTTGTCAAAAATAATTTGTTCATATATGTGACGATTTATTTGAGAACTTTCTATTCTATTTCACTGATTATATGTCTGTCTTTATTTCAGTACCACATTGTGTTGATTACTTTAGCTTTACAATAAATTTTGAAATTAGGAAGTGGCAGCCCTCCAACTTTGTTCTTCTTTTTCAAGATCGTTTTGGCTATTTAGGACACCTTGAGATCTCATATACATTGGAGTATGGATTTTTCTGCTTCTGCAAAGAAAATGGGATTTTGATAGGGATTGCATACATCTATTACTTGTTGAATAGCTATTATATTCTTTATTTTCTAAGAAAGTTCCTAGAACTTAGAGTCATTTCTAATTATTTTAGTTTGGATATCATCTCTCTGTGGAAAGGTAAAATGCTGAAGACACTACCGGGCAGCAAGAAGTAACACTTCTGAGAAGGGTAGCATAAATATCTGTAAGTCACAAAAAGTATGAAAAAGTGGATAGACGTATGTTAGTCTGGTCAAACTGTCATAACAAGATATGATAGAATGGGTGGCTTAAACAACAGAAATTTATTTTCTCACAGTTCTGGAGTCTGGAAATCTGAGATCAAGGTGCTTTAAGTAAGAACTCTCATGAGACCTCACTTCCTGGTTTGCAGATGGCCATCATTCTCCCTGTGTCCTCACAGGTCTT
The DNA here is from genome assembly GCA_008086735.1 of Cheirogaleus medius. Classification (NCBI taxonomy): domain Eukaryota; kingdom Metazoa; phylum Chordata; class Mammalia; order Primates; family Cheirogaleidae; genus Cheirogaleus; species Cheirogaleus medius. The sequence continues at coordinate 60,331,063 of VBSM01003204.1, read as the reverse complement.
TTCCTCTGTGCTTGAGGACAGAGGAAAAAACTAGTCCTATGAAATTAGAGCCCTACCCTCCCTTACGACCTCATTTAATATTAATTATCTCTTTAAAGGATCTATCTCCAAATACAGTCACATTGGGATTTAGGGTTTCAACATAAGAATTTTGGGGGGACACATTTCACTCCATAATGATATGGATTGGAAAATAGGGAATAAGAGAGATATGTCACTAAGGGATAGTCACAGTTTCTCACTGAAGTGATCACCTCTGTAATTCTAGACAGAACTAGCAAGGCATGTGCATAATGGATTTCCAGAGTCTGGTATTAAATTAATAGAATTCATACAGTGTTCAAATTTGTAAAAGTCCAAGTTTGTGAATGGAAAGACTAGCTTCACTCGATCAATGGCTTTTTCAAAGTGACATGCAATGTGTTCTTTACTTTTCTAAAACAAACATATACATATGCCTACAGTCAGTTTACATTTGGAAGACAAATGGATTCAAGGGCACTGAGTGAAATTATAGTAATAATTCCCCATTCTCTCAATTTAAAATAAAATATCTTAAAAACTTCTTGAAAGCACAAAACACTAAATTTTTATTGATATTATAACAAAAAATGTGAGCCAGTGTATAAATCACTTGGAAAGCAGAGTAATGAATTATTTTTAAAATAACTATTATTCTAACCTCCTCAGAATTTCTTAACATCCCAAAAACTAAAGCTAAATTTGAAAACAATGAGAAAAGCCCCTTGGTACTTTGGAGTGACACTACATATGAATAGAATTTCAAAATTCTTATTTAAAAGCAAAATTGACAATTTTATCTTATAAAATGTGAGAAAACAACAACCTAGAAAAACAACTGTCTTCTAAAATTATATCAAGTAGCTATACTATTTTAATCAACATCATATAAATCAGAACAGTCAGGATTCTACAAAGATTTAAAACCACATTTTATTCACTAATATTAATTCATTATGGTATTTACCAATTCTTTCTTAATGCTGAGTTTACTGCATCACTATTTACATATTTATCCTTTTACTTGTTTTGCTTATTTATTCTTTTGTTTTGTTTTGTTTTTACTTAAGACAGCCTAAATATAAATGATCCCAGACAATTACTTGGAAATTATATGTGCTTGAAGTCAGGTGGTTCACTATTTAGAGTGACAATATTTTTGTAAACTTATTGTTAGTAAGTTCCAGTATCATTGTTTTTGAGAGTGAGTTTATTTCGTTCTATTTTATTGCCACAGGTAGTGATTTAATCATGGATAGCTGACTCACAAGCAGGCCATAGTATAACAAGCATCTTAGTTTAAGATCTCGTGGATTGGTAACGAAATCTGAGTTAAGACCTGGAAGTAGTTCCAAATCTATCACTTCTAACACACACAACCTTTGGTAGTAATTTGAGCTAAATTGCCCTCAGTTTTTCTTTTTCACCATTCAAATGGAAATGATGGTAATACCTGTCCCATTTACTCAAAGGGATGTTTGTAAGGTCAAATTGCTATAAAAATTCATGACATAGAAAAAATGTAAATTAATTTTTTTGAACAGTATTGCTTAAACACTTTGTATGTACTTTAGAGACACGTGATATTTAGGCCAGGCACGGTGGCTCACAACTGTAATTCCAGCAGTTTGGGAGGCCAAGGCAGGAGGATTGCTTGAGTCCAGGAGTTCAAGAGCAGCCTGGACAACAAAGCCAGATCCCATCTCCCAAAAAAAGGGAAAAATTAGCCAGGCATGGTGGCACTCACCTGTAGTCCTAGCTATGCAGGAGGCTGAGGCAGAGGATAACTAGCGCCCAGGAGTTCAAGTTCATGGTTAGAGTGAGCTATGATTGCGTGACTGCACTCCAGCCTGGGTGACAGAGTGAAGCCTTGTCTTTAAAGAAAAAATTATAATGTTTAGTTAAGACCATTTTTGTTCCTAGAAAGATATTTTGATGTACATAGCAATCTAGTAGTTTCATCTGGCATACAGAAATGATATCTTTTTTTGTTTTGCCAAATGTTCAGTATTTTAAAATGTTATTTAGATAAACATTATAACAACATTTTAACCATCTAGTGTTCATCAATTCATCATCAAAATTAAATATGTAGTATGCAGTATCTGCTGATAGATAAAAATGATATGGAAATAGCCAGAATTACCCCTCCCCTTCAATTTAATCTTAAATATATATACTAGAGTCAGATAACTGGGACTAAGGTTTATTAGACTTTTTACTAATAATGAATTAATATACCAGAAAGCAGAAAACCTGTATTCTTATCTACCAACAGCGACTTCTACTTCTTGGATATCTTTGGGCTAATCATCTGATTTTTATTATTCTTGACTATTCCATCCAAAAATGGGGGGGAACATCATGATTTATATTCCAAAGGGCCCTGCATTCTCTTAAGATTCCTTCAAGAATTGAGATGTTTAAAATTGGTCTAAAACATCTATCTAAAACTTTACATGTTGAAAGAAAGCTTTCTACAAATTTAATTTCTTACTTACTGTATTATAAAGAGGCTACATTACCCAAAAAGAGATATTCTGTTAAATATTCACAAAACACAGTAATTTCTATATTGGTACATCAGCCATAGGAAAGATCAAGAAAATTAAAACAGCAAAAAGTGCATTTTTAAATGCAAATTAGTTCATTTGAGTGCATAATCTACACTCAGCACACGTTAAACCTACAAAATATCTGACAAGTGAGTTTATACAGCAAGGTTAGCTCTGTACTGGTGACATGCAATTCTGATAAAGTAAATGATTAAATTTCATGTGCTTAGTAAATGAGCTCTGAAAATATTGGGTAGAATCATTGTAATTGTCACACATAAATTATTTTGTTTATAATAAAATGCACTTGAAGCAAGATAAGGCTAAATTGGTTACCAACGTATGCTCTTGCATCTCTTGGACAGTAATTTTGGAGGGTGATTAGCAAATTGGAATACTGCATTTTGAATTGGCTGAGTTTCTACAATTGGAACATGAACATATGTGGTCAAGTGATGAGAAATTCTCATGAGAATCGGGAAGAGTGCATTCTAATTCTACTTCAGCTAGTGTCTTAGCAAAGTTACAAATTCTATTTGTAATTTGCTTTTTTCCAGAAAAATTATCAAAATTATAAGACTAGAGGAAATAAATTTACATAATTTATATTCTGACATTGGCATTGTAAGAAAAATAAGTGTGGGGAAGAAACAGTAGATTGAGAGACATGATATTTTTCCTAATTCTGCCATTTCTAGGTGTGTGAATAAATTACTATCTCTCAGTTCAATGATTAGATAATCTTTTTAGAGCCCTTCAGTTCTTCATTTTATAAGCCTTAGTCTTATCACCTCTAAAACGAGGAAATTCATTTTAGGATTACTGTGAAAAGTAAATGAGCTAATAAGTGTAATGTATTTAGCACAGTATCTAACACATAGAAATTTCTAAAAAAAAGGTTAAAAGTTGTTAGCATTAATAGCAGGCACTCAACAAACATCAATTCTATTTAAAATCCCTATTACCTAATCCCAAAATATTTTAGCCCTCTTTTTATATATTACATTAAAAAGTATGTAAGTGTTCCCTGAAATTATGAGTGATCAGTGCATATGATGATACTTTATTTTCAGCTGTGATCTTATTATTTTAAAGGAACACAAGAATGTCTGGAGAAGACCAAAATTCTATTATTTAAATCAGGAATCAATCATAACTAAAGAGGAAGGATATATAAGATTAAAGGAATAGATGTTGGTACACCCGAAAACTAACATATTTTATATACATATTTTATGTATATACACACATATGTATGCATATAAAAAAGAGGTTGAATTAAACTATTTCTCAGTTTATGAGAAGTTTTTTTATTTTCTTAAAAATCAAGCAGTTATTAGCTAAATATTTTTTCTTATATAGTGTTAAGGGTTTTTATACTTGCGGCAACACAGGCCTGTGAACTCCTGGATAAGGGAAATAAGGAAACAAATAAGATGAGCCTTGTGGTTCATTTGACTTTTCACCTGGATAAACACCCTGAACAATGGGATTACAAGGGAAAACCCCAAAGAGAGGGTGAGAGTTTCACTGATTTGGAGAACTACAGATCAGAGTTCAGAGAGGCTGAAGTGAATGAAGGTTATGAGTTCTAGAAAGAAGGAAGGCATGGAGAAAACAAGCCCCAGAAATATGCACTGTGTACTATGATCCCTCACTGAATATTATGCAGTGTGTATGTAACATAAGATTCCACAGGGCCTAACAAAAAGTTACTAAATCCATGAGCTAAATGGTTCCAAAAAGTCACACAGGGCTAGGAGGCATCTGAGTTCCAACCAGACAGAATAAAGAATTTTCTTTGATGAGACAGAGTATTCAATAGAGACTCAAGAAGTGTCATGAATTAGCAATGGGACTAAACTATCACTAGAATAAAGATTACTCCACAATTGCTGTAAATAAGCTTAAAAGTAATACAGAAAGAATCAAAATTATCTATGAATATCTTGCTGTCTATGTCATAGTCAATAATAGAAATGAAATGGCACCCTATAAATTACTCAATTAATCCAAAGGAAGAAAGTTTAAAAGGAAAGAAGGAACAGATGGGACAAATGGAGACTAACTAGCAAGACAGTAGACTTAAACTCAAGCATTTCAATAAGTACATTAAATGAAAACTGCATAACAGCCTATTTAAAAGATCCAAATATATTGTCTGTGAGAGCAATCTTTAAACATAACGACACAAAGGATGCAGATTACATTAATAGTAAAAGTATGAAAATGACCATACCATGAAAACACTAATCATAAAGGAGCTGAATTTAATTTATATTAATAATAGACAGTAAAAACATCAGAACAAGGATCATTACCAGAGTGAAAGAAGGGCAATTCATAATGATAAAAGGATCAACTTATACAAAAGACATGACAATCTTAAAGGTGTCTGCATCTGATTAGAGAGTTTCAGAATGCATGAAGCAAAAATAAACAAAAAGATAAATAGATAAATCCACAGTTATACTTGGAAAATTCAACACTCCTCTCTAAGTTATTGATGCAACAAATAGATAGAAAAACTAGAAATAAATAGACCTAAAAACCCATTCAACCCACTTGACCTAATTAGCATCATTGAATACAATGTCCCAAAACAGAAAAATACAAATTCTTTTCAAGTGCACAGGAAATATTCATGGAGATAACCATATGTGGGCAATAAAACAAGTCTCAATAAATTTAAAATTATGGCTCATATAGACTATTTTCTTTAACCAAAACACAATTAAACTAGGAACCAGTAATATAAAAATACCTAGGTGAAGTATCTGAAATGTAAACAGTACAATTCTAAATAACCCACAAGTCAAAAAGGTAATTATAAGGAAAATTAGACAATATTTTGAACTGTATAAAAAAAATATAACACCAAAATTTGTAGTTTGGGTAGGATGATATAAAAATAGTGAAGCAGGGTGTTCTAAGAATCATTTCCTCTACTGAAAGAAACATTCAACTGAAAAAAACTGACAAAATCAATTTTTTTGAAATTTAATCAAAGACATCAACCAGAGGAGTACTTAATGAAGTAAGAGGCTGCTAATTTTTGGTAAGAAAACATTATGGAGTTTTTGCTTAGCTGCTTACCATTCCCCATTCTCCAGTGCTGCGGTGGCCATGGGGAAAGTGACCATCATTCATGGTGTGACTTACTAATGTCAGGAGTGGGAAATATGAACCTTCTTCTTGATAAACAAAAACATGTGTTTTGATATGTGTGGTTGTTTCCTAAAGGACAGGAATGAATATTGACCTTTCTTTTACTCCTGTCATAAGCTATTTCCTGGGCGACATCTGTTAAAAGTATTTAAAGAAATATACTACCCATAGTCAACCAGGAAAAGGAATAGTGGGCAAGACAAACAGCAGACAGACCAAAAGCCTGGAAAGAAAAAGAGTGAAGAGGGAGATTCTTGGGGCAACAAGAGCTTGGAGGAGTAACCACATATACTGGTGAACCTGGAATGAAAGGAGCATGCCAGATGCATGCTCAAAAGAGAACTGAGAGGACCCTAGGTTTGCACTTTTGACTTAACTTTGGAGTCTACACAAGCAAGATGTGAAGGCTAAGGCAGAGTTGGAGGCAGCCTAGCTTAATATTGAAGGAGTCCTCCAGCTCAAAGCCAATCTTCAAAGACCAAGAGAGTATTATTATTATTTATTATTATTATTTTAGCCTGGCAGGTCACAGAGTGAATGATGAGATAACTGAACGAAGACTTCAGTAATCTGACAAGAAATAGTCCTTGTACAAGTAGTTTGGAAAAGTCAATAAACAAATAGAAGACTACAGCCCTCACCCATCAAGAAGAGACCAGGTGCCGTGGCTCACACAGGCAGGGAGGATCGCTTGAGCTCAGGAGTTGGAGACCACCCTGAGCAAGAGTGAGACC
>VBSM01003204.1:60305175-60324485 GCA_008086735.1 Cheirogaleus medius | reverse complement strand
GACCTTGAGCGATCCTCCCGCCTCAGCCTCCCAGAGTGCTAGGATTACAGGCATCAGCCACCACACCTGGCCTGTTTTGTATTTTTTTTAGAGATGGGGTCTTGCTATGTTGCCCAGACTAGCCCCAAACTCCTGGCTTGAAGGAATCCTCCTGCTTCAGTCTCCCAAAGTGCTAGGATTATAGCATGAGCCACTTTACTTGCCCTGAATGTCCAGTTTTTAACAACAACAAAGCTAAGCATACAAAAAACAGAAAAATATGACATATTACCCAGAAAAAAAAGACTTTGATAAGAACCATCTCTGCAGAAGCCCAGACAGTGGACCTACTGGCTAAATAATTTAAATCAACTATCTTAAATATGGTCAAAGGATTAAAGGAAACCAGGTGAATGGTGTATTAACAAGTAGACAATATCAATAAAGACAAAGAAATTATTAAAATAAAGCAAAGAGAAATTCAGGAGCTGAAAAGCATGATAACTGAAATTAAAAATTCACTAGTGAGGATCAACAGTAGATTTGATCAGACAAAGAAAGAATCAGAGAACTTGAAAATACAACAATTGAAATTATCCAGTCTGAGAAATGAAAGAAAAACTGATAATGAAATGTTAACAGATCATAAAGGACGTGGGCAATGCCATTAAGTGAACCAACTTACACACTATGGGAGTTTTAGAAAGATAGGAGAGAAAGAAAGATGCAAAAAAAGAAAAATTGAAATAATAATGGCTGGAAAATTGCCAAATTTGATAAAACACATGAATCTACAAATCCAAATTCTATTGACTCTGAATAATATAAATGCAAAGAGATCCACACTGAAAAACACTGCAAACTCTTTAAAGACAGTAATTCATCATGTACAAAATATTTTCAATAAAATTAACAACCAATTTCTCATTAGAAACCAAGAAGGCCAGAATTTAATAGGATGTCAATTTCAAAGTGCTGAAAGAAAAAAAAAAAACAGCTAAGAAATTTATATCAAACAAAAATAATGAAGAAGAAATCAAGCCTTTCAAAGAAAAACAAAGCAGAAGATGTTCATTGCTACTATTCCTGTCTAACAAGAAATGCTAAAGGGAGTCCTTCAAGCTGAAATGAGAAGACACTAGACAGTAACAAGAACCATATGAAGAAATAAAGAACATTAGTGAAGGTAGCTACATAAGTAAATTATAAGAATATTTGTATTTCTGTTGTATATCCTCTTCTTATTTCCTATATGATTGAAAAGATAAATGGATAACAATTATAAATCAAAGTTTTATAATTGATTGTAAAACAATCAATTTATAGAATGTATAGACATGCAATTTATGAAAATAAAGGGTGAGGTGAAGCTGTGTAGAAACAGAATTTTTATGTACTATTGAAGATAAGTTGGTATCAATTCAAACTAGGTTGTTATAAATTTAGGATTTAATTGTAATCCCCAGGATAATTACTAAGAAAATAAAAATATTCCAAAAATTAAATGAGAATAGGATCAAAACAATACACTATTAAAATCATTCAAACACAAAAAAGGCAGTGGATTGAAAACAAAAATGAACATGATTCGACTATATGCTGTGAACAAGAGATTCAATGTTGTTCCAAAGACACAATTAGGGGCCAGGCGTGGGGGCTCAGTCCTGTAATCCTAGCACTCTGGGAGACCAAGGCAGGAGGATTGCTTGAGGTCTGGAGTTCGAGACCAGCTTGAGAAAGTGAGACCCCTGTATCTATTAAAAATAGAAAAAATTAGCCAGGTGTGGTGGTGTGTGCCTGTAGTCTCAGCTACTCAGGAGGCTGAGGCAGGAGGATTCCCTGAACCCAGGAGTTTGAGGTTGCTGTGAGCTATACTGTTGCCATTGCACTCTAGCCCAGGCAACAGAAAAAAACAAAAAACAAACAAAAAACCAAAAACAAAAACAAAAAATAAAAAACTCACAAAAGCAAAAACAAAACAGAAAAATAGGTTAAAAGTGAAAAGAAATGTAACATATTTTATGCAACTAGTAACCAAAAGAGAGCTGTGGTGACTATATTAATATCATAAAAAATCGAATTCAGGTTAAAACTGTTACAAAATATAAGAAAATCTTGTATATTGATAAAAGTGATGATTCATCAAGGTATAACAATTATAAGCATATATACACAAACAACAGACCCCAAAATGTAAAGCACACATTCAGACAGAAATAAGGGACAATTCTTCAATACCAGTTGAAGAAGAGAACTTAAAAAAACACTATAAAACATCTAAACTCAACAGATCTATAAATCTACCCAGTGATAGAACAATACACATTTTTCTCAAAAGCACATGGAACATTCTCCAGGATAGACCATATGTCAGGCTACACTACAAGTCTCAATAAGTTTTAAAACATTGAATTCATAAAAAAATTTTCTCCTATATCTCTAACTACAATATAATGAACCTAGAAATTAATGATAGAAGAAAAAGTGGAAAGTTCACAAATACGTGGAAATTATACAACACATTCTTAAAAAACCTGTGGATGAAAGACAAAATTGCATAGATATTATAAAATTCTTTGAGATAACTAAAAAATACAACATACCATGCCTCATGATAACATACCATGACCAAGTGATAACAAAACCAATTAATGTGAATACCACATTAACAGAATAAAGAAATAAAAAAACATGATTATCTCAATTGACACAGAAAATAAAATTGGATGAAATCTAACACCCTTTCAAAATAAAAACAACCACTCAGAAAATAAAATGTAGAAGGGAACTTCTTCAGCATGATAACATGTATTTATGAAAAATCCACAGTACCATCATATTGGATGGCAAAAGACTAAAAGCTTTCCACCTAAGATCAGGAACAAGCCAAGGATACTTGTTTTTATCACTTCTATTCAATCTTATATTAGAAGTTTGATCCAGAGCAATTAGGCAAATAAATAAGTAAGAGCATTCAATTAGAAAGGAAGAAGTAAAACTATGTCAATTTATAAACATGATTCTATATAAAATCTCAAAGAATACATACACACAAACTGCTAGAACAAATAAACACTAAAGCAAGAAAAAATTTTAAAAGCATAAAGATAGAAAAAAGGAAGAAAAATACATCTGTATTTATTCACAGATAGCTTGATTCTAAATGTAAAAGACACCAAATAATATTCCCAAAAAGTTGCTAAAATTAGTGACTGAGTTCAGCAGAGTCGCAGGATAATAAGTCAATACAAAAATCAAATGTAATTTTATACACTAGTATCAAACAATTGAAAATTAAAATGGAAAATTAATACTATTTACAATAGCATTTTAAAAACAAGCTATACTTAGGGATGCATTTAATAAAATATTTGGAAGACCTGTACATGCAAGCTATAAAACAATCCTGGGAAAAATTTAAAGACCTAAGTAAGTGGGAAAATTTATGATCTTCATCAATTGGAAGACTCAATTTTATTAAGGTATCAATTCTAGTCACATGTATCTATAGATTCAGCAAAATTCCAATGAAAACTCTAAAAAGCATTTTTTTAAAGAAGTTATGAGCTGATTCTAAAGTTCATAAGGAAATTCAAATAATTTTGAAAAAATACATAGTTCAAAAAAATTTAAAGTCAAACTACCTGACTTTAAGGTTTACTATCAGGATCGAGTATACTAAAAAGTATAATATTTGTGTAAGGTCAGACATATAGATCCATGGCAAATAGAGAGTTCAGATACAGGTCCATGAATATTTTGACAATTGACTTCTGCCAGAGGGGTAAAGGCAACTCAAAGGAGAAAGGATTGTCTTTTCAACAAATTGAACTAGAACATTTGGATATCTATAAAGAGGAAAATGAACCTCAACCCTTAACTTATTCTCTCTCTCTCACTTTCTCTCTCCAACAAAACGGGGAATCTGACCTTGAATTATGCTAAATTTTTTTGGAAGGACACAAAAAGCATATAAAATAAAGAAAAATGATAATATTTAATAGATTTTATCAATTGATAAAATAAAATACAAAACTGCTCTTCAAAATATACCATTGGCAATATGAAAAGGCAAATCTCAAATTGGAAGAAAATTTTATATAGATACAGATAGATACAGATATAGATACAGATATAGATATAGATATCGCCAAAGGATCTTTTCCCAGAATAAAGAACTCTAAAATCTCCAAAATAAAACATACAATCCAATTTTAAAATGGGTAAAATATTTGAAAAGACACTTCATAAAAAATAAACATACAAAAAGCCAATAAGCACATGAAAAGATATTTCATATGCCATCAAGGATATATAAAGTTAAACCATAATGACATACAATATACATCCCCTTCACCTTTTAATTTTGGCCATTAAAATTTTACAGACTGACGATAACAAGTATTGGCGTGGATGTGCAGTAACTGGAATTATCATACATTGCTGGTGGGAATGTAAAATCACACAGCAATTTTGGCAGTTTCTCCTATAGTTAAATCTACGTTTATCACATGACCCAACAATTGTAATCCTGGATCTTTACCCAAGAAAATGAAGACATCTGTTTACACAAAGAATTACACACAAATGTTCATAGCAGCTTGTTCGTTATAGCCCCAAATTGAAAGTAACACAATTATCCATCAATAGTACATCCATACACTGGGCTACTATCAACAAAAAGAGCAAACTACTGTTATATACAACAACATGGCTGAATCTCAAAAACATTCTGTTGAGCAAAAGAAACTGATGGAGTACAAACTGTATGAATTCATTTATATGAAACTCTAGGAAAGGCCAAATCTAATTCACAATGACAGGAAGTATATCTTGGGTTATCTAAGGTCGATGGTGTGGTGGGGATTGCCTGCAAAGGGGAATGAAGACACTTTTTCGAGCGATGAAGTTGTTCAATATCATGTTTGTGGTGGCAGCTGAATAGCTGTATAGATTTGTCAAAATTCAAATAATTATTATCTCCCTGAACTACTTTTTGGATTGGGAGGCATTTTGCCTACATTAGCCAACTATAATAATTACCTAATATATGATTTCTCTGTGTAGTTGAGGTTCTTAACTTGTGATCTCTGAAGGAGCTCTAAAGAATCCACGAACTCTCTAAAATTATATGCTAAATTGTGTGTGTATCAGTATATAGATTATTTGGCTTCTCCAAGAAGTATCTGATCTTAAAAAAATTAAAAACAATATTTCCCCTATTGTAAAATTCTGGCTTCTTTATATTTTATGTTCATCCACACATTATTAGGAAATCTCTCTTCCTGTTAATAATCTCACAGAGTAGTAGTATATAACCTATATTTTTCTCCTAGCTTAATCTAACAAATGCCTATTATCAACAGTCAATATGTTTGTGTACATAAATAAGAATGCTGAATAAGATAGAAAAAAGTCATAAAGTTTTATTCCTAAATAGTTGTGTATATTCTGCAATGTATTTTTCCTCTCAAGACCTCATTTTCCTCATTTGTATATCTCCAAATCATCTTTGAATATCTAAATTTTTCTTTTTGAGTTATAACATAAAATAAAACATTAACATAATCAAGTATACCTATTGGCTACTATATTGCCTATCATTCTATTTAGCAACTTTTACTCTTTCTTTTTATAATGAACCATCTTGATCTCAATAGTTACAAAATATCAGATGTTTTCATCTAGGTTACCTTATCACTAGTAACTATATAGTGGGTGCTGCCAACACACATACCTATAAAGTGATTATACATTTTCCCAGTAGGAATTATAGCAAAATTCATATTGATAATAAAAAAGAAAAAAATTTTGAGTTTCTGTTTTGATTTTCTCTTTTTTTTCCTCCTATTTTCCTGATGGATTACTTAGTGCTCTATTATTGATTATCAAAAACAAAACAAAACATTTGGAGTACATTCTTTCATTCTATGAAAGTGAGATATTATTCAACATCTTAACTTTTTAAAAAAAGTCAGGAAATGCACTCACATTAATAAATGACCTCTAATCTGACAGTGTAAGATGTCCTGATTACTAGTTAAGAGAACTATTTTTATTTTGTGTGAGGAAAAGTGGATGCACACTTTTGGTATCCAGAAATATTTTAGCTTTGTTTTTAAGAAAATATGATATTTATATTTTGTTCTAACCTCTATAAAACAATATACAGTTTTATCTTTAAAAAAAAACAAGTACTTTAAGATAAAACTGACATCAGAAGTAATACTCTGGCAAAGGTAGTCTCTGTTAGAGGATTAGGTATTCATTCACTCTGTGGCATTTAGTGGAGAAATTGAAGCATCCCTCAAAAAAAAAAAAAAAAAAAAAGATGATTACAAAATTTACAAAAAAAACCAAAAGGGGGAGTAGAGGAATTAAGAAATGAGTAATAACTTTTTTCTTTTAATTTCTTGGGAGATTTTAATCAAAGACATAAGTTTTCCAGATGTGTACATTGAAGCATACTGGCCTGGAGCATAGAAAATTGAAAGCCAAATTCTGAAATAATGCCTCAAAAAGAAGTCCTGCATGCAAACTTTTAGCATCTGTTCAGTTAGAAAAAGGGTATCCTCCAGTGCAAAGAACAAGAACATGTAGTCCTCAGCACAATCTGTATGAAATACCGCTCAACATTCTCCTTCTCTTTTGATCCAATTCCACACTTACAGGAAACATTTTATTAGCATCTCAGGAATGTTGTTATTGGGATGGTGTTACCATGGATGAATTACAGCTATTAGAATAAATATACCTCTTATGTATTAATACATTAGCTGAATAGTTTATAATCTTTTGACTCTTATGAATCAATCTACGTGAGTCAGCCTCTTCCAGGCTTTGAGACATTTGTCACTTTTAAGATACTCATAAGACTGAGGCACCTTGTCAGACACTATGCAGTTGTGGCTACTTCTTGTTTCCCATTATCTACTTATCTGTTTTTTACTCAATCCTCTTTAGAAAATTAACAGTATATGAGCTAAGAAAATACTTGGCTGAGGTTTGGAACTTACATAGACAGACATGTATCACTTAGTGATGGGGAGACCTTCTGAGAAATGTGTCATTAGATAATTTTATTGTGCTAATATCATAGAGTGCACTTACACAAGTCTAGATGATATACCCTGCTACACACCTAGACTCTATAGTAGCCTATTGCTCCTAGGCACAAATCTGTGTAGCATGTTATTATGTAGAATACTGTAGGCAATGGTAACAGAATGGTAAATATTTGTGTATCTAAACATATCCAAACATAGAAAAGGTACAGTAAAAATGCCATTATAAAAGATAAATAACAATACACTTACACAGAGTATTTACCATTATGGAGCTTTCAGGAGTGGAAGTTTCTCTGGGTGAGTCAGTGAGTGAGTGGTGAGTGAATGTGAAGGTGTAGGTCATTACTGTACACTAATGTAGAATTTATAAATACTATGTACTTAGGCTATACTAAATTCATAAAATTTTTTCTTCAATAATAAATTAACCTTACCCTATTGTAACATTTTTACTTTATATTTTTTTTATTTTTAACTCTTTTGTAATAGCACTTAGCTCAAAACACAAACACATTGCATAGCTGTACAAAAATATTTTCTTTCTTTATATCTTTATTTTATAAGCTTTTTTCTGTTTTAAAATTCTTAATGTTTTGCTTTTTAAAACTTTTTGTTTAAAAACTAAGACAAACAAACAAATTAGCCTAGGCTCACACAGGGTCAGGATCATCAATAGCACTGTCTTCCACCTCCACATCTTGTCCCACTAGAAGGTCTTCAGAGGCAATAGCATGCATGGAGCTGTCATCTCCTGTGATAACAATGCCTTCTTCTGGAATATCTCCTGAAGGACCTGCCTGACTGAGGCTGTTTTCCAGTTAACTTTTTAAAAATTTAAGTAGAAATAGTACATTCTAAAATAAGGCTAACAAGTATATTATAGTAAATACATAAACCAGTAACATAGGTGTATATTATCATTATCAAATATTGTGGACCGTACAGAATTGTATGTGCTATACTTTTACACTACTGTCAGCTCAGGAGGTTTGTTTACACTGTCATCACCACAAACACATGAGTAATACATTGCACTACGATGTTAGGACAGCTATAACGGCTGCGATGGCTATGACATCACGAGGCAATAGAAATTTTTCAGCTCCATTATCGTCTTATGTGACCACCATCATATATGCTATCTGTTGACCAAAATATCATTATGCAGTACATGACTCAATATGACAATGTTCTCCAACTATAGTTTGGCTCATTCTACTTATGTGATCTTCTATTAACGATTCTAAAAAGTGTATTTCCAAGGAAACTGGAAATTGTATGAGCCATTCTTATTGTTTACATAGAAAAAAATCGTATTTGTGTCTTTATAATTTATATTATTTTCCCATCTGCCCAGAAAAATATATGACTTAAAGACATTTAATTAACATTTATTCTTTTGGTGAACTCACTGGGGAAACTGGGGCCCAGCTTTTAAGATAAAAGTAATCTATTGAAGAAATGTTTCCTGAAATAAGACCTTTAGAGTAGTGATTCAACAGGACATAGATTTTTTTTTAATGGTTGAGTTATAAACTCTTGCAAAAGGAATTTATAGTGGAAATGCTGACACAACATTAGTTCCTGTATGGTGGTGTGAACTCAGCAGCTATAATAATTAAGCAATTAGGCATGACAGAGAGTGTGAGTTTCCTGAGATAATCACACCCCTGGGGCATTACAAGTCATGATCCAAAGATAAGTGTTTTTAATCTCCCAAGGGTGTGATTATCAGATGATAACCACACCCCCTGGAGAAGACTTATGACTCATAAAATATCTTTACTATAAGGAAAAAAAAATGATTATGCTGCTGTATGCAGATGAAGCTGACCATGGAGACTGTTATGTGTTTGCCATAAATTAATTAAGAATTGCAAAATGTACACCACCCTAATGGTATTGGGTATCGATCTCAGAGACCAGTTTGTTTTCTTATTATTGTTGAAATCTATAGAGAAGGAATCTTTATTTCTCAACTTCAGAAAGGAATGATTGAGTAAATGAATCATAAAGATCATATTGTCAAGCCATTTTATTGACTAAGTCTTATCCAGTAAGGTTTTGCCAACTAATCCTACAGCAGAGTCTCTCATTACCCAAACTTCTCATATTCACGCAATTTGATCACTGTACAATAATTATGTCTTTACCTAAGAGTATTTTGTATTATGGTATTCATTCATTCATACATTCATACATTTCATTCCAGTACCTAATGAGCAGATGTGAAACAACTATGCCAGAGATAGAAAGCTTGAGATTCATGCTCTGGTTTTGGAATACAGCCACATAATCATAATACAGTGAGGCAAGAGCCATCATGGTGTTGACTACAACGTGCTGTAGAGAGCAAAGGAGGAAGAGAGCAACTCCAACTGGGGAAAAATAAGAAAGCTTTAAGGAGGAGAAAATATTTGATATGGATGGTAATTATAGTAGCTCTTACTCTTATTTATTGTGTTAGGCATTGTGCTGAGTATTTTACTTTCATTATCACATTTTAATTCTCATAACACCTCTGTTGAGTTGGGTGGTATTTTTCTTGTGTTACAGATGCAAAAATATACTTAAAGTGATTATATACCAAGCTGAAGGTCAGACAGCTAGTCAGTCATGCTAGAACTAGAAAAAAGGGTTGCCTCCAGAACATGTACTCTTAGCCACTAGGCCCTATTTTGAAATATAGTTTGAGTTGCATCTTTGTTCATTTCATAATACCACATGAGATGAAGGATTCCAGAAAGATGAAATTGGCAGTATAAAATAGAGAGACTCACAAGAGCACAGTATATTCTTCACTCATTCATTGCAACTGGATATGATGCCTGGGTGGATAAAGTGATAGGAGGAAAGGCTGGAAGATTCAAATTTGCATTAAATTTGGTCCACGTCATGAAAGTTCAATGCTTTGCTAAAGAGTTTGCAAATTTGTCCTAATGAATCTGCTTCTTTGATATCAAGGTCAGTCACATGGATCCAGCAAACAGTAAGAATTTATTCTCCACTTTCATTTACAAAGGTCAGGAACACTTCTAAGAACCTATATGGTAATGGCAGTCATAATAACAGATATATTAGTCAAACAGGTCCAGGGCTTGCCCTCTATTAAAAAAAATGTGGTTTTCAAAAGCGTATGTTCAACTTCATCAAAATTTTCAAAGAAGGTAGGGACAGTGGAAAAAGAAAATTAATTTTGATTTGAAAACTCAACATAAGTTGCATCGCACATTTGGGAAGTGGAAATTACTGCTGTAAAACTTAAATATAATGGTTCTTTGTAGTATAGCTACAAGCGTGTGAAACCAGCTATGCTGAGAACAATGGAACAAGCATAGGAAGAAGGTACATATCAATAAACAAGGACTGGTATTTGCAAAGCGCCAGAGTCTCTGAGAGATAGAGAACCGTATAACATATGACATCTACCTTTTGGGAGTTTATGATCTAGGTGGGAGATAAAACATAAATAGTTTTCTGAAAAAATACCAGGATAAATGACAATTATATAGTATTAACTATTCCCTGGAGTTTAGATGGAAAAGTATTGGTCTACTGGCTTTTGGAGTAGTAAAAATTTAACAGCAAATACAGTATAAATCATTTATTTGATATTTAAAATGGACCTTCACTTACTCTAACTTGGAAAGCACAGACTTCTGAGTCAGCCAGGCATGATTTTTTATTGTGTCTCTGCCATATTACTTGTATGACCGTCAGCCCCTTAGCTGACTCCTGAACTTCACTATCCATCTTGTAAAATACAGTCAATAGTTTCCAAATCAAAAAGCGGCTGAGAACATTTGAAATGATATGTACAGAAATTAGCTTAGTGGCTAGCGCATGGGAAGCAGTCATTAAATGACAGCATTTATAATGATCACAATGGCAGTTATGTGACAATCACTGTGCTGGACACTAGATACTTAAAGAAGATTGAAAAATAATCCCTCCTTTAAATCTGGTAATGGCTTCCCCACTGTTGCCAGTTCCTGAGTGTTTCACCACCCCTTGTTGTTTTCCATGGATCTCTGTAAACAGTCCCTTCATGAATCTTTTAACTAAATACTTTAGAGTATGATATCTATTTCCTGTTGGGATCCTGATGATATATTCCCTAATATGATTTAATATATATACTCCTTAAAAACATTAATATACTTTAATATGAAAATAGTTTTCTAAATTGCTTACAGTTAGTAAAATTGCCATTTTAGGATGATGTGTGATGCTTATCCTGGGGGTTCATTACCCTGGCACAGAGATTTGGATCTCAGCAGGTTCTGGGTTTCCTGGTTGTCAGGCTCCACAGGTGGTCCAAAGTCAGCTGAAAGGATGTAGTTCTCCCATGGGAGTTTCAAAGAATGACCTCCATCTTGGAGGACACAACCTACGGGGCATGTTTTGGTTATCCTTCATAGAATCTATCTTCTTTATAGAAATGGATACAAAGTTAAAATTTTGAAAGTGACACCTTTAGTTCAGATCTTAACAACCCTACCACTGGTCCCATGACAGATTACTGAAAGCACACGCTCTTGCTTGCTCAAATGAATTTTCCTTATTATTGCTTTCCTATTTTTTGTATAATTGTTGCACATGTTCCTACAGTGCTGTTTTAAGTAAATTTCACTGAAAAGAAGCTATGATAAGGCCAAATGATAGGACCAACATCTGAGGTAACCTTAAGGGTAACATTTCAGGCCGGGCTCACTTGGTTCACTCCTATAATCCTAGTGTTTGGGGAGGTTGTGGCAGGAGGATTGCTTGAGATCAGCTTGGGCAATGTAGTGAGATCCCGTCTCTACAAAAAATTTTATCAAAACTTAGCTGGACATGGTAGTGTGTACCTGTAGTCTACTTAGGAGGCTAAAGCAGAAGGATCCATTTAGCCCAGGAATTCAAGGCTGCAGTGAGCTATGATTGCACCATTGCATTAAAGCCTGGGTGACAGAGTGAGACTCTGTTTCTTAAAAAAAAAAAATGACATTTCAGATACACCAAAAATTTTAGCTATTTGGGTTTCTGGGGTTCTCACAAAGTCCCTAGAAATTACTTTAACAGGTGAACTTTTGGATAGAAAGAAAATGTAAAGAATGTACAAACCATGAGCAGGTTACTCAGCCACTTTGAAACATGGTTTCTTGGTGTGTGAAACGAAAATATCACCCAACTTAAGGGTTGTTGAGAAATCAAAAGAAAACAAGTAAAGGGCATACCAACATGCTCAGCACAGAATAGTTGTTCAACAATTTAGAGCTATTATTATTACAGTCACAATTTTAATAATATAGCTTTCTTTCATTAACCTTTGGTTGAGGAATTTGCTTGGATGTATTTTAATCAAACTATTGCTTTCTCAATAATTGAGTTGGTGAGATAAGGAAGGATAGCTCCAATTCATAGCAATCGCTAGCTTTAATCACTTTGGTACCACGCTCACTGGCAGCAAAACCTTGCCCACAGCCGGCACTCATAGTCCACAGGATAGTTTGTGCTGTACATTGACGACGAATCTGTTTTGCTCTTGTGTGATAAGGAAAGCTTTAAAGCACTGAAAACTCGTTTTACTTTACAGGCAGCTTTAGGAAAATAACTATAATAACTCCTACTAAGGATTTGTTAAAAGGTCACAGATTCGTAGTAACTCATTAGCTGAACGGACACACTGCAACTGCAGAGATAAAAGCAAAAGCTTTTGGCTGTCGACTAAAGTCGATGCTCGGCTGTGCACCTTCATATCACGGCTGTCGGCTAAAGTCGATGCTCACGCTCATCTGTGGCTGTCGACTATAGTCGACGCTGGTACTGAAGTGGTTAAATAAGCACTCTTTATGTATTGCTCACTATTTTAAGCACTTTACTTCCATTATCTACTGATAACAAATTTTCTAGGTAAGTCGTGTTATTCCCATTTTATATATAATGTAACTAAGACACAAAGAAGTTAAGTGATTTGCTTGTGTTTATGTGACTAATAAGACTAGAGGTAGGGTTTGTTTCACACAGCCTGAGTTCTTAAATACTAGTCTTAACTACTAGTCTTTCTTCTTCCCAAGATCCATGGAGGTCGTTTGGGAAGCAGGAGTTGATATACTGTCTGAGAATAGTAGAGACTAATGTCAAAATTACTAAGTTTAAAAATATAGCTACTTAAAATCTTTTCTAGACTAAGACAGGGAGAAAATAATTATTACTTAATTCATGTACTTGGGCAAATCAAAGTCATTATGTGGTAGTTCTTAATTGTATGTTTAGTCCCAAAGATTTCAATAACAAGTGTTTCTTATTCCAGATGTAGCATTAGGAAGACAATGATAAATAGTATATATTCAAAAAAATTTCTAATTCCTTCAAATTGATTAATTAAAGATTCAACTTTTCTTTTTTATTTTAGGTCAAAGAAGTGTGAGGTTGGAAGCTGGGAGAAAAGACAAATGATTGCATGAAAGAGTATTGTATCTGACTTAGCATATCCTTTTGTTCTATTGCCATTTTTTATTTGTGCAGTTTCAGATAAAATTTAAATATGATCTTATACAATTTTCCAAACTTAGAAATAAATAAATGGTTAAAAAAGAGAATTAAGGAAGCCCGAAAAACTTATGAAGTTAAATGTCTTGTAGCTACTTTTTCTCAATATCTATTAGGACAAAAATATATTTTGATTCTTTTTTTTTAAGTCAGTGGATAAAAGTAGAGAATGCCTAAACATTTAATATAATTTGAATGGATAAATTAAAAATTATTTTGTAAAATAATATATTATTATGATATTTAAACAGCATAAGTGGATTGAAAGTAAATTGGTGATTTCCAGAGGCTGGGGAGAAAGGAGAATGGGAAGTAACTCTTCATGTGCATAGGATACATTTTTGAAGTGATAAAAATATTCTGGAATTAGATAGTTGTGATGGTTGTACAATCTCATGAATAAAGAACACTGAATTATATATTTTAGAAAAGGATAAACTTTATCCAAAGGCATGTGAATTACATCCCAATTTAAAATATAGTGCAAAAAAAAGTCAATGGGTGCAGAATCTTTGGATATAAAGGGCAGGACTACAGTGCAGATAACAGGAGAAGAATTTTAGAATTAGGATCTTTAAAAGAAACTTTCTGAATTAATAAATGAATGAATAAAGTTCAAAAAGTCCAATAAATTGGAAGAATACAATTACTCTCAAGCTACTCATGATTCGAGGGCAATCTACCCAAAATGACCACATTTTCCAACACAATACAAAAGGGGCAAATGGCCTAGGTAAGTATGGTGATTGCCTTGGTTCTATATGTATAACATTATACTGATATTGTAAATACAATTTGATTATCTAATTGTTGAAATTGTAATATCCAGATTTTAAGTACTTTAAGATACAGCAGGGTGGAATGTTTGGACTGCAACTATTCTAGAATATCCAAAATTATGGCCAGTATATCTCATTAAAATTATTCATTGGCTGAAAGCAATTCTAAATAAATAAAGCAAAAAATAAATGAAAGAGAATAAGATAATATTAGAGCAAACAATATTAAAGAGAAAGTTGGAAAATTAGGCCTAAAGAAGGCAAAACCAAGAAAACTCGGAGGAGGATATGTACCGGGTACTAAAAAGGGCTTTCTTCAAAGAACCACAATGGAAGTACCTCAGATCTAACCACTTCCCTTCACTTAAGATTTGTATTCCTGGAATAAAGAACATTTGAGAAGTCACTTATTCTTAGGAAAGGCAGAAAAGTACTTGGTTTGAGGTTCTAACTTGAGTATATTTAATGCAGAAGTAATTTCCCAATGAACTCTTAACCAACTGCCTGGAAATAAGAAGGCATCCAAAACAACAAATGCCAAACAAAGTCATCAATCTTTAAAGTTATAGATTAAATTAACTTTCTAGTGTAATATAATAGTTAGGAGCAAACCCACTATGTTCAAATACCAGCTTCTTCTTGTACTAACCACATGACCTTGGGTAAGTTATTTAACATCTTTGTACTTCAGTTCCCTCATTTGTGAAACTGAAGTAATAAAATCACTCACCTCACAGGCTAAGTAACTGATACTTAGTCCAATATCAGTTACACAGTAAGAAATATATTAACATATTTGCTATTATCTTTAATGTATAAATAATATATACAATATATATATAAAATATGTCTATTCCAAAGTACTTATTTAAAAATTTAGAAGGTTGTGGAAAAGCTATTTCTTATCAATAGATGATAGTATATCAAAGCAATATGATTATATTCATTTTTAAAAATCAGTAATTTTGTCCTAATTCAGACAGTGCTCCTGTATTTATGCAAATTAGTCAGCCTTTCTTGTAGTTCTATTAAAAAAAGCAATATTTAAAATCATTCTTTTTGTTTTTTAGAAAGGTCTTAAATAAATTCAAAATATTTATCTTATTTATTTAGTTTAGCTGATGTTGATTTACACCAGAAAGTAAAGTTCATACCATCAACATTTACACAATCATTTATATACCAAAGAATGCCACATGTGTATGTATCATACATTATAAGATTTAGCTGGTTCTCACTGTATTAGCCTTGTAACAATAGAAATCCATAATTTCACTATAGTCATTAATCATTCTTGCTCTTTTAACAATAAACTGAACAGAATGGATTGTCAGATAGGAGTCAATTTTCAAATAAACATGATTAAATAACCAACGCAAAAAAAGTAAGAAAAACACAGTAGACAACCTGTGTTTTTCTGTAAGTTTACTCTGTTGACTTATCCTTGATGAGTAAATTCAGTGGCATCCTTACTTCTGCTCTTGGAAAAATATCCTCCTCTCATGGGATCCAAATTCTTAGCCACAGCTGAAGGTTTTAAGTTTCCTGGCAGAGATAAAACCAATCATCTATCACTAGATTTAGAGCCCTAACAAAACTAGGACCATGTGACTGCTTTCTGACTCCTCCCCACCACAACTGCAAACACAGTCAGCACCTCTAGCCATCCTATCTCTCCAAGGCAGAAAGACAAATTGGGGGAGCAGCATGGGGTGATTTTCATTGTGCTCCTGCATCAGTTAAGAATTTATTATAAAATTTGGGCCTTACATAATTATAGGAGGAGCTGAGAAAACCAAATGTCCAAAAAGATCAAAGAAAAGTTCACTAACCAGTTCCAGCACTGGAGGCCAAAATGGAGCCGAGTAAACCCACAGAGAGAAATGGGGCTTTCTCAAACACTTCATACAAAAATAAAGTTTCAATTGTTGAGAAGAAATGACAGGTATTCCAAAAGTAATGTTTTATTTTAAAATAAAAGCTGGTAGCTCAAAAAATGATAATTGAAACATTACTGTTTAAAAGAATACTTATGAGTAGGTAGTGATTAAAATGCCAATCTCAATATTCCTACTTCCTTTGGGCACTAAGAATAAATCTGGGGACTCTGATTTTACCTAAGCTTCACTAGTTTATAGGTACAAGTGGAGAGACATAATGGCAATAACAATTTGACTCTGAATACAATCTTCCCAAATCGTTTCTGCAGTCCATCATGACGTCTGAAGTTCTTCTGTGGGCTCTCATGCATAGGCACAAAGTTGGTTTCCATCAGGTGCTGCTGTTTCTTTGACAGTTAAACAGTACTCTGGACCTTGTTGTGTCTGACTAGCACCCACTATCTCTCTCCAGGCAACTGAGGGGACTGCCATGACTAATGAGCACCCCTCCAAGCTGCTCCACAGAAGACCTGAAAGAAACCACATAAGGTGCTCAAGATGTTTAGTAACCTAATGTGCAGTGATAAAATACTCTTCATGTTCATTTTTTTTCTTTTGTATTCTGCAGGAGTGGCTCCCAAGCAGAGATGATTATGTTCTCAAAATTCCTCATGAGAACTCTTTTAAATTCCTATTGGTAGATCTCTCTATATATTGTTCAGATACCAAAATAAAAGGATAGAATTGGGGACAAACCCATATTGTTCTCTTCATTCTATTCTCCTCTTTCACCTGGAACCCTCTCTGGCAACAGTGTTTAGTTCTTTGAAGCAGCACAATCCCATAGAAATATGTCAGATATGCAATTTAAAATTTAATTTTCCCTAGATATATAGAGATAAACAGATGAAATTATAAGAATAATATCCTGTTGACCCCATTGCGTCCAAAGTATTATATTAATCAATGTAAAAGTTATCCATTAGATATTTTACATTTTTTGATATTAAGTTTTTGAAATCCACTGTCTATACAGACAACAAATCTCAGCTGAGACTAGTGACATTTCAAGTGCTCTATAGCCATACACAGCTATTGGCTACTATGCTGGACAATGAAGTTCCAAAGAGCCAAAAAACCCTATTCTACCTGGGTAAATGCTAAAACAATTTTCTTTTTCCATCAGTACTCTGATTAATGTAGATTTAAAAAAATAGCTGAAAAATTTATTAGAAAATAACAGCAAATGATTACCTCAATCTTTTATTCTTCAGGATATTTCATTTTCTTACTTTTATGTAGTTGCTTTTAATATCCATATTAACATTAATACATTAAAGACAAGGCTTCCAGAGCCATAGGACAGAGAAAGCTTTAGCTAAAAAAAAGTAGCTAGGTCCCTTTGTGATTTTCTTAAAAGAGTAGAGTCCTTTAAAAGATGCCCTACCCCAAATTTCTCATCAACAAGTGTGTCAAAAATGACAATATCTACCAGTTCCCAAACTTTATTTCATGATAAAGGAGTGGTTCAGATACCAGAACAAAGGGATGGACCAATCTCAAAATGTGGATACCTAAGCTTTATTTTTAGCCATTTATATCTTTCTTTTTATGAGCTTAATCATTCATCTAAATTCCCAAATATGACTAGATGAGAACCAACTCTTCCTGAAAGGAGGGTTTGAAGATAAAAAAAAGATATTATAATTTAATCAGGCCCATTTATTTTTTTGGTTGTTGCTGTGATTGCCTTTAGGGTCTTCATAATTTCTTTGCCTAGGCTGATGTCTATAAGAGTTTTTCCAACCTTTTATTCTAGAAATCTTATAGTTTCATTACTTAGGCTTAAGTCTCTAATCCACCATGAATTAATTTTTGTGAGTGGTGAGAGGTGCAGATGCTGTTTTAGTCTTCTACTTGTCGCTACCCAGTTTTCCCAGCACCATTTATTGAATAGGGATTCTTTTCCACAGTGTATGTTTTTGTATGCCTTGTCAAAAATCAGATGGCAATATGTGGATGGTTTTATATCTGGGTTCTCTGTTCTGATCCATTGGTCTATGTCTCTGTTCTTGTACCAGGCCCATGATATTTTGGTTACTATAGCCTTGGAGTATAGATTGAAGTCTGATAAAGTGATGCCTCCTTATTTGTTCTTTTTGCTGAAGGTTGCTTTGGCTATTTGGGGTTTTTCCTAGTTCCATACAAAGTGTAGAATTATTTTTTCTAGATCTGCAAAAAATGACGTTGGTATTTTAATGGGGATTGCATTGAATCTGTAAATCACTTTGGGTAGTATAGACATTTTAATAATGTTGATTCTACTGATCCATGAGCATGGTATGTTTTTCCATTTGTTTACATTCTCTGTCATTTCCTTCCTCAGTGTTTCATAGTTCTCCTTTAGAGGTCTTTCACCTCCTTGGTTAAATATATTTCTAAGTATTTTATTTTCTTTGTTGCTACTGTGAAGAATATTGAATCTTTGATTTTATTTCTGTATAACTGTTGTTGGTATATTGGAATGCTACTGATTTGTGTATACTGATTTTGTAATCTGAGATTTTGCTGAATTTATTTATCAATTCCAGGAGACTCTTGGCAGAGTTTTTGGAGTTTTCTAGATATAAGATCATCTTGTCAGCAGAGAGCAATAGTTTGACTTCTTCTTTCCCCATTAAATTAAAAAACTTCTGTACAGCCAAGGAAACAATCAACAGAGTGAATAGTCAACCTACAGAATGGGAGAAAATATTTACATGCTATACATTTAATAAATGGCTAACAACCAGAATCTTTAAAGAACCCAAGTGAATCAGCATGAAAACATCAAATATCCCATTAAAAAGTGGGCAAAACATATGAACAGAAGCTTTTCCAAAGAAGGTAGACTAATGGCCAATAAACATGTGAAAAATGCTCAACATCTCTAAACTCCAAATATCAGAGTAATGCAAATCAAAACCACAATGAGATATCACCTAACTCTAATGACAATCACATTTATCAAAAAGTCCACAAACAACAGATGCTGGTGTGGATATGAAGAGAAAGGAACACTCACACACTGT
>VBSM01003204.1:60271774-60303281 GCA_008086735.1 Cheirogaleus medius | reverse complement strand
TCTCTCCACCCGCTGGGGAGCCCGCCAGCAGTCTGGGATGCAAGGCAAGGGGAAGTTTACCACTCAACCTACCGTTGCCGCTGGTCTCCAGACCGTTCGCTCCGGAGGTTTCTCCTTCCAGTTCTCCTCCGCAATCTCCTCTCGTGGAGTCTCCCGTAGTCTCTGGCACTCCTCCTTCCTACCCCCATCCGATGTATGGTCGTTTACTTGCTTCTTTCTTCTAATATCTTCTAGAAGCTTTCTTTTCTGCAGAGACGCTCTAACTGGCGGTGTTTCTCGTCCGCCATCTTGTTTTCATATGAAGATGAAGCAGACATCAAAAATGAGATAAAACAGATAGAAAGAAAAGTTCTTTGAAGAAAGCCATTCCAGCTTGTGTTAGGTATTATTTTCCCTTGCCATCTAAGATTGGCTATTGAGGTGCCACCTGCTTTTGTCCTTGTCTTAATTTTAGCTTTAGAAGACCGTGCTGGATAATAATAGGCAGCATTTATTGGATGGCTACTCTATAACAGGCACTGTCCTAAGCACTTTACATGGCTTATTAATTCAAACTCATAGCTTTCTGTGGTAAGTGGCATTATTACCCATCCCATTTTTCAGATGACAAAACTCAGGCATAGAGAAGTTAAATCACTTATGCAACACCACATGGTTAGTAAGTTGTACAGGTAGAATTTGAGTCTAAATCATCTGACTCCAGAGTCCTTCTATTTATCTACCACATTATACTGATGAAAGTTTTAAATGAAGTTGCCAGGAACTAAAGAACCACTGATTGTTTTCTGGAGCTTTGTACAGAAGCTGCTTTACAGGAAAAAGTTAAAACTCAGTATCTATGCTAGTCTTTATCTCAAAGAAGTAAAAACCTATGTACTATATGGACCAAGTGACATCCCAGTTCCACTCTTATCCATAATCCTTTCTGCTAATGTTTGCTCCTTCTTTTCTGTCTACCTTAGGTCCTGCCTCACATTGCATTATGTCCACATTCATATGAATTCTGGATAGCACTCTGAATTATACTGAGTTACATTAAGTCCTTAGGGTGAACTGAACATATCACACTTCTTTAAAAATTAAAATAATGATTTTCTTAACCAATTAGAAGTTTATAATGTAAAAGTATTACATAAATATCTATACTGGGAAGATTTTATATTCTGATATCAAAGAAGTATGACTCAAACAAGGTTTGCCCAAGTATCAGGCAGTTTGACCCAGCTTGCATAGTCTTCATCAATTTATTCTCACAACTCTAAATCATCTTATTGTTGGGCTGAAATAATTATCAACTAAGAGATGAATTGAGTCTAACAGAAGTTTGAAACTCTCACAATCAATACTGGTTGGCACAAAGTCCCACTGGAGACCAATGAAAAATGTATTTGTTAGATTTCTAACAATAGGTCAGGTTATTGTTATGGCATTTCTGACTAATGCAGGTGCCTCTGAATTGTGCATTGAAATATATGCTGTTCTTTCTCTAGGACAGTTTTTTTTTCTCTGTGTTTTCTCAACATAATTTGGAAGAAGAATAGGAATTAAAATTTACAGCTTATGGCCCATGTTTTGATTTCCTTCTTTGGATAAGCTTCTTCATTAACAATAATTGCTGCCTTCTTACTGAACTATGATTTTCTGTTTAATCCAGCTATATCGAAATACAATACAAGAAATGAAGGAATATTTTTCTAAATTTACTCAAAGCTACCTAGAAGTTACAGCCTAACATTAGCATTAAGAACGTTAGAATATGCCTGTCTACACCGTGTGTATATTAAATACAAAGCTTTGGGGTTTAACTCTTGTCTCTTTCAGAAATAATCACAGATTGGTCAAAAGAAAATAGATCAGTGAGGCAGTAACTGGCTTAGAAGATTTTTTGATTTTTCTTTAGGCCATGTGGAATCACTGGAGAGTTTTAAACAGGAGAATCTTGTCCATAAATTAATTTTGGAAAATTAACTTTGGTGGAAGGTAGATTGAAGAAAATTGGGGCTAAAAACATGGGAACAGGTTAAAATACAATTGTATTAGTCCAGTCATTCTAGTGGTGGGTGATTTTTCCCCTCACAGGAAAATTATCAACATCTAGAGATATTTTATTTTTTTCATAACTGGGAGAGGTATGTATGCTACTTGCCTCGATTCAGTAAACACCAGATATGCTCTAAACATACTACAATGCATAGGACAGCGTGCCACAAAAGGAAATTATCCAGCCCAAATGTCAATAGTGTCGAGGTGGAGAAATCTTGGTTAGTCCATAGAAAAGAAAATAAGGAGCTGACCCAAAGACGAGAAAAGTAGAAGCAGAAACATTTTAGGAGATAAAATTAATATTAAATGTGGCCCATGAGAGACATTACAGGATCTTGTAATGTCTGTTTAAGATGGGTACTGTGTGGGCAAATGGTACTTAAGTGTAAAAGAACAAGGAAGGGTGTACAGAAAGAAGAGGCAGTTTCAATAGAAAGTGAGAGGGGGGGAACAGGACATTGAATTTGAGGTGTTTGTGAGACATCTGCTTCCCATTAAATTTATACAAGTCTGAAATAGAAGTCTATTTTAAAGATACAGATTAGGAAGATATCAACAGATGGCAGTTGGAGCTGTAAGAATAGATAAGATGCCAATGAGAAAGGGTGTGGGAGTGGGAAGATAAATAATATTGGGGGAGGGTGAATGGACAGGCATGGTTAGAGACTCAGAAAACATATTTGGAAATGTGGAAGGAAAATTTATTCAATTAGCACAAGTCTGCTAGCCATGAATAACCCTAACTTTGAGAATCCACAGCTCTCCTACGTCCTTGTACTCTTAAAAAGTATTAATTACACAGGAATTCCCTTTGTGTGAAGAAAGGAAGCAAAGAGATGTTGAATTGCTATGAGATGGACATTTTAAAATAAATGAAGAGTCAAGAGAAATAAATGTAATCATTCCTTAATAAATGAAAACATGCAGTTGGTCCTAGTGCAGTGGTGTTTGCAAATAATTGATCACAACTAGTTACAGATTCCTTTGTTCCTTCTCCAGTCCCACTGCTTCACTTGACCAGCCTAAAAAATAAAGAGAAAAGAAAAGAAGAGAAAACATATGCTACAAAAGTTTAGCAATAACGTCCAGCTAGTTGTAAAAATTGTGTGATTAATTATAACTTGTAAAACAAGACTTGATAAAATTTCAAGATTGAATGTTAGATTAAGTACAAATTTGATTTTAAAAAGCCAGCCTTGCTTTTAGGAATGCTAACTTTCTCTAAGAGAAATCTCCATAAAGGTTTACATTAAAGAAAATGCCTGGCAGTGGTTTTAAATACTATTCTGTAACTCTGACTCAAAATTATTTTCCAGTTAGTTTAATAGGAAGTAATTGAGGCTATGACAACATATTTTGTATGAATATGTTTTGAAATAATACACCTCACGGTAAAAGAGTGATATTAACCATTAAGAAATAAATACAGGTTATATTTATCTTCCATAATAGGTATTATTCTTTAATTCTTGGTAAAATCTGTCTAAATTTATTCTCTAATTAGTTATACAGTGATACTTATTAACCATAAGTGGATTAAGCATTGTTATATATAACTCAAATAGAAAAGAATTAGCATCAAAATTTGTTATTTTGGGCATCACGTCCTAACACATATTTTGTATGTCCATTATTGCTTCCAAATTCTCAAATATGACTTTAAACAAGTGAGTTAGATCTTTAGTGATCAAAGTAGAAAATAACCAACATCAAAGTTCATTTTTAAGTATATCAAGTAAGAAACAAGTATGGCATGCAAGTATTGTTCCAAAGGTTTGTATAATTATGAGCACTTGGAGTCAGCTAAGTTTTAGGTGACAAGCATACCTTGATCTTTACTGCAATGGGTGGAGTTAGAGAAGCTCTGTTGGGATAACAACTTAATAGATGGTGATGGAAAAAGTTAGAAGAGCATTGTTCTATATTACTTCACATTTACCTCAAATTTTATTTTCTAAATATTCTGGTACTGCGGACCCCAACTCCTAGGCCATGGACCGGTTAAGAACTGGCTGCACGGCAGGAGGTAAGTGAAGAGTGAGGGAGCAAAGCTTCATCTGTATTTACAGCTGTTCCCCATCGCTGGCATCACTGCATAAGCTCCGTCTCCCGTCAGATCAGCAGTGGCATTAGATTCTCCTAGGAGCTTGAACCCTACTGTAAACTGCCTATGCGAGGGATCTAGGTTGCACACTCCTTATGAGAATCTAATGCCTGATGATCTGAAGTGGAGCTGAGGTGGTGATACCAGTGCTGGGGAGTGGCTGCAAAGACAGCTAGTCATTAGCAGAGAGGTCTGACTGCACAATAAATGTAATGCGCTTGAATCATCTGAAAATCATTCCCCTCCATAGTCCGTGGAAAAATTGTCTTTCATGAAACTGGTCCCTGGTGCCCAAACTGTTGGGGGACACTGCTCTAGTCCTGTCATTTCAGGAATATTTTGAGGCACAGATTCAGGCACTGGCTTCAGGAACTTAGATCTCATTACTGGTCCTTGACACATACTGGTGAAACTGGAAACAGTCACTTTTAACATGTTTCTGTGTCACTTGCCCCAGTAGCTAGCTAGGTCATGTCACCTACCCTATCAGAAAGCTTGGAGGATTAATGGAATAACACTTACAAATAAATTTTAAAAGTTTTAATGTATCTTTTAAGTATAATATAGCAAAAATTAGACATTTTATTCTCTGTTTTTAACCAATTATTTTGTAAGGTGACTAGAAATATATTGATTGACCAAGCTGTATTTTGAAAAGATATGATGAACCAATTTATCAAAGAACGTTTTTAAAATTTATTTTAATTATTTTCTATATTATCCATATTTTCATAATAAACACTCATTAATATATTAAAATAACAAAATCTTGTTTAAAATAAAATGAAGTCAATGAATAGAAAATTCATTTCAATGGTTAACAGCCAATAAGACTCTATTGAAAAAGACACTTTGTTGAAGCTATATTTTAAAAATTTATTATTTTTATATTGAGAATAGAAGATGCATAACAAATGATAGAAGATCAGTTATACATAAAAGTTTTTTTTTCTTCAATACTAATTTATTTCTTCCTTCTTTCCTTCCTTCCTTCCTTCTCTCTCCCTCTCTCCCTCTCTCTCTCTTTCTCTCTCTCTCTGTCTCTCAGGAAAAAAGTAATTTCCTCTTTCATCCAAAAGGAGTTACAGGAACTGGATATATCTTCCCATATGAAACAACTAAAAACACCTAATATATTAATATATGCAACAACAGTGTTTAAGACAATGTATATCAGACAGCCAAGTATGGTGATCTCTAAGAGACAGGAAACAAAAGAGGTGAGCTCTACAATTGCCCCAGCCTACTGCATTAAGAGAGTTTCCAGGCTGAAGCAAAGGGAGAAAACCCCAAGAGCAGTCTACTCTTACTTTTGAGCTGAGAAAATGGAGCTAGTTGTTCAGGTCAGCAGAGGCAGCTAAAATTTGCAGGGCAGATACCTGACAAGGGAGACTTGTACAGAAACAGTGTCCCAGGGATCTGCAAAGGGTTCCTCTGCAGCAGAATACATGAAGGTCAGGTAATTACCCAGGCTTGGGGATAAAACTACCTGAAGGATTAGAGAGATCGTGTCCTGAAGATCACACTTGGAATAGTTTCCATTCTCGTCAACCACACCAGATAATCGGATAATTGACAAGGTATTGGAAAGAGTTCTCAAAATACATTTGCCTTGGTAGTGGGACGAAATTAGCTCTAGAGTGAACACTATTCTGGTTCTACCTAAAAGCTGAAAAGTAAACTATTTCTGAGCTATTTAAACACATTACAGAACCGAGCTAAAAATCTTTAACTAATCACATGGTACCAAGAGTACACAATGAATAAAGGAAAGTCTCCTCAATAAATGGTGTTGGGAAAACTAAATATACAAAAGCAAAAGAATGAAATTGAAACCTTGTCTTTTACCATATATAAAAATCAACTAAAAATGATTAAAGACTTAAATGTAAAATCTGAAACTATAAAACTGCTAGACGACAATATAGGGAAAATCTTCTTGCTATTGGTCTTGGCAATGAATTTATAAAAAAAAAAAAAACACTTGCACTTGAATGTTTATAGCAGCACAATTCACAAATCAGGTGAGAGGGAGGTGAAGAGGATGGGTAAATTCACACCTAAAGAGTACAATGCGCACTATCAGGTGAGGGACAGACACACTTATAACTTTGACTCAAACTGTACAAAAGCAATTCATGTAGCCAAGTGTTTGTACTCCCATAATATTCTGAAATTAAAAATAAAGAATAACTCAAATGTGGTAATGCATAGAAGAATCTTTTTAAAATGTTAATTTTTATAAAAATACATAAACTTTTACTAATTAATACATATAAAGAGTTTGAGAGGTGCAGTTGAGGAGAAGACTGAAAAACAAACTTTAAAAAAAGTAATTCATACCTCTGAATGTACAGGTCTTTCAGAACAAAAAAAACCCTCCAAATCTATTAAGTTTTTCAAATGTAAAAAGAAAAAAAAAGCACAGGCAACAAAATCAAAAATAAACAAATGGAACTACAAAGTAAAAGTTTCCACACAACAAAGGAAACTATCCATAAAATAAAAAGGCAACCTATGAAATAGGATAAAATATTTCCAAACCAGATATCTAATAAAGGGTTAATATCTAAAATATATGAGGAACTCACACAGCTCAGTAATGAAAAAACATAAAACAATTAAAATATGGGCAAAGAACCTGAATAGACATTTTTTTCCCAAAAACATAAGAATGGCCAACAAATACATGAAAAGTTGCTCAACATCACTAATCATCAGAGAAATGAAAATCAAAACCACAATGAGATATCACCTCACACCTGTTAGGATGGCTATTATGAAAAAGATAACAGATAGCAAGTGTTGATGAGGTTGTGGAGAAAAGCAAACTATTTTTTTAATTTAAAAATATTAAAAATTTCAAAATAAACTAAAATATTTAAACACAAAAAAATAAAGATAAATATGGGATACAGCTTAAAAATCTTTATTAAATTAAAAGAAAAATATAAAACCACTCAACACTCAACAGGGTAAAATTCATGATATCTGACATTCAATCAAAATATGAAATAGAAAAATATGACCTATAATCAGGAGAAAAAATACTCAATTGAAGCTGACCAAGAAGTGAAACAGATGATAGAATTAGTAGGGCAGAACATTAAAACAGTAATTATAACTGTATTCTATCTGTACAAGGAAAGATCGAAACATTAAGTAGATACATGTAAATATTTAAAAGACTCAAATCAACATCAAGATATGAAAACTACAAGATTAGAAATGAAAAGTTCACTGGATGAGATGAACCACAGATTACACATTGAATAAAAGAATCAGTGGACTTACATAGCATTGGAAAATACCCAAATGAAAAGCAGAATAAAAAAATTATGGAAAAACATTGAAAAATGTCATCAGCTATGAGACTATTTCAAACAAGTAATTGAACTCTCCAAGGTGGGATGGGGAAAAGCTACAAAAAGTATTTGAAGAAATAATTTGTGGATCAATCTGATATTTTCGAAGCTAATTTTTTGCTTTGTGGTGATAATTTTAGAGGAGTCTTTCCTTTGGTGCCACTTTACTCTTAATACTAAAGCATTACTCTTCAGGAATGTATACTGAATGTCCTGAGTATTCTACAGGGTATCTCTAGTCTGGCTTGTTGTAATTTATATATCCTCCAGCCCTATGCAAGCTCTGGTAATTGTTAAGCTTAAACATGCTTGGTAGTTCTTTACTAGCCTGATGAAATTTTGTTCTATGCCTGTGCGGATTAAAATTCAGTAATAGACTCAAGGTGACTCTCATACAGATGTGTAGAACTCCTTCTCTGTGTATCTCTCCTCTCTTGTCATACCCCGTCCTACAAATTCTAGCTACCTTAGCCTCCCCAAGCTCTGCCTGCTGTCATCTCATTTCAGCAAGACTGGTGTGCTCTGCTTGAGGGTCCTTTCTGAGGTCATGATCCAGAATATGCCTCCAGGCAGAAATCTGGGAAAATTATATTGCCCACATTTATAACAAAAATTTAATCTGGATAACTTCCTTGGGCTGTGTATTTCCAATGTTTGAAAATAGCTCTTTCTTATATTTTACTGTTTTCTACTTGTTTGTGGTAGAAGAGCATGAAATGCTCAGGACTCTTATGACTAACAATAGAATTCTGAATTTTTTTTAAGAACTTAATTTTGAGCAGAAAAGAAGTGAGATTGCAATTTTCTGGTAAACAGTGGCACGTACAAAAATATCAGTTAATAATTTATGAATGATCTTATCAAAAATAAAATATATAGTGACATATTCAAGTTTACCTGTGTCACTACAAATTTCTAGATAATGAAATGCTCCGCTGACAGGGAGAAATGATAGCACTATTTTGTTTTTACTCTAAACGACCCTCTATGATGTCTTAATTTTTCTAGCTGTCTCTTCCTCTCTTTCGGTGCTTTCATGAATATATGCAATATAGTCATCTTTTACTTCTTATGTAGGTTGGGGAGGGGCATGTAGAAAAAGCCAATAAGGTAAGGAAAGAAGCCTTTGAGAGTCTCTAACAACTAAATTTGAAAAAAACAAATGGGTCATAACATCAGGACCATGGATAGCAACTCAGGTTTTTGCAATTCACCGGCACTCTGAATACCGTAGTTACATAAAATAAATATTGAAGTTCTAGCTCCTAACTGTCTGCTCTGTAACTCACCTACCAGTGACGTGTAAAAGAAGAACCACGATAATAACCATAGTTCAACGTATGTAGTTTTTTACTTTAAAAAAAAATAAGGCAGATGCCTAAATACCAGAATATGAATTTAAGGCAGAGAAGTAT
Source organism: Cheirogaleus medius (assembly GCA_008086735.1). Classification (NCBI taxonomy): domain Eukaryota; kingdom Metazoa; phylum Chordata; class Mammalia; order Primates; family Cheirogaleidae; genus Cheirogaleus; species Cheirogaleus medius. The sequence continues at coordinate 60,294,354 of VBSM01003204.1, read as the reverse complement.
AAGCAGAAATTCTTACTTGATATAAAGAGTTATCTATTTAGGTAGCTTAAGTTTTCTTTGCCTGCAATTGGAGTTTAAGTGGCACAAGTTCTGTAAATTTAACAACTACAAAAGGGAAGTCTTAATTTTCTTTTTCACTTGCCTTTTCATTTAGGACAGGGGTTTTGAACCCTGGCTACACATTGGAATCACCTGGGATTCTTTTTATACATCCTTTTGTCCTAACCTCGCCTTCTTAAAGATTCTGATTTAATTTAACCAGTATGAGTTTTTATTTTCAAACCCTCTGGTGAGTCTAAAAATGACATCAGTTGGAGAGCCACTCAAATTGTGTTCGTTCCACAGACCAACATCCCTGGCATCAACTAGGACATTTTTTGAAATGCAGAATCTCAGGCCCTGCTCCAGAAATACAGAATTAGAACCTACATTTTAACACTATCTACAGATGATTCATATGCACATTTAAGTTTTAGAACATTCTTTAGTTGACGAAAATATATTTCTCACCTTCAAGGAATTCTGAATGTAAACAGTGGAACATTTAGACCTGTGATAATCCCAAATTGGCCCTACCATTAGAATCACATCCTCTTTTGTTATAAAGACACATTCTTAGTCTCCAGTCTAACCCTGGCCTATCAGCTTCTCCAAGCATAAAACTTGGGCATCCATATGTGTATTACAAGATCCAGGTGTTTCTGATAATCAGAGAAGTTTGGGAAATCCAGTAAAATAAAGACTATATTTTTCAACATTTGCCTCTACCAAAAGTCCCAACCAAGCAAAGGAACAAGTGCAGAAATCAAAAGTATTAGGACACAAACAATTTCATGTAAATTGCATAGTCTCTTGTTAAAATATATTGTACACTTTGGATATTTTTGCTGTGGCTGCAATGATGAAAAATATATGTACCTGACCATTTTGAAAGGTTCTGTCAGTTTAGGATTTAAGGCCACTTCTATGCAATGCAGGGGGAGTCTAATAGAGGTTGTGGAGGGAAATGGCAGTCTGACAGGAAACTGAAAGAAAATTGACAGATGTAGCCATGTGTGAGGATGATGTAATGCTGAGTAGGCTGTTTTGTAACAGAAAAAAGAGAACATTTCAAAACTAGTTAAGTTAGTTATGAGAATTAACTAGGCCAAAAACTTATGAGTATGTGAAGACTTTTAACACTGTAGAGAGTGTCAAAAATTTATCACATGATTAAATCTTAAGTGTCTGAGTCATGGAGCCTGAAAAAATTTTTGCCTTGGTAAATAGAGGTAGATGAAAATACACCACAAATGGCAGACTTTTCTCTATACAAATATAACTTTTTATAAAATTTCTTAACATTTCTTATTAAATTATAAAATAACATTTCTTATTAAATTATATATAATAATATATATATTATATATATTTATATATAATATAAATTATTAATATGTATAAGTGACTAGAAGGTATGAAAATCTTATTTTGTTATGTCTTTACAAACAGTGTATCCAGACACAAAACATGAGATTTGGAATTAAGAACCCCTAGGATTGAGTTCCAGCAAAGTCACTTAATACGTGACATTTTCAGAGTGCTTACCAATTTTGAGGTTCAGTCGCCTCATCTCTAAAATTGAAGTAATGTTAATTCTCTTGTTAGGACAATCATATGTCTGATATCTTGTCTCAGTTATGGATGACAATCTGATGATTATGGTTAAAACTTTAGCTAGAATCTCTAAATAAATGTAAAGTCTTCACAGTTTAATGGAATTACACAACACAGATAAATGTTATTGTATTGGATTCTAAAGCAATAAAAAATTATATACTACAGTCAGGTGTCATAAGATTCAAGTGAAGTAAAAACCATTAATCTCATGACAGTTGGCATACAGTGAAGGACACACAATTTGGGGTATATTACAGTAATATACAAAAATAGTAAAGTTCTTAGTTGGATTTTAAGCTGCTAAATCTTTATAGGCATTTTTCAAGTGTAGCATATTTTATGTTTGATAGTATTTGATTCATGCAATCATTAGTTCAACAAATGTTACTTAAGCTCATATTCTGGGTCAGACATGAATGTGAAAGATGCAATGCTCAGAATTGCATACTAAATGTCTTATTTAAGTGAGGAAGACAAGCATCAAATGAACAAATAATCTAATACAATATGATGCTATAGAATAATAAGAATATGATATGTCATATGCTGCTACAGATTGCGGGATGTATTGTAAAGAAAATAAACAGGCGACTAGCCAGTGAGTAACTAGCACTGTCACTTTAGTTAGGTAGGACTGTTCAGGGTGGTATTTTTGAGCCAGTAGCATTTGAATTCCCCTAGTGTGAAGGGTGAAATATGTCAGCCATGAAAATAGGTACCCAAAAATTATTAGGTGGAAATAGCAAGTGCAAAATTTGACAGACAGATAAGGTTTGGTGTATTTGACAAATGGAAAGAAGTCCAGTAAAGTTGCAATGTAACTAGGCAGGGAGAGAATGGTATGAGTCAAGGTTGGAGAATTAAGATAGAGACCAGATATGCAGGGCCTCATAGGCTGTGGAAAGTTGTTTGGATTTTTATCTAAAAATAATGGGAGGCCATTGAAGTGTTTTAGGCAAGATGAGAACAAAATTTGTACAGCAAAAGATTGGAAACCGTCCAAATGTCCATAAAGTGATGACTGATTCAATTAATTATGGTATATTCATAAAATAGGGTATTATGTAACTATAAAAAGGAATGAGAAATATCTCTCTCACAGCCGAAGAGTAATATGTAGCATATACTGTGAAGGAAAAAGATAAGGTGGAGAAAAGTGTACACAGTATGCCATCATTCATCTTCAAGAAGAGGGAAAATTAAAAAATGCACATTTCTGTACACAACTATGCTTACATTGAAAATGGAGAATAAATGAAAAACTAATTTAAAAAACAGATTACCTAGTAGGGGAAAAGGGAGACTAACGTGAGTGGGATTGGGTTGGAAGTGATCCTTCTCTGCATCTGCTTTTATAGTTTTGATTTTGGATTATGTAAATGTTTTTGTAATCAAACTAATTAAACAAAACTAAAACAAATGTAAGCAGAAAGAAATCCTGAAGAAATAAATGCAAAATAAAATAAATGAAATGAACAGCATATCAGGACTCTAAACCACACAAACAGGCATCATATCAGTTGATTTTAAGGCACAGAAATTTATACATCACTAGTGGGATGTAGCCTAAGGACATGATCTCAAAATGGTTCTAATAATCATATTGTTATTCTGTAACTATTTGTGTGTATGTTTGTGTGTCTACATTTGACAAGCAAATTGCTTATATAAACACACACATATTAATATAAGATCAGAAAATATATTTATACTACTGTTGTTAGTATCAAAGATTTTTACCAGAAGAGAGAAGATACAGAAATGTAAGATTTTGGAATCAGAAATTTGAATATGAACTAATGGTGTATTTTATTTTCAATTTTTTCCAAGCTCTGTCCAATGTAAAATTCTAGAAATACCGACCAACACACTTGCCATAAGCATCATTAGCACTTAAGATTTTTAAATATCATTTCTCACTTAAAGGAACCAGAGTTTTTAGGAAATTGGCTGTTTCCAGGTGTTGGACAAGAGATGCATAAGAAGAACATAGATCTTAACAGAAAGAATAGAAGCCTTTGAGTTATGTCTTCAAAGTTCAGGAGCCACTTGAAGTAGTTCAACTAGTCAAAGAAAGGACAATTTGAACAATAGCAATAATAATAATTGCAATGGACCTGTGTTTAAAATATTTTCTATTCAAATCTATTATTTTGTAATTATACAAAATAGTAAAAATATATATTGATCACCTTCAAGAATGCTAAAAAAAACCAAAACAGTCCATTCTTCTAAAATTTGTAAATTAAGGAGAAAGGTTTTTCATTTATCCTACAATTCCCATACACTCACTGCAGGATTAAAAACTAGATGATGAAAAAAAGTTTTTCTCTTTAGACATATTCTAGCAAATAAATGAAGAAAGAATGGTGAATTAGCCTTGAACTATTTAGCGACATTTAAAAAAAATAATGAATATAGGTTACAAACATTAACAATACCTAAAACTACTAAGTTAATTATGGGCGGGGAACATTATTATTAATGCATGAGGTTGACAAGAATACTTTAAACTACTGATCAGCTGTAGCATCTCAAAAAGAATGATAGTCAGAGATTATGTGACTTTTGATTTGTGACATCAGGAAATGCAAACCACCTGTGAACTGTTTTTGCCGCAATATGAATGTGAATCTCATCTCGTCCTAATGTAACTACTAAGTTTCAGAAAACATGAATCAGAGGAAAATGTTAAAAGACACCATGTTGGAGGAGATGCAACCAGAAAAATTCAGAGGGAGGGATACTCTACAGATCGTGGGACAGGTTTCACCAACAAATAGAAAAAAATTAAAAGACAAGAAAGGAGGAATATATAAATTAAAAAGAGAAAGAAATTAACAATCAAATATCCATGTGAAACTTATTTGGACCATGAAATAATATTTTAAGACTGTTATGGAAACTTGAACACTGAATAGATATTTGCTATGATAAGAATTTTAGAAATGAGTCCTTATCTTTTAGCAATAGAGACTGAAGTGTTCACAGATAAAGTGATATATGTCTGAAATTCACCTCAAAGTATTTAAGGGTGTGTTTGGAGAAAGAGGTACATGAAGATTTAGTTAAAGCTTGATAATTATTCAATGTTGATGATAAGAACATAGGGAATCACTGTGTTATTCTCTCTGCTTTTGAATATTTGAAGTTTCCATAATGGCATTGTGAAAGAAAAATAGATATAAGAATCATGTGAAATTCTTGCTTATATTTAAAAAATTTTGATAAAGGAGGGTAGGTGAAAGCAGGAAGAACAGTTAGGAGATTAACTGCAGTGAGGCCAGAAAGAGATGATGGCAGTTTAGATACTTGAGTGAGTTGCAGTGAAGATTGAAAACTTGAAAAGATTTGATCTATGTAGAGGAGGTAGAGTCAACTGTACTTCTAATTGATTATAATAGGGGTTGAAGAAAATAGAGTTATCAAGAATATCTCTTAGGACCTCTGGGTAGATAGTGATGTCTTTTACTGAGATGGAAAAGACTGAGAAGTGAGGGTCAGTCATGTGGAAATTTGAGGTGAGAGGTAATCAAGAGTTCTGTTTGGGGCATTTTAAGTCTGAGACATCAATTACACATCAGAGGAGGATAGAACACAGGAAAGAGAGCAGTCCAGGACATACATATTAAGGAATCATAGATATATAGACATTTTGTAAGGACATAGGACTAGATGAGTACACCTACTAGAGAGGATGGAAACAAAAAGGAAAAGCAGAGCACAGCCCTGAAGGAACAGCAGCATGAGATGTCACCTAGAGCAGAAGGAACAAAAGAACCAGAGAACAGGGACCTAGGGTACAGAAAGAAAGCCAGGGATGCAGCCCAGTTTTCTTGTTTTAATTATATTAATTTTACAACTCATTTATAGGAGGTATTCTAATAACTGGGCCTGCTAATAAGCGAATGAGCCCTGCCCTTTCACAACCAACCTGCAAAGGCAGTGAACTGCAAAAGGTGTCTACTTAATGATGCAAACATAAGTTCTTGGTTACAAATGAAAACGCACCAAAATCAAAACAAAGAAACCCTCTGGAACATGACCAGGCAATATTCATGCTTTGATAACTTGATTGAAAGACTGAATATGACAGGACTAGTTCCCATTGGGGTATGTGTTTATTTATATCCAGCTTACCTAAAGTCTAAGCCAGCAAATCTAAACACATTGAGCATTGAGTTTCCCTTATATTTCCCTGAATTCAGTGAGAACTGATTAACCCATTTAGAAAGAGCTAAACCTATCTTTACATGTAGCTAATTATGTTCTAATGCATACATTCAGTAATGCCATGAGGCTGTCCATCTGCAAACTGCCAGAAATAAGCTGCCCAAATTCAGAGAACAACTTATTTTAAGGCTTAAAAATGACACTGATTTAAAGCTTGCCTTTGCTGATTTGATAAACTGTAAGTTGAAACAATTACATTAACGTACTACATCTTAATGATTTTTCTAAAACTAAAAGAAAAAAATGGAAAAAGTAATCACTTTTAATTTTATGTATTAACAGAATGAAGGTGATTTTAAAAGTCAGTTTTTGACTACCTTAGAAATACTGCCCTAGAATAAAGTAGGTGGAAAAGAAAGTATTGACAGTTGACCTCACCTGAGTAAATGAAAGTTTCCAAAACAGTGTTTAAGGGTAAAGTTTCCAAGGACTGGGAAAGAGAAGCCAATTTTCACGTGGTCTACTGCCACCATCTCTTTACCAAGAGCTGATAAAAATAGCAAAGGAATAAGGGCATAGTTCACAAGTTAGTAGGATAGTCAGTCCATACAAATGATCCACATGGGGGGCAAGACTACACTCAAGATAAGGAAGAAATATCAATGACAAGTCTGAGAAACAGAGAAGCACGAGGCCAAGAAACAAGGCAAAGTAGAACTAATTTTGAGAATTCTGAGCCTTTTCCAGGGAATCCTTTGACTGGAGGCCTACCTTGGTTCCTTATGCAGTGGTCCCCAAACTTTTTGGCATCAGGGACCAGTTTCATGGACGATAGCTTTTCCACGGATGGGGCCAAGAAAGGCAGAGACCAGGTGATGTGATGAGGGGAGGGGAGCCACTGTAAATACAGATGAAGTTTCTCTCACTGGCCCACCGCTCACTCCTGCTGTATGGACCCCTTCCCCAACCAAGTTTCATGGAAGACAATTTTTCCACGTGATGCAGCTTTATGGCCTGATCTCTAACAAGCCATGGACCAGTACCAGGAGTTGGGGACCACAGATAAGAGCCTGAGGAGGATCAGATGCTAATGGAAAATCTGTTGTCTCTCTGGGCAGCCAGGTTGGATCAATCCATTTTCCTGATGGCCTTCCTTTTTCTTCCCTCTGTCTCCTCAATTCAGGACCAACTCCTTTTTATTTTCCTTGAGTTTCCAAAATGGAGGACTATACAGATGGTTTCATTTTTTCTCAACCTATCCCAGAGTTTCAATGGTGACTTCATTAGAGCATCCCATCCTCAATTTGACACCACCACGACCAGCAGGAATGAGAGACATTGTGCATCCATAATTCACGCAAGATTAAATCCATGCTATATGTATTGTTTCAAAAAATAGGCTTGATTTTTTAAAAATTTTAAATAAAAGTAGTTTGACAATAGGTAGATCTAACCTGAATCTTTGGGGTTTTGTATTTTTAAAGAGTTCTGATATATTGTCTTTATTTCTTTTCACAGCACATGCTGAGTGGGAATGGATCAGAGCCAGTCCTAAAATACAGGATAGGGCAGCGCAGGAAGTTTCAAAAGCAGTGCACTCCGAGAAATGTTTCTAATAGGATGAACTTAAAACAAGAAAAAAAAAATATCTTGTCTATTATTTTTAAAGTTTTGTTCACAGAAAGATGCTTTTTAATAAATACATATTTATTAAAATAAATACCTATCAATTAAAATAAGACAAATTTCTGGTTTGAGTGAAAACATTTTAATTCAAGACAACAATAATGTCTCGACTTATAAAACAACTCACCTGAAGTTCCCAAAAGACAACTCAGTAATCAATTATTGTTCTTAAAAAATAACTCAGGAGTTATAATAGTTCACAGTACAAAATAAATGACATGCCCACAATGTAAAATTACTTTACTTTGAATTTCCTGGCTCTAGTCAGGTTATTCTTGATATTTAATTACATCTTAATCATTACAGCTTAGAATATTTTTTAGATGGTGAAATAAATAATAACACTAGTCCTTGAGTGATATCTGGAAGGCAGATGTGTCAAATATTCATAAATCAGAGCCATGGAGTTTCAAAAAAGAAGAAAAAGGAGAGAAGAAATCACAAAGGGAAATTTTTCTATTTTTAAATACATTAACGTTGGGTGGCTGTTTGGTGGCTGCCACAGGGATGGTGCATTTCTGGAACTTTCAGCCTTGAATAGAAGACCCTTGGGTTACCTGGACTGACAGACTAATGCTAAAACAATTCTTTTAAAAAAGCTTCCTCACACGGAAGCTAAAAACCCATCAGAGTGCAGCTCCACAAACAGCCTGCTGTTGTCAAATTGCAGATAACCTGGCAAGGTTTTTAGTCCTCTAATGCTCTCGCTCCACACAAGGAACTGTGAAATTAGCAGCTCTTGGATGCATTAGGGGAGACCTTTCTCCTTTCACTGAGTAACAGTTTATTTTACTTCATACAGTGATCTAAGCATGGCCACTTTGCTCTCATTGCAGTTTTTCCTATGCAACATCATTTTTCTTTCAGATGCATCCATCTAAACAGCCCAAATCTATACTTTTCCAAGCAACAACTCTGCAAGGATTTTCACACTGCCCTTTCTTTTCCTTGACACGATCTCCATCACAGTTTCCATTTCTAGGTTTGTTTTTGGTACCATAGGAGAAGGTGCTGCCGTGTCAGCCAATGGCTTTGCCTTTGTATTTCTCTTCTCAACTCTGGAAATCATTCATCTCCTATCAATTGTGCAGTGGAAAGCCTGTGGGAACACAGCCTTCAGTGTACTGAACATTTTTTCTGCACTTTGTATTGTGCATGTGCTGAAAGATCAAAATATAATTTTATGTGCAAATATAAATCGGTGAAAAATCTGCACTGCCTACAAAATTCTAGTTTTACTTTCCTTTTTCTTACACAGACCTCAAAATTATACATAGAGATAACTTTGAACTTCATTAAGAAGTATTTTTCTATAAAATGTCTTCAATTCAATAGCACACAGTAAAAATAACTTGGGGAGCAAAAACTGGGAACATCATTAGTGCCCATCCGTAGGGGACTGGATAAATAAACTGTTATACTTGTACATAAAATACTATGCAATATGTAAACATAATGTGCTATATTTTCTCTTAATAAATAAGTTTTCAAGATATGTTAACTAGAATAAACTGAAGGTGCAGAGTAGACTATATATTACACCACATATTGTAGAGATAATTGTATAGATATCTATATACATATATGGTCTGACATATGAATTAGTTCCTAAAAAGATACATAAGAGACCATTCAGTTGCTTTTGGGGAAATAGGTATAGGGGACATCAGTTATGAGCAAATTGAGATTTTTTTTATTTAAATTCATTCTGTCTGCCCTCTTTAATTTTGTTTGCCTTATTCATATATTGCTTGTATCAGACATATACATTATCAATAAAATTTATCTCAGTTTTCTGGACATTCCGACACCCTGCTCAATTCCATGATTATTGAAATTTTGTGACATATGCAGGATAGAATATAATATAGTAGAAAGAAACTCCGGAACATTAGATTTTAGTGAACATGTCCCTTAATGACCGTGTGTAAGCCACTCACACCTCATCTATAAAATGTGAGAAAATAGCCCTGCCCACTCCACATTTCAATTAGCACTGGATGTTGTAGTGAAAATGAAATAAGAGATGAAAGTTACTTGTGAATTTTGCAGGGCTATAGTATACAGGTGTGAAGTATCATGATGGAAATCACACTCGCTTTCAGAGTGCACGTTAACTGAAACTGACCTTGTCTCAAGAGTTTCACATTTGTTCTTACTTGGTATTTTTTAGTGGTAAACTATTCCACTAACATATGAGTAGTAAGAAGAACCACGATCACAATAGCATATGCTTAATCTACAAAAAAAAAATCTACTAAAATTGCAAATTTTGGTAACAGATGCATAAAGAAGAGACTACATTACTTTAAAATTGTAGTTGATATATGACATTGTAATAAATTCACTCCTCATAAATTTTTCTGCTTACCCACCTATTATAATGATAATAAAAGTTTTCATTTACTAAATACAAAGCATGGTCCAGGAACTTAGTGCTATTATATTTGTTACTTATTTCATACAATCACATTTTTAGAATATTATTATTAGTATTATTGTATGGATAAATATTATAAAACTAAATGATATTCATTTTCTTATCCTGAATCACAGTCAGTAACTGAAGTCTGATTATGATTCATCTGTCTAAAACCAAAAGCCAATCTTTTCCACCTTAAACTATCAGCTACTGTTTTTATCTTAAACCAAAATTTGATCCAAAATCAATCTCTCCACTTCCTATTATCTGTTAATCAACTGCAATATTTACTCTAATGTCATTGATATATTTTTATTGAGACTACAAATTAGTATCACATTTACAGAAATCAATTTGGAAATCCTTTTTAGAAATATTATTCATACTCTTTGAACCAGACTTTTATGAATTTACCACGTTCATACCAAATATTCAAAGATGAGGACATGAGTTTACGCTTAGAGTTGCTCATTGTTCCATCATATACTATAGTATACATAAAGCCAGATATGTCTAAATGAATAATGAATTTTGGTATTGAAATATGTATTGAAGGATAAGCAGCTCTTACAATTATTCTTCTGTAAAACGTTTAATGATTGGGGAAAGTTCATGATGATGCAATATTAAATGTGAAAGTATATAAATGTATCTGTGATAGGAAATATACATACACTTGTGTGCATAAAATAGAAGAGAAAAGAGGACTGCTAGAAAAATCATCAAATTATGAGCACAAGAGGTTGTTTCTATTGTCGTCTTGATATGATATGTATTTGATATTTAAAACAATAAAAACATTTTATCATTGAAAAGATTTTTTTTAATAAAATAAATAATATCTAATCATACCAAAGTCTTTATCACTCTTGGTTTGCTTCATGTATTTTATGCTTGTGCCTCTAAGCATACAACTATGCCACCATCCCTAACAGACAAAATGAGACCAAAACCAAGTTTAATGTGTAAAATCCTTATATTATTTTGCTTAATTTTTGGTACCTTTGGTTCTTAGAAACTAGAAATTTCTGCTGCTACATTTCTTTTATAAATATTTCTAAGAATCCTAATACTAAGTGCATATTGAAATGATATCTCTGAATGCATAATGTAGCTTCCATTTTATACAACTGAACTGTATTTATTCACTTTGTAAAACTTGAGTCTATTTTCAGACTTTGGTTATTCTACAATGAACTCATTTTGTGTCTTTATGCACACATACAAATAAACCTAAAATATGTAAATAACTTGACCTGGCCTTGAATGAGTCAATTCAATTTTCGAAGACATTGGTAAGGTGTTATCTAAAAGTATTGCACCAGTTTGTAGTCTTATCAGTAATGCACAAATATTTCCCTGCATTTTGTTAGTATTTGATATCAACCTTTTTGGTATAGTCTCAATATAATGGATCACAAATAATATCTCTATTTTAATTTGTATTTATTTAGCAATGGACGTGATTTACTGATTTACAAACCCATGTGTACTTTTCATATGAACATCGCCTTTGTCATTTTGCTCCTTTTTTCGTACTAGATTGTTGGTCTAAAAATAAAAAGAATTTGTGGAGTAGCTGAAGGCAATGGTGGATGTAAGGTGTAAAATAAGTAATATCCCAAATCCCCTCTCTAAATGATAGGAAATAATTTTACAACTATAAAATTTCTTCACAAAGCCACAACCTCAGCATCCTTAGACCTCAGAGAATGCCTGGACCAAGAAATATTGTGAGTCCCCCTAACTCCTGCTTGTCCAGTCCTGCTGAGAACTGAGGTAGACGGCAAAGTCTGCAGGGCAGACTGGGGAGGGCAGCTGGCCAGGCCCCTGGGGGAGAGGTGGAGCAATCTCCTGAAAAGTTAATCCACCCTGAATCTGAACCACTTAAAAAGTAACTAGGCAAATGGAGCAGCATTGACTGAAAAAGATTTGAAAGTTTAAGCCACTCGAAGGGCCAAGATCGGCATTGAAAGAAACAGACTTGGTTTAAAAGCACAAGTATGATTTTAAAGGGACAGTCTTTAATCCAAACACACAGCTTCTGGCAGAGGAAAGAGAGGAAAAGAAAGGAAGAAGGACCCTAACAAACCAAAGAGAATTTTAAAAGAACGGACAAGTGTCTCTCCTCAAAGCAACCAAACAAACCTGCTAAAAGTACTGCATTTTACTATACAGAAAAGAGTGTAGCTAAGCCAGGAGTCTTATAAAACACCCCATTATCACAATAATGAACAAAAGGAAAATAAACCCTATACAGAACTATGGCAGGAAATGAGTAAATGAATTTTCAAATAAATGTACTGAGGGAGTCTCCCACCCCCCAAAATTATAACAACTATGAAGCAGAAAAAAACTGTAAGTGAACACCCTAAATGGAATTATATGCTCGGACATTTGAGAATATAACAAGAGCACTTTAAATCAGAAACTGTAAAACTATGAATTAAAATGGACAAAACCCAGGGAGAAACGAAAAAAAAAAATGGTTGATTTAAATCAGGAGAGAAATGTAAGAAAATGACAAAATCATCTCAAAAATGAAAAGTAAATTATAAGAAGAAATAGACTCAAATAAAAAATTATTAAGTAGCATCAAAAGGCAGGCAAACAACAGAGAATGAAAATAGTATAAAAAATAAATGAAATAGGTCAGAGAGAAAGTGATAGAGATGGAACATAAGCTATAATCTAATTAGCAAAGTGTTTCTCATAAGGGAATGGCCTAGCAATTCTCTATGAACCTATGTGATTACTAGATTGAACACATTAGTAAATTGGTTGCAGATAATGGGAGTAAGGACTTTAATAGCTGGAGAAAGAAGTTATAAATCAGAGAAAGTTGGAAGTCTAAAATGAATCCTATGGTATCCTATGGCTAAAATGAATCAGTATAAACTCATGGTTTTTCATGTGTTAGGTGTGTATACAGATAAATAGTAAATAATAAATAATTTTGGCTTTGTGAGTCATATATTATCTCTATACATATGTGCATATGTGTGTATATATACACACATATATGTATATGCATATTTGTACGTATTTAATATATTATATACATAAAATCTTTTTTTCAACCCTTTAAAAAGGTAAAAAGAAAAATTCTTAGCTCACTGACCATACACAATAGATCTTGAGCAGATCCCTGTTCTAGGCCTAGAAACAACATTCACTTCTGCTCTCAAATTAATGAGGACTAGTCCTATTACTTATACTAGATGAAGAGGATTAGGATACAGAGTTGATTTGTGTGCTCACTGAGAGAATGGAGTTTGTCTATATCTCATCAGCCCTGCTATCCACCTCATTTCTCTGCCCTGGAGGAGATTTTCCTTTGATTCTAATTACAATTATTTTAACCTTATTTTAGGATTGGCTCCCTGGTTAATGGCATGGTATCTGAGGGTCCTGATGTCCATGATCCTTTTTTTACTATTACCAATTAGTGAAGGGGAAAAATGATTTACTGGCAAACTGGAAGGAATTACTATAACCCAAAAAGTTAACTAAGATTTATGTTTAATTTCTCATTATTTTTAGTGATTGAAATAAATGGGTAAACAAATAAATAGTTTAGAGAATCCACAAGTCTTAAGTCAAGAATGCAACCAGCAATGTATCCTCCGATGTGTGTGGAAGGGACTCAAGTCTGAGGGTCAGGGAATAAGGCTGATCAAGCAGCTTTGAACTTTTATTCTAATTTTGCAACTAAAAACCTAAAGGAAATAAATTTTGTATAATTGTGGCAAATAAGTCCTTGCCTACTTCTGAGCTTAGCAAATGTCACAGTTAAGTAAAAAAATACAGAAATTCTAAATATAATCATTTCAATATATATGAAGGAATAGCTTCATGCAATACAAAATCAGTTGAACTAAGCATTTTTATAAATACATTTATAATTGTTTTAAATGAGTCAGTAAAAAATGAAATGCCTAGTTATTTCTCTATTATTTACATTTTAGTAATTCCAATGATGAAAGTAATTTTGTAGAACAATATAATAAGAATTACCACAAAAGAAAATATTTGGGGTGACAATCACTTTAGGTTTGTTCATTTTTTAAAATGTCATTTTTTCTCCCTGGGGAACACATTTTTGCTGTTTTTCTCTTTTGTTTCGTTTTTCTGAGCTGTCACAAAATACTTTGCTCTTACCCTGCAATCCCCAAGAAATCCCAACCGTATGATCTCCAAGGGAGATGACTATAATTCCACCTCTATTTCTAGTTTCCTTACCCGCCAATTCTTAATAGATAAAAAGTCTAAGCTTTAATAATACAGAGCCATAGAGACAGGAACATTATACAGACTTCTATCAAGAACTTAGGGGGAAAAAAATCTTAAGAAAAAACTAGTTCAGTTTCTTAGAGCTGGGTATTTCCTACTCTTCGCCTGCTCTCAAACTTTGTGAGCTTATACCAACTTTACTTTTTGAAGAGATCTTTGATGACTAAACCCATATTTCTCCATACTGCTTGCCTTCTATCCTTCTTTAATCCGTTTTGTTTTTATCCTCAGAAAGCCTTAACAATTTCAAAAATGAAATACTTATTCAGGTCAAAAGTTATACCATAAAAGATGCTGCTTGAGGACAGGGACTGAGTCTTGCATGGATTTGTAATGCTTACTTTTTCTAGTGCAATGGTTTTCACATAATAAAGGCACAATAAAATAAGGATAATTTTTTCTGTATAAGATGATTTAAATTGAATCAGTGCACATAGTCATTGTGCTACAATAAATTCCATTCCCATTCTAAAATTCTTACCTTCGTTCTCCCTATTTCCTTCACTGGAAATACAACACATACTCATTTACCCATCCAGTCAAATAAAAGGCATACCTCTCTTTTGAGTGAAGTATTTTAAAGTGTAAAATTAAAATTTCCAAGAGTTTCCTCTTCCTCTGAATTCACATTTTCCTGAATTACATGTTTATATAAACTTTTACATTGTATGTTGCATTTTTATGGCCCTGTTTTCTCCCAATTGGTATTAAACTACATAAGAAAATAAGTATTATTCACAATCTATCTTCCCCAGAGTACCCAGCAGGAATCATTGTACATAATGAATACTTAATGAGTGCATTAAATAAATTCCTTTTGAAAAAAGAAATAAATGACAAATATTTGCTCTTTATTCCCAAACTAGAGATTCAAATATTTGAATAATTATTTTAGAAATCTTCAAAGGTATTATATAAAATAAGGTAAATGGGCTTCTTGTTTGTTTGTTGTTTTGCTTTTTGCTTGGGTATGACCACTTTAAGCATGACCACTGAGAAGAAAAATTTAAGAACTAAAGATTAGGTGATAATATATTAATTATGTTTTAGCTCTAATATCTGAAACTTTAAAATAATTTTTCTTATAAAAATGGATTGTACTCTGCTATGGACTGAATATTTGTGTTCCCCCAAATTCATACTTTGAAGCCTAAATCTCCAAGGTGATGCTATTTGGATATGGGGTCTTTGGGAGGCAATTAGATCATGAGGACAAAGCCCTCATAAATGGAATTAATGCCCTTATAAGAAGATACACAGATTAGTGGATTAATCTCATAAATGGATTAAATTCTCCAATGAAAAGACATAGAATGGCTGAATACCTTAAAAAGCAAGAACCAACTAAGTGCTGCTTATAAGACTCACTTCAGTCTTAAGGAAACACATAGACTGAAAGTAAAGGGACAGAAACTAAAAACATGCAATGCAAATGGTAACTGGTAAACAAAAGAGAGCAGGGTGGTTATACTTATATCAGACAAAATAAATAAATTGTAAGTCAAAACCTGTAAAAACAAACAAAGAAAAATATAACAATAAAGTAGTTAATTCATCAAGAGGATATAACAATTGTAAATATATATGCACTTGACATCTAAGCACTTAAGTATATAAAGCAAATATTAACAAACATGAAGGGAGAAATAGAAATACAATAGTGGTAGGGGACTTCAGTACCCCACTTTCAACAATTGATAGTCATGAAGACAGAAATTCAAGAAGGAAATATTGGACTTAAAATATACTTTATATCAAATGGACTTAGACATATACAGAACATTCCATCCAATAGCATCATAATACACATAATTTGGTAGTGCACAGGGAATATTTTCCAATATAGATCATATGTTAGGCCACAAAACAGGTTGAACAAATTTAAGAATACTGAAATCATATCAAGTATATTTTTCAAGCACAATATATAAAACTAGAATCAATTATAGGAGGAATTTTGGAAATTTCACAGGTATTTGAAAATTAAACAACACACACCTGAACAACCAATGGGCCAACAAAGAAATCAAAAGGAAAATTTAAACATATCTTGAGAAAAACAAAAATGGAAACACAACATACCTAAATTCACTGGATGGAGCAAAAGCAGTTCTAAGAGGAAAATTTATAGTAGCTAACCCACAATAAGAATAAAGAAAGATTTGAAATAAACAACCTCACTTTTCACCTCAAATAATTTTAAAAAAGAGAACAAACCAAGCCTAAAGTTAGCAGAAGAAAGGAAAATAACAAACCAGACAGAAATAAATGAAAAAAGACTAGAAATACAATAAAAAAGATCAATGAAAATAAAAGTTGGTTTTGAAAAGATAAACAAAATTGATAAACCTTTAGCTAGACTAACAAAAAGTGAGAGAAGACTCAAATAAATAAAAATTATGAATGAAAGATGAGACATTACAACTGATACCACAGAAATAAGAATAGTCTCATAAGAGACTACTATGAATAATTATACGCCAATAAATTGGATAGCCTAGAAGAAATGGATAAATTCCTAAAAGCATAATACAACCTTCCAAGACTAAATCATGAAGAAACAGAAAATCTGAACAGACTAATGAGTAAGGAGATTGAATCACTAATAAAATGTCTCCCATCAAAGAAAGCTGAGAAAGTCATGGCTTTACCACTTGCTGAATTATACCAAACATTTAAAGAACTAATTCCAATTCTTCTTAAACTCTTCCAAAAAGTTAAAGAAGAAAGGTCACTTCCAAACTGATTTTATGAGGTCAACATTATCATAATACCAAAACTAGGCAAGACACTACAAGAAAAGAAAACAACAGGCCAATATTTCTGATGAACATAGATGCAAAAATCCTCAACAAAATGCCAGCAAACCAAATATAACAACACATTGAAAGGATTATATATATACCATGATCAAGTGGAATTTATCCCTGGGATGCAAGGATGTCTCAACGTACATAAATCAATAAATGTGATACATCACATTAACAGAATGAAGGACAAAAAACATGATCATCTCATTAAATGCAGAAAAAGCATTTGACAAAATTTAATATCCTTTCATAATTAAAACTTTCAACAAATGAGATATAGAAGGAATGTACCTGAACACAATAAAGGCCCCCTATGGTAAGCCCACAACTAACATCATACTCAACAGTGAAAACTTGAAATATTTCCTCTAAGATTATGAATTAAACACAGATACTCACTCTCACCACTTCTATTCAGCATAATATTAAAAGTTTTAGCCAGAGAAATTAGGTAAGAAAATGAAATAAAAGGCATCCATATTGAAAAGGAAGAAGTAAAATTATCTCTGTTTTGCAGATGACACGATCTAGAAAATCATAGACTCTACCAATAAACTTTTAGGATTAATAAAAAAAAATACAGTAAAGTTGCAAGATACAAAACCAATAAATGAAAATTGGTTGCATTTCTATACACTAACAACCAATTATCCAGAAAATAAGTTAAGAAAATGATTCCATTTATAAATAACAGAAAAAAGAATAAAATGCTTAGCAATCAATTTAACCAAGGAAGTGAAAGATGTGCATACCTAAAACTATAAAACTGATGAAAGAATTAAAAAGGACACACATAAGTAGAAAGATATCTTGTGTCTATGGTCTAGAAAAATTAGTATTATTAAAAATGTCTACTCTACCCAAAGCCATCTACAGATTCAATGCAATCCCTATCTTTCAACAACCTTTTTCACAGAAATGAAAAAAAAAGAGAATCCCAAAATTCAAATGGAACCACAAAGGACACCAAATAGCTAAAGAAAGCTTGAGCAAGAAGAACAAAGCTGGAGGCATCACACTTCCTAATTTCAAGTTAGATCACAAAGCTGTTATAATCAAAACAGTATGTTACTGGCATAAAAGATAACATGAAGACCAATGAAACAGAATAGAAGGCCCTGAAATTAACCCACAAATATACCATCAAGTAATCTTTGACAAAGATACCAAATATATACAATCAGGAAAGCATAACCCCTTCAATAAATTGTGTTGGGAAAACTTGATATCCATATGCAAGGAAAAGAAGAAGAAGGAGGAGGAGGAGGAGGAAGAAATTTGATTCTTATCTTAAATAATATGCAAAAATCAACTCAAAATGGATTAAAGATTTAAATGTAGAACTGAAACCATAAAACTCCTAGAAGAAAATGTTGTGGAAAATCTCCTCGCCATTGGTCTTGACAATATTTTTAGATATGACATCAAAAGCACAGACAAAAAAGCACAACTAAACAAGTAGGACTACATCAAGTAAAAAGTTTTAGCGAAGCAATGAAAACAGCCACCAAAATAAAAAGGCAACCTATGGAATGAGAGAAAATATTCAGAAACCATATATACAATGAGAGGTTAAATATATAAGAAACTCAATAGCAACAAACAAACACACAAAGACAAATAATTCAATTAAAAAATAAGCAATGGACCTAAATAAATATGTTTTCCAAAGAAGACATACAAATGATCAACTGGTATATGAAGAAAATGTTCAACATTACTAATCATCATCAAATACAAATCAAAACCACAGTGAAATAATCACCCCATACCTGTTAAATGACTATTAACAAAAAGTGAAAAGATTACAAGTGTTGGTGAAAATATAGAGAAAAGGGAATCTTTGTGCACCATTGGTGGGAATATAAATTCATATAGCCATTATGAAAAACAATATAGAGCTTCCTCAAACAATTAAAAATGAAATAACCATATGATTCACTTTTGGGGGTATATACAAAGAAAATAAAATTACTATCTCAAAGAGATATCTGCACTTCCATGTTTATTGTAGCATTATTCACAATAACTGAGATATGGAAACAATGTAAGTTTCCTTCAATGGATGAATGGATAAAGGAAATATGGGGTGTATACACACACACACACATGCACTCAGACACAAAATGGAATATTATTCAGCCTTAAGAGGAAATCCTGCCATTTGCAACAACATGGATGAAGCTGGAGGCCATTTTGTCACATAAAGTAAGCCAGACACACAAAAGCAAACACTGTATGATCTCACTTATGCATGGAATCTAAAGAAGTCAAACCCACAGAAGCAGAAAGTAAAAGAGTGGTTACCAGGGAGTAAGGGTTGGGGAAATGGAGAGATGTTGGCCAAAAGGCACAAATTTTTAGTTATAAGATGAATTTAAAAAAATAAACTTGATACATGAGAGGGATGATCACTCTCCACTCTCTGCCATGTGAAGATATAACAAGTAGAAAGTTGTCTACAAACCAGGGGAAGTGCCCTTATCTCACACCAGATCTGCAGGCACTGTGATCTTAGACTTCTGAGCCTCTAAAACTGTAAGAAATAAATGTTTATTGTTTAAACAAGTCAGTCTAAGGTAATTTGTTATAACAGCCCAGACCAACTAAAACATATTCTATCTTCTGTCACTGATCATTTCCCCCTCCCCCACACACATTTTGTACAAACATTTATCACAACTAAAAACAAAAAAAACAAAAAATAGATGAATGCCAATTTATTTTTTTAAAAATTTCTTCTAGTCATTTTTCGCTTCAGGGAGCTTGCTCATTAGGTTTAAGCCAACTCCACGTCTGTGTATATACACTCCCGCTGGTTAGATGGCTGAGAAAGTGCATTACACCCTTGTCCTTAGAAAGTACATTTGTCAAAAACCTACGTAAACAGACCATGAAGTCACTGAAACATGAGGAGGTTATCATAGGAAAAAAAAGTAAGACTCGCCTCTTTTCAGTTCTACACTCTGTTGTCAAACACCCTCAAGGTTTCACAAGGTTTCACATCTGACTGCCTAGAAGGTATTGGGAGCTCAAAGATACCAAAACAGTGATACAACAGAAAAAAGAAAAAAAAACTTCTAAAATAAAAACAAAACTCAATTAGTAGGCATGTTCTGGATGGGTCAGTGAGTTTCAGACTTTCTCTGCATTTTTTTAATTTGTTGAAAATTCATTTTATTAGTTTTGTTTCATTTTTAGGATTTTCAGACATAAAAAAATACAGGCTAAATGCCTTTGCTAATTCTAATCATTGAAGTTAGAACACGTTATGGTTCATGATTTTAAGTGGATTGGAGATGGCTATTAAATTCTAAGATGACCTCGGTTCCTTAAAATACAGCATTTATGTCTTTTATTTAAACCATTGAAGAGCTACCAAATGTAGATTGAGGCTAACACTTAATAAATCTTACCATTATATTTATATACCATGCCAAAGTCATTAGTTTGAAGACTTGCTCAGATATCACGTAATTACAATTTTTGTGAATTAATTTATATCCATATAATAGATATTACTTGTATCAGAGTGTTTTTTTCCAATAAATTATTAATTTCTGAAATGCCTAAAGAATAGAGTGCTACAGGTCTTACTTAAGCAAGCCATTCTACCCATACACAAATGTAAAAATACTGACAGGAAGATGCAGAAAATAGTTTCTAAATGGTCAGGGTTTGACTGCATATATTTTCAAGTGGGCACTTATTCCCATGAAACTTGCAATTCTTATATCTGTATAGAATAAAGATATTCATCATATTATCAGAGACACAAACTCCTTCCACCTTTTCAAACTCCTGTAGCATATGAAGTTTTCTGTTCAAGGCTTCTATTTAAAGTCTTTTCTTTATTATGTTCCTACAGGGATTTCAAGGGCTGCTTCTAGATCTCTTGCTTTCTACTTCAGTTTCAAAAAATCCTACTGGGGTTTCTATTTTTGTGCTACTTCACCAGATGTCCAAACCATTTAAGACATGGCCTCTAAATCCTTGACAGCTATTTGAGGGTGTCAGTATGTTCTCAATTCATTTCATTTTTGCCTGATCTTGTCTTGCATTTTCCTATGCAAAGAATAAAACAAACATCTAAGAAGTGCCAACTGGGTGCAAGTCACTGTGTTAAGCACTGGAGGGACAATATAATACTTGTTTTCTGCTCTTAAAGAACTCAGACAAATAAAGGAAGTTGTAACTTACTAACATTTCTTATAGATTCTAAGAAATTGATTTCTCTAATTTAGTTTAATCATCTTCTCTCTGAATTTCTGCTACTCTATTCAATACCAATTACTTAATTCTAGAATTATAAATTTATGATTTTTATCTTAGAGTGAATCAGACTTTGTGACTCCTTTTAGTCTACTTCCTTCTTACCCATGCTTGCTGGCATATTTGGTTCCCTGTCTTGTAGCCAGTATTCTAACTATGCAAGGTCATCATTCTATCTAATCTAATACTTAGCCAAGAAGCTAGTGAGCTCTTCACTTCCATTTTCCTACAGAATTTAATGTCATCAGTAACTCTTCTTTCCTAGTCTTGGTCTACTTTAAATCATCCATTCAGACAGATGAGAATAAAACTATAAAAACAGTTTTATCGCTAATTTTTTTTTCTGTCACAAGAAATTCAGAATGATTTCACTTTTGTATTGAGGTTTAGGCTAAATCTCACAAAGAAATGCAGTTGTCTGGGATTGGAATTTCCCTGTCAACCTTAAACCATGTTCAAGAAATAAGTTTAAGCATGTGGAACTTTGGCATGTGATTTAAGTGTGCAGTTAAAATAATCGACAGTCCTAAAATATCTATGGATAAATAATATGCATGACAGAGTTATATACTACTACTACTATTATGAATAATAAAATAACTACAACTATTGTTGAGTCTTTATTATATGTTAGACTCTGAGGTAGATATTTATCTAACTGAAAACTCTTAGCTTGGTTTGACAGAACCTCAAACAGCAGAACGTTAAACAAGAGTCAAACTTAAAAGTCCAAGAAAGCAGACCGGGGTCAGGGCCAGCCAGCTTCATGGGCATGTGACCTGGGAAGTCACACAAGGTCCCGCTTGGTTTAATGCTTTTCGGGTGCCATGTTAAAAATTCTTATTATTTTTATCTTTGAATTTATGTTTGGTACATGAAGTCCAAGGGGAAAATGGAGGATGTGTGTGAGCAGAGAAGATAGATGTGCATATAACATTCATGATACACAATGAGAACAGAATCTAAGTGAACCCACCATATGTTTGAGTTCAGTGAAACTCAAAGCAAGTACAATCAATATAAATGTGTTATCTCTAAGATTCAGTGGGAATACTGACCCAAGAGAGGTCATGTTTTCTGTTCAAACTAGAACTTGCTTCAAACGCAGAAGAAAAGGCAACGGCATTCTAAAAAATGCAAACTAATAAGGAATCCTATTGTATTGCTTTTAAACTCGTTATTTTCCTGTATTACCCATCACTTACACTGAAAAACATGACATAGAAGGAAAGGAAAGATATCGCAACCCATTGTTCCTTTTCTTT
>VBSM01003204.1:60257680-60271674 GCA_008086735.1 Cheirogaleus medius | reverse complement strand
CACCTCGGCCTCCCAGAGTGCTAGGATTACAGGCGTGAGCCACCGTGCCCGGCATTCCTTTTCTTTTCAATCCTTCTTTACTCATAAGTAAGCCAAAGGTAGATAGTGTTCTAGAATAAAACTTACCAAGAAATGAAATAAAAACAGTTGTATTAGTTTTGTTCATTTTCACTCTTTAGGTGTGAGCATGTGTAAGATATTAAATATAAATTGCCCAATTTCTTCTTTCTTTTTTGTCTTCTTTTTTTTCCATTAGAGATAGGGTCTGTTTAAATTGTGCAATTTCAGTAATGATGCATGTGAGTCAAATTGTTTACATTTTTATTTAAAATGGCATTCTAAACAATGGCAAAGATAAACAATGAAATTCATGCTAATAATTTAACAATTTTTTCTTTTCTAAAATGATATTAAATAATAAGTAGAAAATATCACAACAAGTCTAGAGACAGACTAAGGAAAAAAGGAAAAAGCTTTATAGTTTGGTACTTTTAATGGTATTTTTGCTTGCTTTTTTAACAAGGGGGTCCCATGTTTTTATGTTGCACAAGGCTCCACAAATTGCATAGCCAGCACTGCCAGCACTAACAGGGAACCTTGGCTCCTTCTATTCTGTTGCTCCATTGTCTGTGGCCTCGCTGTAACGGCCCACAAGGCAGCATCCACTTACTGGAAACACAGTGCCAAAAGAGATGAAGGCAAACAGCCCACAATGCTTTCACTTCTGGCAAGTTTAAGGAAGATGCCATAAGATTTTTCTGCCTTTTTTTGTAAGTCAGAATTTAGACATACAAGCACAACTACTGCAAATGAAATTTGGAAATAAAATCTTTGGTGACCATGTATACAGCTAAAATTTAGGGGCTCCATTACAAAAGAAAAAAGAAAAAAAACGGATTTGGGGATACAACTAGCTGTATCTACCACATGAGTTTAAAAACAGAACCTGTGAGGAAACAGTGAGTGGCAAGGTGGCATGAGATGACATATTGTGAATGATTTCCCCATGGGGAAAAGAATGTATACCAAAAAGAGACAGAGAAAAAGAGAGAGAGAGAGATGAAAGTGGTGGATGCCAACATCACTAAGTATATATGTTTGGTAAAAATAGACATAAAAATGATATGAATTACTATTACCTAAAGAAAATTATAAAGAGCCTAGACTGAATTCACAAAGATCAAAAAAGTTGGACTCTATCACTGACTATGTGACTTGAGGAAATTTGCATATTTAAATTATTAATTCCCACTTCACAGTATTTTTTCTAAGCATTATAAATATATCTAAGCTGCCTAACAGTGTCTGATATATAATATGTATTAGCTCAACTGTCATTTTAATTAATTATCATTTTAAAGATGAAAAACACTTTTTTACTTTTGTTACTGTTATTGTGTTTCATATCCGTGGTAGGCATTTTATTTTTTTAATGTAGTATTTTTAAGTGAAATATAAATATAAACATTTATCAATGCATTAACATATTAATAAATATTCTAATATATTAAAATTATAAATGTCTCTATATGAAAAACATATAAATTTTAAAACAAAGCATTTCATTTTTATTTCAGCCAGCTTTAAACTATATCAAGGAAAAGGTAATAGTCTTAAAAGTTTTTCATATTTAACTGTCCATGCTTGGAATAATCCCTCTACTATGTCAAAAAACTTACACCTCTGTTGCTAACCTGCTACTATTCAGATATCTTAAATTCATTTCATTTTTGTTCTCTGTGTTCAGTGTAGTATCATATATAATTAGTAGGTCATATTGCACAAAAATTATATAAATATATTTAATAATAGACTGAACTTGAAGTACCTTTCATATAATTAACTTAAATAAAGTGTCTCAGCATTCTGAAGAACTGAATAATTAAATAGGTTTGTATTATTATCCCCATTTTATAGATGGAATCATAGGTATAAGGACATTAAATAATTTGCTGGAGATCATAGCCTTACTCAATAGCAGGAATAAATTGGGAATAATACTCAAAATTTGCATTAGGACAAAAAGTTCAGCAGAAATTTCTGCTACATATGTATTCTACATAGAACACTAAATTGAAAATATTACAGCTCTCATTATTAATTGTCATTTGGTATCAAAAAATATGCTAGGTACAATAGTATACACAGAATGAGACAAAACCCCCTAACCCCAGCCCAACTATATATCTAATCCTCCCAACTTATTACTAGTACATCCAAATGGGTGTTTTATCACCTTAATTATTTTCAAGATATGACACCACTAGCAAAGAATCTTGTGAGTCTAATTGCTAAATATCTCATATTTGTCCAAGTAGAACTAACCTTTTCTATTACAAAAATACAGTATTTGAAAATGTATACTATGCCTAAAAAAGAACTACATCCAAAAATTGGGCAGCCTCATTAGTAAAGTCATTAATTTGGGTTGTGTTCATATACCAATAGTAAATTATAGTCATAATTTTAAATGTGTATTCTTCTGTAGGAATGAGATACTGAGTCAGCCACATTCCATTCCCTGTAAAAAGTCATCCCAAATACCTGTGAAGTACATAGCATCCCTAGTATACAGGTGAGGAAGAGAAAGCTCTAAAAAGTGAAGAGATATGTCTAAGGACACATCATTTAATGGTAAATGCATAGCTAATCTTTAATTCGAATAATTCTAGTTCTTTCCCTCCCAACACAATTACTTTCACATGGCATAATTTCTGACTGGTCTTAAAATAAAGCATGCTTAAAATATAAAAAATATTTGTACATTATCCATTTTTATTTTAATTGCTTTTTAAATTTTTTTTTTATTTCAGAGTATTACAGGGGTACAAATGCTTTGGTAACATAAATTACCTTTACACCGCCCAACAAGCTAGCCCATCACCCAGATAGCACAGATCGCATCTGTTAGGTGTAGATTCACCAAGCCTCTCCTCCCCCTCCCACCTGCCCTACATCCTCTGAATGTTACTTCCCATAGGTGAACCTTAGTGTTGATCAATTAGTCCCAATTTAATAGTGAGTACATGCGGTGTTTGTTTTTCCAGTTTTGTGATATTTCACTTAGAAGAATGGTTTCCAGCTCTATCCATGATAATATAAGAGGTGCCATATCACCATTGTTTTTGGCTGAGTAGAACTCCATGGTATACATATGCCATATTTTGTTAATCCATTCATATATTGATGAGTACTTGGGTTGTTTTCACATCTTTGCAATTGTGAATAGTGCTGCTATAAATATTATAGTGCAGATGTCTTTTTCACAGGATGTCTTTTTTTCCTTTGGGTAGATATCCAGTAGTTGCATTGCTGGATCAAATGGTAGTCCTACTGTTACTTCCATACTACTTTCCCTAGAAGTTGTACTAGTTTGCAGTCCCACCAGCAGTGTATGAGTGTTCCTATGTCTCTGCATCCACACTAACATTTGTTGTTTGAGGACATTTTGATAAAAGCCATTCTTACTGGAGTTAAGTGATATTTCATTGTGGTTTAGATTTGCATTTCCCTGATAATTAGAGATGTTGAGCAGTTTTTCATAGGTTTCTTGGCCATTATTCTATCTTCTTTTGAAAAGTTTTTATTCATGTCCTTTGTCCACTTTTTAATGGGGTTTTTGATTTTTCTTGCTGTTTTTCCTGAGTTCTATATAAATTCTAGTTATCAGCCCTTTATTGCACGTATAGCATGCAATATTTTCTCCCATTCTGTAGGTTTTCTATTTGCTGTAATGATAGTTTCTTTGGTTGTCCAAAAGCTTTTTGATTTGATCATTTCCCATTTGTTTATTTTTGTTGATGCTGTGATTGCTTTTGGAGTGCCAGACCAGATGGTTTCACAGGCAAATTCTACCAGACCTAAAAAGAGGAACTGGTGCATATCCTGCAGAAATTATTTCACAATATGAAGAAGGAAGCAATCCTCCCCATCACATTTTACAAAGCCAACATCCCCCTGATACCAAAGTCAGGAAAGGACTCAACAAGAACAACAACAAAAAAAACCCACTACAGATCAATATCCCTTAGGAATATAGATGCAATCATTCTCAATTAAATCCTAGCAAATCAAATTCAGCTGCTCGTCAAAAAAATAATCCATCACAACCAAGTGGACTTCATCTCAGAGATGCAGGAATGGTTCAACATCCGCAAATCTATAAATGTTATTCACCACATAAACAGAAGTGAAAACAAAGACCATATGATCCTCTCAATAGATGCAGAAAAAGCATTTAACAAAATGCAGCACCCTTTTATAAGAACACTTAACAAAATAGGCATAGATGGAACTTAACTTAAAATGATAACAACCATACATGACAAACTCACAGTCAACATCATACTGAATGGGGAAAAACTGAGAGCATTCCCACTTAGAACTGGAACCAGACAAGGTTGCCCTCTATCACCACTTCTGTTTAACATAGTGCTGGAATTCCTAGCCATAGAAATCAGACAACAGAAGGAAATCAAGGGCATCCAAACAGGGACAGAAGAGGTCAAACCATCACTCTTTGATGATGATATAATCTTATGTTAGAAAACCCCAATGATTCTGCCAAGAAGTTACTGGAATTGATAAATAAATTCAGCAAAGTCTAAAGTTACAAAATCAATGTACATAAATCAGTAGCATTCAAATACGTTAACAATAGTCAAAATGAGAACCAAATCAAAGACACAATACGTTTCACGATAGCAACAAACAAAATAAAATACCTAGGAATATATTTAACTAAGGAAGTGAAAGACCTCTACAGGGAGGACTACAAAACTCTGAGGAAGGAAATGAAAGAATATGAAAACAGATGGAAAACTATACCATGCTCATGGATTGGCAGAATCAACATTCTTAAAACGTCTATACTACCCAAAGTGATCTACAGATTCAATGCATTCCCTATTAAAATACCAACATCATTTTTCTCAGATCTAGAAAAAATAATTCTATGCTTTGTTTAGAACCAGAGAAGACCCTGTATAGCTAAAACAACCTTAAGCAAAAAGGACAAATTGAGAGGCATCAGTTGATCAGACTTTAAGCTATAGTACAAGGCTGTATTAACCAAAACAGCATGGTAATGGCACAAGAACAGAGACATAGACCAATAGAACAAGACTGAGAATCCAGATATAAAACCATCCTCATATTGCCATCTGATTTTTGACAAAACATACAAAAACATCCAGTGGGGAAAAGAATCCCTATTCAATAAATGGTGCTAAGAAAACTGGATAGCCACATGTAGAAGACTAAAACAAGACTTGCACCTTCCCCTCAAAAAAAATCAAGTCATGGTGGATAATAGACTTAAACCTAAGACATGAATCCACAGAAATTCTAGAAGAAAATGTTGGAAAAATTCTTATACACATTGGCCTAGACAAAGAATTTAATTGTTAATATTTATTTATTAAAATAACTGATATATATGGATGTATTTTACAATATCTTGTTGTTTTCAGCTGACAAATTTTCTTCTTTTTTCTTGCCTTCATGAAATGAGTTTTTAAAATTTTCTTTCTTTTAGTTTCTACTAGCTTGGAAGTCTTATATTGCTTTGCCATTTTTTAGTAGTTATTTCTACAATTTTTAAGTGTACATATTAAGATATAAGTTGAAAGCTAATCAATTTCTCTTGTTATCTACTCTATGAATATACCAGCATTTATTTGATCTATTAATTAATTTAGATCATTTCCAAGTTTTTAGCATTATAAGAATTCTACAATGACCATCTATCTCTATATCAATCTGTCTGAATATTTACCAATACATTTGCATACCCGTGTGATAATTTCTTTAGTACAGACTCCTAACAATGTAATGATAATGTCAAAAGTCAAGTACATTTAAAATGTTGATGGATACATCTAGATACTATCCAAAAATAATATATAATGTTATACCTACACTAAGAGTGTAAGCATACATGTTACCCTTATTCCCTTCTTACTTCTTCCTCTTCTTATTCTTTTCCTTCTCCTCCACCTGCTCTTCCTCTTTCTCCCCCTTCTTCTTCTCATTAATTTTCCAAATTTGTGGGCAAGTGCAGAGCATTTCATTGTTGGACACATTTTTGTAACCTTTTTTATTCTGATAAAATGTATATATTTATCATTTTGACCATTCATAAGTGTGATTTAACCATTTATTAGTGGCATTAGATATATTCACAATGTTGTTGACCATTACCATTTTCTATATCCAAAACTTTTTGACTTTACTTCCCACAATAATTTTTACCCATTCAACAATAACTACACTCCTCCCAACAGACCCTGCTAACCTCCATTCTACTTTCTATCTCTATGAACATTCATGTTCTAAGTACTTCATGTAAGTGGAATTATACAATACTTTTGTACAAGTATCTGGTTTCTTTTATTGAGGATAATATTTTCAAGGGCTATCCATGGTGTGGTATATAACAAATTTTCATTAATTTTAAAGGCTGATTCATATTATATTTTATGTAAGGATAAACACAATTTTTATCCTTTCATCTGTGGATGTACATTTGATTGTGTCCATTTTTTTGGCTATTGTGAATAATGCTGCTATGAACATGGATGTACAAATATCTTTTTGAGTCTCTGTTTTCAATTATTTAAGGTACATACTCAGATGTAAAGTTGCTGGATCATATGGAAATTTTATTTTGAATTTTTTGAGGAACTCTAACTGCATTACAGTTTCCAAGTGGCTGTACCATTTTAAACCTCTACCAGGAAGACATAGTGTTCTGGTTTCACCACATCCTTACCAACCCTTGTTATTTCCTATTTGTGTTTTAAAGAATAACCATCTTAATGGACATAAAGTATTAACAGTAAATTTAATTCGTGTTTCCCTAATGATTAGTAATGTTGGGCACCTTCTCATGTCCTTATCGATCATCTATACGTTTTCTTTGGAGAAAATGGTGCGAAGTGGTATACATTGTCCATTTTTAGAAGGGGTTCAACTTAATTCAGTATCTTCACAGAATAAACTTTTAAGCAAACATGAGATTTTGTCACAATTAAGGAAGTTTTAGGAATAGAATAACTTCCAATAATATTAAAGAGAAAAGATTGGAAGTCTTTAACAAGCCCAAACAGACATTTTATCTATTATTCTGAGGGCAGTTTATCTGAGGATAAGATTACCTGGGGTATTTTATCTGCATAATATACAGCCTTTGTTCTCAGTGATGTTCCACCTGCCCTTTAAATTTCTGTCACCTCAATCAAACCACTGCTTTTTCATTTGTCCTGAAAATCACTTACTTTTCCACCCCACTTCTCTTTCCCCCCAAAAGAGACTATTTAAGCATCAATCATCTGGCCCTTCAGTGAGATTTCCTATTTTTTGTATGGATCCCATTCTTATACACATTAATAAATGTGTTATGTTTTTCTGTTGTTAACCTGCCTTTTGTTATAGGGATGTTGCCCATGACATTACAATCAAAAGAAAGTATCATCTTTCCATCCCTGCAATGTATAGAAAACAATAAAATGTTTTTTAATAAATTATAGATCTTTATCAAAAGTGAGATATGTTGCTCCTTGAAAGGTACTGTTAAGAAATTAAAAGTCCAGATATCAATTGGGAGAATATATTTGCAAAATATAAACCAGATTAAAAAAACTTGTATCTAATTAAGCAGTGAAAGAACTCTGGAAATAAGAATCAGAGAGTAAGGTCATCCTCAAAGGGGAACACTACCTCTGTAGCAAAGGATACCAAACAAAATCAGAATATTGAAATGACAGATAAAGAACTCCAAATATGGATTATAAGTAAGCTCAACAAAATACATGAGAAAATGGAAAACCAGCACATGGAAACCCCAAAAATTTCAAGAAAGGAATAAAAAATTCACTAAAGAAAACAAATTATTAAAAAATATCAAATAGAACTTCTGGAAATGAAAAATTCATTCAAGGAAATGCAAAACACAGTGGAAAGTCTCAAAAATATATTAGACCAGGCAGAAGAAAGAAACTCAGAACACAAAGAAAGCACCTTCAAATTAAAAAATCAGTCAAAGATTAGGAACAGAGAATTAAAAGAAAGAAAACCAAAACTTACAGGAAATATGGAATGAATAAAATCACACTAATGGGTACATTGCACACTATCTGAGTGATGGGCACACTTATAACTATGACTCAAACTGTACAAAAGCAATTTATGTAACCAAAATATTTGTACCCCTGTAATACTCTGAAATAAAAGAAAGGAAAAGAAAACAAGAAATATGTGATTATGCAAAGAAGCCAAGCATAAGAATTATAGACATCCCTGAGGGTAAAGAAAAAAATTACACAAGGGAATAATAGAGGGAAACTACCCTGGTCTTGCTAGAAATTTAGATATCCAGGTAGAAGAAGCTCAAAAGACACACGAGAGATTCATCACAAAGATGCAATCACCATGACAAATAGTCATCAGACTGGCCAACGTTAACTTGAAGGAGGAACTCTTATAAGCCATAAGGCAAGAACATCAGGTAACTTTAAAGGAAAACTCATCCAGCTAACTAAAGACTTCTCAACTGAGACCATACAAGCCAGAAGAGATTGGGGTCCCATTCTCAGTCTTCTTAAGCAGAATAATGCCCAGCATAGAATTTTTTATCCTTCAAAACTAAGTTTCTAATATGAGGGAGAAATAAAGACATTTTCAGACAAGCAAACACTGAAGGAATTTGTCAAGACCAGACCTGCCATGTAGGAAGTACTCATATCTGCACTACACATTGATCAGGACAATAGAAATCCACCAGTGTAAAATTATCTAAAAAGTTAAAGCTCAGAGCCCATATAAAATAATGGATTCAAGAGGTAAAACAAAGCAAAAAGGTTCTACTCATCAGATTGGAAAGAAATGCATCCAATTTGTCAATTCTTTCAATATATGTGAACAGTTTGAATTCCCTACTCAAGAGACCTAGACTGGTGGATAAAATAAAAAAATACAAGCCAAGTATCTGCTTCTTCAGGAACCACATTTAACCCCCAAAGACTCATTCAGAGTCAAGGTGAAGCGATGGGAAAAATATTCTTTGCAAATGGAATTCAAAAGAAAGCAGAAATAGCCATTTTCATATCAGATAACATAGACTTCAAATCAATAACAGTAGAGAATAGCAAAGATGGTAATTATATGATGATAAAGGGATCAATTCAACAAGAAGACATAACAATACTAAATATTTATGCATCTAACACAGGTGCACCTAAATTCATAAAGCAAACCCTATTAGATCTAAACAAAGAGACAAAAATGGCAACACCATAATTGCCAGGGATTTCAACATCCCACTGACAGAACTGGACAGATTGTCCAAGCAGAAAATAAATACAGAAAAACTGGATTTAAATGGTACTATAGAGGAAATGGGCCTAACAAATATTTACACAACATTCTACCAAAAAACTATCAAATATACATTCTCCTCATCTGCACATGGAACATTCTCTAATATGGGTCACATCTTAGGCTACAAACATGTCTCACACATTTAAAAAAATAGAAATTATATTATGTATCTTCTCAGACCATTATATTATGTATCTTCTCTTAGAAATCAATTCCAACAGAAACACTCAATTCTATAATAAGTCATAGAAATTAAACAACTTACTGCTGAACAATTATTGGCTCAATGAGAAAATTAAGGTGGAATTCAAAACATTCCTCGAGCTAAATGATAAAGCAGACATAAGTTGCCAAATTCTGTGGGATTCAGCAAAATCAGTCCTAAGAGGAAAACTCATAGCCTTAAATGATTACATCAAAAAGACAGAAAGATCACATATCAACAATCTAATGAATCATCTCAAGGATGTAGAAAAGGAAGAGCAAACCAAACCCAAAGCCAGTAGAAGAAAAGAAATAACTAAGGTCAGAGCAGAAATAAATGAAATTGAAAACAAAAAATAACAGAAGATTAATGAAACAAAAGGGTGCTTTTTAAAAAGATAAACAAAATATATAGACCTCTTACTAAAATCATCAGAAATAGAAAAGAAAGTACCCAAATAAGCACAATCAGAAATGAAAAAGGAGATATTACAACTGATACCACATAAATACATAGTATCATCTGTGAATACTATAAAAATCTCTATGCACATAAACCCTAAACCATTGAGGAAATGGACAAATTCTTGGAAACACACAACCTCCCAAGGCTCAATCAGGAAGAAATAGAACTCCTGAACAGACCAATCATGAGCAATAAAATGGAAGCAGTAATAAAATCTTCCAACCAAAAAAAAAAAAAAATCTAGACAAGATGGTTTCACAGCTGAATTTATCAGTCCTACAAAAGAGAATTGGTATCCATACTGTAGAAATTATTTCATAATATCAAGAGGGAAGGAATCCTCCCCAACTCATTCTATAAACCCAGGATCACCTTGAAACCAAAGCCAGAAAACAACACAATAAAAAAAGAAAACTAGAGCCCAATATCCCTCATGAATACAGATGCAAAAATCCTCAGTAAAATTCTAGGAAACCAAATTCAGCATCACATCAAAAAAATAATCCACCATGACCAAGTGGGCTTCATCCCAGGAATGCAATGATGGTTCAACATATGTAAATCCATAAATATGATTCATCATATAAACAGAAGCAAAAACAAAGATCATATGAGCCTCTCAATAGATGCAGAAAAAGCCTTTGACAAAATTGAGCACTCTTTCATGATAAAAACTCTTAACAAAACAGGCATAGATGGAATATATCTCAAAATTATAAAAGACATATATGACAAACCCACAGCCAACCATCCTAATGAATGGGGAAGAGTTTAAAGCATTCCACCTCAGAACTAGAACAAGGATGCCCACTGTCACCACTTCTATTCAATATAGTGCTGGAAATCCTAGCCAGAGCAATCAGGCAAGAGAAGGAAATCAATAGTATCCAAATGAGAAAAGAAGATCTCAAACTATAGCTCTTTGCTGATGACATGATCTTATATCAAGAAACCCCGAAAGATTACACCAAGAGACTACTGGAGTTGGTCAATAAATTCAGGAAAGCCTCAGGTTACAAAATCAGTGTACGCAAATCAGTAGCATACCTATACACCAACAATAGTCAAGCAGAGAATCAAATCAAAAACTCAATACCTTTTACATTAACAATAACAACAACAAAAATAGAATATCTAGAAATATATTTAATCAATCAAATATATTTAATATATTTGATTAAATATATTTAATATTAAATATATTAATTAATTAATTAATTAATATATTAAATATATTCAATCAAAAGATCTCCACGAATAGATCTACAAGTCAAAGAGGAAGGAAATTGCAGAATAGAAACTAAACAAACTATTGTTGAATAACTATTGGGTCAAGGAGGAAATACAGAGGGAAATCAAGTTTCTTCGAACTAAATGTTAATGGAGACGGAAGTTATCCAAACCTATGAGATACAGTAAAAGCATACCTGAGAGGCAAACTAATAGCATTAAACACTCACACCCAAAAAACAGAAAGCTCAAACATCGACAATCTAATAAACCGTCAAAAGGAATTGGAAAAGGAAGAGCAAATCAATTCCAAAACTAGTAGAAGAAAAGAAATAACTAAGATCAAAGCAGAACTAAATGAAATTGAGAACAAAACAACAATATGGAAGATCAACATAACCAAAAGCTGATTTTTCACAAAGATAAACAAAATTGACAGCCCTCTTACTAGATTGACTAGAATTCAAAGGGAAAGGATGCTAATAAACTCAATTAGAAAAGAAAAAGGAGAGGTCCAACAGACACCACAGAAATACAAAACATTATTTTTGGTTACTATAAAAACCTATATGCCCAAAAACTACATAATGAGGAGGAAATGGACAAATTTCTGGAAACATACAACCTCCCTAAGTTCACTCAGGAGGTAATAGAATTCCTGAATAGACCAATCTCAAGCACAGAAATTGGAGCAGCAATTAAAAACCTTCCAAAATGGAAAAGTCCTGGACCAGATGGCTACACTTCAGAATTTTACCAAACATACAAAGAAGAACTCATATCTATGCTACAGAAATTATTCCACAACATTGAGATAGATGGTATCCTTCCTAATTCATTCTATGACATCAATATCACCTTGATACCAAAGCCAGGGAAGGACATGACAAAAAAAGAAAAATACAGACCAATATCCCTCATGAATATAGATTCAAAAATCCTCAAGAAAGTTTTAGCAAATCGAATTCAGCAGCATATCAAAAAATAAAATAATTCACCATGACCAGGTCGGCTTTATTCCAGGGATGTAAGGCTGGTTCAGCATATGCAAATCTGTAAATGCAATTTGCCTCATAAATAAAAGCAAGAACAAAGACCATATGATTCTCTCAATAGATGCAGAAAAAGCATTTGACAAAGTTCATCACACTTTTATGATAAAAACTCTTAACACAATAGGCATAGACAGGTCATACCTTAAAATTATCAAGTCCATTTATGATAAACCCACAGCCAATATCATACTGAATGGGGAAAAATTGAAAGCATTCTCACTTAGAACTGGAACAAGGCAAGGTTGCCCACTATCTCCACTTCTATTCAACATAGTTCTGAAAGTCCTTACTAGAGCAATTAGACAAGAGAGAGAAATTAAAGGCATCCAAATGGGGGCAGATGAGATCAAACTCTTGCTCTTTGCCAATGATATGATATTATATCTAGAAAACCCCAAGGATTCAATCAAGAGACTCCTAGAATTGATAAATGCATTCAGTAAAGTCTCAGGATACAAAATTAATACACACAAATCAGAGGCATTCATATATCTAGGAATATATTTAATGAAAGATGTGAAAGACATATACAAGGAGAACAATGAAACACTAAAAAAAGAAATTGTAGAAGATGTAAACAGATGAAAAAAATCTACCTTGCTCATGGATTGGTAGACCCAACATCATTAAAATGTCCATACTACCTAAAGTGAGCTACAGAATTAATGCAATCCCTATCAAAGTACCATCATCATTCTTTACAGATCTAGAAAAAATAATTCTATGCTTTGCATGGAACTAGAGAAGATCTCTTATACCCAAAGCAATCTTTAGTAAAAAGAACAAACTTGGAGGTATTAGTCTAGCCGACTTCAAGCTGTACCTCAAGACTATACTAATTAAAACATCGTGGTACTAGCACAAGAACAGAGACATAGACCTTTGGAATAGGACTGAGAATCTAGAGATGGAACCATGTGCATATGGTAATCTAATATTTGACAAAGCAGATAAAAATATACACTGGGGAAAAGAATTTCTTTTTAATAAATGGTGCTGGGAAAACTGGATAACTACATGCAGAAGATTGAAACTGGATCCCCACTTCTTACCTCTCACAAAAATCAATTCAAGATGGATAACAGACTTAAACCTAAGGCATGAAACTTTAAGAATTCTAGAATAAGATGTTTGGAAAACCCTTTCAGACATCGGCCTAGGGAAAGAATTTTGAAGAAGATCCCCAAAGCAATCACAGCAGCAACAAAAATAAATTAATGGGATCTGATCAAATTAAAAACTTTTTCACAGCCAAGGAAACTATCATTAGAGAGAATAGACAGAATGGGAGAAAATATTTGAGCCTACAGAATGGGAGAAAATATTTGTTCTCTACACATCCGATAAAGGGCTGATAACAGGAATCTATCTAGAACTTAAAAAAATCGACAAGAAAAAATCAAACAACCCATCAATAAATGGGTAAAGGAAATAAAAATAAACTTTTCAAAAGAAGACAGAGTAATGGCCAGCAAACATATAAAAAATGTTCAACATCTCTAATCATTAGAGAAATGCAAGTCAAAACCACAATGATATATCACCTAACCCCAGTGAGATTGGCCTCTACCAATTTGGGAAAAAGTTCCCAAACAACAAATGCTAGCGAGGATGTGAAGAGACAGGAACACTCTTACACTGTTGGTGGGACTGCAAATTAG
>VBSM01003204.1:60211629-60257580 GCA_008086735.1 Cheirogaleus medius | reverse complement strand
CCCAAGTGCCCGTCAATTCATGAGTGGATTATTAAAATTTGGTATATGTATACATTGGAATATTACTCAATTATAAGAAACGACTGTGATCTAGCACCTCTTATATTTTCCTGGATAGAGCTTGAGCCCATCCTCTGAAGCGAGGTATCACAAGAACAGAAGAATAGGCTCCACATGCACTCGCCATCAAATTGGCACTAACTGATCAACACTATGGTGCTCACACGGTAGTAATATTCTCCAGGGATTATGGGGTTGAGGGGTAAACTCATAACTAATGGACACGGTGAGCATTGTAGAGGGAAAGGGCATGCCTCTAATCCTCACTTGAGTGTGGCAAAGTCATAAAATGTAACCAAAATGTTTGTACCCTAATAATATCCTGAAATAAAAATAAAAATAAGTGACAAAACCATAAAAAAAAAAGAAGAGTCAACCTCCTAAAAGCTGCCATTGCAACTAGAATTAGTTGGTTCCCTTTTTAGCAGAATTGACAGAACATAATGTCAAAACAGCAACCTTTCATTCTCTCAACCTAACTAGTAGGACAAAAATGGGGAAAGTGGAAAGTACCATTTTCTATTCTGAGAGCAATAGAAAGCCAAAACTGAAGGAAACCACCTTACTGAACTTGCATCCATACATTAATTTACCAAATCTTGGGCCACGTTGCATGGCTATGAGGAAAAGAGGGAAATAAAGAAATGAAGCACTTGTAGGCTCTCAGTTTTGATGGCTTATAATCTGGTAGAGGAGATAAAAGCAGTGCACAGGCAACTATAGAATAAGGGAGAAGGACACATGTGCCTTCAGAAAGAATAAACAAAATGTTATTCCCAGCACTCAGAGAAGAGAGTGATAACTTATGTTATAAGTTATGAGGTGGGGGGATTTGGGCAGATGGAAAAGTAAATGGGGAACACAAAAATGAACCAATAAAATCCATTTTTATTCACTCTTCTCATAAGCCATCAATTTATTCAACTCATTAATTCTTATTTTTTGCATTATTAAACTAGTCATCAAAAATCAATATATCACTGGTTTGACATGCAATTTTGAATATATACCTTATATTATTAATTATGGACTTCTTAGAAATAAAAATATAAATATTACTGAATCACACTTTTATTCTGCATGACCTTTCAAAACAGAAAGAAACCAATTCACATGAAAGCCAGATTCCAGCAAATATAAAATAACAATCTTAAGGAACATAAGCTTAAAAAACACACATTCATCAAAATAAACATATATCATATAAAATATAACCAAAAATCATGTTCACTCAGCACCACTTAATTTTATCAATGGTATTTTCATAAATATTAATGTGTAGTAAAAATATCAAAATGATAGTTCACTTACATTTATGTGCTCTGCAAGACATTGTCATTAGCTGGGTGGCTTTGTCATGATAAGGAAAACCAATTCCTCAGCACTGTGAATCAAGGAATATTTTTCAGTTTGGGATAAGTACTGAATCTTAGTAATCAAAAGAATGTATAAGATTAATCAAATAATTTTTCATAGTCAAAATGCAAATACGTGATATAGTTTATAAATAATATAGGATCTAAATAGAGTTAGGAAAATACCTTAGAGAAAATGTAAACTCTCTTTTTTAGGTAGTTAATATGCCCCCTGAGTAAGAAAAAGTTGGAATTTACTTGAATTGTACAGCTAAATTAATATGTTACCAGAGGAAAAAGAGATCTAATCTCCCATTGTCATCTATAAAATTGAGTGGAGGGAAATTATATTAAAAGAGTAGCCTTCAAATTTTGTTAAGAAGCAGAACTCACTTTTTTTCACAAAAATAATTATAGCTTGAATACCATAAATGTAATTCAGATAAACATGCAGTGTGTGTAGTTTAAAGGAGGAAAGATCCCTGCTAATGCTGTACTGACCTTAAGATAAACTCGCAAACTAAAAATCACTACTCCCAATGACGTGAAGAAATTTCAGAAAGAAAAATAGCACTTAGTGAATATTAACGGAACCAGAAATTATAGGATAAAATGGATAATTTGGGGCAAACTGAGTAGAATAGTGGTATTTAGTTTGTGGATTTTTAAAAGATTAAATAAAATAATATAATCAAAATGCATAGCATGGAGTTTCACAAATTTGTGGATGATCAATAAACAATCACTCCATTTTTTTCTTTCCAAACATATTTCATTCTCACCATTCTTCTGGAATATCGGCAAGATTTTACACTTGCAAACGATAGCTTTCAACAAAAAACTAAATCATGCATTCTCAATGTAAGCAGTATTGCTTCTGAAAGGGCAAAAGTTGGTTCTTAATGGATGGAAACAATCTTACACTTTTTATGCATAAAACACAGATATACATACATTACATAAACATA
Organism: Cheirogaleus medius; assembly: GCA_008086735.1. NCBI lineage: Eukaryota > Metazoa > Chordata > Mammalia > Primates > Cheirogaleidae > Cheirogaleus > Cheirogaleus medius. Next base: position 60,255,197 of record VBSM01003204.1, on the reverse strand, counting down.
AATACAGTATATGTGTGGTATTAGTTCATGGAAAGGCTATTAAAAAAACAATGTCTAAAAAGATTTCTTACAGGGGTGACTACAAAAAAAAAGGTTAAAAAACACTGCACTGAACAATTAAAAGTCACATTTAGAGAAACACAAGAGTTGATCTTAAACCAGACGAATGTCAATTCATACATTTAACATTATCTACTAAATGCATACTGTGTGTAAAAGAAATTACTAGACATTGTAGGGAATAAAAAGATATGTGACATAGTCCATGAACTCAAGACACTTATAATTCATCACCAAATATTAAAAGCACCAAGTAGTACCAAGGTTCAGGAGTTCAGAGAACAGAGTTAATTTCTTGCTGGAGCGATCAGAAAGTTTTCAGAGGAGATGGTTTGTCAGTCGGCCTTTGATGAAGTATACCTTAAATGATCAGATATAAAGCTGGAATATTCCAGATTTGGGGAATGATATGAGCATATGCCTAAACATAGGAAAGAGCAGGAAAAGAAGTAATAGCAAAGGACATCTGGGAATATAGAGGAATGCCTACCTGGAGAGGTAGGCCTTTATATGATGAAGAATGGACAATCAGGGTGAGCTCGGGGAGAACAAGCCTGGTGCTGTCAGACCATTAATAGATACTCCTACCTTGAGTATCTCGGAATTAAACAAAAACTTCTGTGCAAAGATAATAGCGGTGGAAATGCTGATGCTGAAGTTGAACTTAGTGGTCTTTTAGATGTAGAGGTGAGGAGGAGAATGAAAGGTAGAAATCAGAGAACTCTCATGTTTCAATTCTGGATGTAGGATATGGCTCTCACTCTATCATTCTCTTTTATAACCAGCTCCATTCTCAAGATGAGAAAAAAAAATGCTTTCTTGTTAGGTCAGTTTGAAAAACTCTACAAATCATACCAATAGTCATCAACACTGACGATTTCTATTAATACTTACATGAGTCCATGTTTGAGACCCAAAGAAAAATATCAATATATCCCATAGGAATATAATATCGTCCTTTTCTCTCATGTCTAACTAGGTTGCCATAGAAATTTATTGAATGGGGATGAAAGCCTGAGATAGCATTAACATTTAAAAAAAGTCACCTGCTTGATTTAAAAAAGAAAAACTTTGATCAGATTTAAATAATTAAACACATGATATAGACTCCATGCTACATATTTATATTATAAATGCTCCCATGTATAATGGTGCACGTACAATAATGAACCCCATTGGGTGATATTTATAAAATTAATGCCTTTTCTCAAATTACAGCAATTTCCCCTTATTCACAGTTTAGTTTTCTGTGGTTTCATTTATTTGTGGTCAACAGGCCCAAAAATACCTGTAGGTGAGTACAGTACAAGAAGATATGTACACAGAGATCATAGTCACACAATTTTTATTACATTATATTGTTATAATTGTTCTATTTTATTATTGTTAATTTCTTACTGCACCTAAGTTATAAATTAACATCTATCATAAGATGTATAGGAAAAAACATAATATATAGAGAGTGTGTTAGCATCCATGAATATGAGCACCTACTAGGGATCTTGGAATGTAACCCCATGGATAAGAGGGAAATAGTTATTGTAGTTATCAGGGTGTTTTAAATTGAAGAACTAGTGAGAGATGACAACAATGTAATCTACTTAATTATTTTACCTGGGTACCCTCTGAGCTACATGCAATAGTAAAATAATATGCCTTACTTGTTTCCAGATATAATAATTAGTTGAAGGAGATAAATTAATTGGGCAACAAATATGAATTGTGAAATAGAAATCATAGGAAAATAAAAAATATTTCCTGGGACCCAGAGTTGTTTGAACCCATCTAAAAGATAGTTTTTCTACAGTATAGATAGTGAAATAAGGCTCATAGAAGTATATGACTGAGTTTATTGCCTCTCAAAATATAAAATGAAGCAACAACCTGAAATGAAAAAGTGGCAGCAGATGGTTCCAGATATAGAAAGAAAAATATCTAAAACTGGTGGGACATAAATCTCTTAAAGATGACAAGGAAAAAGACAGGAATAAGTCTCATTTGCTTTTTCATCTCATAATATTATTCTATTCATTTTCTCTACTAATCTAAAATGTGATATTTGAATAAAGCAATATCCAGCAAATTAAATGTATTATTCCAACATATTTTCTTGATCTTCATTACCAGAAAGGTAGCAAGCATCACTGAGAAAATATAAAGAAAAATTACTTCTGTACCAGCCATCATGACTTCATGGTGGATAAATCTTCTGTCTAGATATACAACTTATGGATGTACAGAAAAATGAAATAGGTTTATTCACAGGTGTAATCATGAATATTGACACTGATCTATGATGTGCACCTGGCACAATTCTCACAGGTCTCTCCTTCTAGAATGACAAATCATAAGTTTGTCCTGTAATTGATAGTGGTCCAATTACTTCTAGCCCTGTCAGTACCATTAGTACCATGTGTGACACACTAAACACACTCTACATTGACAGTCAGCTCTGGATGTTCCCCTTCTGGGGCCTGTGAAACATGCCTAGCAAATAAAGTTGATTTTGAGACTCTATCAACCTTTAACCCATGGCCTGTACTCAATTCCCCAAATTCCTTTTTCATTAAACATTTAACATTTTCACAAGAAATTCTATGCCTGCATTCATGACCAGGGCCAAGGCTAACCATCCTATTCTCATTACTCTGTTCACCAAGATGAATAAAATAGAGACAATCGGTACTGAGTCTATCTCCTTTCTCAACCCCAGTTTTTGTTGGTGGAATAGTTGTAACTACCTGCTTGACTTCAATGGAAAGGAGGTGTTTTTCCTTCAACAATTAGCTCAACAACAATCCATCTCTTTCATTGCTCTCTCCAGAGTACACAACCAAGTAGCAACTCTACCTGCCAATCTTTTGTTTGTCCATGGTTGTTTGAAAGGAGACACTTAAGGATCATTTAAGCTCCAATTCTGTTTTTTAACAACTTTTGATCTACTTATAAACTTTCTGAGCTTGGGAAAAGTATTCAAACATTTCTAACTCTCAATTTCTTCATCAATGAACTGATAATACTGAAAAATCATTTTTAAAAAAATCTCAGCTTTAAACCTAAGCATAAATGAGAACTTTATCTACAATAGAGGAAACATTGGAAATTAGCAGGGAAAGAAAGAATAATTAAACAAATAAAACTGACACAATTGATGTTTGATAAGAAAAAAACATGCCATACAATAATAATAATTAGGATGATAAAAATAAAGTAGATACTTACGGAGCAGTATAAATAGTCAAGAAACATTTGAAGCTTAGTGTTATGATTTCCATATATACAAAATTAATAGTAACTTTCCATTAACAATTATTCAAGGAATGATCATGAAGGAAAAAGAAGACAGCAGAGAGACTGGGATGGAATTAAGATTACTTACATTTCTTTACATTGCAACCTATTAACTATGAGACAATTCCATTTTCATTGAAATGAAATATCATTTGAGCAAAACAAAGTATCTTATTATGAAAGATTTTTATTTTTATAGTTTTCACATATATTCTGAATTTATTTGAATGGTGTTTTTGGAGAGAAACTTTGAGATATATAGTCCACAATCACCTCAAAGAAGAAGAAAGTCCCATCATGCAATAAATACTAAATAGATCAATATACTTAAACAGTGGTATTTTTCACTTTTTGTCAGGATGATTTCAGCTCAAAAACAACAAAAATGACCACCTTATTGAAAAAGTGAAATGTTTGTCATATTAAAAAAAATCCATGGATCAAGGTGCAGTACTTTTAAACGTAAGATTGAAACCTTAATAAATGCTCAAATAGCTTCCAAAATTAATTTAATAACTTAATAAGAGCCTATATTAGATCATATTCTTATAACTCTGTTTTGAATGAAATATGACCAGGCCTAAAAAGCTGGCAACCCTGACAACATAGCAGACAGCCGACGTTTCATTTCCACCGTGGAGCAAACAACCGTCTCCATTCAATATCATATCCATCTTTTATAAGGCCAAAACCAAATTCATTGATGCAAATGAATTGTCATTATGACAGTTTACATGTCAAGAATTACTCAAGTTTGACTAAATTCCAAAGTCCATTCTAAATTTGTTGAACACTGTTTATCCATTTTAAGTTTGTTCTAATTCAGGTAACCCTTTGCTAGAGAAAAAATATATATCAGATTGTAAATAACTTCAAGATATAAAGCCTATTGGTAAATATCAAAGATACTGTATATGCATATCATTAGAAAATTTATAGTATATGTGACAGCTATTTCTGAAGAATCCCAAACTGTGTATCTAATAACATATGTTTGATGTAACAGTACAAACCTTATAAGTTAATGATCTTTGTTGTGTTGTAGTTTCAGACGAGCAGATGGTTCACAATGGTTCACAAATTCATAGAAGTTAAAGATACTCTAGAAATCATCTACATTACTAGTATAGGTAATGCCGTGGCAACAAATTACAGAAGAACCTCATTGTTTAATGCAGTAAAAGTTTATCATTCAAGCTCCTAGATGACTCTCCAGGAAAGGTGGGGAACCCGCGGTCTTGGGGCCACATGTGGCGTTCTGCATCTTTGAGTTCTGCCTTTTGACTGAATCCAATGTGAAATTTGGATTCTGTCGAGAGGCTGCACTCAGGGATGCAGAGGGCCACGTGTGGCCTTGAGGCAATAGATTCCCCACCCCTTTTCAGGTGTCTTCAGTCTTGAGGCACCTCAGCCTCAATATGTGATTCCACAATCCCTGTGGAGGGGGAGTATAGCGTGGGCCCGCATTGGTACACATTACTTCAGCTTTCACATCATTACCTAAAGAAATCAGGACCACTCCTAACTTCAAAGGGATATAATTACATTAGAGAATGGGGCAAAAGAGCAGAAATATTTGCAAGCACTAGGAATTTTTACCACATTATCCAATCCCTTTCTTTTCTGGCTAATCAAACAGAGACCTAGATTAAGGGCACAAGATTAGCAAATAGCAGAGATGGAATCACAACATTGTTCACTAATAGATTCATCAAATTATAGTACCATGAAAATTATGGCTCTTAACCTGGTTTGATAATAGCAGAGAACATTTTTACATTGTTTTTTCAACTGAAGTACTAAAGCTGAAATCCAAAGTGAATGTTTTAGAAGTGAAGATCAAGATTATGATGTCCCCAGGTAATACCAGAATAGGCACCACAGCACAGGTAATGGTAATGACACTGGAGTAAATTAATAAATCTCTAATAGGTTATGTAAAGACTGTGCTTCTGTTTCTATTATAAAATAACTTCACTATATCCTAGAGCCAGACATAGTCCTGGGTGACTAATTAAGTACCATCCAGCCCAACATTCTTAATACTTACCATACAGTCTCCTGAGAATAGTAAATAAATACTACAATTTACAGACATAATGCAGGCTTTTAGGAGTTTAGAAGATTACAGACATTTTGTTTAATCTGAAAGCAAAATGAGGTGATTATGATGGTGTTGCATTTTCTTTGCGTAAGCATCACAAAACTATTTAGACTTAAAATTATAGTCTATCTGAATAAGATAGGCTAATTAAAGCTAAACTGAATACATTTCACAGACAAACAAATATTGTCATCAGTGGCCATAACTAAAATTTGGCACTTGGATTCTACTCTCTTAAAACATGCACAGTTGGATAAAGAGTTAAAGTTCCATCGGAAAATTAAGTGCATTATTTGGATAAAACGGCTATTATAATGTTCTCAATCTGTAGAAACAAAGAAAGGATACAAACATTGTTAAAAGGTAAAAAGAAATCACAGATTATGTTTCCAGAAAGATATTTATTTCTTGGAAATAAGGCCTCTCATTCTTCAAAGTCAGTTTTGGAATCCCAAATTCATTGTAGTATAGTAACAACAGCAAGTCTACAATGATAAAAAAAATCTATGGAGACATTTGCTGTTAATAGACACATTTGGAATGATGTTGTCAGTGCAATATCATTCTCCTAGCATAGTCCCAAGACTTGATATTTCATGTAAGTTTGATGGATCTAAGATCACATAATAGACATTATGGAAGGTATAGAATTCAATAAACTATAACACCAAGCCTTAAACAAAATCTAGAAACTTTACTTTATAACATAATTTTTTTTTTTAGATAGAGTCCCACTCTGTCTCCTGGAGTAGAGTGCAGTGGTGTCATCTTAGCTCACTGCAACCTCAAACTCCTGAGCTTAAGTAATCCTCTTGCCTCACCCTTCCCAAAGCTGGGACTACAGGTATGTGCCACCATGCCTGGCTAATTTTTCTATTTTTATTAGAGACTGAGTCTCACTCTTGCTCAGGCTGGTTTTGAACTCCTGAATCAAGTAATCCTCCCACCTTGGCCTCCCAGAGTGCTAGGATTACAGGTGTGAGCCACTGCGCCCGGCCTATAACATCATTAAAATGAGAAAAAAGATAATGAAATGTCTGTTTGATTACTACCTATTTATTATTTTATTTTAACTAGAATGATAAAACCTTTTGTCTGCACCCTCCCCCTGAAAAGTTGTTGAGCATGGCCATTACTAAGAGCTCACAAATATTATACCAAAATTGCATTCGGGTCTTTGTGTAGCAAACAAAATTGTTCTTTTACACAAGGATATGACTTTTCTTATTCTTGGCCAATCAAAGGGGCACAAAGTGGTTGAAACAGAAAAAAAAAATGAAAATGAGAAGATCTGACATCATTGTGGAAGAAGCAGCCTTGTAAATTATGAATGCAATTAGGAAAATATTTCTCTTCCTCCTCGTGGGTTTAGAATGTATAGTCTCTGAGAATTAATGTTTGCCATTTGGGAAATAATGTTTGGGTGTAGAATCTAGCCGTTGTCTTGCACATTTCATATAAACATGAAAGAACATGTTTATAACTCATGGCGGTGAAAACTCTAAAAGGACTTGTCTTGTAGTGCTCACCCCTATGCTGTACTGTTTCATGAAATGTGCTTATGTTCCCAGCCTGTTCCTGGAATGTCAAAGTGCTATTGACGGAAGACCCTACCTTGGAGAAATGTACTGGTACTGACAGTGGGTGTGGGAAGGGACTGAGGTTGCTTACTAAATGCACAACAACCTTGAGGATAAAGGGTGAAATTTCCACACCCCAACAAGAAGACAATAACAACAACAGCAACAACAGTAAAGCCCAGGTCTTCTGTTGTTATGGTTGCCCTTATTGTTGTCATTATTGCTGTTTTTGAAATATATGCTTGAAAACAGCAGATTAAGGTTGTGAAGTGAGGTATGCTTATGAATGGACACCTCTAAGGGGTTATGAAGGTGTCTTTCCTTTAGGTTATTGAGAAAGTCCTATTTAGGATATACTTTGCAGTTTCTCTCCCATATTGCATGTTTTTTTTTTCTTTTATTTGTGAAAGTTGGGGTTTTATTTGTACTCATATTGCTTCAGTTGTGGTTTTGTAGAGAAAATGATCGATAGGGAAGTGTAAAAGAAAAATTGCACTGGACCGTTTAAACAGGCAAGGAAGACTTTAATCAAGGCTGTTGCAAGAGGAAAAAGATTGAACTCAACTCCACTGAAACAAAAGGCAAGAGAGTTTTTAAGCTGGGGTGAGCTAACGGAAAAAAACTGGGCGCTGTTAAGAATGAGGTTGGTCCATGTTATTAGGCCATGAGTATTTGCTAATTGTCACTTACCAAAAAATTAGGTTTCTCCCCTCCCACAGAGATCAGGAGTAAGAAGAATGCTATCTTTTCTGATGACTATATTTCAAAAGGATAGATCTCAGGTCTTTGAGAGAATTTCTAGGTTGCAGAAGATTTATATCTCAAAAGGGCAGAGAAAGAATTTATAATTGCAAGTTTTCTACAGTAAATGCTCTAAGAAAAAGGAGATTAGGAGCCTATAGTCAGGAATAAATCTTCTTAAGGTTTAGTAAAGCTAAGAGAAAGCTTAATGCCATGATAGTCAGGAGTTAAAGGAGTTATGGCCCACTTCATATACCTTTCCTTTGGTAGAGGTGGTTGAATACAGGAGTCGCAGGTGGTAACTAGTAGCAAAGTGAGCTTGTTGTAGTGAGGCCAGGAGCAGTGACAAAGCACCGGAAGATTATGGAGAAGCATTAACATGTTTCCCTAGAAGTATAAAATAAATTCTCCTCTTTCTGAATATTTTCTAAAAGAAAATGACTCTTGGAAAGTGTTTGGATGACAGCTGTTCACTTTCTCATAACACATCATAATTTTTGTCTTTATTTGCTTATGTTATTAAAGTCTCTCTTCCATAAGATTGCAAACATCATAAAGATGGGGAGAAGAAACTACTGATTTTTATTCAGAACCGTATAATCAGCAACTAGAACAGGGGCTGCATAAACAAAAAGTGGATGAGAGTAAGAGGTAGTAAGGAAGTCAGCACTCACGGTCCAAATTTTTGGCTCTTTCTACCATATTGCACTTAGAATGTGAAAATAACCCATGAGATATCTCCTCTTTACTATTTTTGTTTAAGTCCTTATTGGCTGAACTGATGCTTTTTCATTTAGTTTATTTAATTCTGAAGAAACTTTGCAAAAGAAATAGAGGAATCAGCTTTTTGTATTATGCTTTGGTGGTGTACTGGAGCCCACCCCATCAGCCAGCAAGAGGGGACTGCACACATCTCTTCCCAACTCCTTCAGTGACATCACATCGGGAGCTTCCAATTGGCCATGCTGGAAGTATGTACACCACAGAAATTAGTAAGCTTTGCAAATCAGTGTTTCTTCCTTTCAAGAAATACTTGTTAAACATTTACCAACACACCACTGAAATCCTTGGCCTACAGCTAAGAAATTAAATAAAAATTATTATATAAAACAGATCTGAAAGAAACAGAGGAATACAATCAGAAAGAGAATTAACAATTATTGAGAACCTCATATATTTTTTAAATTTAAACCTGCTAATAACCCTGAGAAATAGGTATGATGATTATTATTATACCTAAATAGAAATTGGGGAACCGAGACTCAAAAGAGATATGGTTTAAGATTATAAAATAATACATGATGGGATTATGATTTAAAATCAAGTCTTTCTCCCATGTTTTGGGTCTTTCCATATATTATGCTTCCTAAAGAATTATTTGATGTTTGAAACTACTTAAGGGATACGAGTCTCTGAATTTACTTTTTTAAAAAAATCAAATTCAGAAACATTAAAATAATTTTACCAATATTGATAAAGTTACTATAGATGATACATGCATATTTTTCTTTGTTATTCATTATTGTAATTTAAAGGAAACAAATAAATTTCTGAATATAATTTGAAAGTAGTAGGTGCCTTAATCTGTTTCCCTTTTTTTTTTTTTTCTTTCTTGTTCATATTAGCAGCACAATAGTCCAGTAAAGAACTTGATTTTAGGTTTGGATATATATAAAAGATGTTGAAAGAAGACTAAAAAACTTTAGAATTCAAAGAAAAATGTAGCCCTTGACAGAAACAAATGATAAAGAATACAGAAGTTAGAAGAATAAAACCAAGCCACAGAATCTTAATACAATAAGAAAAACTAAATGAGACCAAATCAAAGCCATTGGTTATAGTGATATAACTTTGATATCTCTACTCTTAAATCCATCATAAATACATATTGAAACCTAAGATAGAGCCAGAAAGAAAAAGTTCCTATTAGCATGTAAAATATTAATAACTTGGCAGTTACATTGAAAGGAAGATATTAATATCTCCACAGTGTTTACCACATTTCATGGAGTTCAGTTGACCCACCAAGTTGGAACTTCAGAGTTTTATTAGCAAAACAAAAAAAAAGTTCAACATTTTTCAAACCCTGTGATGGATGCCAGTAGACAGTATAAATAGAAATCTATCTTTTCAAACTTTATATTTTCTTTAAAACGTGGCAATATTAAAGTAAAGGAAAGCAGTCCTAACAAAGTTCTAAAATTCTTCTAGAAAAAGACAAATCTACCTTGCCACCCAAGAAATGATCTCAAAGAAGTAAGACTGAACTATCACTTAAGTGAATGGGGTTGTTAAAGTGATCAACAATTTTAAAAGTGTAGTCTCGAGTGATAAGAAAGTGTAGTCTACCATTCACAAGCTGAAAGAAGAATTCTCTCAACAACAGCAGAGTGAGCAGGCAGCAGGTGAACATTTGTTTAACGGGACATCTCAACTACGTAACATAAACTATTGATACAATGGCAAGCTAATCTGAAAATAAATCATTTCCATATATGCTATTCTTCAGATTAATTCAATGCTGAAAAAATATTAAGGCAGATAAACTTGCTGGCATCTGTAAGTGGCAAATAATAAAAACCTGGGACAAGATCTCAGTTTTAGGCATTGCTCTACTTAACATCCATTCTTCAGCTCCTCAATACCCTATCACTGCATAAAAGGTTATGATAATTTTGTGTTGCCAAAGAACAATGCTTATGATCCAAATACATTTAAGCTGATAACCTAGAGTGCCTTTATAAATACCTTATTCCTCCTGTTTCTTAAGACGACATTCAAACAAGCCCCACTTAGCCAGGTAAAACTTGCACACACCAAATAATTTTTTAAAAACCATTCGGCATATGGAAAATGAATTTGAGAGAGATGGTGACAGTTGCTGTGTTTGTAGATTTATCAGTAGCATACAACACAATAAACCAACTTAACCTATGTGCCAAATTCTCTGATATGATAAATGGCAATCATTTAGTAGAGTTCACCTGAAGAATTTTTTAAAGCAAGAGTAGGGCAATAATTTGGACCACCAGTGAAGAAAAAAAAAACAAAACCAGCAATCTACTACAGTCTTTCTCTCTTTTCTGATTTTTCTTTTATTCATTCATGTATCCATATACTCTTCTCCCCCCTTTTCAACTTTCTTTTATCTTTTTAATGCCTTAAGTGTGAAATAATAGCTTGTTGAGAACAGAATTTAGAGGTTCATTTATATAGATTTGCATTGTCAGGGAAGAATTTTCCTACAGAACCAATAAATAAACACAATATTATTTCTATATTATATGCTAGAATAAGAACATATTGTAAGTTAAAAAAATATATATAAGACCCCAGTAGGGATCACTGAAGTGAGTCACTGACAAGTCAGTTAGAAATTGAACTCCTGTTGGGTCCAAATGTTAATCCTATAATGTCCTCTTCCCTTGAGTATAACACATTGTTTGGCAAGAAGTTTAAATCCAATGTCAAATGAGTTTAAAAACATGGAATTCTCAAGACCAAGGGAGAATCCACCATTTAAGGAGATCCCTGACATTCTTTTGTGTTACAGAGGATGTCCGCAGAGCATGAGAGTAAATTGCAGATACCAAGAGAATGTTCTGTTTTACAATCTGTGAAATGATCTGTTGTTGCTTTACTCCTCAGGGGAAAATCCTAAATGCCACCTTTACCATACTAGTTTAATCACTGCAAAGACATTTTCTAGTGGTAGTAAGAAATTCATAGACAACAAGCTGATGAAGACTTGCTGTGATTCAATTTGATACTTGGTCCTAGACTTGACATAATACTCCATGAATTATCAGGATCATTATGAAATAGTTCCAGATTTAAAATTTCAATATCAATTTTAAAATGCAATTGATGAAGGTTTCCTCCATTTCATATAATTAACCCTGTCTCATTAGTCTTATGACTTTTGTAGGGGGAAAGGGCATAAAAATGAGGTGGAAGATAATTAAAGCATTGCCTTGAACATAAAAAATGTACCCCATGGAACATTCTGAGAGTCCTAATAGCAAGAACCGTGGATTTTCCCCTGCCACAGCAATGGAAATAGTGCTTACCTGGAAGAAGTGAAGTATTAGCAATGTAGAATCTAAAATAAGATTTCTCCTTTGTTCAACTGTATGGATCTGTAGCTCACAAATTTTTGGTGCTCAACAAATATTTGTGCGCTACCTATATTTTCACCACCCATTTACCTCTTATACCTAATTTGAGACACTCTGACTAGTGCCAGGATAAGGATATATGAATGGAACTAATGCATGTGTCTTGCAGTCTGGAGCAATTTAGAATTACTGTGCTTTCTCCATCTACCTCTTTTCCTTCAGTGGCTTCCTTGGAGTCTAGGCGATTCATGTTTCCACTGGTATAGCTACAAGATAGAGAAGGGCTGCTGAACCACATCAGAATCTAATCAGAAAGAAAAATATATGTTTATTGTGTTAAGCCACTGAGATTCGGGGGTTTATTTCTTGCCGTGTTCTAGGCTAGGCTAACCCAATAAGTACAGCCTGAGCAATTTGAAACAGCTGACATGAATCAGTTCACAAATTCAGATATTTAAGAAACATAGCTTTATTTTCTATAACTTAATATATATCCATGCCCCTGCCCATGATATAGACATGTGAGAAACTTGATTATAAGCCTTTCTTGACTTTCATTCTTCCCTCCTCTCACTAGTACTCCCATTCTGCCAATATACAAGGGGAGCTCTATCAAAGCCATTTGGGCTTGTAGAGGGTAAAAGGCACTTAGACTTTGAGTGTCCTAACATCCCATGCTATGTCACAACGTCCAACCTCAAAGCCAACATGTACTTTTAGGTCCAGACATCCCCTCACTATTCATTTATTTGTTTGCTTGGACACATTTGGCTTTTCCTGTTCTGTTTCCCATGGACCGTCTACCAATGGTGGCATTTCCTAGACATAGCTGTCAGTCACATGTGTATCCCTCCTCTTTCCACCTCTCCTTCGTCTTCCACCCAGCTTGGGGAAATTTACTCTTTCCAAGAAAAAAAAAAAAACATTGCTCTTTCATTACTTTGCTGGAATCACATCATCTATTTCCCAAATTACTCACTGTTTTATTTTACTTTTTTGAGACAGGGTCTGTGTCTCCTGGGCTAGAGTACAGTGGCATCATCATGGCTCGTAGCAACCTCAAACTCTTGGGCTTAAGTGATTCTCCTGCCTCAGCCTCCCGAATAGCTAGGACTACATGTGCACGCCACCACACCTGGCTAATTTTTCTATTTTTTGTAGAGATGGGGCCTGGCTCTTGTTCAGGCTGGTCTCAAACTCCTGACCTCAAGCGATCCTCTCGCTTTGGCCTCCCAAAATGCTAGGATTAAATCATCTCTTTACTCCACTTTAAGGCTTAAGATTTTATAAACAAAAATGGAGCCACATGCTTGAATTTGGGTAATGGCAAAGGGTAGAAATAGCAGCTGCGGTTGGAGGTGGGAGTGATATAGATTAGGATTTCTAAAAATGTTCTGTTGCTGCACAGTTCATGATTTCCTTCCTTTTTCTCATTTTCTAGCAGGGATTTTTATGTTCAATGCATATGTGACATGCATGCAGGCCTTATATATCTTTCGAGTCTTATTTCTCACTCATGCCTTTCACCCATTTACAATCTAGCCAAAATAATTACCTCACTGTTTCATATAAATGCCCTCTGGAAATCAACTCCACCTTTGCTTATGTTGTCCTACTCCCAATTCAAATGTATCTACATTCTAAGGGCCAATTCAAAGGTCATTATTTCCACTGATAGAAACAACACCCCACCCCCTGCACTTTTTTTTTTTTTTTTTCAGAGTCTTGCTCTGATGGCCAGGCTACGGTGCAGTGGTGTCATTATAGCTCACTGCAACCTCAAACTCCTGAGCTCAAGGGATCCTCCTGCTTCAGCCTCCTGAGTAGCTGGGACTATAGCCATGCACTACCACACCTAGGTAATTTTTTCTATTTTTAGTAGACATATGGTCTCTCGCTCTTGCTCAGGCTGGTCTCAAACTCCTGACTTCAAGGGATCCTCCCACCTTGGCTTCCCAGAGTGCTGGGATTACAGGCATAAGCCACTGCACCTGGTCTGAAACAGCCCCTTTTTGAACAAAGCACTTTGTGTTTTAAGTGTGTGCTAAGTGATCCTGAGCAAATTATTAATACTTCTCAGTCTGTCACCCCTAAAAGGTGGGTAATGAAATTCTATCTCATGGAATTTAATAAACAGGGGCTTAGTATTTGGACAGTTCCTAGACTATGTGAGCACTTGGTAAATAGTGGTCATTAATATGATGACATTAATAATATCAATTAATTTGCTATATGGTATTTATCTTTTAACTTTTCTTATAATAAGTTTTCACCTTCTAAATTTCCTCTAGTAGAATTTGCACTATCTAGATAGAAAAAAGGGAAAAAAGGCATTCTATAAAAAAGACATCTGCACTTGAATGTTTATAGCAGCATGATTCACAATTGCAAAGATGTGGAAACAACCCAAGTGCTCATCAGTACATATGTGGATTAATAAAATGTGGTATATGTATACCATAGAGTACTACTCAGCCATAAAAAATGATGAACTACCTCTCGTATTATCCTGGATGGAGCTGGAGCCCATTCTTCTATGTGAAGTATCACAAGAATGGAAAAACAAACACCACGTGTGCTCACCATTAAATTGGTACTAAATGATCAATACTTATGTGCACATATGGAAGTAACATTCATCGTATGTCGAGCAGGTGGGGAGGAGCAGATGGGTAAATTCACACCTAATGGGTGCAGTGTGCACCGTCTGGGGGATGGGCATGCTTGTAGCTCTGTCTCAGTTGGTGCAAAGGCACTATATGTAACCAAAGCATTTGTACCCTCATAATATTCTGAAATGAAAAAATAAAAAAATATATAGATATAGTTGTATAGTCTGTGGTTCTTAACATAGCAATATATGGTGGTTATTTATTGAATAATGAATCAATGAGTGAATAAATCAAGAGGATGATTCTATGATAAGGTCTAGTTATGTACTACAATGTGACTTGAAATAATAGGAATTAGATTGATTAGACCAATCTATTGCTCCTGTGAGGTAGGCCCTCTTCAATGCATAACTAGCCATCAAAATATTCACTGTCTCTTATTACTGCATAATCCTATTTGCCACAAAATCTGCAGTTTTGTGTGAAATCACCCATCTCCTCTTGAGATTTTCAGTCCCCATATCCTCTGCTGTATAGGACTGGTCATTATGAAGAATCCAAACCTCACAGATACCCTTCACCCTATTCTATGAATCCCCTAATATGACCCCATCAGCCATTTCTTCCCCCACTCCCAAGACTCTTGACTGTCTCAGGAAGCTTTCAAACTGCTACTAATAAGTGTGCACATATTTCCCACCTGTCTTCTAAATAGTTCCTTCGCCTTCTGGTTCTAACAGAAACCTGGCTGTCCACTGAGGAAAATGACCTATAAACCCTTTAGGAGTTTTTATTTTTTTCCTCTTTCTTATTCAGACCCCATATACTTCAAGGAGATATGAAGTATTTCCTTGAAGTATATAATGAAATATCAATTTGTTGGGGTAACTATTTAATACTGGGACACTTTTAAAATAAAAGGAGGTTCTAAATATTATACCCAGGACAAGTATAAAGCAGACTTCTTGGGGCAATCATCCACCATTGCCACTTCCAAACTATTTCTCTCCTTCAGCCTTGAATAATTTTATTTTCTTTGGGGTATGTGTAATATTTGTGTGTTTGTGTGTGATATTTATACCATCATTTACCTCTCCTAATTTTTCTCTTCCTTGAAACTCCCAGTCATCCTTGCAACTTAATTCATCAATGACTTTCAGCAGCTTTCTCACTGCCTTCCTCACCTCCACTACTTCTATTATAACTGCACACCCTCAATTCCAATTTCTTTGACATCCTCACCTACACTGATCCTTTTCTTTCATTCTACCTTAGCCAGCCATTCACAGGATCCAATATTAGATCTAGAATTCATCAATAACAGACATCAGCTACAAACCCAGACTTCCAACCTTCCATTACTCTTTTATTATTTCAGATCACTTACTCTGGTATCCCTACTCCAAGACATTATCTAGCTTTGTGAGAATAAAAATTCACTGATCACTTTTTCATTATCCATGGTCCTATTCATGTTTGTATTTCCCTTCTTATCTACACTGGTTTCACAGGTTTAGCATTATATCCACTCCCTTGCAAGCACATTTAGCCACCTCACCTTTCTTTTCCTCATTGTTCATATTTGGAAAATTCCTAACTCAGATTAAATTGTAAAAATATATTTATTCTGCTTCTGTGCTCAAGATACTGAATATATCCCTAGAAAATTGAATGGTTCTACTGATTGGTCTTCCTTCAAATCTACGGCCAAAAAGTTCATATGGACAACCTAAACTTTGACAGTCCTACAGTATCTCCTTGATATTTCACATTCTTTATTATGACTATTTCATACTCTCTCCTCTCTCCTCAAATTGTTAATAATTCCATAACTGGCCCTTAAGACAATGATATAAAATTTGCTCATAGAGAAAATCTACTCAAAACCTCCTTTTTTTTCTTCTGCCAATTACCCAGACCTACCTGATAGTCTTACATATTTTACCTTCTGTTAAAATGAGAAAATCTTGCTGATATTTTCCAATGAACACTTTTTTTATTGTGACACTTTCTTTCCATCCTACATTCCTTGACTTCCCCCTACCCCCATTTTAGTTACAAGATTCTTGACTTTTGTATCAGATTTTTAAACATCAAAACATCCACAGACTCTTTTTCTCTGTTTTTTTCTGCATCTACGCCCTCCTCCTAAGTGGTCTAATTCAGTTGCATGGTTTTAGATACTGCACATACACTGAAGAATGAAAATTTTATCTTTAAAATCACTCCCTGCCCCAGATTCATACTCATCTCCACACATCAACATATTCATTTGCATGAATACCATTGAAAACCTTAACTAGCCAAAACAGAACTATTTATTCTTCTCACCCACCTCTTGCACACTTACATACCACCCTACTCTCAACTCATCTTCATTGTCGCTGAATCACCTTCTAACAGTTACTCAACCAGTTACTCAAATCTAAAATAATCTTTAATTGCT
This sequence comes from Cheirogaleus medius, assembly GCA_008086735.1. Lineage (NCBI taxonomy): Eukaryota > Metazoa > Chordata > Mammalia > Primates > Cheirogaleidae > Cheirogaleus > Cheirogaleus medius. The sequence continues at coordinate 60,238,245 of VBSM01003204.1, read as the reverse complement.
TTCTTCACATTCTACTTTTATCCAACCCACCAATAATCCTATTTTATCTTTAAAACACAGCCCTTCTCTGACTGTATCTCATTATTTTTACCATTAACTCTTGCCCAGAATACTAAAACAACTTTTTAACGGGTCATTCTGATTATATTCAACACTCCCTGTTCATCCCAACAACAGCCAGAGTGATTTCTCCAAGTATACATCAGACTGTTTTACCCACCAAAACATATACAAGTCAAACTTTACCATTGAAATTAGAATAAAATATTCTTTCTCACTTGCTTGCTAGCTCTAGTTCCCCACATATACCATTTGGGTTACCACTTTGAAAATGGCAACATTTCCATCAGCTTAAAAGGCAACTCTTTCCTGTCCCTCACTATTCCTTCTTCTGGAACTGCTCTCTGTGACTACCTTCCATAGCTGAGTATTTTTCCTCATTCAGGTCTCAATTCAAACATTAGTTACCACCTAAGAGAGGCCCTTTCTGACCATTGATTTCTCCCTGTTCTCTATCACATTTCCCTATTCTGTTTTCCTCACTAAACTTAGTAACATGTCACTTATCATATATATTTATTTATTTGCCTGTTTATTGCCTATCTGCCCCTTCCCAACAGAAACAAGGACACTGTTCTATTTATTCTTTTTGTTTATTCATTTTTAATCTCCTATACCTAGAAGGATGTGTGTCATGTAGGCAGTCCTCCAGACACTGTTTTTGATGTCAACATTTTCTTAACTAGCTGGAAACAATGGTTTTCATGGAATTGTAAGAAAGCTGTACCCCAAATAATGACAATAACAACAACAAAAATCCTTCAGTATTCAGACAAGAAAACGCCTGGGGAAAAAATTGAGTTTCAAAATTAGAATTTTTCTCATATGGAGACAAATGTATAAGTAGAATATTTTTTTAAAGCAGAAATAATATCTAGAAGGCATATGTGTTTTATACTCATAGAGATTAATGGACAAACAATTCAGTTTCTCTAATCTCCATCTTCTCACCTTTCAAGTATTTAACAAGCAGTGGTGAGTATATACTGTTTGTCAGGCACTGTTCTAGTTGATAAGAGTTACAACAGTAGATATGAGACACAAATCCCTGCTTTTGTGGAGCTTCCATTCTACTTTTGATTATTGTCTCTCTAGCTGACCAGAATGTAACCTGTGTGAGATTAGAAACCTAATCTACTTTGTCCACAGATACATTCCCCAAAATAGGCACAAAATAAGTGCTCATTAAAATTTACTATTGGGTAAATACACGTTGTTGTAACATAATAATAAAAGAAGGCAGATAGACTGTTGAACACAGTGCCTGTCATATTTTACAAATTTAATACACATTGTGATTAAGCTGAATAATGGCAAAACACTCCTTACCCTCTCTTACTTTCCTAGCTACTGAATGCAAGATACTAAATTTTTTTGAGATAAACTATTTTTTGTCCCCAAATTATGTCAGCATCCCACATCATAAACTCCTACATGAAAAAAGCACAGAAAAAAGTTTTTAAAAGATTATCACAGCTTGCTTTCTAGAAGTTTCACTACTTTATTCTACCCACACTTGCCCAAATATCACAGCATGCCACTTTTAATTAATGCCCAGGGTTAAATGTCAGTTGCATCAACTTGCTAATCTGTTATTTAGAGCAGTTGAGACCAGTGGAACAAATGAACCCCTGCCTATAGCAGCCCATAAGAAATGCATGCCATACCTCCCCAGAATGGGACAGCTTGGTTCTTTGCCCCCTAAACTGAACCCACTGAGTGACAAATCAGAACCGATGACTTCAACGTTGGCTAACTCACTGGCTTTATAGCAGCAAGCACCGCAGTGCACATAAAAGAAAGAACTTTTCCCAGACATTACCTACAGTAAAATACTGAGTTCTTTTCCGGAAAGAAAGAAAGAGACAACAAAAAAGATTAACCTAGTTGCATAAAGAGCAGTAAAGGACTCTGGCAATGCAGCTCGCTCTCGTAGGTTCGCATCACCAGCGAACAGAAGGCTTGCTTTACCGCTCTCTCAGGAGCACGTCTCTCATTGAGTCCACATGCTGTGAGTCCAAGGCACTGTTTCCCTGGCTATATTTGGCTGACTGGTTATTTTACTTTCTTTTTGCTCTACTCATCTTATTCTGTATCCCCTGTGAGGTGAAAACAATCCAGATAGAAGTAGACTGTCATACAGGACTCGTTATTTAATTTTCTCTTTCTGAATAATTCATAAAGAAAATTTTATCAACTTGCCTTTCCTGTGAGGTTGCCACATATCCAGTTTCCTTCACACAGTGTCTTCCTTCTGTAAACAAGAGAGCTCTGGGTTCTGATAGCCCTCTTCACTTAGGGATGAATGCCAGGCTTGAGAATTTATTACCAGAAGCCTCTGCTTCATTCGGGTTGTTCTACTCAGAACCTTGCAATCATCCCACACTTAGTTCTCCCTTTATTCTGTTGTTCATGGGACACCTGGGCTACCCTCCTGTGTCCCATCTGCTCAAATCCTACCAATTCCTTGAGTCTGCCTCTAGGCACTCTGACCCACCAGACACTCTCATTCTCCTAACTCTTACAGTGATTTGTCTAGCACACTTATTTGTCTTAATCTAATATTGTTATGCTCTATTTCTTATATCCTTATTATCAGTTTTTAACTCTGCTTTAAGTATACAAATAGGTATGTGCTTCATCTTTCCAATAACCTTCCATCCTTCCAATATTAGTCAGGGTTCTCTAAAGAAATAGAACCAACAGGATCAATAGATCTATCCATCATGTATATATGGAGAGGAGAGAGAGAGAGAGAGAGAGAGAGAGAGAGAGAGAGAGAGAGAGAATGTGGAAGCTAGGTAAATCCAAAATCTGTGGTGTAGGCTTCTGGGCTGGAGATCAGGAGGGAAAAGTTGCTGTTTGAGGGGCTGTCTTCTGGCAGAATTCCTTCTTGCTGAGGGGAGGTCAGTCTTCTGTTAAGGCCTTCAACTGATTGAAGGAGTTCCACCTGCATTATGGAGGGTAATCTGCTTTTACTCAAAGCCCACCAATTTGAATGTTAATCTCAACCAAAAGACATCTTCACAGAAACATCCATAACAATGTTTGAACAAATACCTGGGCACTATGGCTTATAAAATTAACCATCACAGCTAACAAAGTCACTTGTATATAATGAACTCAATGTGTTGAATGTATGTATGTATGAATGAATGGACACGAGATAAATAAGCCAAATTCCTACAAGGTCAGACATCCACCCATCCTTCTGGCTTCATATCCCATTATAATCTCCCTCACTTTCTGGTCCATAGTCACTGTGTATGCCTTGCTTCTTCTTGCGAGGGTTCTTTTGAATGCCCTGTGCCTATGATACAGATACCTTTTCCCTCTCTTTTTACCTAACTCCTATTCATCCTTCATTCATAGGTAGCTTTCCCAAGGAAATCTTTCCTGACCCTACAGACAAATTTAGTTTTCTCAATCACTTGTTCTTATAGTACAGACTATAATATATCTCTCTTTCGTGGCACTTAGGAAAGTAGTATCTTTCACATTCATTTATTTGACATTACTTGACTAATATCTGTCTTCTACACTTGACTGTAAATTTCATAAGAACAAACATTATGTCCATTTTTCTCACATTTGTATCCCCAGATTCTAGCAGAACACCTGGTACATAGGAAGTAATCAATACAATTTTGTTAACTTACTGATTAAACAAATTAACAGCCAGTGAGATTAATATCGCTCCCCTTATAGAATGCTTCTAGAAAGGCAGATGGCAGCTATATACTGTTAAAAAGACAAGACCAAAACATGAGCAAAGTCAAGCTATAATTAATTCTCTATGCAAAAGGCTAAATAATCAGTATATCATCTGCCTGAACTGCCTGGTTATATTGTTATAGGCACAGGCTCAGGATCGTAAGACCTTTCAATATCACATAAAGACAGTAGCAATGGTATATGCAATGAGATCACACACTCTTCCATACCAACTTCTATTAATTAACACACATGGAGATTGTACTATTTGAAGAGCAATTTCTTAAATTTAAAATTGTTGACCACAGATAAGAAGTTTTACAGACATCTGCTGCTCGCTGATATATAATTATTAAGGTATGAGCTAATAAATAGCAAATATTAAATATTTTGAATTCAAAATGCTTACCACTGTTAAGGTTGGAAAACCTGATTAGAATCCCACTCGAACATTTTTTTTTAATTCTCTTTAACTACTTAAAATTCTCTTTAACTACTTAAAATTGTTTGCAGAAACCATCCCTAGAAATATTTGGTCTAGAAGAATCTTACATCAGTATCAACCAGCTGTCAGTACCATGTTTGTACCAATTATCAGGATTGTTGACTTTCTCTAATCTTTCCCTCCTTAAGGGATGAGAATGCATAGATTGCTTTGCTTCAAATCTACCCAGTTGTTTTAATGTCATATAAAAGGTATAGTAAATGAAATGTCTCAATTAATGTATTTATATACTCTCTCCTATCCCAATGTTTGTTCCCTTACTCGGATTTTATTTTAAGTAGCTATTTTATTTCTATGGATAACCTGGTCACTTACCCTCTGTATGTCTTTATTTCTTCATTTGTAAAGAAGAAATAATAAGAATATCATAACCTACAAGACTATTCTGAGAATCAAGTAAAACACTGTACCTAAAAGTCCCTTAACCAAACAATACTTTGTAAATAGCAGTGTGATTATTATAAATTGAAATATTGTAAATGATCCATTTGATATGTGATTGTCCAATCGAATAACTATGAACAACCTTACATAAAAACAATATTCCAAATGTTATGCCTAAATTATAAGGCTAACTGTTACCACATAACCCCTATACTCTACACCAGCAGTCCCCAACGATACCAGGGATCAGTTCTGTGGAAGACAGCTTTTATAAAGACGGGGTTGGGGGCGGTGCTTCGAGCGTCACCATCACCGCTCACCTCAGATCATCAGGCGTTGGATTCTTGTGGGGAGCGCGCAACATGGATCCCTCACATGTGCAGTTTGCAGTGGAGTTCTTCCCGCTCATATGAGGGTCTGATGCCCGCTGATCTGACGGAGGGCAGAGCTCGGGCGGTGATGCCAGCGATGGGGAGAGGCTGTGGTTGCAGGTCGGGCTTGGCTCCCTCGCCTGCCGCTCACCTTCTTCTGGCCGGGTTCCAGGCCAGCCTGGACACGTGCTGGTCTGCAGCCTTGGGGTTGGGAGCCACAGCTCTACTTTACTCTTCTTAAATAAACCTGCTTCACTTCAATTAATATTTCTCTAAACCAAATTAACGTATAGCTGATCAATAATAGAAAAAATGAAGTCAGTATAACATACAGGTTGACTTCACCCATATGCAACTTTCCTGAATACAGTAATATTTTGTTTCAACTAATAGCTGCAGCTGAAGGCAAAATATACTAAAGCATCTTAAAATAGGGAGCCAGGCTAAAGGAATATAGTACAATGTAGACACCCTGCCAGTAATCAGTTTAGCTAAATATACGTCAAGACAAATGGCGTTTCACCATTGCATAGATATTGCTATGTTGAGAATTTTTTCATATGTTCCTGAAGTCTGCTCACCTGTATCTCACCTAGGCTCAGTAATTTTTTTTAACTTCTATTCTACTTAACCAACCCATTCAACAAACCCTACTGGTAATTTGCAATCTTAGTGGTAACAGCTATGCAGTTTAGTATCAAGAGTATAGTCTTTAGAATCAGACTTGAGTGTGAACTTCCACCCCTCACCAGCTGACCCATCTTAAATGAATCTCCAACCTCCAGATGCTGCAGCCATTTCTTCATCTATAAAATAGAGTTAATAATATTACCTACCCCTGGTTCACTGTGAGGATTGCATGATGTAATTCCTGCAAAACAATATGCAACATAAGTACTGAATTTAAATTATTGCTCTGGCAGAATCAATATTAACAGTGCATGTAGTCACTTTGCTGTAAGTTGACTTCCGATTTCTAATCCTTTGACTTTTCATATAGAACATAAAGTATGGATACATTTTAGGTTGTAAAGTGAATGACCCATGTCTGTGTGAACAAACTTCAACAGACTGATTTTCATTCTATTTTGCATTGTGTTAAATAAAATTTCGACCTCAATGATCTACATACCATCTACATATTTTTAAATGAAAGTGTTGCCTGATATGGATTGTCATCCTATTTAAATATCTCAGCTCTTTACTTCACATTTGTGTTTAGCCTTAACACCTTAACCTTCCTTGCCACACTTATGTCTTTAATTATGATTATGTTCAACCATTTATTACTAACATTAAAAATCGTGAAATAGCAGATATTATTTTCAAGGAGATCCCAAAGCATCTCCTAAACCTGATGCTTAGATCTAAACCACTCAGCATGTTTGGCAAAATACTCACAACACAGCTATCTGTTTTTGGAATAAGTGCCCCTTTCCATTATAGTTAATTGAAAACAACTCTAAATTGCCCTCCTGAGCATAAAGAACCAGGGATTAAGATATAGTAGCGGAAAAGTATCAGGGTTTTAAAGACTTATATAAACAACACAGTTGTTTGAGCGGGTGACAAATAAATTCAAGCTCCCCAGGACACACTTGTTTAGGATTTTCCCAATTAGGCATTTTATTTGATCTTCGGGTCTGGGTGAGCCACAATTCTCTAGAATTGAAGAGGAGATTAATGGACCAGAGACAATGGCTAATTCATCTCCAGGGCTTTGTTCATTGCTTGTCTTTGCTAATTTAATACTGTTATTTCCAAACTTAAATAAATCAAAATGAGAATTGGGCTAGGGCACCACATCTCAAAGAGCTATGCAATCACAGTGTGGTCCTTCAACACCTTCACCTTTACAGGAGGTATCTTGACTTGAAAATAATATTTCCCTTTTGAAGATGTGTAAACAGTAGAGGAATGACATTTTGCATATTATCTCGATTAAGTCTGCTCATTGGTGGCAGGGAGGATGGAGAATAATTTAGCATATTTACAAAGAGATTGAAGACAGAAATTTTAAAAGGGTTTCAGTTTAGGGAGCTGATTGCTTACAATAGCTTAAAGGAGAATGAGTACGATATGTAGCACAGATAAAAGAAAAAGCAGGTTTTTCTTAATGATAGCTCTAGAATCTAAAATGAAGCACAGCAGGCTAGGAAATCCTACAAAAGTGGCTTTTTATTTTTAAAGATATCTCATATCTGTGGACTGACAAACTTTATTTTCTATTCTTGCATGCCCACATCTTTGAATTTGGGAAATTTACTTTGTAAGTGCATTTTCAGTGAAGAGAAATAATGTTTTTTCTATCTTATTAAAAAATGAATTAAAATAACTTTTTATCATACCCCAACTAAAAAGACTTTAGCTAATATTTTAAGCATCAACAAACCAAGTAAACAAAACAAAGAAAACACATACTTGAAGAAAAGAAAGGGCCCATATAAAAGCTCTAACTCTCAGTCCTTCACCTTTTTTGAATAGAGTTTCAATTCTGGGTTATGATCTTGTGAGCTGAATAGCTAAACTCAGGTTATGACACTTTTAGATCCATTTGCATTGACACATATATATATATATATATATATATATATCTCAAGCTCACCAAATTCCTGAAAAAATTTCTTATCTACAAAGCACTGTCTTCAGAATCATATGGAAATATATGTTAATGTCCTTTAATTCTAGCTCATAAACATACTCCCTCACCATGGACAAATAATAGAATTGAACCTAAGTTGTTATTTTTTTAACATCTAACAAATGCTTCTATTTTCTTGTTTACAAAGTCTAACGGTTATGCAATAACTAAAAATAAGTTAAATGCAGTCTATCCCTAATGAAATAAAACATAATGATAATTAAAGTTTATTAGGTTTGCGAAGGACCTAACTATCTTGTCTAGAGGCAATTTCAAAAAGTTTTTAAGTTTCCCCCACCATATGGTGAAGGGAGAAACAACCCCCAACAGCCACACAGCAAGTTTGTAACAAGTCCAGTTTTCTTTTTATTATTTTGTGCAAATATTCTCATAAAGTCTTAGCTGTACAATTTGTATGTGTACATATATCTTTTTTCCTTTCCCTTTATCTAACGACAGCTGCCTGGGAATTGAATCTTTCTTTGTCATGCTCTACCTTGAGTGTTAAGTCTCTACAAAGTATGTAACATCTTGAAGCCACTTGATGAACTGTGGTTTGATGATTCTTCTCTCATTCCTGTTTCCCTTTTATAATCTTAACTTTCAATTAAGTTTCTGTTCTTAAAATTTCCATTCTCAGGGAACATTCACACTTCATGAAAATAGCCATGTTTTCTAAGGGCTAATTGAAGCTCTGCAGCTTGTATTACATCTTTTTAGCAAAATGATAAAATTATTTTATTTTGGAAAGAAGCAATGGAGAATTCCAGTTATCAATTTTCCTGTTAAATGAAGCTACATGTACTCAAAAATATATCCCTTCATATATGTACAAATAGTTCTTGTACAGCTGATAAAATAAGAATTATCATGGTGGTAGATAAAACTATATAGAAGATGTGAATCAGTTATGAAAGCTTCCTTTTATGGAATATAATAAACATGATATTGTCTTTACAAAAATAACTAAAATAGAAAGCAGAAATACCCATGCATTTTGAAAGGTACAAAAATACTATGAGATTTCAGAGTAAAAACATCTAATATATTTGGAGTACTTGCTAAAGGCTAGCTAGGAAGTATTCTCAAGGGCTTGACTAGAAATAATTCCTTTAAATCCTGACAACAACAATATTAGTAAGTATTATTTTTATCCACTTTGTACTGATGAGGAAACTGAGACACAGAAGTAAGTGGTGGATTCTGGATTTTAACTAAGACACAGAAAAACTAAGTAAAAAATTAACACAATATATTGTCTTCTTTACAATAATAAAATATAATGGCTATGCTAGTTATAAATAAAAGCAAATAAAGATATGCATACTCAATCCACAATTTTGTACACATTATGTTTTCAGATAAACTATAAAATTATAAGGAAGTCTTTTCCTGTCTTAGCGTATGTGGAAAACAAAACACATTCATTATCATTATGATGTATTCATCAGCAATTCTTTTCTAATCTAATGAATGCTCTACAGCATTTGAATATACATGAAACATTGTAGAAATTGGCCATATTAGCAGGGAAATTAAAAGGGAAAAAAAATCTGCTATAGTTTGTAGAAAATTCAAACAATGGAAAATACCTAATGGCCTGCAGCGCCAAAAATATGTGCATATGTGGAGAAAAAAAATCAGTGTCCAAATGATTTATTAACATAAATAAACAGAATAGGCTAAAAATTATGTTCACATCAGGAGCATATGAATAACATAAAACTAGGAGGGGACATTTGAAACTCTCTCTGCCAAATTTTTGTTTTCTGTGGGAAAGAAGTCATTGCTTAGCAACTAAACATGATTGACAAATGAAAATAGTTGAATAGTACACTCCTTAGGACCAAACATAACACTATACCTCACTGACTCCACACACAATATTACCAGTGCTTAAGTTTGCCCTTCTATTATCTTCTTCTTCATGTCTTTCAATATTTTTCCAAGATATCTCAATAAAATACAAGATGAAAATATTGTCAACTGCTAATTATGTTACTAGTAATGGATCTGAATTAAACCGTTTCATAACTTATACCTTTCAAAGAATAATTAAAGAAATTTTGGCTCGGAGAGAGTGTATCTTTTCTCTCTAAAACTACCCAGTGAGGAAATGATCTAGGAACTGACTAACGTTTATTTGTATTTAAAGAAATAGTTGCTTAGAATAAGGATTCTAATATTTTGTCTTTCTTCACAGAATCAGTAGAAACCACTGCTCTAACTTCTATTTTTGATCCCTTCTGTTTCTAAAACTTAAATAGTTAAGCAGGAATTATGGTTTGTAAAATAGAATACATTTATTTGTTCATTCAACAAAAATGTAGAATGTGTGCTGGGCACTGAGAACTAAATATGTATGTAGGAAACAGCGCATTCAAACTGGGCAAAAGAGAAGAAATTGGCTAATGAACAAAGAACGATGTAATGCCCCCTAGATAGTAACTGTGGAGAGCTTTACCCAGCCCTAGGAATTAGGGAAGTAGTTGCCCCAGTCCAGAGAGCACTGAATGCAATGGGCCAGCTCTAAGGAGCCAGGGAATAAATCCCAGCCTAACTCTGTCTCCACCCTGTGATCTCCTGTTGGTACCTCCCATCAGTTGAACCCAAGAACAGCCCCTGGAACACAGAGCAGAGTGGGGAAAGTATAGATTGGACCTGGATTAGATAAAGAAAGATATCCAGCACAAACATAGAGCTGATGCAGCATCTTTCTTCAGGTAATAATAGGAAAACAGACATATGATCAAATTAGGATAGCAAAGTATTATTGGTTCTATAGTTATATCGAACAATACAATTAAAGTTCTGTGAAGTCTTCCGTCTCCCATTGCCGTCTTTCTATCAACCTATGCAACATACCTACAAACCAAAGATACTGAAAGTACAGGAAGGACCTGTGAAAAGGAATGAAATAAAAGCAATAAAAGGGAAGAAAGCTAAGAACAAAGGAACATATAATGTTTATTTTCCACATAAAAAATGGTAATAAAAATAGAATAATAAAAGCACTCCCCAAAAAATTTTTTCAGAGCAAATAGTATTTGGTTATTGGCATCTTAGCCTAGGGCTGAATATCCATATTTACCCACCAAGAAATTGTCACTGCGTGGTGAAAAGGGAACCATTGCACATTACTGGTGGGAATATAAATTCCTACAGCCATTATGGTAAACAGTAAAAAGCTTCCTCCAAAACTTAAAAATAGAACTCTCATATGATTCAGCAACCCCACTACTAGGTATATGTCCAAAGGAAATGGAATCAGCATGTGAAAGAGATATCTGCACTCCCCCGTTCACTGTAGCATTATTCACATAGCCAAGATATGGAATTTACCGAAGTGCCTATCCATGGATGAATGGATAAAGAAAATGTAGTACACATACACAATCAAATACTATTCAGCCATTTATAAAAAAGGAAATCCTGTCATTTGTGACAGGATGATCCTGGAGGACATTGTGTTAAGTGAAATAAGCCAGGCACAGAAAGACTAATACTGCATGATCTCACTCAGATGCAGAATCTAAAAATATTGACTTCATAAAAGTAGAGAGTAGAATGCTAGTTACATGGAGCTGCTGTGGCTTGTGGGGTGAGGGCTCCGGAGATGTCAGCCAAAGTACACAAAATTTCAGTTAGGCAGGAAGAATAAGTTCAAGAGATCTATCGTACAACACAGTAACTGTAGTTAACAACGTATCGTATTCTTTAAAAGTGCTAAGAGAGTGGAAGTAAAATGTTCTCACTCCCTCAAAAAACTACGTGAAGTAATGTACATGTTAATTAGTTTTAGTCATTTCACAAAGCATATATACTTCAAAACATCATGCTCACGGGGTAAATACATACAATAATGTATGTCAATGTACAATGTGAAAAATGAGTAAAAAAAAGAAATCATCATTGATCAACAGAATCATCAACATTCAGAATGTCAGGACCTCAAGGAAATGTGTCTCTCCCTTTCCTTTCTCCCTTCCATGCCCTCTTTTCTTCTCACATAGATTTTGAACAATTATTCTATAGTGTGCTCTTTATAAGTCAATGGAAATTAAATGGCAAGCAAAGTAAACACGTTCCCTCACATCATAAAATCGATATTCTACTGGGCAGAACTGACCTGAAACAAATAAACATAAATATGAAATGCAATATGATAAATTGTACAATGGAAAAGTGGGGAGCAAGCCGAAGTAGTGTCACAGAAAATAATCAACCTAGTCGGGGGGAGCGGGAATGGGGTGATTTAGGGAAAATTTTTTTGAGATACAAATGTTTGAGCTGAGAAGTGAAGTGATCAGAAAGAAAAAATGAAAGATAGAGCTATACTTTATGCTAAAGAATGTCAAAATTGAAACATTTCTGTGAAATAATGGAGAATATTGATATAAGAAAGACATTTTGAATAGCTATATATAAATAAAAAGAAATAAAAGTAAATAGGAATGTACTTAACCTCTACATGTAAGCTTTATATAAGAAAAAATTTAAAAAAAATCCTTGTCAATTAATAGGAATAAAGAGGCCAGAATAAAAGGGTGAGATGCACAGTGAGAGATACTTTGTGGATATTTGTAATATATTCTCGAGATCTCTACCCAACAGTACTAAAGCAAGTGGAAGATTTTTTACTTCAGTCAGAAATTGAAGCAATTAGTAAAAGTGTGAAATCCATAATCATTTGTTGAGCTGCTTTAAAAAGTGTTTATCATCACATTTAGTAAATTTCACTATCGTAATTGACCATATTCTTCTCTCACACATGGCAGGAAGAAGCACACATGCTCCTTATTGATGCCACTAGCAGGCACATGCACTAAACCCCAGGAGCAAAATTTAACTTTAATGCATATATAGGAAAAATCACTTTACTCATAACTATGCACAAGTATAATTACTGAACAAAGATGAAATGGCATGCAATTAAGAGGAATACCCAGGGATCACCCACAGAATAGAAGAGACCAAAGGATACAGAGACATCTGCTGTTCAGGGAATAGCGAAATCATTCAAGAACAATATTCTTTTCTTGTCTCCTGTTAACTTCTCAGAGGAAGCTAGAAATGTGTCCTCATGAATTTAGATGAACTATCCCCTCCCAAGCAAACCTCTGTCCTTTTCGTTCTGGTTCCATCCAGAGTCCCTATAGTATATAGTACATATACTATATAGTATATATAGTATAGTATATAGCATAGTAGTATATACTACTTAATCTACTTCTCCATACACCACATTTACCTTTATAAGGACAAGATAAAATAATCATAACAAAAATACGGTCTCTATGTGTATGGCATTTCCAGCTTCTGAAAGTTGTGTCTTAGCTGCCGCAGTAACAGGAAGTTAGGTCTAGAGTCCCCAAGATCTTAGAAATTGACATGTTGACATGATGTGCACCTTGATTACATAGTATGCTATAAGAATAGTGATCATATGTCCCAGTTTTCTCCAGTCTCAATTGATGCCTGCTGTCTTGGTGTAATTATTAACAGTAACTACTTTCATTTCCAAAAATGAAATTACCTATTTAGATGATACCTATTTAGATGACAAAGTGGACAATCATCCTATCAAGTAGGATGGTATAAGGATAGCATGCCAGGAGGGTATGCTCTCAGAGAAAAACAGTGTTTTCAAGGGAATAACATTAAATTCTTATCAATGTGTCTACCTTTTCTCTGTGCACTGCTTCACAGCAAATATGAATTTTATGATGGAGAGACAATAGATTAAAAATTTGATATTTGCCCTTACAAATTATATATAATGAACAAAATTCCACTCTTACTTTGGGACAGTAACAGATTTCCCCAGCAGCTTGAGAGATGAGTGTCATTCCCTAAAGTTCTTTGTCAAGATTTTAACCTATATCAGGTCAATCTGGATCATTGTGCAGTTAGATTATTACACTTTTATATGCATTGGCGTCTTTTATCTTCAGGGTCAAAGATACCCTCATAGTATACTAATACATGGCAAGAAAGTTGTATGACCTCCTTATCCCAGTGCAGGCTGTTAGTATACCATGCTCTTATCTTCTTCACTCTATGACACATAAATGCACTTACTGGAACACGTGAACGTGCGAAGCAAATAACCATGGAAGAGAAAAACATGATAGCCACCTTGCTAGTTGCCTTTCTCTGTAGATTGTACTTGATTTTTATCTCAATACACTTTTTAAATATTTAAATTCTCTATTGAAGTGTTTGTGAAGGTATTTTGTTACTCATATAAGATTTTCCTTGAGAACTAAGACTATACTAGTGCAATTCCTCACATAAGATAAAAGTGAAGGACAAGTTGAACAAAATTTACTAAAGGTACTTACATATCCATCCATTCTCTGTCATGGAAATCATATCCATTCTCCTCTACCAAAAACTAGTCAGGAGGTTTGAGGGAACTAAAAGCTTATAATAGAAGAGGATATCTGAGATGCTTTTTACCTCCAGCTTAAGAAAGAGTAGTTAAGTTCCATATAGCAGTCATGCTATAGTGCTTCAATTCAAAACGAAGATTTGAGGGAAAAGATGTGATTTGTTTAAGTAATATAGTATTAAAACTTATGTTTCAGTTTCCCCAAAGAAATAGACAGATCAAATGTAAATGAAAAGAGTGAACTTAGTTTCTCCTAAAACATAAGCCAAAAAAAAGAGTAAGACAAATAAAAGCACAGCTAAAAACTCTCTTCATGGGAGGTAACATTTATTTCTAGATAAATACGCTATGCTCTTTGGATTTGGTTCCAATACCTATTTGTGTAGATGGAAAAAGAGAACCAACCAAATGTCCCCCTTCGCCACTTCAAGGAGTAACTGCTGGGAAGAAGCAATTACACTCAAATTGCTTACACCTTAAACTCCAGGTGCTCTAGATGGATGGACAGTTCCCTACAGTGTGAGTCTATAGTTCTGAGGCTCCAGGGAGTGGCAAGAGGCAAAGGTTTGTGAGCTGTGTTTTGTAGTAGAGAAAGCAGAAAGACCTTCAAAGTTAGAAGACAAAATGCCTGCTGGAATGGATGAGAGTCCTATTTCAACAACAAAAGCACATTTTAAAAAATCATGCATTTGTCAGGGTAAAATGAAAATACAAAAGAAAGAAAAGATGTGGGAGGGGAGGAATATTATATAAATGAAAAGGATGAATCATTGTATGTACAGGTTCCCAGTTGGACTGAGGGTTACATATTCAGCAAATGTTGATTGTGTAACTGTAATGCACAAGGCTTTATGAGGAGCCAGAAGTGACTAAGACATAGAAGAAGGGACCATGCCCTCTTGAGTGGGTTCTTAGAAAAGGAAAGGATAGCTAGCCTGTAAATAAACAATATGGGAATATAAACACACTGGTTGAAAGACTAGTTTAATAATACAAATTGTCTTCAAGCAAATGTGCAGTGGTGTGAGAACTCTGACATCGCACTTAACTGAGTTTGGATTCCTGGTTCTACCACTTAGTAGCTGTGTGACCGTAGGCAGGTATTTAAAACTAGCAAATGAAAATCATGAGAGCATGTAAGATTTTCACATAATTATGGTGAGGATTAAATTAGATAGTGTATATATGGTATCTAGTACCCTGCTTAGCATGAATATTCAGATGGAAATAGCTATATTATTTGACATGGCTCTGCTCCTTTGTCTTGACTTTGTCCTGTATTTCCTCATAAGTGCTGATTTTATTATCTGGAAAGATGAAGCTAATAATACCAACCCGTCTTCTAGCACTCTGGTAACAACACCTGTACTTGTTTGTTAAAGTGTGTTGAGTGTCTAGGAAGGCAGTAAGGGATGTATTACAAATTGTCTTTATGTTGCATGTGTTCGGATGAGTTATGTTATCAATAGGGGAAAACACAATGACACATTAGATGAATTTTTTGGTGATAAATATTTCCCAATATTAGTCAGTGTCTATTGGATACAGAGATTTTTCTCCACCAAGATCAATCCCTATTTTGCAATAGGTTGTAGTTGTTTGAAAGCTTTCTATGCAAATCTCTACTAAGGAAATCCCAAACCAGCCATGAGCTGGTGTACCTTGCCCTTTAATTGATTTCCAGATAGAGAGCACTGCCCAGGGAGTCATGCAAGACACACTCCTGTTGAGCCATTCTCCTTTATCTCGATTACCCTTGATGTGTTATCAGGAAACCCGTAGTGCTCTCACTCTTCAGGGGATCATTTTTTCCTTTGGGTGGAGATGCTAGGGTTTTACAGATAACTCAGTTGGGGGTTTTCATGGCCATACCTCTCACAATTACAAACTGAGAAGCAAAACCTCCCTTGTAGCTAATATAATTCAGCTTCATAAATTCTAGCAAGCTCCTATTTAACATAAGAGTATATTCAACAATATACTCTTTTAAATAAAGTACTTTTTTTTTTCATTTTGTTTGTCAACACTCTGTTTGATGCTCTGGAAGATTTACTCAAGAGCAAACACTATCAGATACCTGTGGTTTCTCTGTACTACCTCAGGGGGGCTTCAAAACCTGCCACCTCAGATCTCAGTACTTCAAAGAGTTTCCCCTGAAGCTGTGTTTACAGCATAAGCTAAAAAACAAGGTCCTGCTTGCTTTCACACACCTTTTCGCCACATTAAAATCCTAGCTGCACCAAAATAACAGCTCTTTCTACATCCGTTGGTGCTGGGGTTGGGGGTGGCTGACATGCATTTTAACTTTTAAAGTCACAAATCACAAGCCAAGTGCAAAAATTATCTAAGTGAACTTTTGCCAGATCTTACAGCCAACACTTTTCTCTTGATAGGATATAGCTCCACCTTATGGCAGGAAGTTACTGAAAGTGGAGATAGGAGGTGGAAGGCAATAATGGTGGCATGCATTTATTTTTCCTCCAGAACAGGCTTTTCCCTTCACTTCAATTGCAACTGCAGTTCTATATGCGAAAGAGGCAGGGGGCAGTTCTTCCATTTGTCTTCCTTTGGAGTCTGTAAAAGTTTTGCAGTAAACCTAGTTAAAGGCTGCTTAGAGCACAAGGGTTGCTAAGGAGACAAAGGAAGGATGGATTTATAAAGCTTACACACACACAAAAATATGTACTTTGATTTTCTGATTAATAGCATTGCGTTAAATTTCCTTCTGACATTGTATAACCTAATATCTCTATTTCCCTATTTTTCTGTGTCTTAACCATTTTTCCTCTTTGCTTAGTGCCAATTTATACATGGTAGCTCCCGGAAAACTGAGAGTCATTTACTATTGTCCTAAACAAGGAGGCAAGTTTTCCTTTAGACTCTTCAAAACTCTACCATAAATATTTACTATTCTTATACCCCATCCTTTCACAGCTTATCCTAGATAAGGTAACAGTTGGGTAACATTTTTTGTTTTCAAACTTTATCATTGAATACACTGGATATATTAGAAATATGTTAAAATCTCATAGGGAACTTATAAAATTTCTTCACATTTATTTTAAGAGCTCTATATATGAAATTTAAGAAAACAAAAATGAATGAACTTCCATTGCCATCCTTTCCATGTGTCAGTAACTTGGATAACAATAGAACATTTTATCTGAATTAAGCTCACAGTTATCTTCGAAAATATTCACATCCCCGATTTACCAGTAACATTCAAATGTTTTTCCCAAAGTCAGGGGATGTTCCATCTTGCTCTAACACTGCTCCACATTTTTTCCACACCAATTGGCTCAGTCTTTGAGAAAATAGTTGTGGCAGGTGAGCATTTAGCATCTTGCAATAGATAGCTACTTTGCCTATATGTTTTCCCAGAAAAATAAAGTTAGAAGGAACCTTATCAGAATCTAAAATATCTTACTTTAGCCAAATAACAAGCATTTATTGAGCACCTGCCACATGGAAGAGATTATGTTAAGTGAATATAAAAAGAAAAAGGATACAGCTCCTCTCCTTGGTGATAAATTAATTTATTTAACAAACACTGCAAAACAACTTTCATGTGCCTAGCAGTGGGAGAGAAGGTGAGGCTACATCTGCAGGAGAAGGTAGTTGTGTAAACAACTTCCATTAAACTCACTAACAATTATCACAATCACAAGACAAAGGATTCAATCCTTTCTAGGCAAGAGGAAAGGAAGTTGGAGCTTTAAAAATGTTTCACTAGGGGAATTCTCACTGGAGCTGGATCTTGAAGGTAAATCTCTCAGATACCTTATTTTACATTGTCAAGTATCAAATGCAATAGATTCATTCCAAAGAAGAATTTAAATGGGATTATATACGTGTAATTTAGGTATTTTCTGTGGTCATTATCCTAAAATATCTAGATTAGTACAGCACAAACTTTCGTCTTGTCAATTGTAGAAGGTCCAATAGTTTGTATATGATTTCTGCAAATTCCCAGGGTACTCACTATTATCTCCTGGTCAGCTTTAAATCTAAGCTCATGTAGTTCATTTGGGACTCTATCTTGTGCTTGCAGCTCCTTCAAGATGTAGAATTCAGCCTTTTCCCTATTTCTATTGTGTGAATTATTCCCATGAGGAATTTGTGAATATATAATGCACTTTAGAGATGGAAGATAGGTTTGGGGAAATTAGACAGGGAATTAGATATATAAATGATGATTATGATGGTAATAAATAGATGAAGATGATAATAGAAGTGTCTTAGGCTGTTTTGTGTTGCTATAACAGAATGCCTGATTCTGTAATAGCAATTACAGAATTTATAAAAAAAATTTATAAAAAATTTATAAAATTTATAAGAAAAAAAAAGAAATTTATTTGGCTTATGATTCTGGAGGCTGGGAAGTTCAAGATCAGGCAGCTCATCTACTGAGGATTTCATGCTGCTTCAGCTGATGGCTAAAAGTAGAAAAGGAAAGAGACACACGCAAAAAAGATACACAGGAAAGGCTGAGCTTGCTTTGTAACAACCTGCTCTCATAGGAACTAGTCCATTCCTACAAGAGTGAGAACTCACTCTCATGAGAGGGATTTGCCCTATGACACAAACACCTCCCACTAGGTCTCACCTCCCAACACTGCAATATTGGGAATCAAATTTCAACTTGAATTTGAGAGGAGACACTCAACCATAGCCTTCTGCTCCTGGCCCCATGAAACTCATGTTTTTCTCATGTACAAAATATAATCACCCCTTATCTATGATCCCAAAAGTCTTAACTTGTTCCAGCATCAACTCAAAAGTCTAAAGTCCAAAGTGTCATTTGAAACTCAAGGTAAGCTCCTTCCAACTGTGAGCCTGCAAAATCAAAAACCAAGTTGTCTACTTCTGAGATACAATGGTGGGATAGACACTACGTAAACATTTCCCTCCCCAAAGGGAGAAATATACCAAGTCCAAAACCCAGCAGAGCAGACATTAAGTCTCAAATCTCAAAAATAATCTTTGGCTCCATGTGTCATCTCCTAGAGACACTGGAGTGTAGGTTAAGGCCCAAAGGCCTCAGGTAGATCCTGCACTAAGATTTTTCTGTGTGCAGTCCATGTGGTTACTCATACTGGTTGGAGTTCAACACCTGTAGCTTTCCCAGGTGAGCACTGTATGCTGCTGGTGGCTTAAGGCTTAATCATTCTTGCGTTTGGGGAGCAGCAGCCTTGCTCCCACAGCTCCACTAGGCATTTTAGTGGAGACTCTCTGGCAGCTCCACCCCTGAGGAAGGTTTCTGTCTGGGCTCTCAAGCAGTTTGATACATCCTTTGAAATCTAGGTGGAGGACTGCCATGCCTCCATTGCTCTTGCATTATGCAGGCCTGCAGAATCAGCACCATGTGCATGTGAACGCTGTGAAGGCCTACATCCTGTATCCTTGGAAGCAGTGGCCCAAGCCAGCCCTGGGGCCACTTGAACCACTGCTGGAGTGACCAGAGCACCAAAATGCAGGCAACGGTGTCTTGAGGCAACCCTGGACAGAGAGCCTATGGAGATCACAGCAAGCCTGTCCCCCATAATCATTCTGGCCTCCTAGGCCTCTGGGCCTTTTTCCCATTGTCCTGATGCACAACCCTGGCTCCCTTTTAATCTTCTTAGCAAGAGGTCCTTGGGTGACACTCTTAGCAACCTCTCTTAAACGTGCCTTTTCACTCTTTACATAGGTTGCAAATTTTTCAAAATTTTCTGCTCTGCTTCCCTTTTAATTATAAATTCTGTCTTTAAATTATTCCTTTGCTCTCAAATTTCAGCATAAGTGGCCAAAAGTAACTATGCAACTTCTTCTATATTTTGCTTAGAAATATCTTCTGCCAAAAATCCTAGTTCATTACTCTTAAGTTTTGCCTTCCATAAAGCCCTAGGGCACGGACACAATTCAGCCAAGTTATTTGCAACTGTATAAGAAGTGTGCCTTTTACTCCAGGTCCTGATAAGATACTTCTCATTTGCATCTGAGACCTCATCAGAATGGCCTTCACTGGCCAAATTTCTATCAGCATTTTAGTCATGATTGCTTCACCAATCTCTAAAGTTCCAATCTTTCCCTAGTCTTTTCATTTTCTGCGCCCTCAACACAATCACCCTTAATGTTATGTTTATATTATTACATGCTTTTTCTGGCCTGCTCCTCCAAATTCTTTCAGCCACTACCCAGTGCCCAGTTCCAAAGCCACTTTCACATTTCCAGGTATCTGAATTGCAATTCCCTACTCCTCAATAGAAATTTTCTCCTAGTCTCTGTAGTGTTGCTATAACAGAATACTGAAGACTGGGTTATCTATAAAGAGAAGAAGTTTATTTGGCTCACAATTCTGTAAGCTGGAAAGTCCAAGACTGGGCAGCACATCTGGTGAGGGTCTCATGCTGCTTCAGCTCCTGAAGAGCAGAAGGGGAAGCAGGCATATGCAGACATATATGAAAGTCCGGGCATGCTTATAACAACCCACTCTCATGGGAACTAATCCATTTTCACAAGAGGAAGAACTCACTCACCAACCCCTCCATGCGAGGGCATTAATCTATCCACGAGGGGTCCACCCTCATGATGCAACACCTCCCAGTAGGCCCCACTTCCCAACACTGGGAATCAAATTTCAACATGCATGTTGGTAGGGACACACTCAAACCATAGCAGATAGATAGATAGATAGATAAATAGATGGATGTTGACAGTTTCACAAAAATGCAAAAACTGTTTAAATTGAATACTAGATACTTTGTAATTAAAACTTTTCTGGGCCATTTCCAAAACACATCCTGTCGCCCTGTCGCTTCCTGCCAAACTGCTCACATTTTCTTCCCACTACTTTCCTCCTCACCCACAGGAACTCCAAATTCTTCATTGCCTTTTTTCAGGAAAATGTGGCAACCACTCCAAACAGCACCATTTATCTTTATAAATTCATCCTTATCAAAGACTCTCAGGAGAACAAAGGAGCCTTTGTTTTACCACAAACCACCAGCTTTATAAGGTAGCTGTGGTTTTTTAAGTAGCAATATTTCTTTTCTTCAATCACGTATGAAATGATCACCACAGTGTGTAACATACACTTTTCTCTTAGTAAGTGGTAGACAATAAATTGATAATATTTTAGCAATATAATGAAATTATGTAAGAATTATGATGATAATAGTTAACATATACATAATCCAATATGTATAATAAAATTTATGTTATACACTATGTCATAGACTTATAATTTTAATTGTATTCACCAGAAGAACTAATTTATGTGACTTAAATAGTATTTTTAATGACTTAATGTGATATTGAACATAGCACTTTAATTACGTAGTTAAACATCTTTGCTCCAAGAGTGATACATAAACTGAGAATGATTACTTGCTAGACATAGTACAATAATAACCCTTCAAAATTATCGACAGGATAAATATTTTCATCTTGATAAATTGATGCCATTACTAAAATAATTATCTATCTATCAATTTATATGCTATAGAGGTGAACTAAAAAGTTATATGGAGTTTATCTTATTTAAAAAAACAAAATAAACATTAGAAAGACATAGTATTTTTCCTTGCTCCTATCATTTGCTTAAATTCTTGTTAACATCTTTATTTTTACCCTGCCTTATGTCTTAACTTTTATATTTCACAAACTTAATTCATGTTTTGGGATCCCAGTTCCAGGTCAATTCATATTTTCATATATTCTTTATCATTCCACATACACTGTTCAGTCCATTTTCTTAACAATTATACCCTTGTTTTTGATGAAATTTGGTATTGAATCATACACTGTCCTGTAATTATTCAAAAATTGTCCCACATACTTTAATAGTGTGATCGTAACCAGTATGTAAACTCTAAGAGAGTATTTTAGTTCTTTGGTATCGACCTCTATAATACATGTATTGTCTACCCTTTCAATTGATAGCTAAACAGTACTAAGTGCATAATTTTGTGTGTATTTGATACACAAAATTAAAAACTTTATAACACAGCTTTTGAAATACCAATTTAGAGAATAGAAGAGAGGTTTTTTTCTCAATAGCTCCCACAATATTTTGAGACTGCATATGCTATAGAACAGGAATGGCATACGATAAGTTTTAAATGCCTGTTTCTTGATTTTGAATTTATACTTAGAGCTCTGTCATATCAGCCAGACCTCTCCATGATATTCTCCCTCTATAACCTCAGAGGTTCAATTTTCTGAACACCTGAGGAAGTTATTTTCAGGACACAGCACTTCAGATGAAATCTTAGCATATTAGAGTCAGTTTTCTAATTTCAAACCATGAAAGCAAACTAAGTAAACACACCAACAAACAAATACATTGAATAATTCTTTCCATATCATGCCATTTTGTCAATTTGGGGAAACACTTATTTTGCACAGAGTTTGAGTTAAATAAGTGGTTAACAGAGACAAAAATAACTTATATGTTTTAGCTTGTAGCTTAAATTTAAGAAAATCCTTAGTCAATAATCTGTTTAGGTAATAGATTAGTCTATAATCTATAAGGTACTGCATACTATATACACTGTGATAAATACTTGACTATTCAAATTGATGGAAAGAATTAAAGGCTGACCATTAAAATTAGTTTTATTTGGTTTGGAATACATTTTGATTTATGCATGTCAGGGTTTGTAAACCTCAGCACTATTGACATTTTGGACTGGATAATTCTTTGTCATGAGGGGCTGTCTTTTACATGGTAGGATGTTTAGCAGGCACCTTGGCCTCTATATATTCGATGCCAGTAGCATGCCCCCTAGATGTGACAACCAAAAATGTCTTCAAACATTGCCCAATATTCCCTGGAAGAGTGGGGAGCAAGTCACCTCTTGCTGAGAATCACTGATATATAGAAGTATAAGCTTGTTTTGTTTTTCAGTTGAAAGATTCATTTTTTGTCTTCAAAGGATAAAGTCATTCCGAAGATCTGACACAAGTCGACAGATTTCTGTATCTTAATAATG
This sequence comes from Cheirogaleus medius, assembly GCA_008086735.1. Lineage (NCBI taxonomy): Eukaryota > Metazoa > Chordata > Mammalia > Primates > Cheirogaleidae > Cheirogaleus > Cheirogaleus medius. Next base: position 60,215,201 of record VBSM01003204.1, on the reverse strand, counting down.
TAATCCGATAAACCTGAACTACTTAGATAGTGACAAATTAAGCAAACAAAAAAATAAATAAATTCTGTTTCCCACAGACCTTGTGAAGAATTGTAAATATTTACTGAAGATGTTTAAAGGACACTAATTGAAGCTCACTTAAAGGCTTTTAGGATTAATAATGATGGGATATGATAGATTTTGAGATATATGTCTCTTGCTCGGCGGGGTTCTATTTAGAAATTTTGAGGAATTATGTAGCTCTCTTAACATAGAGAAAGTTATTAATATCTTTTCCCGGCTTCAAGATCTTAAGATAACTGCATAATGCAAGTATAACTCCAAAGTAGTTACAGATCCTAGCTATAGAGAGGACTAAAGTGATTAGTCCATGCAAGCTCAATAAAGTAAATTTATTTAACATTTGTTAAGAGGAAGTCCTGTTCCGCATCAAGTCATTTACTTCCATCAACTCCTCAGTTGCAATTCCATCTGAAAGTGTTCAACACACATTTTTTCACACCTTAGAAAGGGTAACCTACTACTCTTCTTCAAAAATACAGGCCCAATTGTTCGTTTAACATACTTTCAAAGCTTACATATCTTTCTACTTGAGCAACAGAAGGTTTGGGCTCTCATTGTAATTTTTTATGTGAAGAGCAAGATTTTAGACTTCACTCTTGAAGTATTGATTATTATTGAACTCTTTTTAATCTAATTGAAAAAAGTCTGTTGAAAATAGCAGGACTATTCAGAGCTTTTATTAACTTTACATCTGCTTTTGATTCTATGAATATGCTTTTTAAGCTCTGTGAGTTTAAGATAAATCTCCAATTATTAATATGCTTGAAAAATCTACATCCGTGGTATCATTGCCAGAATCAAGCAAGACAGTAATTTAAATGTATAAGAAAAAATGAGTCTTGGACTTTCTTTTTACTTTCATCTAGATTTTTTAAAATATTCTTTTTAAAGGAATTGGACCATTGCCCACTTGCAAGAGTGAAGAGGAAAATAATTACCCTTCTTTCTAATAAGGTCGTGGTTTTATTATTATGGATCATGTCAGAACTTAGAAGAATTATGGACTTGATAGTTATCTATCGAGAAGAGGCAATTAACATTAATTGTTATGACAGAGGTATTTATTATTTTATCAGGGCCAAAAAATTCTCTAAAATTTAAGTGGTTAATATTAACTAATTCCATGGAACAGAGTACTTGGTTCTGTTCTTGTCAATAATTTGAATTTTATCAACAACATAAATACATCAAGAGGCCACTGTCTTTATATTTACATGACCTATGATACTATTTAGGGGGTTTTTATTAGGTGACTATGGTGGAAAATTGGCATCATTTTCTCTGATATTTCTTAATAATAGAACAAGTCTTACTATTTGCTTATTTTGTTTCCAAAACACTACTGTTACTTTTAATCATTATTGTAGAATACTATTAGTATTGGCAATTATAGCAATTAATATTTACTGAGCAATTACTATCTGCTGGACACTTTTCCATGTATCATTTCATTTACTTTCAAGACAATCTTTTGAGATGAGGATTAGCACCTTCAAAAATGAGGAAACCAAGACAACAGAGGGCTTTAAGTACACATTTGCCCAACATCACACAGCTGAGAAGTGGCAGAACTATGATGCAAACTCAGAAAGTTGACTACCAAACCACCACACTTACCCCTCACTGCATCATACTGCCTGAGCTCTGGGTTTCCAGCAACAAATATAATACTGAATCATCTAACATCCAACTTTTATCAAAAACTAAATTTAGGGAAAAATAGGGAAATAAATATAAATTCTACTTATCCACTGTCTAAAGTGTACCTTTGAGTCAAATCAGAACGCCAAGAGACCTCATTTTATTCTTTTTTTTAGGAGAAGACTATCTCAGGAACACAAGATTAGATTCACCATAATTCTTGTTCATCGCCCAGTCTCATCATTAGACCAGACATGGCTTACTTTTTTGAGTTAGTAAGTTGACTACTGTTTAATGTGGTGAACTCCCTAAAACTAACCATCCACTAGGACCTTGGTAAAAATGTACATATAATTAAAAAAAAGGTAAACTGAACTGTAACAAAACCTTAACTTTTATCAATGCTTTCTCTATTCTCCATTTTTATTTGTTAAAAATTTTTTTAAAGGAGGTATAAATTACTTAGGGTGAAAAGTACATATTTTAATTATAAATTTTGATGAGTTGAGTTTGATAAATTTGGAAATATGCATAGAATGGTGTGATTCACATGTTCAAAGCACAGATATTTGCCCAACAAATGTTTCCCTGAGTTCTTTCCTGGTAAATTCCACTCCCCACCAAGAAGCTACTGAACTGATTTCTATCACAATTTAACTTCAAATATATCTAAAACTTTATAAAACATTTGCTCTTTGTGTATGACTTCTTTTGCTCAGCTTAATGATTTTAAGATTTGCTTATATTATATAGCAATAGGTCATTTCTTCATATTGCAGAGTAGTATGCTGTTATGTGAATATACCGCAGTTTATTCATTTTCATGTAAACAGACTCCTGAGTTTTTTCCAATTTTTAGCTATTACTTATAGAGCAGTAATAAATATTCTTGTATGAGACTTTTTGTGGACAAAAACTTTGTCTTGAATAACTATCTAGCTGTGTAATTGTTAGTGTTAAACTTGAAAGAAACAGCCAAAAGTCTTGTTGCTCCACATACTCTCCAATATTTGGCATTGCCAATCTTTTTAATTGCAGGCAACCTGTTAGATGTTTATTGAGGTCTAATTGTGTTTTAATTTGCACTTCCCCGATCATTAATAATGTCAATTACTTTTTAGGAGCTTACTGGCCACTTTCACATCTATTTTCTGAAATGTCTATTCAAGTATTTCACCATTCTCTTAATTAAATTTTTGTTTTGAGATAATTGTAGATGCAGTTGTAAAAAAAAGATACAGAAAACCAAGTATCCTTTACCTAGTTTCTCCCAATTGTGCCATCTTGCAAAACTATAGCAGATTATCAAAATCAAGATATTGACATGGATACAGTCAAGATACAGAACATTTCCATCACTACAAAGATCCTTCACATTGCCCATTAAGCCACATCTACTTCTTAACCCTGTCAACCACTAATCTGTTCTCTGTTTCTGTAATTTTGTTATTTTAAGAATGTTATATAAATGTAATTATACACTATGCAACGTTCTAGTTTTGGCTTTTTCAATTAGCATAATTCTCTAGAAATTCATCCAGATGGTTGCATGTATCCATAGTCCATTCCTTTATATTGCTGAGTAGTATTTCATGGTATGAATGCATTACAGTTTATTTAACCGTTAAACCATAGAGGACATTTGGGTTGTTTTCCAGTATTGAGCTACTATAAATTAATCTGTTATAAACCTTCCTGCAAAGAATTTTGTATGAGCATATACTTTCATCTATCTGGGATAAATGCTCAGGAGTACAATTACTGGGTTAAATGGCACTTTCACATTGAGTTTTTTTTTTTAATTGCTCAAAGCCTTTTTATTTTATTTTTTTTTTATTTCAGCATATTATGGGGGTACAAATATTATG
>VBSM01003204.1:60200693-60211529 GCA_008086735.1 Cheirogaleus medius | reverse complement strand
GCAACAAAGAAAATAAAGTACCTAGGAATATATTTAACTAAGGAGGTAAAAAACACATTGAGGTGTTTTTAGAAACTGCCAAACAGTGTTGTAGAGTACCATTTGCATTCCCATCAGCAATATATAAAGGAATCAGTTTCATTTTATTCTCTGCAGCATTTGCTGTTGTCACTATTCACAATTTAGCCATGTTGATAGGTATGCAGTGATACCTCATTGTGGTTTTGATTGACATTTCTTTAATGACTAATGATATTGACCATCTTTTCACATATTTATTTGCCATCTGTATACATTTTTATGTGAAATGTCCCTTCATGTCTCTTGCCCACTTTGTAATTGGATTCTTTGCTTTTCAACTCTTGAGTTTTGAGTGTTCTTTGTATATTCCAGATACCAGTCCTTTGTTGGATATATGGTTTGCAAATTATTTTCTCTGATTCTATATCTTGTCTTTTCATCACCTTAACTGGGCCTTTTACAGAACAAAATTTTTCAAATTTGATATTGTTAACTTTAACAATTGTTTTTAAATGAATCCTATTTTTAGTGTCAAATCTATGTATTTTTTGTCTACTTCAAAATCCTGAAAATTGTCTTCTGTGTTTTCTTTTCTGAGAATTTCATACTTTTAAAATTTTACATTTAAGTTTGTGATCTATTTTGTGTTAATTTTCACATAAGGTGTGAGAATTAGATCAAGGTCCATATCTTTTTTGTTGTTTTTGTTCCTTGCCTGTGTGGATGCCAAGTCACTTCAGTAGCAATTGTTAAAAAGGCTGTCTTTCCTGTATGGAATTCTTTTGCACCTTTGTAAAAAAATCAGTTGGAAAAATATGTGTTGGTCTTTTTCTGGATTATTTACTCTGTATAGTGTCTGTCCTCCAGCAATACCACATAATTTTGATTACTGTAGCTGTATAACTTGGACATATTCCTTCACTTTATTCTTCTTTTTCAAAATTGTTTTAGCTATTATAGTTCTTTTGTTATTCCATATAAATTTTAGAATAATCTTGTCTATATCTATAAAAATATCTTCTTGAAATAATATATATTTCTTTTTATATATTGTTGAAATCTATTTGCTAATATTTTGTTAAGGATTTCACATTTATATTTAGGAGGGATATCTGCCTGTAGTTTTATTCCATACTGTCTTTGCCTGGTTTTAGAATCAGAGAGATAATGAACTCATAAAACGAATAGGGACGTGTTTACTCTTCTTATTTTTTTTCTGGAAGAGATTGTGTATAATTGACATTAATTCTTCATTAAAAATTTTTATTATCAGCCTGGTGCAGTGGCTCACGCCTGTAATCCTAGCACTCTAGTAGGCCGAGGCAGGAGGATCACTTGAGGTAAGGAGTTCGAGACCAGCCTGAGCAAGAGTGAGATCCCATCTATACTAAAAATAGAAAGAAATTAGCTGGACAACTAAAAATATATATAGTAAAAATTAACCGGGCATGGTGGCGCATGCCTGTAGTCCCATCTACTCAGGAAGCTGAGGAAAACTGATTGCTTGAGCCCAGGAGTTTGAGGATGCTGTGAGCTAGGCTGATACCACGGCACTCTAGCCTGAGCAACAGAGCCAGACTCTGTCTCAAAAAAAAGAAAAAAAAATTTTATTATCTTAATGGTGATTTATGAAGAACAAAGTGTTTGCAAATTATTTATTTATTTATTTTTATTTCATTATTTGGGCTTTCTGTTCAAGTCTATAAACTATTACCACTGTAAGATCAGGAAGAATTTCATTTTTTTTCTAGAATATTTTAAAATTTCCTTTAGGTTTAGATTTGAGTGTATCTCAGTATATATGACATAAAATTTTTGTGCATGATGTGAAATAGAGGTTAAGGTTCTATATTTTCTATATGTCTCTCTACTTGTTTCAGTGCCATTTGCTAAAGTGATTTTCCTCTTCCTGTTGAACTGTTTTAGAGCCCATGCCAAAAATAATTTGGCCTTGTAATGTCTGAGTCTAGTCGAAGATCCACAGTCGTGTTCCGTTGATCCATATTCTCTATTTCATTACCAGTATCATACTCTCTTGATTTCCATGGCTTTATAGTAAGTACTATAGTCAGATAAGAGTAAATCCTCCAACTATTCTAAGTCATTTGCATTTCCATATATCTGAACACAGCAAATAAACTTTTAAAAAGCTCAGTATAATTCTGATCAGGATTATGGTAAATATATAGATAAATTTGTGATGAATTGATATTTTAATAATTTTAATAATATTGAGCCTTATAATCAATGAATATGGCATATCTTTTCTTTTTTTCCAATTATTTATTGCTGTTGTTTAGAAATAAAATTGATCTTTGTATATTGTCTTTGTATCCTGCGACATTGCAATGTTTAGTTTTTTGTTTCCATAGATTGATTATGACTTTTTTTAAAAATGAGAAAACAAATTTTAATTATGCACATATGCATGGGATCCCATAAAGACATGAGATTCCTCTTAATAACTTTCTAGGCACATATTATATCATCTGCAAATAAAGAGAGCATTAATTATTCCTTTCCAAACTGTCTGCCTTTTGTTTCTTTCTCTTGCTTTAATGCATTGCTTAAGACCTCCACTACAATGTTAACTAGAAGTGATAGAAGTATACATCTTTATCTTTTCCCTCTCTTGGGATATAATACTCAATCTTTCCTCATAAATAAAATGTTTCCTTTTGAATTTTTGCATATTTTCTTTGCACAGAAGACAGTTTTCTTTTGTCCCTAGTTTGCAAAGTTTTTACCATGAACAGGTGCTGAATTTTTAAGTGCTTTCCCAGCATCTATTTAATTAATTATATTATTTTTCTTCTTTAATGTATTAATATGTGAGTTACATTGTGATTTCCATATATTAGACCAACTTTCCCTAGTTGAGATAAAAGCCACATGGTCATGATGGTTTAACATCTTTATATATTAATGAATTTGATTTTATAATATTTTTATGGACTTTTGTGTCTAGGCTCACAATGGATATTTGTCTGTAATTTTCTTTGCATATAATATCCTTTTCTAGATTTGGTATCAGAATTATGACAGCCTCATAAAATGACTTGAAAAGTATATCCACCCCATTCTAATATGAAAGGGTTTGTGAAGTATTGGTAATATTATTTTATTAAATGTTTGATAAAATTTTCTATGAAGTGCTCTGGATATGAAGTTTTATTTGTGTAAATTGCTTTAATTACAAATTCAATTTAATAAATAGATACAGGACTATTTAAGTTTTCTATTTTTTATGGTTAGACCACATATTCTGTATGATAGTCCATCATTTATTCATTAAAGGATAATCTACATAATGTGAAATTTATAATTTTAAGTGTATAATTCCAGTTTTGACAAACATATTTAGTTATATAAGCACCACCAAAATCAAGATATAGAATAGGGTTATCACACTATGACTGTGGGCCAAATGTGGTCCATGAGCTGTTTTTGTATGGCCCTTCAGCTAAGAACTTATTTTTTACATTAATAAAGGGTTGTAAACATAAAAACAAATAACAAAAACAAAGGAAGATATGTTACAGAGACTTACGTGGCCTGAAATATTTACTATCTGTTCCTTTACAGAAAAAAAAAAAAGTCAACCTCTAATATAAAGCAGTTCTGTAATTTCAAAAAAATTTTCTGTGCTTTTTTGTCAACAACCATCCCTCCCAACTGCAGCTCCAAACAACCGCTGAACTGTTTTCTGTCTCTATTGGCACTGGCAGGAATGCCATACAAATCTGATGTTACAATATGTAACCTCCTGAGTCTAGCTTTTTAAAATTAGCACAGAGCATTTGAGAGCTACACATGTTGTTGCATGTATCAGTAATTCCAACTCCTAAGGCAGGGACTTCTGAGTTCCCCACTCATACTGAGTCTTCAGTCAAATGCCTTTATTTTGACTGCTCAAAAATCCAGCATCATCCAGCACTATGCAACTGCCAGAATCTGTGTTCAGCTCACAGCCCCCAAGAATGTGTTCTTTGCCAGGCCTTCAAGACTCTTGCCCTGTGCATAGGCCGCATAGTATTTGGCCAAAGGCTCATGAAGATACCATACAAATCTCAGGGTTCCTCTCTGCACTGAACCCTCCTTTCTGTTAGCACACTTTGAAAATTCCAATTGACTCAACAGGTTCATACCCTGATATTTTTTTTTCTTTCCTCTGCAAAAACTCTGGGCCTCACTTTCCTGTGCAGCATTTAAGAAAGTTCACGAAGCTGCAATGAGTACTAAGTTTGCCATATTGTTTACCTTCTCTGAAGAATTACAGTCCTGTGGTCCAACATCCCTAAATAGTTGCCTTATGTGTTTTGTTCAGTTTCCTTGTTCTTTACAGTAGGAGAAAGTCTAATATCCATTCTTCTTTCATGGCTGGAATCAGAAATAAATTTATTTCTTTTGAATCATTTAAAGAACTTATGAAGTATCTGTAAGCATCTAAATGATACCAAAACCACACAATATCCATATTATAAGTATACAAGTTATCTTTTTATAGCTAGTTAAATAAAATTTATTGCACATTAATTAAAAAGTTTGTTTACAGAGGGCAACCTTGATGTAAAAAAACAAAAAACTTTCATTGTATGTGTTAAATTTCCCTGAATATGCTGCCTTTTTAATTTTATTATTTGTGGTTATCCTACAGTTATATACAGTTAATATAACTAAAAATATTGAGGCACAGCATAATATTTGTTGCATATAATCCAGAAAAATTGCTTCTTTGGATAGTGCATTCCTCTGTTGAAATAACAAGGCAATACACATGTAATTGTCAACAGCCACTATGAATTTTTAGCTTTGATACTCAAGATATGAATTTAAAAATTATTACATATGTACTGTAGTTTAAAAGTCAAGATTCATTTATTCTACACCCATGTATACATGTATACATGTTATTTGTTATTGTTTTTTTTTTTTTTTTTTTTGAGACAGAGTCTCACTCTGCTGCCCTGGCTAGAGTGCCGTGGCGTCAGCCTAGCTCACAGAAACCTCAAACTCCTGGGCTCAGGTGATCCTACTGCCTCAGTCTCCCGAGTAGCTGGGACTACAGGCATGTGCCACCATGGCTGGCTAATTTTTTTCTATATATTTTTAATTGGCCAATTAATTTCTTTCTACTTTGAGTAGAGACTGGGTCTAGCTCTTGCTCAGGCTGGTTTGGAACTCCTGACCTTGAGCCATCCGCCCGCGTCGGCCTCCCAGAGTGCTAGGATTAAAAGCGTGAGCCACCGGGCCCGGCCTGTATACATTTTGGTTTTTTTGTCTTGTAGAAGAGAAACTGGTGGTTTTAAATCACAGCTGTACCCTGTGAAACTGAAAATTTTCCAGCTCTGTGCCTCAATTTTCTAAGCTGCACAAGAAATGTATTAAGTATGTTCAGCTTCTAGGGATTTGTGAGGATTCCTTAGCCTTCTGTAGAAAAATAAAGCTTTGGTGACTAGGAGAAAGGAAAAATAAAATTCTATGAGATAATTTATCTGTCAAGGTCTTGGGGAGAAAAGGGAAAATTTTGAAATTAGCTGTCATTTACATTTTTCTCAGTCCTAAATGCAAGTTCCTCTAACAACTATAAGGCCAATATATTTTTATTTTAAAAACTAAACAAGGGAAAAACTCAAATTATACAGAACATGTGCCCACAGCCAGGATATATACTTTTGGAAACTGCAACATGCTTTGACTCACTGTTGCAGGATGTCCTGACGCAGGAATATTTAATCCAAAGAGAATCGCCTTTCACGAGAATGCCTGTTGTAAGCAGGAAGTCAAGTTGGGCATTGATATGAATATTGTTGTTGGAAAGATCTTCCAGCCTAATGGGTAGAGATAATGTGTAAACTCTGTGCCTTTCTGCAGAAATGCCCTTTGGAGCCATAACATCCAAATACTTGAAACATGGGGATAACAAGCATGAGTATCTTCTCTCCTTTCCTTCCTGAATCCCCTGCTTCACTCAGAAAGAGCTGCTTTTAAATTAGTATGGGAAATGGTGAGGTTAAGCCATTGCTTAAAATATTTTGATATTCAGTCTGCATTATTGAAATAAATCTGTTCACTTCAGCAAACATATTAATATAGCATTATCACAAAAACCCTAAGGAAAAACAAATGAATATGCATGACAGAAAAAGAGTGAGAGAGAGAGAGAAAGAGAGAGAGAGAAAAATAACAGAGAGAAAAGCTGGAAAAAAATAAAGTGCAGGAAGCAAAACCAAAATGAAAAAAATAACACATTTGCATTTAAACTGATCTCAGAGGTTACTATTCACTCTGAGTTGCCATTTTGCTGTCTCTAGGGTCCCAGTGCAAGATCATGCTAAAGGACTAACCAAGAGATAAGAGAAGGCAGATTTGAAGTCCAAGGACCTGAGATCAAGTCCTGATTTGAGATCTTAGGTGTTCCTAGCCACGTTACTTAAATCTTTCTGATGTTCATTTTCAACATCTTTAAAATGGGCATAAAACAATAATTGTTTCTCATATGGATATTATGAAAAGTCCATAAAATAAAATATAATGATGGTTATACAATGATAACATAAACTTCTTTATAATACAAATGTTAGTAACTCTTATTTATTTACTTATTTTTTAAGAGTCAGGGTTTCTGTTCCCCAGGCTGGAGTACAGCAGCATGTTCATAGCTCACCGCAGCCTCAACCTCCTGGGCTCAAGCCACCCTCCTGCCTCAGCTTTCCAAGTACCTGGGATTACAAGCACCTGCTACCATGTTTGGCTATTTTTTTTTTTAATTTTTGTAGAAATGGGGTCTTGCCTTGTTCCCTAGGCTGGTCTCAAACTCCCTTGCCCAAGGGATTCTCCTGCCTCAGCCTCCCAAAGGTGCTGGGATTATAGGCATTAGCCAGTAACACATATTTAGTAACTCTTATTTACATGTGTGCAATATTGAAGTTTGCAGTCTTTGCCCTATTGACTCAGCATGCCCTGAATTCCACAACAAAGCAAATTTAAAATTTCAAATTCATAGTTTTCAAATAAATTTTTGTAATTTTTAGTATTCAAGTTTTTCACAATAAGTTCACTTTACATAATGTATTGAGCAAAGTTCTAACATTCACCTACAGTTCAGCATATTCTTCTATCCTTTGCTCTCTAACTCCTAAAGTTGGACATATTTTATAGGATTACTTCAAATTCTCATAAGAATACTATAAAAGAGCTACATAAATGAAGGGTTTTAAAATTTCTGATTCGAAGCCAAATGGATAAAGTTTTAAGGGTGTCAGTTTCATGAATTTTCTTACAGATTTCAAGGTACAAATTCATACCAACGTTTGATCAATGGAACATTGTTTTCTTTTTCTCACCCACACCCTCTCTTCCTCCTCCTCCAATACACTAAAGACCTGAATTTTAAGTCTTTATTTCTGTTGAGTTTCTGGCAGAAATAATCATGGAGATCAGCAAGTTATTAAGTGAAGTTTCAGAAAAGATCTTGCTCTTTTCATATAACATATTAAAGAAAAGAATCTGAGATCCCCAAATTCACACAGCAGAAGGCAGCATTATCTTTGCAAACTACAGCTGTGTATAGATGTAGTTGGTAAACTTGTTTGGCTATCATTTTACAAAATAGAAAACCACACCTAGACTATACCTCTATGGGTAACTCCAAAACCTCACCAGTTATTGTTAGGGTGTTCAAGCAAAATCAACTTCCTATGCCCATATTGTTTCTACATCGTGCAGCTAATCTTTGATGACACACAGTGACATTTTACCAATCTCAATAACACCTGTTAAGTGCCTCCTGTTGATAGTAATATTGTGCTTTAATGAATAAATAAATGGCTTATCTACTCTTCTTGGCAAGAAACCCCAGCTATTGAGGCGAAGCACCAGCTCTCCCTATGTTACTTGGGTTAATTGACTCTTTGGATGAAGTTAAATCACACTTATCCCCAGTGGGATGTGTGTTTGCCAGTAATCAATAGCTCAACAAGATCCACAAGGCAGGTAATTAAGTGGAAATTAATTAATACCCATCAAATGTTTTATTAACTGTTTGCCATTCCTTCACTCAAATGTCCCACTGTACTGTAAGAAAGGGAGGAAGAACCAAAAGGAGAAAGCAGGTGGAAACTACCTGTGTTTTGTACGAAGCCAAATAATTACAATTTTTTCCCTTGATTAATCCCATTCTGAGGATGAGACCTGTTCTCCAAGTTATCATTTTATTGGTTTGTTCTCTTCATTTCATTTTGCAAGTACTCAAATAAAAAGAGAATCTCAAAGAAATGTGCTATTATAAAAAACTATTTTGGCTGGGTGCGGTGGCTCACGCCTGTAATCCTAGCACTTTGGGAAGCCGGAGGTGGGAGGATCACTCAAGGTCAGGAGTTTGAAACCAGCCAGAGCAAGAGCAAGACCTCCGTCTCTACCAAAAATAGAAAGAATTTAATTGGACAGCTAAAAATATACAGAAAAAATTAGCTGGGCATGGTGGTGCATGCCTGTAGTCCCAGCTACCTGGAAGGCTGAGGCAGTAGGATTGCTTAAGCCCAGGAGTTTGAGGTTGCTGTGAGCAAGACTGACGCCATAGCACTCTAGCCTGGGCAACAAAGTGAGACTCAGTCTAAAAAAAAACAAAAACAAAAAACTATTTTATTCTGATATGAGAAAAGAGGAAAAAATAAGATGTCATGGTATTAGGAACTTGTGTGTTGAACAAACTGAGGCTAAATTTTGGAAAAGCGATTCCACTTAAGACAGAAAGTTATTACCTTGGTGAATGGAATGATCTAGATGTATTTAATTCTTTTTTTATTACTATCTTAGATTCTTCAGTGTATAATCATTAGTTGAAAATGTTTTAATTTTTATTAAAAATTAATTCTGCTTCTAAAACCTCAATTACCTTAAAGAAGGATTTCACACTGTAAACTATCCTCTCTTTTTATATCTGCCTAGAGTGCCCACATCATTTGGAGGACACATGCAGAGGACAAGGGCCTTGCTCTAATGATTTTTCTTCTTCTTTATCTTTTTATCTGTGGAATGAATTGAATCAGCCCCTAAAGAAGCCCTAACTGCAGATAGAACTCTTGACTACAATGGGGAAATGTCATGAGAATGATGCATAGGAGGACACAAAACAAATTAGACCGTGGGGGTGGCAATACTTCATTTACTTGGAAATTGCTCTCCTATTGACGTGGTAAGATTTAGGGTTTTAAGGCCTGGATTATTAGATTTTCAACCTCATTCAGTTTTTGGTTAAAAATCCACAGTGACATATGTTAATGATAGGTACAGGGAGAAGCAATTGTTCCTAAGTTAGATCTTTATTACTAAACCTCTATAATATCATAGTAGCATTCCTTTCTTAAAATCATTGACCCCAACTCAGATGATTTTCCTTGAAAATAATAAAGGCACACAGGGCTACACATTATATGGTATAACACATAAATTTTACTCTATTAAAACAATTTTATGCTTACAGAATTTTTGTAGTGTCAAACTAAAAACTCTTTAAATATGACACTATTGTATTCATGAAAGGAAGTGTTTTAATTGTGAGTCTGAGGACATAATTGAAAATTAAGAATGTCTGCATAAAGTTGCTCTGGAAAGAGAACTAAACTTACAAATGCTCTGAGTATTATTGTCCACTTGTTTTATATGTTAGTTTTATGCTCAGATAAATACATGTTACTTAATGTAATTCAAAATTATTTTATATTACTATTAGTCAAATGCTCTTACGCACATTCATAAATTGATTGTCTGTGTATAATTATATATAAATGAGTTATGTGATCATGTTACATGTTTGTTTATAACAGTGATTTTCCCTTTTTTGCTTGAACCTCCATAGTACTTACCCATTATCTTATTGTATATAAGATAGCTGTGTAAAATTCTATGGTTTTCATGCACCATAATGTTTTTCCTTATTGGTGGGCATTCACTTTGCTTTTGATTTTTGCTACCATAAACAATATATAAATATATGTGGTTTTTATGTCTAAAAGAGGAAAACAAGTTACTTAAAAAAACTATAACACTTCACATTTTCAATATTTAAGAGGACCCTTTTGTTACCATCACCACAACAAAAGGTGTTAATTTTACCAGTCTGATGAGTATCTACATTAACATTTACTGTTTCACTGTCTTTTTAAAGAGAATCTTATTATTCCAGGGGATTCTTGCTCCAAAAGACAAAAGTTGCAAACAACTTTACTTTGTATTCTAGGAACTTCCTGAAAGATTCATCAACTCTTCAATAGAGAGCATCAAATGCCAGTTTACACCTTAAGACTCTTTGAACATCTTGCATCAAAACACCGTGCTCTATCCAATAATCCTAAACCTTTGTTTCATGATTCTTCTCCCAATCCTAATCAAGTTTCTTCATTGACAGATCTACCTTAAACCAGACTTCAAAAACTCATAGATATTCTGACTGGGGCCTCTTCTCTCTAAGATACTAGTAGGCTCTATTGAGGTAGTGGGCTGCCGGAGCCAGCCGGCGACGTGTGGCACCTAGAGTTTGGGGGTGAGGATTAGAAATAAAGAGACAAACAAAGATGGGAACGGGAGGACGGAGTCTATGATGACTGCCGTGCCATGTTTATTTTCAGGCTGAATTTATACAAGTAAAATCAAAGGAATAGATGCAACTAAGCAACTGCCTAGTGTTTACCTCAAAATAGCTAGAAGCCAGAAAGTCCTTGTTTTAGGTTATAAACTAACGTCACAAAGCCTTTGTTTACTCAAAACAGTTAGGTAAATCTTATTCGTCACTTTATAGCCAAAGTTACTTCCTTA
>VBSM01003204.1:60184534-60200593 GCA_008086735.1 Cheirogaleus medius | reverse complement strand
GCTGCACTGTCTCCAGCACCCTCTAATTAAGTGGAAGGGGAAGAATGTCAGAGCTACGAGCTAGGGCCAGTGCTACGTCATGAAGACCCCAGTGTTCTGGGCAGCAGCCGTACCCCAACTCTCCCGTGTCCGGGACAGCTTCCAACAGTGGGCTTCCTTCCTGCAATAAGAAAAAACTTCAGCTCTATCCTATCTACAGGTTGTTTTGGTGTGCTTTGGGAAGCCATGATTCACAGGTGGAACTTCAAACCTTCCAACTATGGACAGTTAAGGTAACCCCCTTTGCAGATGAAGGGGCCAGATTAATTCTGTCTAAGGGACAGAATTTACGCGACTTGCCCTGCATCAGTTAAATAATGCATGATGTAAGTGAGTAAAGGGAAAGGTCTTAAAATTTTATCTTTTCCACTAATACATTTCCAAGAATTTTGTCAATATACAGGGATAAGCATTGCATTCCAAGTACAGTAGATTGCCTTTTCTCCAGGTATGTTTTATTTTATTAATTCTGATATTGTAAGTCAGAGAGCTGCATTGTTTTAAGTTTGACACACAAGCCCACAGCTCCTCAGGTGCAGTCCATACTCTGTCACCAGGAGAAATAAATTTAGGAAACCTACTTATCATTGGAATATAAAAAGACATATCACAGGAAAAGTGGAATCTCTTCCAAGAATTTAAGTACCTGGCTATGGCTCACTCAACTAAGGAATGACAGAACTAGAAGTAGAAGCCAGATCTAACTGCTCCTCCAAAGTTTGTTATTGTCCCTTCAACTCTGTAAACTCCAGGGGAGAAGCCTGACACCTCTGTTAGAACCATAAACCTCTGTGAAATAGATGTTTTAAGAGAAAAAATGTTAATACTATTGCTGACTCTAAAAACCCCCTGCCTTAATTCCAGAACCAGGATTTCTGTAAAAAAGTAGGAGATAAAATACAGGAGTCTGAGGCCTGGAGCAGTTCACTCAGAGGCAAGTTATTCACTCTTTTATCTTCATTTCCATAGAGGAAGGCTGTGAACTGGTTGGTTGTTGACTGGCCAAGAATCTGAAGCTGTGCTGCATCTACATTCAAATTTGTTTTTTGCAGCGTGAAACTCAAGCAATTTGACAAATGAATAGGGAGTTCAATCACAGGAAACAGGAAGTTCAGCTGAATAGACAGGGTTTTAAGAACATGTAGGAGTATGAGCCTAGATAACAGGATTTTTAAACACATTTAAGAAAATGAGATGCTAACTTAACATGCTAATTTCTCTTCATATTACACGAGGAATATTGGTAGGATATTTGGTCACCAGTAAGATGGTGACATATTATCATGAAAAATAATTTAGATTTTGTATCAGCTAATTCATTTGCTATAATCATCATGATAACATTGTTTCAGCTACCATTTTTCACACACATAGTACTCTGCCTCCAAAATTTATTGTTTGCATAAATCTTCCAGGTGTTGCTATTATTTACTCCCCTTTTCAGATAAGAAAACTGAGTTGGAAAGGTAAAGAATTTCCCTAAGCTTATGGAGCTATTAAATGACAGAACCTAGACTCAAACCGAGGCCTTTAACCATTAGGCCAAAGTCTAAAAAGAAGCAAATTCTACTATATGAATTTCCACAATTAAGTAATTTTAAGTATTGCAAGTAAATACAATGCCCAATATCCCAACATGAGAATTCTGATAGGTAGAAAAGAAAAGATACCTGCTACTCTGGTCTAATTGCAACCAATTACAAGTACAAAGAGCATATTCCACTAAGCTACTGGTACATGCTGCATGGTGTTAAAGAGGAACGTGGTTCCCAACACACCCCAGCATGGGTGCCATTCTATAATTACACTGCTAGCAGCTCTGTAATGAGCACTTTCTTTTTCCCCCTCCAATCAATACAAATGCCTATCAATGTAAAATAGCCACACAGCTTTCTACAGTCTGAAGAGTAAAAAGCAATCTCAGGCTGACAGTGTATCTATAATATATTTAAGCATATTGCTTCTTTTCAAAATGCATTACAGATATTACTTAGCACACATTGAAGATGGCCAGCATACAGGAATAATTAGAACAATGGACACCTCAAATGGAACACATAGATGCCCGCTGTACTAATCATGAAAGGAGGTATCAGAAGCAAATCACACCCAATTAAGACATAAATAGAAGACATTATTAATGCTTAATTCTGACTGTGTCAAGAATCTCTGTTTGCCTTCTTTTATTGCTGATAACACCATTGCTTTGACCTTACTGCAACATTAGTGGTAATCATTATATTTCAAACTGTGAAGTCTCAGAGAAATACTGGGGAAAAAAAAACTCATTTCATAACATTCAAAGATTTTACATTCCCACAAACTATAATGACTCTTATGACCTGGGTCATCACTTGGTTTCTTGTATTTTAAACTATATATACTTTATTATATATATTTAAAGACAATACTTTTGGAGGTATACAGTGAGGGTTTTTTCACTGTACCTCTCCACACTAAGAATTGATGGTAATCCTCAAGCATTGTGTCTAGATAACCGTTATCTGAATCTTCCCTGGCAGCTGATGTGGGACCTTCTGTTCTGGTCTCACACTATCTCTTCTGGGCCTGAATATATGGTTCCTACCACAGGACTCTTATTCAGTCTTAGTTCATGTTTGATAACTTCTTGAAAGGATAGTCTTTCAATTTTGAGTATGTCTTTGTTAATGTTTCTAATGTCTACATAATGACAACCTGTACTCTCTGTAGTGACTTGTGGTTTTTGTTTGTTGGTGGTTTGTTGGCTGGTTTTTGCTTTGGTATATGAGAGGGGTCATACCAACTTTTGAGGGCAACCAAACTCTTCCTGTTTGAAATCTAAAATAAACAAAATTAACCTTCTGTTATAACTATGCCATGATACTTTCTAAGTAATATCATCAATGTTCTCCAGGAAATAGGAGCTTGGTGTATTGCTTAATGTGGTGCAGAAAATATATTGTAAAAGTATAAGGATACATTCAATTCAGTCCAGCAAATATATGTTAAATATTTAGTACAAGTCATGCCTATTTAAGGTGGTGACAATCCATAACAGCAACACAATTCTTTTTTTTTAATTTCATAACATTATGGTGGTGCAAATATTTTGATTACATATAATGCCTTTGCCTCACGCAAGCCAGAGCTATAAGCCCTTCCCCTATATACTGTACTCCGCACGATTTTACCCACCCCTGTAACTCTCCTCCTACCTCTCCAGCACCCAGTGAATATTACTTCCATGTGAGCACCTTAGTGTTGATCTGTTAGTACCAATTTGATGGCAAGTACATGTGGTGCTTGTTTTTTCACTCTTTTGATACTTTACTTCAAAGGATGGGCTCCAGCTTTACCCAGGATAATATAAGAGGTGCTAGTTCACCATTGTTTTTTGTACTTGAGTAGTATTCCATGATATACATATACCACATTTTATTAATTCACTCATGTACTGATGGGCATTTGGGTTTTTTTCACATAGCAACACAATCCTTAAACTGATCCACTGAGCGCTCATATCCATGATGACTCATGCTATACAAGAATCCTGAAAAAGATATTGATGCAACATGAAAGTGCACAAGGATCCTCCCACCCATGTTCTGAGAGAGGAGAGAGAAGAGGTGCATTGCTCTTCTGATAATAATTTTACCTCTTCAAGTGTTACGCTTTTCACAGCGAGGACAGAGAATGAACAAAATCTAATCAACCTTTTTCTCTCTACTGGGTTATCTTCACTATTGGGTAACACAATACTTCATAACTCTCTACCAGAAGGTAGTATATAAATATTGTCAGCTAATGCTAAAAAGAAGAGCGTTATGAGTGGCCAATAAAGGGCTGTACTAAGGGCTGAGCTTGAGCTTTCTATGAGGGCAGAGTGAAGTGAAGAGACGGTGCCTTTCATTTTGCCTCAGTACTCATACAACCTTCTAAACACTCATCACTGACAGAATGAGAAAGATAAGTGTAGATAGGAACAAAGAGACTACATCAAGGACCACCTACATCTCTTAGGGCAATAACATACACTGTGAGCTGTAACCTTGCCAGTTCCTGTTTTCCTTCACCACTTCTGCAAAAAAGTTTAGTATCAACACTAAATACTTATGAAAATAATGGGAATTAAATATCGCTAAAATTTTCCAACTCAATGACAGATCAATTCCAAAATTTATAGATACACAGAAATTATTATACTTTAACATAACTCCCGTTTTGAACATTGACTACAGTATTTTTTTCTGGTCCTGTGGTAGACATTGTTTCCTCAAAATTAACCAATTTTTAACATGTGGGATGATACACATGAATTCTATTACTTTTTTTTTTTTTAAGTTTTCCTTCAACCTGACATCTTCCTCCACATCTCTCCAAATCAGGAATGGCAGATCCTTGATACATGCTGATTCTCTGCCTTCCCCACCTATGCCAGACATTAGTAATCAATTATTGCATGCATTCCTATTAAGTCTGAGTCCTCAACACAGGTCCTGCCTAGCACCACAATTAATCAGAGTTGACCTAGAAAATTAAAACGTCTCTACTATCCTTGCCCTAGATCACTACAGAAACTATATTTTGAGATTCATTCATTACATTCTTGTCTGAGTTATGTAATCACTGGCTTGTCACATTTGTGTAAAATAGCTTCCTCTTTAATCATGCCTTTCTGGCTTTGGTTTTGTGTTTTTGTTACTTTTTAATATTTTATTTTATTCAGACTTTAATCAAACTATGAATCAAATGTGTTTTAGTATTAATAACTGCTCATTGATTTGTCCTCATTTCAGAATATGTGTTTACCTCTGCCATTACTAGACTAAGAATTAGGCATTCCAATTTTCATTGTGACTAAGGGTATGGGCCTAGAAGCCAAACAGTATATATTAGATAGCCTTGCTTTGGTTTCCTTATCTGAAAATGTGGATACCTTGAGTATCAATCCCTCATAGCTACTATGAGGATTAATGAGTCAATGTATTCAAAGCATTTAATACAAGTCACTTAGTATGTGTCCAATACATGTTAGCTGCTAGTAGTACTTGTAACACTGACCATTATTGTTGACTGAGGCTATGTGGGTTTACTCTTTTTTACCTTCCCATGCTCAATATGTAAGATAGGATCTTTTATTTAATCAACCTTACTTTTGGAGCTCAAGCTTCACAATTATATAGGTGAAGGCACGTTAACAACAGTAATGGCATAAATTACACTGGCTCTTTTGCTCACCTGCTTCATTGGGGCCATATCTCTCTGCAAGTGCTCTCAAGTGGCCCGAAGACCCTCCAAATAATGTCTTTCCTGGCTTCCCTGCTGCACTGTCATGTCCATCTGCCTTTCAGTCTCCCGCCAACCAACACAGTCTTCGTTGTTGCTCTGCCCAGCCCTGTGGTCAAGTTCTATTGCTGTCCAACAGAACTTGCTGCAGTTATGCAAATTCTTTAAATCTACAGTCTCCAGTTTGGAAACCATTAGCTCCAAGCAACTATTGAGCGCAAATATGGCTAGTGTGAATAAGGGCCTGAGTCTTTCATTTTATTTTGTTTTAATTATTTTAAATTTAAATAGCCATATGTTGCTAAGGGATACTAAATTGGAGAATAACAGAACTTTCAAGCATCACAGTTATGTCATACTCTTCATGGATATGCATGGTCCTATTTTGTGGTCACTTAGTCACTTCGATTCTTAAACAGTCCTATGTGTGATTTGTGCCTCTCAGTGGCCTCTTTGAGAAGATCTTCAGTTTCTCCCTCTAGCTCCTTCTTCTCTTGGTCACATATACTAGTCAGATTGGAGAAGGACCCAAAGAAGATATTTTAATTATGTTTCTGGACCCACCCCTCAATCTCCCTTTCCCAAGCTAGTGTTACCTTACTAATTTCTTCTGTTCCACATTCAGTCTAATAAAATAGCCCTTCACAAATGAATGCATGCACATCAACTCCCCCAGGAGCATATCACAATTTGATAGCTCTTGTGCACATAAAATAATCCATATAATGCACATATGACATAAAAATAAATTGGAATTTTCTATATTCAAAACTATTAGCATAGAGAAGTAGGGGAATAGAAACTTTCCTGTTTTTCTCCTCTCTTGGTTAATGTCATCTCCTTTGTCTACCAACCTCCAGGACATTCTCCCAACATGAAAGGACACATCCCACAAGGTGCATCTTTGTCTTCATGCTTCTAATCATTGCCAATTTTTAAAATTTATTTATTTATTTTCTTTTTAAAAAAATTTCAGAATATTATGGGGATACAAACCTTTTGGTTACATATATTGCCTTTGCATCACCCAAGCCAGAGCTACAAGCATGCCCATCCCCCATACAGTGTGCTCCACACCTATAATGTTTGAAATACTTGAAAAATGCACATTTATAACCTCATTACACAGTTCTTCAATGTTGACAAACTTATTTGTGTTCTACCTTTATACATCTAGGTGTGGTTATATCCTGCCTCCTAAATGTTTTGTATGTGACCCACCTTCAAGATTTCAAACCCAGAAACCCTCTTTCCTGAGCAGCTGTTATCTTTCCACTTCCCTCACTTTGTTTTGTGAAATGCTATTTTGGATTATAATTACCTGGTAATTATATTTAGGTATTTAGGTATTTTCTTACCTTCTTCAATATAAGTTCCTTGACAGAAAAAGGTTATCATTTGTTTTCTATTTACCTACAGTGCCTTATGCCTGGGGAGTGGTATTTTAATGCATGTGGAATAAATCAGCACATTGGACAATTACATAAAGACATATCTTTCTGTATTCCTTGAATGCTGTCCTGAGGCTTATTTGCATGATCTGTCACTGACAAAACATCCTGCACCTAGTTTTCATAAAATAAATCTATACCATTTGATCACAGACCTGAACTTTACCAGTGGTTGTGTTTGTGGAAAAGTTATTTAATCTCTCGGAACCTCATTTCCCACTTATGTGAGGAGAGAATCCTTCCGGCATTGCTGTGAAGTGATGATGAAAAGCATCTAGAACAGAGGTACATCTGTTATTCTCCTTATCCCTCATCGGTATATTGTGTCCCATTTTTGAAAGCATTTGAACACACTGAATACACGAGAGATAATTTTTCTCCTAGAATGTTGGGAAAGAGTGAAAATTTTTGATATGTGTACAGTTTAGTGAGAATGTAAAGATCACATGCTTATAGATGCTGGTGTGAGTATGAATTAGTTTAAACTTTTGAAAAAGCCATTGAGCAATAAGAGAAAGGAAGAAAGAAAAAGAAAAATAAGAAAGAAAAAGAAGATGGAAAAGAGAAATCAGAGGAAAAGAGGAAAGAAAGAGAGCAAAAAAAGATTAGTTCAAGAGAGGGAAAGGGAAAAGAAAAAAAAACATGTTGGAGTAGGCAGAGAGTAGTAGAAACAGAAAAAAAGAGGAAAGAGCAAAATAGATTTAATGCCGTAGATAAGCGTAAAGCCTATGGGAGGAGAAATAAATGAGGCCTGGATTACTGAGCAGTTGCGCCCCCTGCCACGTGCTTCCAGTCTGCTCTTTCCATGCAGTCGCCAGCTGGTCGTGATTCTGGGGAGGGGAGAATGTGCCTCCACTCTTCCACAGCGCCTCTGTCCTGGGCTTTGTTTTCCCTCGCCAAATTTAATATTTTTCGTATTCTTTTGATGGTTTGTGAAATGTAGGATCAATAGAAATTAGATAGTCAACTTAATGGACATCAGAAAACAAACCAGAAATAATGTCTGTTATTTTCTAATTTGAAGCTGCCAAAACTTGGGAAAATGGTATATAGGAAACACACAGCAGTCAGGGGAGAAGAAAGAGTTTGGGAAGCTTGGACCCTACAGTTCCATATAATATAGAAATAGAGTGGTCCATAGGGCATTGGTTCCAGGACCCTGTAAGATTCCAAAATTCATGGGTGCTCAAGACCGTGATATAAAATGATGTATCGTTTGCATAAAACCCATGGACATTCTCCCATATACTATAAATCATCTTCAAATTACTTATAATACTTAACACAATTTAAATGATATGTAAATAGTTGTTATACTGTATTGTTTTAAGAATAAGAAAAAAAGTCTATACATGTTCAATACAGACACCATTTTTTTCCCCCAAAACATTTTTTATTTGCAGTTGGTTGAATCCACAGATCTGGAACTTACAGATATGAAGGGCTGACTGTATATGTTTAAAAACTCAATTAATTATTTTGTTAAATTGTTTATTTTTATTGTGAAATATATAATAAACATGCATATACAAACACATTATATATACATATACATACAATTTATGTGTGTTTATGTACAGATCAAAATTTTTAAAATGTATTTTAGAAGGATTAGGTAAAGAAATGAAGCATGTTAATTTGGCAGCAGAATATATGCCAAAACCAAAATAACTTTTTATTTATTGCTTAGCATCCTTATCGAAATTGTCTAAGTTCTTAGAATTGTGTTACGCAAAACACTAAGACGATTATGCATCACCTGAAATAAAAAAATATGTTTTAAAGAATTAAAGAATATGAGAAGACGTGGGAATGAAGAAATGAAAAATGAAGGAAATAGGCCACAATTCTGGGAAGAACAATCCTTATCAAATCCACAAAAAAAGTTATGGTAATATTTTTAAGTATGCAAATACAGTGAGAACTCACAGAACTCCACCTCCAATCAAAATAATATTGATCAAACACAACAACTTTATGGAGTGTTCTAGAGGGCAGTTAGGTAAGCAGGCCTACATCAATGCTTTGGAAAATATGAGTTAAGATCCTTAATGAGTTATGAAATCAGTGTAATATATTGGAAGTAGTTTTGATGGAATGGAAAAGAACAAAACAAAATTTAAAAATATAGAAGCATCAAATCAGAAAGAAATGATAAAGTCAGTGTATTATTCAAGGCAAGAGTACTGTCTCAAGAATCTGTTTCAGATGTGTACATGTAGGGAAACAGATGTAAAATGCATTTTTTTTACTGTGGTTACCTGCCACAATGTTTTGATAGCCTCTGCCTTTTACAACGTGAGTGAAAAACAATTTGCATAACACCCATAAGGGGATGTTCTACTGTGAAAGTGTTGCAAATGGTGACCTTTCCGCTAGTACAAATGACAAAGCACTTCACAAATAAAACCCTGCAGTCAGAATAATCAATATGAAGTGATGATGTGGGGAAAAGGGGAACAGGCAAGAGCAGTGGGGAGTGGTTGGCAGTGATAAAGAGCCACTTCAATCGAACAAAGAAAAAAATGCAGCTATTAGATTAGCTACTGTCCACAACTAGTGGTTTCTTCTCCACTTCCACATCCCATACATTCTTTTTTTCAAATGTGTGAGTTCTTGGACAATACCGATTTTGACATTTCCCATAATATAGAATGGCTCAAAAATCATTACAATCAACAGTCATTACAATCAACTGTGTGAAATGGCTGGAAGATGCTTAAATGCCTTTAGTGCCAGCTTCTCACTCATTGAAGCAGACCTCAGACCATCTCTATCTGCTGATTAAGCCATTACTTGATGCATTGTAGCTGGGACTCTGATTTACTAAAAAAAAAAAGGGTAAAAGGAAAATAGGGAGAAGCTGTATGTTTTAATATGAACCAAAAGGTTTCCCTTTCTGTAACTTTGCACCACCAATATTTGCTTATAATTATGCAAACAAGATATTTTATGGATTCAACATTATATTGAATGAGTATTTTATATGCGTTGGGATTCGCTTCTCAATCACGAGGGAGAACTAGAGCTGAGGTTTCCCACACATGTATGACTTAAATATGTATTGTGGAAACAAGTTATACGCTATTCTCAAAGAAGCTCTGGAGAGACTGTGCCGTTTAATGGAAGTCGTCCTAAATTGTGATTCAGTAAACCTGGGATTCTCAGCCAGCCACTAAATAGCTGTGTGAAGTTCACACATTCCTTCACCTCTCTGGGTTAATTTCCTCAACTGTAAAATGTCTAAATGGCAATGGAATAAATAAATGTATTAGAGATTCCTTTGGTTCTAAATCGTCTATAATTTCTTCCTAAGACCACAGAACAAATATAAAAATGAAGATCAAATAATCCATGTGTTCCTCTAAGTTTCTCAGCCCCCTTTGGACTTGGGATGAAACCACATGACTAGTTCTAGCCAATGGGCTGTGAGCAGAAAAGAGGTCTGTCACCTCTCACATCTAGGCTTAGATACCTAAAGGCTGGTTTGATTTAGAATCACCAGATTTAGCAAATGAAAATACAGGACAACAGCTAAATTTTAATTTTAGATAAAAACAGCCATTTTTAATATAAGTATGTGCTAAGCAATATTTGGAGCTAAACATTCCCGGTTAATCTGAAATTCAAATTTGACCAGGCATCCTGTTTTATCTGGTAATCCTAGTTTGAATTTTGAAAATCTTCCATCCCCTGCTACATCTACCCTAGAAGACATTTGTTGAGCTGGCAGCATCACTAGCTGTAGGAAGATGGGATTCCTGAAAAGCCAGGTGGAAGACAGCAGCCTCGCAGAGTCCCCTCAACGAGCATCAGGAGTCTCAAGGGAAAAAAAAAATCTTTGCTGGGTTAAGCCCTTGCAATTATAAGGTGTATTTTGTTGCTACAATTTAGCCCAACATTGCTCTGATCAATAGAGTCTGCCAGTCTCTCATTGTGTGTTGGCAAAATGTCATTTGACCTAAGAGATAGAAATTATATGAGTTCGAAAGACATTTAAAAATGGTCTACCTAAACAATAATGTTCATATATATATATATATATATATCCCTTCATTATCTAGCATAAATCATCATTGTCTGATGAGAACAGATAGACCAAAAGAAAACTTGAGGAAACTTCTCTTTTCCCATATTTCTGAAATTGAGCTAATTGCTGTTAGTGAGATAAAGTGCAAAGCGCTAGATGCAAAATAGCCTGATGCCAACATTAAGGGAGGTTGTTTTCTCCCAGTTAATTCTCTGCTCCAATAAAGGGACCTGCCACTCAAATGATTCAAGTCAGCTCTCCATCTTTTCCTGGGGTGGCAAAGCCATAGAATGTACCAGTTTATTAAGTGAGAAATTCATATTTTAATCTACCCTGTCCATCTAGAACAGAGTTTGAAAACTCTCATGCCTTCCAAGTAGAAAAGAAGTAAAGTAAATGAGTAAAGAGTTCCAGGAGTTTGAGACAGCAGAAAAAGTGGGACTGCAGGCGGCATGCCCAGAATAGAGGAAGCCATGTGATTCCATTCCAACCCTCTGGGCAGCGGAAATGGAAGCTCAGTGTTGCCAGAGATTCCCATTAGTCAATGGAAGCCAGAAATTCAAAGGTAATATGTGAAATCAGCTGATTTCATAGACTGAGAATTGTTTGTAAGCTTGTTTATTTGTTTAAGCACTGAGCTATGATTTGACAACTACATAAAATATGCCTGTAGGCCCCTACAGACTAGGCCTCATTAGTTGTTGGCTCTTAAGAACTAGAATAATTCCAAGAAAACAATGTGATTCAAGAGAGGAAAAGAATAGAAAATCAAACCTATTCATGACACTGCAAAGGAAGGGATTTCTAAAGACAGACCTTTCAGGAGATGTCATAATAGAAAACTATATATATTTATTCCATAACTGAAGCTACTTAGTGATGCATTGCTTTAGCAGTGTCTGCTCACATAATTCTACTTGAAGGAACAACTGAGGATACAGGTAAGAAAAACAAAACTGATCCTAACGGAAGAAAAAGTTAATCAAGTTTGACTCATAACATCTCCATTTAAAAACAAGAGGATTTGCTGGGCATGGCAGCCTATGTCTCTAGCCCCAGCTACTTGGGAAGCTGAGGCAGGAGGATCGCTGAGGACTTCGAGGCCAGCCTGGGCAAAATAGTGAGACCCAGTCTCTAAAACAAAAACAAAAATCAAGAGGATTTGCCCTCTTTACCTCCTACTTCTCCGTTCCAGGTGCACTGACCTACTTGCTGTTACTTAAACATGCAAAGCCTACTCCCCTTCAGCCATTCAGGTCTTTTCCACTTGCCATTCCCTCTACTTGGAATTGCCTTTCCTAGATATCACAAGTGTGAACTTCCTTACTTCTTCCCTTTATGCCTTTATCCAAAAGCCACTGTGTCAGTAGAGTCTGCTCTGGCCACACTAGATTTTCAACCAGCCCCTCTCCTTCCACAGACCTCCAACCACGTTACCTGATCCTTTGGCACTCAATTTTAGAGTCATTTTAGAGGCCTAGTCTGTAGGGGCCTACAGGCATATTTTATGTAGTTGTCAAATCATAGCTCAGTGCTTAAACAAATAAACAAGCTTACATATAGCACTTGTTTTAGAGTCATAATGATAGATTTTTTAAATCTTTATCTTTTCTCTTTTATTCTATCTCTTTTTGCTTTTACCAGAGATACTAGTTTCTGGCTGGTACCCCCAACTTATTTTCCAGCACTTCTATTGATTTTTTTTCCTGCTATTATATCTATATCTATATCTATATCTATATATCTATATAGATATATATATATTTTAAATTCCAAGTTCACACTTATTGACTGTAAATGTTGCTTCTCTAAAAACAGCAGTCTATGTTATTTCAAGAATACAATATCTTATTTCTCTGCGGATATTAATTGTAGAGGTTTTTTTTTTAAAGGTTTCAATACTTTCTTCTGCTGCTTGCATTTGTGCTTTTCCTGGAAATTTTTCTTATCTGTTTGTCTATCTGTTTGGTCTCAGTCTTTTATGTTAGAGGTCTCCTTCAAATACCTGCCTAGGCTTGATATCTGCTCCTGTTAACACTTGAGACTCTGGAAGGCATGATTGGATTTTCTGCATTCCCAGCCTTGACCTGTTACCTCATAGGCTTAATTTTACAGAGTCTGAATGGACAATTTCATTCTAGACACCCTGTTTCTTGGTATAGTTTCCCACAGAGCAATCCTCCAATTCCCTGCTTGGGAGGTACAAACCCAGCTTCCAGGTCCTTAGTCAACATGGGAAAGCAGGTGGCTCACCATTAAGTATATGGCTTTTTCTTTCTTCCTACTGACTTCAGTTCCACTTGCCCAGGCTTCTGCTGTGGTTGAGGTGAGATGGTAAGTCAAGGCTGTTGCCTAACTGCAGAAACAGTGGGAGCAGAGATGTGGAAGTCTGGTTGCTACTTACACAGACTCTCATCTGATCCTTGTGTTATAGAAGGGAATTTCAACAAGCTTGTGGAAAAAATGAAATTAAAAGATAAAAATACACTCATACACTATTGGTGGGACTGCAAACTAGTACAACCTATATGGAAAGTAGTATGGAGATACCTCAAAGAACTAAAAGTAGAACTAACATTTGATTCGGCAGTCCCACTACTGGGTATCTATCCAAAAGAAGGAATAAAAGACATTCTCTAAAAAAGACATCTGCACTTGAATGTTTTCAGCAGCACAATGTACAAT
Source organism: Cheirogaleus medius (assembly GCA_008086735.1). Taxonomy (NCBI): domain Eukaryota; kingdom Metazoa; phylum Chordata; class Mammalia; order Primates; family Cheirogaleidae; genus Cheirogaleus; species Cheirogaleus medius. The sequence goes on along the minus strand of VBSM01003204.1, from coordinate 60,187,120 downwards.
TGCAAAGATGTGGAAAAACTCAAGTGCCCATCAATACATGAGTGGATTAATAAAATGTGGTATATGTATACCATAGAGTAATACTTAGCCATAAAAAAATGATGAACTACCTGTTGTATTATCCTAGATGGAGCTGTAGACCATTCTTCTAAGTGAAGTATCACAAGAATGAAAAAACACATAATGAGTGCAATGCACACCATCTGGGGGATGGACATACTTGAAGCTCTGGTTCAGGTCAGGCAAGGGCAATATACATAACCTAAACATTTGTACCCCATAATATGCTAAAAGAAAAAAGAAAAAAAAAAGAATAGAAAAACAAACACTATAGGTACTCACCATTAAATTGGAACTAATCAATCGAAACGTATGCACACATATGGAAGTAACATTTGATGGGTGTCAGGCAGGTGGGGGGAAAGAGAGGATGGATAAACTCACACTTTACAGGTATGGTTCATGCTATCTTGGGGAGGGGCACACTTGTAGCTCTGACTCAGGCAGTGCAAAGGCAATTTATGTAACCAAAACCTTTGTACCCCTGTAATACTCTGAAATAAAATAATAATAATAAAAATATTTTTTAAAAGATAAAAATATTGGACTTTATTTCTCAACATAAGGTCCATCAAGTTCAAGACACTTTTGTAAGGGATGAAGCCAGCTATTTAGTCCATCCCCTAAAGGACTAAAGGTCCTGGAATTTAGCCATGCCAATGCAGTCTTTTTTACATTACTAACCAAAGAAAAATGATTGCCCTTTACAGATTTTTTAAGATTAGGAAACAAAAAGTGGAAAGAAGCCAAATAAGGACTGTGAAGTGGATGTCTAATGATTTCCCATCAAAACTCTCACAAACTGCCTTTGTTTGATGAGAGGAATGAACAGAAGCATTGCTGTGGTGAAGAAGGACTCTCTGGTGAAGGTTTCCTAAACTTATTTTCTTAAAAACAAGCAGTTGTTCTCATTCTTTGGCCATCCAGGAAGTCAACAAGCAAAATGCCTTGAGCATCAAAAAAACCCAAAAAAACAAAAAACACTGTTACCAGGACTTTTGCTCTTGACTGGTCCACTTTTGCTTTGACTGAACCATTTCCACCTCTTGGTAGCCATTGCTTCGATTATGCTTTGTCTTCAGGACTATATTGATAAAGCCATATTTCATCTCCTGTTACAGTTCTTTGAATAAATGCTTCAGGATCTTGAACCCACTTGTTTAAAATTTCCATTGAAAACTCTGCTTTTGTCAGCAGCTTATCTGGGCACAGCAGTTTGGGCACCCCACAGAGTGGAAAGCTTTCTCAACTTTAATTTTTTCAGTCAGAATGGTGTAAACTGAACCAATTGAGATGTCTATGGTATTGGCTATTTTTTCTGCTGTTAATTTTCAGTCCTCTTTAATTAGAGCATGAACAATATGAATTTTGTGTCTCACAAACTGATGTGATTGGTCTGCCACTGAGGTCTTTTTTTCAACATCAGTTCATCCCTTCTTAAAATTAGTAATCTGTAAACACTGATTTCTTTGGGGCATTGTCTCCATAGACTTTCATAAAGCATCAATTATTCCACTATTCTTCCACTCAAGTTTTACCATAAATTTGATGTTCGTTCTTGCTTCAATTTTGGCAGGATTCATGTTGCCCTGATAGAGGCTCTTTTCAAACTGATATCTTATCCTTCTTAGTGCCACAAGCTATATCCTATTCAGACATATTATAACAAGTTAGGATGAGTTTATTTTGGTGTATAAAAATTTTGAAATCCATGCATAGTTGTTTTTCATAATACACATTTTCCATTACCATTTGAAGATCCTCTTTAGACCTTCCGTCCCCAGGACTCTCAATTCCAGAGCCTGTCTAGTGTTTTGCATCATAAATCTGCTTGATTCTTGGTTTTCTCTCTAGCTAACTTATGTCTCCATTTTTCATGTTCTATCAGACTGGTTTCTACTCATCTCTCTACTTTACTGCTTTTTTCCTTTCTAAGCTTTTGTCCTTCTGGGTTTATTTTGTTATTTTTTAAACATCTTTCCTCTTTTCCACTGAGAGAAAACACAGATTTGAACCTGTACCTGTGAAAATTAACAGCCCATCTACTTTACCAAGAGAAGCTATTGCTCAGTACAGACATTGGTGGCACATATGAGACCTGAAAAAAACTAGGGGGGCCAAAAGAACAATAATTTTTGACCCTAAGGACAATAGCATCATAATTGGGTAGGATGTGGTTTCAACCAAGCAAAAATGTTTCAATCTATCAGGTGCAGAGCTGCATCATTATGAGACACTGTTAGCCATCTGGGGGAAGTTGTTTCTGGGGAATAGAGGCAGAATGTGACCCTTTTCATTTTTCCTGCAGGGCTTGTGCTTCCGGAGGAGCTAGTAGAGAAAGCAGTCATGATTGGGTATTCAGAGTTAGCCCTAGAGAGTGTAGGGGCATGAAGGAAAGCGAGAACCCAGGGATTAACCTCCTTGGGATGTTGAAAAAACTTCAGCGACTGCAAGAGACTCATGGAGAGAAGAAATTGTCGCGCCCGCCTTGCCAGCAAGGAAGACACGGCAACTGGAGTTCTTCTG
>VBSM01003204.1:60161976-60184434 GCA_008086735.1 Cheirogaleus medius | reverse complement strand
ACCACCGGATACGGGCGCCATCTTAGAATGGCGTTGCCACCGCGCCCCACAGAAATAACTGAACATGTATTAGGGAGATCTGCATTCTAGAACAGATCTTTTTAAAATTCTTTTCCAGCCGAAGGTGTAGTGTTGGGGGGATGTTGGGGGGATGAAGGGGCTAGCTATCATTTGGTTGGCAGCTTTAAGCCCATGCATTTCTCACACAGTGAGTATGTTGAGACTTTGAAGCAAATGACATTAAGTTGCATAGAGTTGAATACTGTTTTATTTTGATAGCAATATATTTAATGTCTACAACCTGTATATAAAAACCTGTGGATTTCAAAGATACTGTTGCTTAGAATGTTTAAGAAAAAAATAATTAATTTAAAGAAAATACACTGTAAAGAATAGTATTTGTAGTATGCAGCTATAGAAAAATTCTTAAAGGTGATCCATGAATGAGCAAAGTATGGAAAACGTTTGACTTTCTAACTTGCTAACTATCTCCTTGTGTGTGTTTGGATTTCACACATCTTTAATTTCTACTTGTTTTTGAGAGCAGTTTGAGAGGGCACAATTTTGAAAGTCAAAGAATCTATTCAAAATGCTAGCATTAGTTTCTTGTTTGTTTTAAGGAAAGATTTCCCCCCACCTTAGAATAAGAAAAGTAAGGCTATGTACAGCTCATTAGGACCAGGGATCTTAGCAAAAATGATTTGCTGTAAGCATTGTTGAAACAGATTGGTTATAGCACCCATGTCTAATAATATCAAGGAAAGCAAAAGTATGACAGGTGTCCAACTTGGCAGTACTTCCCCCAGTGAGACCATTTAGTTTTTAGCAACCGAAAAATAAAGCTTCATCAGATATACATTAGAAATGATCTGTGGCACCTAATTTCCAGACATTACTTTCCTTCCTTTTGAGGAGACAGGAGAGCCAAAGCTCTTGCCTGTAGAAACAGCATTATAGGAAGATGTTTTCAAAGCACTCTTCCTAGTCACTAACTCCCATGGATATAGAACATTCCTGTTTTCTTAAATGGTAATGGATAATAATATTAACACAGATGTTCTTCAAAATGTGTCAAGTAGAGAGTAAGTCTTTGACCCTTACATGACTTTAGGTGAAAAATGTAAATTCTTGGGTGTATTGCTATTATACTAATTAATTGGTGGGGCTAAGGAAATTACTACAGACACTAAATATTTTATTCATTGTTGTTGTTCCTTTGAAAAATGGCCAACTGTGTAAATGGACATTCTGTTACCAGAGGTATAGTACAGACTGTTGGTTTTAAGGTCATATTATGGATCAAGTCTAACCTCTAGCAAGTTAGCTGATTCAACCTATAAATGATACTTCTTTCAGTTTCAGATTACTTATCTGTAAAGTGAAATAGTAAGAGAACCCAACTATAAAGGTATATGTATATATAAAATATATAACATATTAAGTGCTTGGAAAAGCAACTGGCACATTTAAGATTAAAGGAAGTATTATTGCCCTGACCTTATGCATACATATTCCAAGGTCAATTTGGTACTATAGTTAAAAATCTGAAAATGTCATATTTTCCTACATAGCAATACTTTTATTAATATCGTTCATTAAATTTCCACATTTTTCTCTATTTTGCTCTATTTCATTTTCTATTATCTTCCCTTAAGACCCTGTAGTTGCTTGCATTGTTGTCCTGCATAATGGAGGATGTTGGCAGCCTAGGTTTTTTGTTGTATTTCATTTTCAAAGATGTGTTCTCAGACCCTTAGATGTAGAATCGCATCTCTTTTTTTGTATTGTCAACTTTTTAAAAAGCTTGATTCATTTAGCTGTGCACTGGTATGTCATTAGAATGAGGCTCTCATAATCCACTTGGGAGAACAAATAAAATCTTCTAGTTTCTGCTGATGAATAATCAATAGAAACCTGGCTGCTTGAGATTTTACTTATAGTTACCTCTGCGGTATAAAGGGAGATCAGAACAATCAAGAATTCTGGAGATATTTATAAACTTTGCTGAAGGATTTTGGTTTCAGAATGAAAGGACCAATCCTGAGCACCTTCATCATTTTACATCTGCTGGAGATAAATTATGAGTCTAAATTCCCTCAAGACATCCAATGTAATAACCTTGATTTAGTCTTAAATTAATAAGTTCCAAATTTATCTCATCTCTGTTTCTGAACAGCACTTCTGAGAGGATAGAAAAGCATGGAACTTTCCTAATTTGCAATTGGTGTTGCAAACTTCTCACCGTATTATTTTGACTTTCTTATTTAACAAAATAAGTGACTCAAAGAACAATACAGTGTTAGTTTCCTAGGGCCGATATAACAAAGTACCACACATCGAGTGGCTTAAATACAAATATTTATTGTTTCACAATTCTAGAGGCAAAAGTCAGAGATGAATGTGTCTAAAGAGCCATCCTCCTTTTCAAGGTGCTAGGGAAGGATTTGCTTCAGGACTCTCTTCTAACTTCTGCTAGTTCCTTGGCTTGTGGCACCATGACTAGCCTTCGCTGGGCTTTCTCTCTGTTTGAGTGTCTTTCTGTGTCTAAATATCCCCTTTTTGTAAGGTCACCAGTTTTATTGGGTTAGAGGCTCACCCTAATCCACTATGAGTTCATCTTAACAAATCACATCTACAAAGACCATATTTCCAAATAAGGTCACATTCTGATCTACTGGGGATTAGGCATTCAACATATGCATTTTGAGGGGGGCATAATTCAATGCATAACATAATTGAACACATAATTTTATTTATGAATCAGTTACTTTATTCTAAGACCTAGTCTTTAATATGAGCCTCCATTTTATAGATTCATCCCTGGTGGATAAATTTATGACGTAGGACTCCCAAGGTTTTCAGAGGGTGCTGAATGCTATATTAACTATGATCTTACTGTACAAATAGAAATAGCAAATATCTTTTAAGTGGAGTATCTGAGGTTTATAGCGTACGGTGTCTAAGCCATCCCAAAACACACGCAAACAAAGCATTAGGGTCCTTACAATGCTGATTCGCAAGACAATGACATAGCATAGCCCGTGTAAACATCTAGATAGACTATTTCATGAATGACGACCTAAATTGAGGTGTAAAATTGTAAATATATTAATACCAATTCAGATAAAGTGAATTGTTAAATTCACATGAGTTGTTAAATCCTCTGATCCATATATCATAAAAGATGGAGCTTGATATAAATTATCATATCTTCATCCAGACACTCTAAATTCTTTAAACTTTAAAGGGATGAATACTTACCCTTCACACTGGCATATAGAATTTGGTGAAGAGCATGAGTTATGGATTTTTGGTATGCATTTTACCTACAGCAACCAAGCTCCATTTGGGAGGCTGTCATTTAAGAAATAAAGGAGCTTTATTGAACCTCATTTTAATATGGACTGTGGTTTACTGAAAATCATGTTTATGCCTAACAGAGTACTTAGCACATAGTTGCTGCCCCAAAAGTCTTTGGTGAATGTATAAAAATGATTTACCAAGAAATCAATATTTACCTTACTTTAACTTTCTTTCCCCTATTAGCATCCATTCACTATGGACAAATTTTGAACTAGTAACTAAGAAAAAAGAGAATAGAGGAAAGAGAGAAAAGGCTGAAGACAGAAGGGTGGGAAGAAATGACAAAAAAAAAATGAAGTAAGTAGAGAGAGTGAATATAAGGGATTAAGATCTACAGATTCAATGCAATCCCTATTAAAATACCAACATTATTTTTCACGGATCTAAAAAAAACTAATTCTACACTTTCTATGGAACCAGAGAAGACCCTGTATAGCAAGAGCAACCTTAAGCAAAAAGAAAAAATTGGGAGACATCAATCTACCAGACTTTAAGCTATACTACACGGCTATAGTAACTAAAACAGCATAGAACTGGCATAAGAACAGAGACCTAGACTAATGAAACAGAACTGAGAACACAGATATAAAACCATCCTTATATAGCCATCTAATCTTTGACAAAGCAGACAAAAACATACACTGGGGAAAAGAATCCCTATTCAATAAATGGTGCTGGGAAAATTGGATAGTCACATGTAGAAGACTGAAACAAGATCCACAGCTCTCACCTCTCACAAAAATCAACTCACAATGGATAACAGATTTGAACCTAAGGCATAAAACTATAAGAATTCTAGAAGAAAATGTTGGAAAAACTCTTATAAGGATTGGCCTAGGGAAAGAATTTATGAAGAAGACCCCAAAGGCAATCACAGCAATACCAAAAATAAATACAGGGGACCTGATCAAATTAAAAGGCTTTTGCACAACCAATCATTAGAGCAAATAAACAACCTACAGAATGGGAGAAAATATTGGCATGCTACACATCCAGTAAAGGACTGCTAACTATAATCTGTATAGAACTCAGGAAAATCAACAAGAAAACATCAAACAACCCCATTAAAAAGTGGACAAAGAACATGAACAAAAACTTTTCAAAAGAAGACAGACATATGAAAAAGTGCTTAACATCTCTAATCATCAGGGAAATGCAAATCAAAATCACCATGAGATATCACTTAATTCCAGTGAGAATGGCTTTTATCAAAAAGTCCCAAAACAACAAATGTTAGCATGGATGCAGAGATAGGAACACTCATACACTTCTGGTGGGACTGCAAACTAGTACAATCTCTATAGAAATTAATATGGAGATACTTCAAAGAACTAATAGCAGAACTAACATTTGATCCAGAAATGTCACTACTAGGTATCTACCCAAAGGAAAAAAAGACATTCTATAATAAAGATACCTATACTCAAATGTTTATAGCAGCAAAATTCACAATTGCAAAGATGTGGAAACAACTCCAGTGCCCATCAATATATGACTGGATTAACAAAATGTGGCATATGTATACCATGAAGTATTACTCAGCTACTAAAAGCAATGGTGAACTAGCACCTCTCATATTATCCTGAATACAGCTGGTGCCCATTCTTCCAAGTGAAGTATCACAAGAATGGAAAAACAAGCACCACATGTACTCACCATCAAATTGGTACTAATTGATCAACACTTATGTGCACATATAGTAGTAACATACATTGGCTGTTTGGCAGGTGGGAGGGAGGTGGAGGGCACAGGTATACTTATACCTAATGGATGCAGTGCGCACTGTCTGGGGGATGGATACGCTTGTAGCTCTGACTCATGTGGGACAAAATATGTGTAACCTAAACATTTGTGGCCCGGTGATATTCTGAAATTGACAAAAATAAATAAATAAAAATAAAGGTAAAGGGTAACTATGAAAAAAAATTTTAAAAAAAGAATAGATTGAAATTTCCCCATTCTCTTCATTATACTACAGAGCTCCTTGAGAGTTCCTTCTATTTAAAGTATACTCATACCCTCAAACAGAACTTGGAATTTGAAATGGCTTTCAAAAACTCAACATATTTAATTAATGTAAAATAAATGACTTGTTAAAAAGGGGAAAATTCCAAGAGGCTGAGTCATGACAAGAAGCCTTCAGTCCTATTGGTTTATTTTGATTGCATTTGCAAGTATCTGATGAAAATGTGCAAATCAGCCCATCTCTGTGTTTCAGGCTTCCTGTTGATTGTATGACAGAGTTGCCAGGCACATAACACATTTGTTTTACAGCACTGCATGATGAACTCACAGTGTTTTACCTCCAGGACTGAAAGTCCTTAATTTGTTCTTTGAGGAACAGTCTGTTTTCATCAAGAGACATGCTTTCGTTGATCAAGCAATTCTACAGAGAGTGACATTAAAGAAAAAGAATTTGGGGATAAGGGTTAGCAAGGAAGTATCTGCCCAGTGCCCATGAAAACATAGCAGTTCTTATTTTCTAATTAAACACATTTATTAATTTTTAAATGAAGTTTCTAGAATATGCCTACATCCAGCACAATAGCAATCTCCAGGGCAAAGAAAAATGAAACAAAAGCAATGAAAAGAAAATGCTAAATGAATTTGTAGCAATTGTTTTGTGCTGTGTTTGAGGGAAGTAATATAAGTGTCAAGGAATATATAACACATTTAAAATATGCTTTTGGTAAAATATTACTGTCTGCTTCAGAATCTATTATAATTTTTCTAAATCCAGTTTAAATATGTAGTAGAATGAGAAAAACGTATGTACAATAGACATTGCTTTTCTAATTGGTATGAGAATTCCTCTTAGGAATTACCTTTATGTATTCATTCAATATATATTTATTATTTATCCACTATGTGGAAGCCACCAGCCTCACCCCTGCCACCTCCAGACACTGGAGATACAGGATGAAATGACAGACACTCTCCCTCCCTACCTGAAGTCTATATTCTAGTCTGAGCCCATCTTAACAAACCACTGGAGTGAAAATGAGGTTCTGGGGGCTTGAGTGGAAAAAAAAAGAGAGATTCCTAATGTACTTGCTCAGCATAGGAAAGGGACAGGAGTTTAGAGATGGGGTGAGCAGAAAAGAAAGTAGAAGTTAAGGGTTTAAAAGGAAAGAAAGGACCAAGAAATAAGGTGAAAAGCTTAAGCTTGAGGTATTGAAATGACTAAAAAAATACTGAAAAATCAGGTTGTCTAATATTCAATTTAAAAACATCTGTTAAGCAGTGATATGTGTAAAGACCTTTACCATTACATGAGAGTGACCAGAACAATCCACTGCAGCAGGGAGCAACCAGAGGCATAGAGTGGAGGACTGACATTCAAGCAGAAGCTAGAAACTGGAGCAGAGATGTCTAGGTAAACATTAGCTTCAGGGGAACTCAGACATCTTAGGTAGGGCAGAATTTAAATTAAAATTCGAGTTAATTTTAAAGTGTGCAGCAGGTCCTGCAATGTGATCCATTTTCCATCTCTCTCTTTCTCTCTCTCTCTCTGGCTCACACCCTTCTCTGTCCTCTCTCGCTCCCTGTGTGTATTTATTTATCATACACAAATAATCAAATTTAAATGAGAATATAAATTTGAATCCGAAATTCAGAAGCCAAGCATTTCTATTCAATTTTTTAAGCTGTGAAATTGATCATGCCTGGCCCTACACTACCTGACCCCACAGAACTTCAGTGTTCCCGTCTGTGCAATAGGGGGTTTCTCTTTCTACTCTATGGAGCAGTTCTAAAAACCAAATTAAACTACACACATTAAAGTAATTTGTAGGTTGCCACCTGCTAAGCAAGTAATGATGGTGATAACTTTGTATTTGTACAGCTCTGAACTCTTTATAAAGCATGGTCTCATATATCATCTTCTTTTCTATTCACAACCCCTCTGCAAAATAGGCCTCATTGATCCCATTGAAAGAAAATAAAACTAAGTTCTGAGAGGCAAAATGGGTTTCCCAAAGCCACACAGCAAGTAATGGTAGAGAGGCCACTTCTTACTTCAAGAGCAGCACTTTTCCACAACATACATTTCCTTTTAGTCATTTAAGGAGAAATCAGATAATCTGCAGTAGCCTCAGCTGAACCCATCTTTCCTTTCTGGTCAAAATGAGCCAGCTTTGTAAAATGACCTAGTGTCAGAGATCTTTCTACTTAGTTAAAAACAAATATCTAGAGGTATGGAGAAAATAAGCTAAAAAGAGGAAGGAAACTGGAGAAAATGTTGAAGTTGAAAACAGCTCCTACCATGCTGGGTAATTGCTTTGCATAGTTTTTTTTTTCTTAAGCAGAAATTATAGATCTATAATATGCTAATGAACATTCACACTCACAGCATGCACTGTAATGACTCCAGTGGAGAAGCACATAGCTTCCATTCAGTTCTGAACAGGCTGCCAAATGAGAGCATACCTAGTTTCAGGCAATCATAGGTTAAATAATACTTTATTTTTATTATTAGCTTCCTTTAAAATACACACACATATGCATACCACTACCATAAAACAGAATTTTAAATTACAATAAAATAGAAATATAATCAGAGAGGAAAAAGGAATGTTTAGAGCAAATTGTGAATATAACCAAAAAATTAAATATTTTAAAGGTTAAGCAAATCAAAAATAAATTAGAAATCTGATGGAAACCTCATTCTCATCCAAGTTCACTGGCAATCACAATTCTTACAAATGTCAATGCCTGGGAGATACAACATCAATTAAAAAAATTGTAGTGACATTAAGCACAGGATAGTCCTCTTAACACTTTCCTTAGACCAGTACAGCTTATCTTCTCCTCAATATGATATGTGTGGGTGTGGGTGTATTTTACATATGAGTGAATAGACTACCCAGTTCAGACCCTGCCACCCATTCGCCCACAATAATATTTCAGATCTGAGCATGTCACACTTAATCTACTAATTGTCTTCCCACATTATTTTGCCAACTGATCAGAGAGAACCCAGAGTTAGTAAGTAGCAGATCATATTTACCATTCATCTCTCTTTTTGATGTGCAACTGCAACATGGTATAGCCATGCCTTTGTGCAATGTGTCACCCTCTCAGTCCCCCACTTTCTCTCTTTAGGGCTAAATTGGTTTTGGTTTGGAATTATCATATCTTGAATCTGTTAGTGCCCTTTCTTAAGATGAAATCCAATCTACTCTCATCAATCTTTTTCTGGGGAATTCTTATTATGCAAGTCTGAGGCAATACTGTCTTAGTCCCAGATACAAACTTTATTTCTCCAATTTCAGGTAGTTTTATATTTATGTGTGCAGGGATGTACAGGTGAATTTGCAGATGTGTCTTAGTTTGAGTTCCTCCAGAAGACAATCCCAGAAAGGATTTGAATGCAAATAGTTAATTTAAGATTTTATCTCAAGAAACACTGGTGAAAGAGGATAAGCAAAAGCTGTATTAACTCTCCTGTGCTTCCAGACTGTTGTGCAAGGGGACAGACCTGGCTCCAGCTATCAAAAGAGCCACTGGGCAAAGAGATGCAAAGTCTGGTAGTCAGAAGTCAGAATTCCACGCGTGGCATGGTAAGGCTTAGGGAATATGGCAGGGAACCAGCAGTTTCTGGTGCAGTATGAATGCAACCCAAATGGGATAATAATAGAATCTACATCATCAGAGTGCTGTTAGAATGAAATGGATACATACATATAAACAACATAGGATCTCATGTGTAATAAGTATTCCATAGGCTTTATTATGGTATGTTATGCCTATTAGTATTATGATTATGACAATATATATTTTATTAGCTGGTTGTATATTCTTTTATTTTTCACTAGGTAGTCAGTTATCTCTGAGCTTTTTAATGTATTCTTTGCCTAGTCCAGAAGTTTCTTTGAGGACTTACAATAATATATTGAATGTAAAAAATTAAAAATGTGAAAAATGGACAGAGATCTGTATTGTAATCATAGGATGGAGTAATGAATAAGACTAAAAACACATCACAATGACCTACACATTTATAATTGCTAGCTGGATATTTGTCTATAAGCTACTTAGTGGTCAATGTACAAAGAGCACAATTTTAACCCAGAGCTAGTTTCATGTTTAATCTGAGCAAAGATGCCAAGAAAAGAATTGGAAACCTCTTCTGAAGTTGAGAGTCCTGGGTCTTTTGAGGGCCAAAGACAATTTGGGGACAATTTTGGTCACATTTTTCATAAAAAATTCTGTTACCAGAAATATAAAACACATCAACATATGACATGTATTTGCCATATACAGAAATGCAGGGTGTGCATAGTCAGGTGAGATTTCTCCTGCTTCTGAAATTCCAAATTACTTTAATCTGCAGAAGAGAGTTCTGTTCTTATAAATTCTCACAATCCATAGACATTATCCATGGAAAAATTGCTCTTATAAGGGCACACAAAAGTTTTAAAAGAAGACAAAGATAGGCTAGAGGTTCTCAAACTTTCTCGATTCATGGCAGCCTTGGTATTTAATAATATTTCCATGGCACATAGACCTAAATTAATACCTTACAGTTCCATTTATTAAGTAATTAGGCCCAAACACTGAAAAAATATTTATGTTCAAATAATGTAGTAACCAGTGAAAAACATAATGATACACAAAAATTTAAAGAAAAGGTAATATTTTATTTATTGCTTAAATAATACTTAGGATGCGCTTTCTATGGGACTCTGCATGCCAATCTTACTTCCAGCTGCCAACACTTGCATTTCTTTGAGAAGTATCTCTAGCCTCTGGAGCCCATGTTTCTCTCCTGCACAGCGGGTGAGAAGTGCCAGGGAATTAATATCCCCCAGCATTTCTCCCAACCAAACCCCAATAAGAGTTCTGCATGCTATGGTTAGAATGTTTGTATTCCCTTATAACTTATGTGTTGAAGGACTAATCCTCAAGATAATGGTATTAGGAGAAGGGGCTTTCTGGAAGTAATTAGGTCATAAAGGCAGAGCCCTTATGAATGGGATCAATACTCTATAAAAGAAGCCCAAGAGAGACCCTTTGCCCATTCTGCCATATGTGGTTACAGTGAAAAGAGGGCCATCTGTGAACCAGGAAGTGGGGCTTCACCAGACACCAAATCTCCTTGTGCCTTATCTTTGACTTTCCAGCCTCCAGAACTGTGAGAAATAATCTTCTGTGGTTTATAAACCACCCACTTTATGTTATTTTCTTAAAGCAGCTTGAACAGACTAAGACAATGTGTAAATATTCCGGCTCCCTTATACACTTGGTGATACAACTCTGAGGTGTTTGTTCTAGTCTTCCCTCCCAAAGGTCCAGTTGGGATTAAATTCCAGTTACTCATAGTGGAAGCTTGCTTGATAGTGTGCGCTTTTATTGGTTGCATTCTTCTTTCTGTCTAACTCTCCTACTCCCCTTCTGGTCTTTTTTGGAATCACCTCCTAATCAATATACTGCCATACTTGAACCCCTGTCTCAGGTCTTCTCCTGGAGGAGATCAAACTAAGACAAATGAATTAATGATTCATCAGCCATACACCATGTTCTAGCAATCTATCCTTTTCCCACTTCTTTCCCTTGCTTTTTATCCATGATATCACCCAGAAGTGCCATCTATATGAAAGGTTCTGAGCTAATCATTGTATTCTTACAGTACCCAATCGCACTACTATTCATTCAAGTGAAATGCATCAAGCCTCCATTTTTACATACTGTGTTCTGTGCTGGGAATACCAATGTGAATAAATATAAATAAAGTATACATTCCCTGCTTTCAAAAACTCATACTCTCCAGAGGAGAAAGATTTATGAACTGCTGATTGATGATATACAGTAAATGCTTAAAAGTCCTCAATAAATAGTTTCTGAATACTCAAATAAATTGTCATCCTTCCTGTCCCCATAACCATCTTTACTTTTTTTCCTGTGCCCTTCTTTCTCTCTTTATACAGCATTGTTAGAATACAGCAAAAGCAGTGGGTATAGGCCATACATCACATGTTAGGGCAATTGTCCTTTGTCATCCTTGTAATCCGAGTAGGGGCTATTTGGTCCATTTGTTTAGCATAATGTGTTATGAGACCAAGATTACAAGTCTTACCTTGGGCAGACACATGGAAAAAAGAACATGAAAGGAATTAGCACAAATCCATCACCATTGCTAAGAAAACATCTTAAAATTGGCATTCCACTTGTCGTGGGGTAATAGCATCACACTTATTCGTAAAAGAGATTGATTCATTAAAGCAATGATATGGAAATCTTACCTTTTTTCTAACTTTTCTCCACTTATTAATAATAACAGTCCCTAGGGAAAGTCCTCTTCAGTAATCAGGGATCAGGAAAGTGCTATGTCCATATGTGTTAAAGTGAGGAGTCCCTTGCCAGATTAGCCATGGTTCTTCATGTGTAATAAAGTTAAATAATTAGATAGATAGAAATATAGACAGATATAGAGATATATAGTGAAGGATATAATAAATTTATAATTCCCTGCCCACCATTAATACAAAAATAAAATAAGAATTACTTTAAAACAATCAGGAATTATTTCCAATTTAGTTATATTTTCACCATCTATGGTAGGTCTAGTCAGAGGAATTGAAAAAATAAAATTCTATTGTTAGACATAATGTTATAAGGTTAGTATTAGGTCATTAAATATGAAATGTCCGATTTCAAATCAACCGTGTATTTTATTATATCACAAACAAGAAGCAGTACCACTAATCAAAGTATGCACCTAAACTATAGGCATAGTTTTGCCATCTTAACAATAGCTTGTTTATGCCAGCAGCAAAGAAGCCTAGAGAATTGAGTGGTGATGAAATTGCTAAAGGTGTTTTCCACAGCTTGTTGAGAACTGAATAATTTTCCTGGTAAGAAGTGCCCAAAGCCTGGAAGAAGTGATAGTCAGTTGGTACAAAGTCTGGTGAATATAGTGGATGACAGAGAGTTTCCAAATCCAGCCTCTGTAGTTTGTGTGACATGTGGTTGAGCGTTGTCTTGGAAGAGGATTGGCCTGTCTCTATTGACCAATTTTGGTTGCTTAATCACAAGCATCCTCATCATTACCTCCAACTGGTTGCTGTAGACATCCACTGTAATTGATTGACCAGGTTTCATGAGGCTATAGTGCATGATACCAGTGCTGGACCACCAAACACACACCATTAGCTTTTTTGATGAAAATTCAGTTTTGGACTGCGTTTTGGCACTTCATCTTTATCCAACCATGTGCCAAATGCTTGCAGTTGTCAAAAAGAATCAATTTTTCATCACACGTAACAATAATGGGGTAGAAATGGTTCACCTTTATGTCATGACAGCAAAGAAAGGCAAGCTTCGGGACGATTTTTCTTCTGATGTTCGTTTAATTCATGTGTAATCCATCTATACAGCTTCTTTACCTTGCCAATTTGTTTCAGATGGTCCAATATTTTTGGAATAGTAACATCAACCCTTGCTGCTAATTCACACATAGGTTAAGATGGATTTGCTTCCACTACAGCTTTCAGCTCATCATTATCCACCTTGGTCTCAGGTCGCCCACGTGACTCATTTTCAAGATTAAAAACACCTGAACAGAACTTCTCAAACCATCGATGTACAGTGCATTCAATAGCCACATCCTTCCCAAACACTTTGTTGATATTTTGAGCTGTGTGCTCAGCATTGGTTCCACAACGGAACACACATTTGAAAATCACATGATTTATACCTGGTTTCACAAAATTTGCTCTAAAAAAAAGTTGAAAGATAATTAGAAGCCAAAATGTGCATTTGAAAGACTGAGGATGTACCTTCACAATAAACCTAAAACAAGAAGTGTCAAAGTGAAATGTCAGAGATATCAACTGTCAAACTTAGTACTTAAGGAAATCGGACATTTCATACTTAATAACTAATAATAATATGCCCATGACCACAGTTAGTGACTATAATTTAAAGACATAAGATACCAGCAGCCAAGAAAATGGGGGTAGACAAAGTCACTACCACTGTGTTGGCTAGAAAGGAATGCCATATTTCCCTTGAACAGTTTAGTACTCTGTTAGTCAGATATAAACTGCAATTTTTGCTATTGGGGTTAAGGGTTGGAGGAGAGGAAATTTAAAACTCAAATAGGGGTGCCTAGAATGAGTCATTGATAAGGAGATATTGTGCTTATGTGCTTGTGGTTACCAAGTGGCTATGGGTAACAGGAAAGTCATCATTGCTCTCCCATTTCATTCATCTTCAGAAAGAAAATTGAGTCATTTACACCCATGCACATGCTTACACAAACACACACACACACACAAATAAACATACACATATACAAACAAAAAATAGACAAGAACATTTTTAAATGCCTATACAAAGCCAGACATGGTACCTATGCCCCTGATAGTTTTCAAAGTTTGCCATTGGTTAAATACAAGAAATTGATGAATGAAGTTTGTATTGCAATATATTCTACTTCTAATGCATCATTTCCATAAACAAAAGAATGGGAATCAATTTAGAAAAGAATGTTTTGATTTTTTTCATCATTATTTGTAACTATCTTTTAGAAAGTACTAATAAAGTAACCATGCCATTCACCCATTTGTTAGAGTCAATATACCAAAACTCATAAACACTACACATTTTCTACTTTGTAGCATCTTCTAACAGTATTTTTTAAAGAAAAGTTTAGGGTTTTATATGTTTGTATAATTTTGAGTATTTAATTGGGTTGGGTCAGGGGAAAATAAGTAAGAGGTTTTGCAAATTCCCCCATTTTGAGATAAAAAGGAAGTAGTCTGAATTAATAACTACGTTGAAGTCCTTGCCATCTTTTTCCCTCCTGAGTATGTTCAGTACCTCACACTAGGCTAATAAAATGTTGCTAGAAGCAGTCATTAGAAGAAACTACTTTACCAAATAAGAATGTAAATAAGAACAAGTCACAATTTGTAGTGTATCAATTGTTTTAAGGCAATATTTCAAGGTACAATTTACATAAACCAATTAAAGACAACCCCAACAAACTTGTTTATATGATAAAATCAAGCCATGGGCCTCTATAACTAGAAAACTAATAGTTCAAAGGTTTGTAGACATTTACATAGCAAATCTAATACAAATGTTTCATTGCAATAAATACTACACATTCATGATTCTGCTAATATATCTATTTTACCTATATTGGCAAGATAAAAGAAACATTGGCAATTCTCTACACACAAATGTATGCATACTACTATCCTTTGTTAATATTTAGTATGGAAATAATACCTTATGCATAATTTTGTTCCAGCTAACTAGGGCCTACAAGAATATTATAAATGGTAAAAAGAACTTCTTGAGAAAAAAAGAAATCAACATGCTGATCACAAACTAATGGCCTCTCTGGAAATGAAACAAAATAACAAAACAATAGTCTTTTTGCCTCCCAGGGAATAATTTTAAATCTATTTTTGTTTTTAAGATATAAAAATCATGATATCAGAGATAAAAATAAATCCTGGTGCAATTATAGTTATGGTCAAATATCAATGAATCAATTCAAGGTAGGTCAGAGATGAGGAGAGAATTAAGACAGCACCTTTAAAAACATGATTCCACTAATCAAAGTAGGAGACCAGACAGCAGACAAATGCCAAGAAATAAGGGCCTGATGTCTGCCCTTTTCAGGACATTTGTGTTAAAGAGCAAGTCAATTTTTAAAATTTGAGAGACAATAGTGCCTAGTCAAAGAAAACAGTGCATTCAAAGCACACAGTGAAAAATGTCTCCTTGACAGGCATGCATAGTAAATACTGTTACTGGACACATTAGAGGTAACTTACCACTAATTTTGTAAAAGTTATTTTCAAACTCATATAAAAAAAACCAGTTCTTTGTTTCAGCTTCAGTCAACTTTTAGTCATTACTTTTCAGTTAGAAAAACATCTGAATTAGTTTTGTTATATTTAATATATTAAAAAAAACCACTTACGTTACCTTCACTTTGGTCCCTTTATCATTTTAATTTGAATTTCAGAGGATCTTATGCAGCATCGAGGCCAACATCAAAGACACAAGAGGTAAAATGCTTTGTTCAGTCTCATAAATATTTGGAAACCCAAATTCAAAGAGAATGAGCTATCTTGATTGCATCTCTAAGAGAACTTAATCAGCTGACTTTTGGGGGGTGACAGCTAGAACAATAGCTGAAAGACACAATAGCAGTTCACATTCCCATTTTTTCTCATCAGTGTCACAGAATTATCAACAATTAAATGTCCTAGTATGAACTATATTAAAATAAACAGCAAGCCAACAAAATATGTCTTTTACTAAGATGCAGAGTCTGACGAGAGTGTATTTTGAACATTCAAGTGTAGTTAGTCTTTGGTTTCTCTGCTAGGATGGTAAAGAAAAGAGTCAGGCTACATTAATGTCAACTCTAGTAAAATTGCCAGCGACACGGGCACTTCAACTGTTGAGAAGTGTATTGAGTCTACCAATTCTTTTTAAACCAATATTTAACGAAGCTTTCTGAAAATATTACATATGGCATGTATCAACCTATGACATGTGACCAGTAACAACAGATATAAATTTAACTTGGGAAATTAGATATGAAGGGCATACTAACTCATTAATAATTTGTATTATTCAACTCTAGCAACAATACACATGTAATTAGGCATGACACAATCAGGGGACAGTTTTGACCACCACTGCTGTCATGATCAGTGGAGCAATGCAAGAATTTACAGTGGGGAAGGTAGAAGTGTACTTTTTGAGTTGTTGGGGAAGTGTTGGAGAGAGATCTTCAATATAAAGAACTTTATATTGAAAGGAAGACCCTCTGCATACAGGTCAAAGCTACATAGGAATGAAAATGGTGGCAGCAAGGGAGATATGGAGCTGTATTACTGCTGAGAGATACATTTTCATTAGAGAAGTAAGTCCACACTGATTGGATAACATTATTGAGGGAGTAACAACGTTGTCATCTGCTAGAACTGGTTATCACAGTGGGCAACAGTCCAGCAGTGGATAACATAGAGGGAATGCATAGAAGTAACAATGACATTCCTTTCATCAAGAAACTTATATTCAACTTTAAACATCTGAAAACAAAAGAGCCAATAAGAATAAATAGTGGTATACATAGATAGTTATGAAAAATGTGCCAAAGATAATTATCACTATTGTTTAGAAAATAGTTTGGCATTAATAACAGAAGAGAAGAGTTACAATAAGAGCTGGACAACTGGATGTGAAAATGATATTCAAAGGAGAGAAATATATGTGAGTGTGAGGGATAAGTATGCATAGGCAGGAATGATCACAATCTTTTAGAGGGATTTTGAGTAAATAGATGGGCTGAAGCATTAAATTCTAGATTGTGAATTTCTTGATTGCCAGGCTGACACTGACATTATGCTCTGGAACATTATGCTGCACAATAGTACTTTCTGTGATGAGGAAATGCTTTATATCTGCACTGTCCAATATTGTAGACACACATGGCTATGGAGCACTTAAAATGTGGCTAGTGCAAGTAAGAAAGTGAATTTTAATTTTATTTAATTTTAATTAATTAAAATTTAAATTTAAGTGGCCACATGAGGCTAGTGGTATCAGTATTAAACAGCACAGCTCTAGAGACTAGGGAATCATTATAGGTTTTAAGCAGGGAATGACAAGATAAAACCGTATTTTAGGCAAATTAATTTGGCAGCTGTATATAGGAAAGTTTGGGGGGGAATGAGAAGTTCTCTTGAGATTGTATTGAATTTATAAATTGATCTAGGAGAACTGACATCTTTAAAATAAGAGTCTTCCAATCATGAACATGATGTATTATTTCGTTTATTTATATTTTTCAATTTTTAAATATCTCTCAACAAGGTTTTATAAACATAGTTCATAATAATAAAACTATGGGGACAACCAAAATATTTATCAAAAATGTAATGTTGATGGAAAATTTTATTGCAAGAAAAGTGAAAAAAACTATAGCTCTAGGCAACATTATGAATAATATTAAATAAATGAAGTAAGACACAAAATGATACACACAGTATTATTCCATTCAGAAAAGATAACAGGCAAAACAAAATTGTATTACTTCTAAACATAGTAAAACCATACAGAAAAACAAGTAAATGATTTACTATAAAAGTCAGGATGATGGTTTCCTCTACATAGAAAGGATGAGGTTGCAACAGGATTATTATTACCCTAGTTATTTCTTGATTTGGGTGGTGTTGCTACAGGCATTCACTTATTCATTAAATTATAAATATTTGTTTTGTGTACTTCCTAGTATGTGTGTCATAATAACCAAAGAAAAAAATTAAATAAATTTAAGACAAGGTAAAAACAAAAGTGAAATAATCAAAATGAAGTTGAGATGATAAAGCTCATAAACATGACCACAAATCATTTGTAGCTCTTCTTATTCTCGAGGGATAGAGTCAGTCTCCTACCCAACCCGTTGAATATAAGCTTTGTGACTTACTTTGGCTATTGGGTCATTAACAAATGTGATGCAAGCAAAGGTTTGGAAAGAGCTTTCACATTGGGGTTTGTCTTTTCTTGCTGCTTTTGGAACCCAGCTGCCATTTGCAAAGGCTTAGGCTGGTCTACTAAATTGGAGACTCATGGCTTGGTACTTATCATCTTAGCCAAACATCAGACATGTGAGTGAAGCCATCTGGGACCAACAAGTCCCAGTTGTCCTATTAGCTGACTGCAGCTGCATGAGGGAGCCAAGGTCAGACAAGGGGAGGAACTGCCAGCTCAACAGAGCCCAAATTTCCAAACCACAGAATCATGAGCTAAAAATAAATTTTTTAAGCAACTAAGTTTTGGGTAGTTTGCTTTTAGTTATCAAAATAGCAGTGTATTTAGATATTTCAAGGTACCAAAACAGAGAACTTTAGTACAATTGGTCAGTGATTCTGAATCCAAGCATTTTCACACTAAAAGGAAAAGAGAAAACACACTGAAGTACATAGTTCAACATATACCAACAAAAGGCAAAGCACATTTTTTGTGCTGTACAAACTTATCAGTTTTCTTTAATGTTATCTACAATGGTGTCAAAGACTATACATGTCTTGCTTATATGTTAAAAATCATAGGTTTTATGAAAATTTGCTATACATTGGTTATAATTTGACCTGCTTGACAGTCTTTTATTATCCTATTTCATGCATATGTAATTTCATATTGATGATGAGTCTACTCTTATTGGCTGGTATCAAAATTTCCAGTATTAACAGGATTCTGAAACTCGGTAAGCTTGCTAAAGCAAAGGTAGTAATACTCACAGAATATCTGATTCTTGATTAGTAAAAAGAGCCCCCATCTCCCCTCAGAAATAAAAAAAACTTCAAAATATATGTATTTATACAAAAAGAATGCTAACTTGAGTCAATGTTCACAGTTCCCTGTATTTTATAAACTTCTAAAGAATACGATCCCATATGAAATTAACATTGGCAAATGTAACCTAGCTGGCTTAGGAAATAGTATACCAATTAAAAGAGAGATTAAGATTTTTAAGAGTTATAGGATTTGATAACAATAATTTCTGGGGCAGATACAGGAGCTAAAAGTGAAACCTTGCCTGCATTTGGAAGCTTTTCCATATTTGCTATTTATTCACTCTCTGATTCTTAAAAGTGCTTTTCAGTGAAAGGCTTAAAGGCGAAGATTGTTCTATAGGATTGTTTTGGGGTGACAGAATGATGGGGCGGGGAGGCTGCAGCATCTCGGCAGAGAGAAAGATAGGGTCCTGAGGAACTGGGCAGAGAGCGATTTGTACAAACTATAGCAAGAAAATAAAAACACTTTCTGAATATCAGAGGCCCGAGCAAAGTAAACCTTGGGGAGCTTTTGTAGACCTGAAAAGGAAATTTAGGGCTGAAAAGCCAAAACGCCTGTGTGCAATTTCCTGACATGTTAGAAAACTGCAATGAGAGCCCACAAAATAATTAATCATAAATGCGGAGAAATATGTACACCAGAAGTACTTATCTTTCCTTTATTCTAAATTTTGAATCTCCGTAGTTCATGGTTAACAAAAATATCTTTCTTTTTAGTCAGAAACACTTAGCACACACCCAAAATGTTCAGCTACTTTCTGTTTATATACCTATGAATGTGTCACATGCATCTTTGCATAATTAAAAAAAATCTTACCTTTATTTTAAATGATATTTTTGCAAGAACCCCTATTGTCTCCTAATTAATTTTTCTACCATCATTAATAAATTTAAATTGAATTTATAAGGACTCAGTAGTGTAAAATTTAGGCACCATAGAATGGTACAGGTAGGCCCTCTCTGAAACCTCTTTTTACTCCCTGCCCCCACTAATAAATTTAAGATGATTAAATTGCAAAAGGCAAGGCACGACAGAAAGGTGATGTTTTGACAAAATGAGCTTGGTTGTTTGGAAGCAGCCTGAAGCAGTAGCTCAGAATTGGTGGCCTTATGGATTTCTCCATAATGCAGATAGAACTTCATGATATATTTAAATCCTTTTCCGCAAACATTTCCCTGATTTGTTGCCAAGCCGTCACTGAATTTAGTAATCCAGACAGATTACCATAGGGGTCCTATTTTTAGGGTCCTTCTGTTGCTGTGGCAGTTGCAGCTGATCGGATTATGGCTCTATCCTACCCATGTAAAATGCTTTGACGCTTCAGAAGAAACCTGCACTCCACTCCCGTAATTACAATGTCAGACTCATAGCTGGATATTTCTCTCGGAATTTATTTTGTAGCTCCATTGTGGCCGATCCATTACTAACTCATGAGATGGTCTGTTGTCTTTTAGTTTTGCTCTGTGTGTTTCAAACTAGCTCACTATTATGTGTATGTTGAGGGGGAGGGTGGGTGATAGGAAATGCGTGCTGTGGGTCACAGACGACATATATAATTTCTCTTATTCTGAGGGCAAAAAAAATACAAAACGCAGACATTACTTTCTCCTATAAATGACAATAGCTCCATCTAGTGGCGAAAATGGCATTAATCATTATATTATCTTTTGCTGTCCAAAAGGGAAAGGCTTTACAAATTTGCCTCAGGAGGTAATTTGTGATTTACTTTTACAATATAAATGTTTACCCAAGAAGAAGAGATGTTCATCAAATCAAATTGGACCCTATCCCACAGTATTTGCAAGGGAAAAAATAATTCCATTTACTTCAGAGGAAGTTTGTTCTCCATCACCTGACTGTCTGGCTGCACAAAGTTTGTCAATAATCTCTTTCACGGTTTTTTAAAAGACATTGAGAGAAAGGTTGCAAAACGTGTAATGAAGTAACGCATTGGATTAATTTTATATGGATTCTTATATTTGGTCTAAGAAGTAAATTACCCAACACATTTTTCATCTCCCATAACACTATCTTTTATCAATTTCATAGCTATGAAACACCAGTGAGTTAAAATATATACATCTAAACAAACAAATAACACTTTTTACTTGAAGAAAAATAAAGGTTAAAGCGGACTATTAAGATTTTTCCTACTTTGTAACTTAGTGCAACCTCAATCAAAAAGCTCTTGCAATATGAAGCCAGTAATTTAAGGCTTTCTTTAACAAATATTCTTGATTACATTATTGTTACTTGTTAATGCAAGTGTGAGATTGTTTTAACTAATGTTCCATCTCATATTCGCTTATATGAATATGAATTAATTGTACTACGGAATAATTTACGTAAGTATAAATATGTGGTCACCAGGTAGAAAAACAAGATAGTGAAGACGGCCCCTGGGCTCACAGCAGAGCCCACCAGGTGGCAGCACTTGCACGGGCTCGACATATTCCAAATACTCTAGAGTGCCTGCATCCGAGCTGTATGGTTGGTGCGGCACGAGAATTTAGTCTCCCTGAAGGAACTGAGTTTAGTTACACAACTCGAAAGAGACAGATATTTCAACCCAGAATACCAATTCATTCATGTAAAATTGAAGGTCTTCCTTTTCTGATATTGTAATATTGAAATGTGCCACCCAAAGAAACTCATATAAGGGTATCAAAGAATATTTTTTTCTGTCCACCACTTTCTTCTCTCCCTCCTCCCCTCCCTCCTTCCTTCTCTTTCCTGTTTTTTTAATTATTATTTTTATTTTTTCCTTCCCTGTTCTCTGCTTTCTTTCTTTCCTCCCTTCCTTTTTCCTACCTTCTTTCTTTCTTTATTCCTTCTTTCATATATTCTTTCCATCCTCCCTGCTAGTACCCTTCCCTGGCTTCCTTCTCTTAATAATAATAACAATAAGAATGTTAATAGCAATGACAGTAGCAGTAACAATAAAAGGAAAATTAATAATATTTATTTATATGCACCGGCCTCAATTATGAGTACTTACTGAGATTATCTCACTTAATCCTAACCTCACTATTATTATTAATACCTGTGTGTACACATGAGTAAACTGAGGGATAATATGATGAAGTAAATTATTCAATGCATTCATTTAGAAAATATTTATTGAGCATTTACTATGTAATCAGGATACAGCAGTGATCAAATCAGATACATGTTCCCATGGCTTTGCATTCTAGACAGAAAATAAATGAACAGACTGACAAAAGAATTATAGCTTGTGGTATTATGAAGGAAATAAAAGGAGTATTATGGTTAGACAAAAATAGAGTTCTCTTTTAAATAATGTAGTAAATATAAATTGGACATTTCGCGTAGATATGCACATATCTGAGTTAGGAAGTAACTGCATTCTCAAGATCTGGGGTCTTGCTTACATGGGCAGGTTTTGAGCCACGCTTTTTTAGACTTCTTGCACATTATAGTGTTTCTTATACAGTATAGTCTTTGTGTTTACATTGTCCTCAGTCTTTCTTTACATTCTGAAAAGGTTATGCTTTATTCACGTTAGGTAAAATATGTTAATCATACTTCCCTGAACTACCCCTTATTGGACAAAAGTAGTCTCATCCATTATGTATTAATGCTTACTTTAATTCTAAATTATAAGGACTTTCATACATCTTTCTGAACTTAATATTTATGTGTATGCACAAATTAAATTTTTTAAAAGTTTGGGGTTTTTTTAATTTGTTTTTTTAAACTACCACCATAGTGTCTAGATGTGGTTTTTTTAAAAATATATTT
>VBSM01003204.1:60109828-60161876 GCA_008086735.1 Cheirogaleus medius | reverse complement strand
GTTTTAACCCTTTGGTGCCCAAAATTCACTGTCCTCTCTTGATATAATGTAAATAAATAGACAATACACATTACAAATGTGGAGTTATTTGAAACAGTGGCAAAAGAAGGAAGGTAGATAAAATCCAGGTTGAAAACCACAATATTTAAACTGAATGAAAGAATCCCGTGTTTTCTCTTGGAGCATAGTTAAAACTTTAAAGTTGTTCATGAAAAGAGAATTCATAGCTTTAAAATAGTCAATGCTTTCATTTATTTTCTGTACCACTAATGCTTAAGAATGCCTGTCATACTGAAATTTCTCAGTAAATAAAAACGTAATATTTCCCATATCATCACACTACTAAGAGCTTATTAGAAACAGTCAAATTATCTGATATACAGTGCCCAAGCATTATATAAAAACCACAAGGATAACACGATCTAAGAAATAAATGGATTTTCTGACCCTAAGGACACAGTGCCTAGTGTATATTAGCTGTTAAATAAATATTGCTTTAATGTTTTAATAAATAAATGGAAATCAAAATTTCTCTGTTGGACACAGCTATAATAGTTTCAGAACAAGGAATGTCCATGTTCAAAGTATTTATTCAATAATATTTATATATACAGGTATAAATTATATATAATAAATATGTAGTATTAAAAATATAACAATAAATGTGACTATAAAAAGAATATAATAAATGATTTAAAAGAAAGAAAAAATATATATTGCCCTTTCTATCTTCTAGGAACTACATTAGATTCTGGGGATTCAGTTTTAAAAAACAGAACTTTCATTTTAATGGAGAAGACATATTAATAAGTTATCACAAATTAAACAATTTAATTTTAATTATCATAAGCTCTAAAAGAATTTCAAGAAACTAGGAGAATATAATAATGGAGGTGATTCACTGTTGGGAACCATTGGTGTGAAGTAATAAAAAGCTAATGAATTATCAAAGGCTTAAAATGCTTTTAACGTGTCTCCAAGAATCACTTTAGGCCCTGGTGAGGCCCACATTTTCAGGATGTGTTTATTCATGTCTTATAGTCATAGAAAAGCAAAAAGCAAAGCTCGAACTGATAAACTAATCTTAATAATGCTTTAAGAATTAAAAAAATACTGCACTCTCCCCTCTTACCCAAGTATCATCAGAATTAAACACTTAAGATTCTACTATAAAGTAGATCTACAGATTAGATAGCAGTATTGTGTCACTGTTATTTTTTTATTTTGATAATTTTTCTATGGTTTTGTAAGAAAATATCCTGTTTTCAGGAAACTCATGTTAAAGTAGTTAGTAACAAAAGGGCATCATGTCTAAAAGTTACTTTTCAATAGTTAAAAACCAAAATGTGTGTGTGTGTTTAGAAAAAGAGAGACGACAGAAAAGAGATAAACACTAAACACAGTTCCTGGCACATATAATCTTCATAAATATAAAGCATAGATTCATGGTTTTCATTGAATATTATTCATCACTTGAAATATGACAAACTAAAGTAAGTAAGTCCCTGCCATTCAACTTTTAACTCACAAGGTGAACTTTTAATTCATAAAGTAAAAAGAAAATTATCTGTGTGTTATATTTAGGTTAGTGGGGACACTTCAAAATGATGCTTACAAACTTCTAGTTCAAAAAACTGACCTGAACACAGGATCTTTTCCCCCTCTTTCCTGCAATCTCCCTGAAATTATAGTAAACATTTAATGAATAAATTATTTACAATAATAAAAGCGAGAAAAGATATGAACCAGCCATGAATCAGCCACAAAAATGTGGAATTTCTATAATATAGAAAGCTGATAAAATTCTACTGACGAATGAATTAGAATATAGAAAACAACTCAAAAACATGCAGGAGAAGGCTGAAATAAAAAAGATGGGAGCCTTTTCTTTCTACAGAATCCCAAAGGGCCAAGCTTAAAGTGAACAGAAACAGTGTACAGAGTGTTGGGAGGAAGGGGTGGGGGTATTGCGAGAGTAATTAGTAAACCGCTGAATATAGAATGGTTGAGCCTCCATGTTTGTTGCTGGCTGTAATATATACCCCAAATAATGGCACGAAAGGAGAAGGTGACATTATGGATGTCTATTTAGCCATAAAAAGGAAGGCTAAGAATTGTGGAGCTGCTGTCCAGAGGCCTTGACAATCCTACAGTCCTGCATGTCTAGAGCTCTTGCTATGAGTGGGAAATAAATCTTTATCTTTATAACATATTGATTGCCACACTAGGAGAAAAAAAATTGTCCTTGGGGCACTCGTGTTTTATTATGAAAATGGCATAAAAGCTTTGAAAACAAAACTATCCTTTCTAATTTAATGGAAAAATTGTTATTTTTATTGTTTTCTGTGGGTGAGTTATATGCAGCTTGAAAAATAGTTCTCACAGCTCCTAAGGTGAAGAGACATGTGAATTACACGTGCTCCATGAGGCTCCAGGCTCAAAATTACCATGAATTAAATACAACTCACGTGGCAGTTAATGTGTTAAGCCATAATGATAATGAGATCTTCTCTTATCTAGAGCCAAAAATATTCCAAAACTGATCCAACATTTAAAGGTGTAAATGCAATTATTAGAAAAACTCAAAATGATAATATAGTTAAACATTTGTAGGACTAGGTAGGATCAGGAAGGAAGAAAACTACTATCTTTATTTTTTATGATATACTTTCAAAAGTTAATACATTAAGAAAGAGATTTATATGTTTGTAATAAGAATTATTAAGGTATTAAGGTAAGCTACATACAGAAGCAAAAATATGAATTTTTCAAATGGATTTACTTGTGAAGCATGGTGCTTTCTCAGACAATGTAAAAAAACTAGAAAAAATGATTTAAATATATTTCAAATAAAAATACAAAATTATATTAATGTATGTTGAGAATATGAGATGAGGGAATATATCATATAATGTCTTATATCATCTGCTTAATTTATGTAACATCCATATTTACTCATACAAATAAAAAGTATTAATACATAAAAAATATGCATGATGACTTAAGGAATTTTTCAGGTGTCTGTTTTGCAATTTTTCTTAAAACAGACAAAAGAAAGTAAAAATATTTTTCTTTTTTTTCTTCACACAGCTGAGAAAGAATAAAATGTTCACACTGTAAAGAAAATACATGGTCTTTGGGGACAGATTTCAAAGATCTGTGGAAAGAAATAATCAAATAATTATCTGATTTCATATGCTAATAACAGATGCTTTTTTCTCTTCCTTACATTTTCATTTGCAATGATCACTGTTCATTTCTTCTCACTTGTCATGTGTCAGGAACATACCTTCAATTTGATGCTAAAGGTCTTAAACATTTGAAAATCTCCCTTGAGGATGTGACTTGGCTTTGGGCAATTTGCAATAAATCCAAGAGGCATAGCATCAGGAGACAAGAAGCAAAGAGTATTTAAAAGCAAGAATCATTCATCCAATCATTCATCTAAGGATTGGGATGCTTTCTGCCAGACTTCTGTCTTCAAATTACCGAGTTCTAAATGGAGTTATTAATTCTAATTGATAGCTTCTGTTGTTAAAAGCCAGCAAAGAGACCCTGCTGGTAAACATCAGTTTTCTTTTGTTAATTTCCATCCGCAGTGATAAACACTGGCAGCAATCAGTGCCCTCACTATATTTTTATTTGTTACCAGTGCAGGTGATGGTTCTGGTAAGAGATTGCCATGCCTTAACCATGTCTCACAGGTACATTCACATCTTCCACAGTCTCCAAATTCACTTTCAGATGGAAAAGGGTGACATGGTGAGCTATAGTTTTCTGGGGACTTCCAAGAGTTCAACAGGGCTAGGGCTCTGGGAAATCAATCATGCATTAAATTTGAAGGGCATCGAAATGCAAATGGAAGATAAAAACCTACATGTGGATGATACCATGTGACCATGATAAAGCAAATAGACCACCCTGGAAAATATCAATATCACTTAGAAAGGAGTCAAAGGAAGCAGCACCCAGGAAAAAGAAGGAATGGCCAGAGAACCAGAGGATAAAAGTCATGGGAGGAGGAGGAAATGTAAGAGAACACGTCAAATGGAGCAAAGGAAAATAAGGACTAAAAATGGTTATTCCATTAATTGATAAGGTATTTAATGATTAGATGAGGTCATTTCAGCAGAGTAGAGAGGCATAAACAGGAATGAAGAACTGAAAGTCATCACTGAGACATACTCTTTTAGGAAGAATGAATGAGAAAGGAGACAGAAATGATTTGTGTGGTTTCTAAAAATCTATGCTCCATTAGTTTTTTATTGATACATAACAATTGTACATATGTTTGGGTACGTGTGATATTTTGATACATGTATAGAATGTGTAATGATTAAATTAGAGTATTTAAGATATCCATCACCTGAAACATTTTTTGTGTTTGTGTGTTGGGAACATTTCAAATTTTCTCTTCTTGCTATTTTGAAATATATAATAAATTGTTAATTATAGTCAACTTACTCTGCTATTAAACCTTAGAACTTATTTCTTCTAGCTAACTGAATGTTTGTACCCATTAACCAACCTCTCTTCATCCCCCTGCCTACCCTTCCCAGCCTCTGACAACTTTCATTCTTCTCTCCACCTCCATGAGATCCACTTTTAGTTAGCACATATGAGAACATATGATATTGTCTTTTTGTGCCTAGATTATTTTACTTAATATAATGACCTCCAGTTCCATCTATGTTGCTTCAAATGAGAGTATTTTACTCATTTTTATATATAAGATCCCATCATGTATATATGGTACACTTTCTTTATCTATTTACCCATTGATGGACACTTAGATTGAGTCCTTATCTTGGCTGCTGTGAATAGTGCTGTAATAAACATGGGGGTACAGATATCCCTTTGATGTACTGATTTTCTTTTTTGGATAAATATACCCCATAGTGAAATTGCTGGATGGTATGGTAGTTTCATTTTTATTTTTTGAGAAACCCCCATACTGTTTTCCATAAGGGATATACTAATTTACATTTTCACTAACATTGTACAAGAGTTCCCTTTTCTTCACATCCTCACAAGCATTTATTTTTTTTGTCTTTTTGATAATAGTCATTTTAACTGGAGTTAAAAACTCATTGTGGTTTTGATTTGCATTTCCCTGTTGGTTAGTGATGTTGAGCATTTTTTCATATACCTGTTGGCTGTTTGTATGTCATCTGTTGAAAAATTTCTGTTTAGATCCTTTGATAGCTTTTTAATGGGATTATTTGGATATTTGCTATTGAGCTGTGTATTCTGGATATTAGTCCCTTGTTAGATGTATAGTTTGCAAACATTTTCTTCCATTCTACAGGTTTCTTCTTCACTCTGTTCATTGTTTCCTTTGCTGTACAGAAGCTTTTTAGTTTAATATAGTCCATTTATTTATTTTTGGTTTTGTTGTCTGTGCTTTTGAAGTTTTAGCCATAAAATATTTTTATGCCAATGTCCTGAAGAATTTCCTCTATATTTTCTTTTAGCAGTTTTATGGTTTTAGGTCTTATGCTTGTCTTTAATTTATTGTGATTTGATTTTTGTATATGGTGAAAGATAAGGTTCTAGTTTCATTCTTCTCATATGGACATTCAGTTTTCCAAGCACCATGTATTGAAGCGGATGTCCTTTCCCTGATGTGTGTTTTTGGCACTTTTATTGGAAATGAGTTGGCAGCTGTAAATACTTGGACTTATTTGTGAATTCTCTATCCTGTTTCATTGGTCTGTATATCTGTTTTTAGACCATACCATGCTGTTTTTGTTACTATAGCTTTGTAGTATACTTTGAAGTCAGGTAGTGAGATGCCTCCAACTTTGTTCTTTTTGCTCAGTACTACTTTGACTATTCAGGGTCTTTTGTGGTTCCATAGGCATTTTCGGATTTATTTTTCTACTTCTGTGAAGAATGCCATTGGTATTATGATAGGAATTGTGTTGAATCTGTAGATCTTTTTGGATAGTGTGGTTATTTTAACAATATTAATTCTTCCAATCTATAAACATAGAATGCCTTTCCATTTGTTTGTTTTCTGTGATTCAGTTTCATCACTCATCACTGGTCCTTTCAAGTTTTCTATTTCTTCTTGGTTCAGTTTTGGTACGTTTGTCCAGAAATATATTAATTTCCTCTAGGTTTCCCAATTTGTTGGAGTATAGTTGTTCATAATAATCTTTTTTATTCCTTTGTTTTTCTGTGATATAAGTTGTAATATATCTTTTTTTATTTCAGATTTTATTTGGATTTTCTCTCATTCTATCCTTTTATTCTTCCTTCCTTCCTTTCTTTTCTTTTCTTTTTCTGTTATTATATTCCCAACTATTGTTATACTAAAGTCTATCCCTAACTTTGGCTCTAATAATATTTACTTTAGATATGTAGGTGCTCCAGTGTTATTACATATTTACAATGGTTATATCCTCTTGGTTATTTGACCCCTTTATCATTATATAAGGACATTATTGTCTTTTTTATGTTTTTGTACTTAAAGTCAACTTTGTATGATAAAAGTATACTATTCCTGCACATTTTTCAATTTTGTTTGTGTGGAATTTTTTTCCATCTTTTCACTTTCAATTTATGTGTGTCTTTACAGGTAAAGTGCATTTTTTATAGGCAGCACATAGTTGGACCTTGTGGTTTTTTTATCCATTCAGCCAGTCTGTATATTTTAATTGGGGAATTTATATGATTTATATTCAATGTTATCATTAATAGATGAGAACTTACTCCTATCATTTTGTTAATTATTTTCTGATTCTTTTGTATATCCATCCTTCCTTTCTTCCTCTTTTATTGTTTACCTTTATAATTTAGTGGGTTTTTGTAGTGGTAATATTTGACTCCTTTCTCTTGCTCATTTGTGTATCTGTTCTACCAGTGAGTTTTATGCTTTCTATGTTTTGGTAATGATAGCTACTGTCCTTTTGCTTCCAAAGGTAGGATTTTCTTAATCATTTCTTGTAGGCCTGGTGTAGTGGTGATGAATTCCCTCAGAGTTTACTTTTCTGAGAAAGATTTTATTTCTCCATTTTCGAAGGATAGGTTTGTTGGGTATAGTATTCTTGATTGATAGGTTTGTTTTGTTGTTGTTGTTTTTTCCTTCAGTACCTTCAAAATATCATTCCATTCTCTCCTGGCCTATAAGATTTCTGCTAAAATATCCCGTTAGTCTGATGGGAACTCCCTTATATGTGACTGGGTTTTTTTGTCTCTTGCTGTTTTTAGGATTTTCTCTTTGTCTTTGACTTTTGACAGTTTGACTATGATATGCCTTGGAGAATATCTTTTTGAATTTAATCTATTGGGTATTCTTAAATAATTTCCTGTGTCTGGATGCCTATATCCCTTGCAAGACTTGAAAAATTTTCAGCTATTATTTTGTTAAATAGATTTTCTATGTCTTTGCTCATTTCTACTCCTGGAAATCCCCAAATTCAAATATTTGGTTACTTTATGGTGTCACATATGTCACGTAGGCTTTGTTCATTCTTTTAAATTTATTCTTCTTTTTTATTTTGTCTGAATGGGTTATATCAAAAGACCTGTCTTGAAGTTCAGAAATTCTTTCTTCTGCTTGATCTAGTCTATTGCTGAAGCTCTTGATTGTATTTTTATTTCATACATTGAACTTTTCACTTCCAGGATTTCTGTTTGGTCATTTTTTATGACACCTATCATTTTGTTGATTTTCTTATTCAGATTATAAATCATTTTTCTGATTTCCTTGTATTACTTATCTATGTTCAGTTTCTTTAATATCATTATTGTGAATTCTTTTTCAGGAACTTCATATATTTTAATTTTGTTGGTATCTATTACTGGAGAATTACTGTGTTCCTTTGGAGGTGTTATGTTTCCTTGTTTATTCATATTTGTGTCCTTACACTGGTATCTGTACATCTGATGTAACAGTCACTTCTGCCAATTTTATTGATTGACTTTCATACAAAATAGATTCTCTATAGTGTTGGTTGGGTACGGTGTTTTGGCTTTGATTCTGGGTAAATGCAGTATTGTATTCTCTGTTTGATTTATTTGGCTGTAATTATTGTTAATGGTGTCTGTGAGTTCCCCAGTGGCTTAGGCTGTGGTCGTTGGTGAAGACTGCATGAAGCTTTGCTGGGGATGGAGACACCAGGGCAGCCAGCCCTCAGGCATCAGTGCTGGCAGTTGCCAGACAGGTGTGCTGCTTTCCAGGCCCCCAGGCAGCATATGTGGATGCCAGCAGTGGCAGATCCAGGCAGGCTGTTCCTTAGGCTTCCAGGCAGCTTTCTCAGATGCTGTCAGTGGCAGCAGTCAGACAGGAAGGTGGGTGAGTCCTCGGGTTCCCAGATGGCATATGTGGGGTTAATGGTGGGCAGAGTAGGCCTGTCGTCAGGTCCTTCAGTGGTGTGCATGGGTGCTGGCAGTGGCAGGGGGGGCAGGTTGATCACTAGGCCCCAGGATGGTTCCTGAGTGAGCTGGATTCCAGGCCCTCTGAAGGCATGCACAGTTGTACAGTGGCCCTGCCTTTATAAGGGGCAAGTTTGCTGTCAGAGGCTCTTAGTCTCTGAGTAGCACATACTTCAGATCACTTTGTCCTGGGGACAGCCTTGCCAGTGTGCTGCACCACCCATTCCCCAGGGTGTAGGACACTTTATGGGCTGGAGTAGTGAGGACCCTGTTGCACTGCTGGGTCGAACCAGAGTCATAGCTGTAGCCATCTGGGTGGATGGGGAGATGTCAGCAAGCCTCTAGGGACGTGAAGATGCGGGGGCTGTTGGGCCTCAAGGTGGGATGCCATCTAATGGGGGCTGGTCTCTCAAATTGGTGCTATGCTGCAGCTGCCTGAGTCTCAGGGCGTGCGTAGGACCCAACATGAATTCACTCTCTGGAAAAATGTCATTGTGTGCACTCCAGGCTACCTATACTAGTCTCAGGGCTCACGAGGGCCAAGGGGCTCTTCTGTGGATAGAATTATAGGAGTCCGTGGTGGGAATGTGAACCGCTGGGGATCTCTAGGTTACCTTTTCCCATCAATGTGGAGTTCCTCCTGGATCCCAGCCAATCCCAGCCAGGCTGGCTGCTTTGTTTCCCTCTCTTTCCATGCCTCAGTTACTCCTTCTCACTTTCCTGCTAAATTTCAGTATTCTTTCTAAATGCTTTATTTGAAGTATGATTATTTACTCACTTTTTTGGTCCTTTGGGGAGAAGGTGAGTGCTGGACAGCCCTAGTCAGGC
Organism: Cheirogaleus medius; assembly: GCA_008086735.1. Lineage (NCBI taxonomy): Eukaryota > Metazoa > Chordata > Mammalia > Primates > Cheirogaleidae > Cheirogaleus > Cheirogaleus medius. The sequence goes on along the minus strand of VBSM01003204.1, from coordinate 60,152,666 downwards.
ATGTTAAAGTCCCCTGTGCTCCACTGATCCTATACAATGTAAAACTGAATTGGGGGAAATGAATGTTATCTTTCTAATGCTTTATTTCAAATAAAAATAATAAATATATAAAAACATTCTGTGTTTTCATAGTACATATATAATTGATAATTTTTGTTCTTTCATATTCCTTAAGAATTTTTTCTCATGATTTTCATGCCTAGAGCTTATGTGTTCTAGGCTAGATTGCAAACTCTGTGAACAAACAGAGTATGCTTTCTAACACTTTTCCATTTTATTACACAGTACTTTGTACACACTTTTGATGAAGTTTTAAAAGATGGTCACTAGATGGCAGTAAAGACCAAAAATTGGATGAAACCAGAGGAAAAAAATTCCACCATGTGGAATCATTCTGAAATAAATTATTATTTCTTATTTTATTTTTACTTTTATTATAAATAAAAAATATATAATTGTATAAATTTGTGGAGTACAAGGTGATATTATAATTTATAAATTCAATGTGAAATAGTTAAATCAAGCTATTTAATATTTTTTATGGTGAGAACATTTGAAATTTAAATTTTATAATGTGCAATTCTCTGTTATTAACCATATTAATCATACTATGCAACAAAACAAGAAATAAAATAATAAAACAAACAAACAAACAAAAACATATTCCTCCAATCTGAGATTTTCAACCCTTTGACTATCATTTCCCCATTCCCCACCTCCAGTCTCTGTAACGATAAGTCTACTTTCTGCTTCTGAGTTTAGTTGTTTTAGATTCCACACATTGGTGAGAACATGTGGTATTTGTCTTTCTGTGTCTAGCTTAGCATAATGTTCTTCAATTCCATCTATATATTGTCTCAAAAGACAAAATTTCCTTGTTTTACAAGGTTGAATTATATTTGATTGTGTATATATACCACATTTTATCTATCCATTCATGGACACTGAGGTTGATTACATCACTTGGCTATTGTGACTAGTGCCGCAATGAACATAGGAGGACAGACATCCTTTTGACAAACTGATTTCAAATCTTTTGGGTAAATACTCAGAAGTGGGATTACTGGATCATATGACAATTCTATTTTTAATTTTTTGAGGAACCTCTGTACACTTTTCCATAATAGCTGTACTAATTTACATTTCCATCAACAGTGTACGAGAGTTGACATTGTACATCTGAAATCAATATAAAAACTATATTGCCAAATACTACAGCGAATACTTATCTAAAAAATATGCTGACATACTATTAAGTTTAAAAAGCAAATTCTTTTGGGGAAAGCTGTGGAAATACTGAAGGCAAAGGGTTAACGATCACAACTTACTAATGATATGCCTGTTTGTATGGATAATGGTGCCTGTTTGTGCCTTCCACAACTCTCTAGAGACAAACTTACAAGCTTTTTACATGATTAGAGAGTCATGCCTAAAATATTACAGTTCAATTCTGTGCTTTCTGCCAGAAAACATGAAGTTTCCCAACAAGTAGAGTAATCCCTTCATTTAGTATCTTAACTTTCTTTATTCTAGCACTTTTCTCACTTTTTGTAACAATTGACTAATCTCCAATAATATTAGGATGACACATAATAATTCTCACATAATAATTCTATATTAAAAAATTTAATAGCAACTTTTCTAATTTAAAATAATTTAAATAAAATTCCTAATTTTTGTGACCACATTTTATTTTAGAAAGGCTATCGCGTTATTTGCAATAAAACGTGAGTAGTTATGATAAGACATTTTAGATATTCAGTCTTTGCACTCTTAACAACATTATTTGTGCTCTTTGATCAAAACTCAAGGGAGCCTCCAACACCTACCTGGACATATTCACCTCTAAGAAAGAATTATAAATATAGGGTGGTTTAGTGAATAGCCTAGTGGATCAGAAATTCTTTCTCTCAGTTCTGTTTTGATGTCATTTCCCACTAAACAGCCACTATGATGAATTAATTACCTGTTACCTAACTGAAGTGAGTAATGTTGCCTTAGTTTATGGTAACATCAGAAGCCATGGGCATATACTAGATTAGATGCTATTTAATTTTGTTTTTATTTTTTGAAGATGAAAAATTATTAAATCTTTTAAATGAAAATGGGAAAGAATCAGTAGAAAGAAAGACTTAAAGAACAACTAAGCCCCCTCAATTTTTTTTTTCAGTAAATCCATCAAAACAAATGAGCTTCCTCAATTTTTTTTTCAGTAAATCCATCAAAACAAAACACAGAAACAAGGAGAAACAATGGGGAAAATGTATTCACTTTTTTAAAATCATCACTTAATAAATGGTTTTACCGCAGTGTTCCTTTACATAGGAAGTAAAATTTGTGATTTTAAATGTAAGAATGGTTTTTTTTGTTTGATTTTTTTGTCTCAGAAATTTTCACAAAAGTCACCTAAAACATGAATCAAGACTTACTTGTAAATTAAAAAAAAATCTTGAAAAACTATCATATATGACTAGGTCAAAATTTCTTATGGATCACAGCTCATATGTAGAGCAAGTATACAGCCCCTTTATTTTGTCTTTGGTTAATCTGGTCTCTCTCCAACATTTTCACAGACTAGAAGAAAAAATTAACTTTGTGTTCTACCATGATTTGGATATCTAGCCCGTTCAAATCTCATGTTGAAATTTGATCCCCAATGTTGGAGGTGGGGCCTAATGGGAGGTGTTTGGGTTATAAGAGCAGCTTCCTCATGAATGGCTTGGTCATGTCCTCACAGTAATGAGTGAGTTCTCAGTCTATTAGTTCCTGGGAGGACTGATTGTTGAAAAGAGTCTGGCACCTCCTCCCTTCTCTCTCTTGCTTTTTGTCTCTTGCCATGTGATTTCTGCACACATGGCTTCACCTTCCACCATGAATGGAAACAGCCTGAAGCCCTCACCAGAAGCAAATGCTAGCACCATGATTCTTGCACAGCCTGCAGAACCATGAGTCAAATAAGCCTCTTTTGTTTATAAATTACCCACATTCAGGTATTCTTTCACAGCAGCACAAACAGACGAAGATGCCTACCTTGTTTAAAATCCAATAACAACAGTCCCTGTCTGAAGGAATGGCAGCCCCTCTCATCCCAGTTAACCAGCCTCCAATATCAAGTATTCCCCATACAAGCAAAAGATGTTAACCAGCAAACAGAAGGACTGGAGGACACTAAGCCAGAGACCTCAATTTTTATATTCTACAATGAACTTCTCCCTAATACACTCAAGAATTAATTAGAGTAGCCAGAGGCGGAAGAGGTAGAAGAGAAATTTGAGAGACTAAGCTCTTTTTTTTCTAGACAAATAGAGTAGTATTTAAAAGTAAATAATCAGAACAGACTAATAGTCACACCAGATGGCACTAAAAGTTAACATCTCCCTTCTTTAAGTTGAGTATAAGGATTCATGAAGTTGAATATATTAATTGTAGACAAAATAAAGAAGCTGTATTCAGGGCCATCTTTGTATACAACCTGTGAAGCCACACAAAGTCCCACATTCATAAGAGCCTCATATTTGCTTTAATGGTCTGTTCTCACCTTCTTGAAATTCTTGTAATTTTTGAACAAAAACCACCACATTTTCATTTTTCACTGGCCCCACAAGTTATGTAGCCATGCTCAACCATCTTTTCTTTGTCCTTTCAAATATGACTTCAATTTGTCTTCCCACTACTGACAAACTGGTTACTAATTTTCTTTCCTTTTTATTTTTTCCTTTTGAAATTTAACATAAAAGACAATTTTTCTATGACTGTGTAGAATAGGTTTTGTGAGTGCTCCTTTGATATTTTTCTTCTATAGTAAGAGATTTAGGAAGACGGAAGTAGAGAACTGAATGTGGAGAATCTAAAAGGAAGATATGCGGATGCTAGATAAACCAGGATACAAATATTTAAAGTATAAAAACTGAGGCATTTGAAATCAATAGCTAGTTTGCATTCTGCCAACACAAACTTTCCAGTGGTCACAATCTCCATGAAAATGGAACAACAATAATTGTTTCCAGTTAGAGGCAAGAGACTGGAATTTTCCAATTGCCATTAGACTGGCCAAAACCAGTCTGCTTTCCAGATGGGTTGTTTGGTCGATGACTCACCAAGGGAATAGCCTGAGTTTCTACAGACTCCACTGCTGGGGCATAAAAAAAAAGTAAAATTCTTGATATGTATAAATAAGCTTTCTACTACATAAAAGACTGACACTATTAAATTTAATAATATTCAGTGAGACAAGAATATAAAGATATGATATTAATATATAACTTAAATTACTACATGTGAGAAATCTCATTACATTTATCTTTGCAGTAGCTGGAAATGATCTAATGTTTCTGATATTATAGGACATTTCATAATGCATTATCATATTAAAGGAAGATTTCTTTGTTAGAAATGTGTTACAGCTTCTTATAGTGGCAGCAGCGAAGACACCGTAATATTTACTGAGTGCTTTCTGTGTGCTAGATACTGATATTCTCATTTAGTTTTCATCATGACCATCAATATCTTTATTTTACTGATGAGCAAACCAAGATACAGAGAGGATAAAAAACTTGGCCAAGCCCTACAGTCAGTGAGTGGTTGGGCTGGGCCATGAATTACACAGCTTTCCTAACACTGGGTCATGGTTATAAAGACACTGACCTCTGAGTCAGTGTTCAGAGTCTTAAGAAGGCACATTGTGTATACATTGAAGGCAAAGGAAGAATTTGGAAGGCTACTTTGGCTATTCAGTCAACATACCAGATCTTTACCACTGAAGTTAAGGCAAAAGGATCATTTCCACAGGACTGCATTTTGGTTTCCAGATAATAAAAGCCCTTTCTCTTCTTGTATTTCTGGCTCAGCCTGTAGTTTGGTACACAAACTCCAGCACAAGAATTTCTTCTCAGACTATTCCATCTTTTAAAATCATTTCAGTTTTGGGCTAAGAATTAGCTTAAACTGGGTTTAATTACCACATACCTAGTATTTGGAAGCATTGATTTTTTTTCACCTTTTCTTAGTTGATTTGATAATAGGCTTTCATCTGATTTCTTATGTACCTATTAAGTGTCAATTCCTTTACTCCATTGTATCTAATCATAATAGGAACTCCATATAGCCGGTTGTGGTAGTAGTAGTAGTGGTGGTGGTAGTAGTATTTTACTGATGAAAAACTATAGCTTAAAAAAGGCAATTACTATCTTTGGGGTCACTAAATAAGTGGTGGAGGCTTATTGGAACTCATACCTCTCTGGCTTCCAAGTCATCATCCTGTGTAATATTCTGCTCCCATATTATAGCAAACCCTTAGCAAAAATTTATAAATGTTTTTTCCTCTCCCTTTTCTTGACTAGTGATGTTTTATGACTCTTACAAAGACAAAAAGTCATGCATCAGGAAAAAATGGCAGGATAAAAAGGTTTTCTGCAAATGCAAACTGTTGACTACCTGCATCCTGTGTTTGTTCATTCATTAATGTACTTAAAATTATAAATGTAAGTCATCTGCCAAGAACTAGGTTAGGTACTGGAAACATAGAAGTGAATAAAACAAATACACTCCCTACCCTTAGGAAACCTAGAATAGAATAAGGACAATTGATCAGGAAAATATAATACAATATAATGGGAGTACGTAGGAGGAAGATCTAACCCAGATTTACGGTATCAAAGGAGACTTTTTGGAAGAACTAATGTCTTAACACAGTTAAAAAGGCAAATGGAAGGAATGAAGAGTTTCCCTAGAGTTTAACCACTTTATGCACAGGATTGTCACAAGTTGAACCTACACAGCAGTTTACCAAAAGAAATATCTCATGTACAGGGAAAACCTTCTTTCTTAGCTGCATGTTTAATTTTAATATCTTGTTATGAAACCTGAGACTATAGTCTGTTTCTTCCTCTTTTTCTCACAAATCTTGGCAATAAATACATTTATATCTAATAGTTGACATTTATACCTCTCAAGTATTTTTTTTTAATCTGTCCATTAAGGAACAAAGGCTAAACTTCTTAAGGAGACAAATAAAACCTGGCATGGCTTTGTTACCACCAGCTTTGAAAACTAGGGTTCAGTGAAGAGTTTTTAGACATAACATCAAAAGCATAATTTATGAAAGGAAAAAATTAATATATTGGACTTCATTAAAATTTTGAACTTTTGCTCTGCAAAAATCCTGTTAAGATGAAAAGATAAATGACAATCTAAGGAAAAATATTTGCAAACCACCTATGTGACAAAGGACTAATATCTGCAATATATAAAGAATTCTCTAGACTCAACAATAAAAAATAAACAATGCTAAAATACAAAATAGTGACAACACTAAATTCTGGCAAGAATGTGGAGGAAACTGGACCACTGTTAAATTTATGATGGGAAAGTAGATTTGTATTACCATTCTGGAAAACAATTTGGCAGTTTCTTAGAAAGATTAAATGTGCAATTACCATGAAACAAACAAGAGAAGTTTTTACTGATGTTGTTATTTCATCTTTATACTGGTTCATGAAATATAGCAGATGTCAAATTGTTACAAGACTAGTGCAATAAATTCATTATTATATAGAGACACTTTCTCAATAATCTGTAACTAAACAATAAAATGTAGAGTTCATTTTCTAAATCTGTAATTATTTTCTTCAATTCAGTCACTGAATAATTGTAATTTAGAATTCAAGCTCCTGTCCCTTGATGTCAAATTAAGCCACAGAGTTACACATAAAAGAAAATCAAAATAGAAGAGCCAATGACACATGAATTGTCTTATAACATTATTTTATTTTCAGCTATATAGACGTTTTTCTCAAGTAATGTTACTAGAACAACTTGTTTATGGGGTTTTATGGTTTGGGGTAAACGTGTTTTAAAAAAACTAGCTTATCTCTATTATACAGAGTTGTGATATAAAAATGATTTATAGGCTGTATTTTTCAGAAATCAGGTAGCTAGACTGTAATCCTACTGAAGAAATTTTCCTATTAAGCCTATGTTATAGAAAAAAGGGTATAATTAAAATAATTAAAATGTCTTCTAATCATAATGCTTGAGACCATGAAAAGAATGTTTAGTTTCCTCCACACAGAGCCACCAGGATTTTTTCATAATCTCCCTTGGTTTCATCCTGTTGATTGAAAAATAAAGTACACTTAATATTATTCAAAACTATAATCAATACAAGATTTTTTTAATTATAGAAGAATTATTTTATTTGTAGGCTTAGCTGTAGATGAGAAGACACATTATAGTGCACCGATTTCCTGGGATCTTTGATAAACATACCATTCATTTAATTAAATAATATATAGAGCAGATAACTGATATTTCTTGATTGAGATATAAAATTCAGTAGCTTTCAAGATTTAGACTACAAATTTCTCTTAATTAATTGTGTTTTATATTAGTTTCATTATTTTCTAAGAATGAAATACCACACAGAATTGAATAAGTGTAATAGAATCTTGTATCATACATGAGGAAATGCCTGATTCACTAATAAGAAACAAAGATATATAGTGATTTTTCTCACTTTTAGTGAGAATACCCAATGTGAATAATGAATTGAATTTAAGTAGTTATCTATCTTTCAATTCATTCAAAACAGTTGACTTTTCTGTCTCATTTTTCAACATTCTAATGAGATACTTGAATATAATTTTAAACAATTCGCATATGATAAAATTAAGATACATATTTTGAATAATGTTTCTTATCTTCTGAACAATATATTATAAAATAAACCATAATATCTATCCACATTAGCAGAAACTCTAAAATATTTTGATTGATACATTTATGCATGGAAAACCAAACATTTCCATGACTTTGGTTGAAAAATGTACCTAGTAGTTTGTTAGAGCACTCAACAGTTAGATTTTACCAGTGAAAGCTCAATTTACTTATGAAGTATGTACCCTAATACATTGAATTCATCTTACATATAAAATTTACAGATACTGTAAGTCAGCTCTTCTCTTTGAAGATATTGCAAATAGAACTTTCATGTATGGGGATGGCATTATGAAAATCATAACATACCAGGATGGCTTGGCAAAGAGAGATACCATACATCTTCTGATAGTATGCTTTGATATCGTTCATGTCAATTTCGGAACGGGAAACCATGATCCTGATCAATTCCTTATGACGAGTTCCAGCACCCTGGCCAAAACAAATGATAGTGTTTTATATTGAGAAAATACTCTCATTAAAGAATGTATATTTGAAGGTGAATCCCTTTTTACTCTTTCATGTAATTTCTGTAGAGAAACTATCTCGACATTAACACACACACATTATACAAGTGGTGATAAAACAACAAGAAATAAGCTGCTATCTTAGCAATAGGTACAGAGAGCTTTTACCACCTCCTAATTGGTCTACTACCATCCAGTCTTTCCTCTGACTATCCAATAATGACAAATAAATTGAACTTCCAAAATTGTAAATCTGATTATCTAATTCATCTATTTAAAACATTTTAATAGTCTTCTGTTGTTCTTAGGATAAAAACAAATCATTTTATCAGGGCTTACCATGTCCTGCCTAATTTTATAATCTCTTCCACTGCACACCATCACTCTAATTATTCTTGTTGCCTTGAAGGTGTCCTGTTACCGTATGCCTTCAAGCCTGTGTACCTGTTGCTTCCTCCTCTTGGCCCACCATTGCTTTATGCCCCATTTCTTCTACCATCACCCTCACCTGGCTCATTTCTACTCAGATCTTAGTTTAGCTGTAAGCAATGCTACATTAATTTCCAAAGTCTGGAGCACATGCCCCTCTTTGCTCTTTCATAATACCAGGTATTCATCATTAACCAAATACCACACTAGACAACAGCAGATATGGGGCAGCAATTCTGCTAACCACTGCATCACAGTACCTAGCATGCTTATCAGTCATAGAGGCACCTTAATATTATTTAAATAGTTAGACCTCTCTTTCTGTAAAAACCTTTTTGCTTTGGAGTTTCAAAGGCAAAACAATGATAACGTTATAACTATTCATTTGAGGGCTCAAAATATAAATATAGAAGTGGTATCCTGTATAATACCATGTGTGTTAGACAGTAATGTTAAAGTGAAATAGTTGAAGATGTATCTCAAATAAATCTTAATAACAATGTCTACATAGAATGACATTTTAAAAGATTTAACTATTAATCTATGGCATGAATGAAAGAATAATAATACAGACAAGTGAAACTCAGAAAGTGGAAGATTATAAAACACAAAGTTGGTGGAAGTAGGCTAGTAAAATCACACATTAAAAGAGAAAGTATGTCACCCTTCCTGTGGTGACTCAGGTTTTAAGCAAATCACAAGTAAGCCATAAATCACATAAAGGCTCACTTTATCACTCACCTATAAAATAAAATGCACTCAATCTAACAGAAGTTTATTCTAATAAGGTTGTGTATTCCCTCTTACATTGAATAGAACAATGATGCTCTTTAATTGGAAGATATTAAATGTGTGATTCTCAATCAATATAAAATTTTCTGTTCTCTCTACAAATAATACTTCCTCTAAGCAAAGCATTTAAGTAGCATTGTACCTACCTTCATGGCATGATGAAGCTTCTCAGCAAAGAAAGCTGGTTTGCTTGTGGCACACTTCACTGTAAGAAATTTTAGAAAGGCAAATTTTAGTTGACATATTCACCACAAAAGAGGAAAGATGCACATGAAATAAACAGGGAATGCAGAGTTTTGCCAACAGGATTCTATCTCCCATCACTATTCCTCTCCTCCTCCTCCCAATATGGGACACTTGGATTATGAGAGGATATTTGTGACTCACTATATGGTGGTTTTGAATATTCTTTCCCCTCACAACCATCACCAATTTCCTGTTACCTTAAATTCCTCCGAACTGTACCTTCAATAGTTAGTGCTATCCTGAATATATTGCCCTTGGAAATAGGAAAACCAGTAGGTGTTAAAGGCTATACAAATAAATACTTTCTTCATGTTGTAATGAGAACATTAAAAAAACTACCCTGGGATAAGACAGGCTTACATAAAGAGCAGCACTCATATAAAATTCTAACACATGTCAATTTGTGGGGTTCTTTATCTTGTTACTCGAAGTGGCATCCATGGCACCAATTGGGAACTTATTAGAAGTGCAGAACCCAAGCCCCACCCCAGACCTACTGAATCAGAATCTGCACTTTAACAAGATTTCCAGGGGATTCACATGCATGGTAATGTTTGAGGAACACTGTTTGAGAACATAAATTCCCCAACTTTGACGGTTGTCTGAATAACCTGGGAAAACTTTAAAAAGTATAGATTTTTCAGAAGCCAACCTGGACCTACTGAATCAGAGACTCTTCTGGACTTGCCCAAGATCACAAAATTAACAAGTGGCAGACCAGTACCTGAAGTTACATTTGTCTAATTTCCAATCCCAGGCTCTTAATGACCATTCTGAATTGCCTCTGTGATATGCCCAGCTTGGCATAAGTAGGTGCTCAATAACTATATTTCTCCTCTCCATATTTTTGAAAAGCGGAATAATATCTGCTGTTATGAAAAAGGTTATCATACTTCTTTGCCAATCTTACATGTTGCTTCTACCTGATACATAGATGTACCATCTCTGATGGCTTGTTTTTTGTTTTGTTTTCATATATATATATGTGTGTGTTATATGGGGCAGCATTGAAAACACAGTTTCTAGTTAGAAAACTCTTCCAGCTCCAAGACTACATACCAATGGCTGTGAGGCATTTCTCAATGTCGCCTTTCATTTCCAGGTCCAGAACTTTGTTCATGTCATGCTTACTGTACTTGGTATATTTCTGAAACACTGAATATTAAATTTAAAATTAGAGATGTATAAAACATTCTATTCTTTAGCAAGCTTTAGCAAAATATGGGCAACTGACTCAAAGAATTCCTTGGGATAATAACTTCAGTTATACTTTTTAAAGCTATTTATACAACTAAGCATAATATGGATACTTCATCTTCTTCTAGGAATGTAACTCCTGTGGCCATTTTGGTGTTCTTGTGTATTTTGAGGAAATGTTTGTAAGTGTTGTTGACAGTTATTAGAAATGGCATGTGATTGACAACCATAGCACATACTGCAGCAGTGCTAAGTGCCATAGCAAATGGATCTTCCCTTATATAAAGATCTGTGCAGTAAATTTATCTTAAGTTTAGCCTTAGAAATCAGTGTACTATTATACTACAATGGACTTTAGGTAATCATCATGACTTTTGCTTTGCTTTTGCTTCCAAGAGGCTCAGAGCTAAATATTGTTGTCAAACATCAGAAGACTTGAATTTTGTTTTGTTTTGTTTTGTTTTTATGTTTTTGTTCTGCAGCACCTACATTCTCTTTGCTTTATTTAGCTCTGATTTTGTTTGTTTGTTTTTCTTCATTGTATTTCATTTGTTCTGTCATATGTGTCTTTTTTTGCATTTATTCCAAATCCTTTGGAGGAATAAAAACAGTGAAAATAATGAAATGATGTCTCACATGCCAAAGTCACAAAATGTGTTTCAAATACTATAAAATGATGGTTCTACACAGTTAGACAAATGGACAAATAACAATAATGGGACAGGAGTACTATACCCATTTGATGTAAGAGTGACACTGATAAAAACTTATCTCTTCCCTTTCTCTTATTTGTCCTCAAAATAGAAAATTGCATCTTCTATAAACAGGTTCTAGAAACAAAAACTTTTTGTGTTACCTCTGCGAAGATGGGGATAGCCCCTGGTGGTAAGAATGGTATTGAACACGTTCACATCTGTCCCCTTTCTCCTTTCTCCTGCTTCATACAAGGCCTGTCAATGAACATAAAAATGAACACTTGACTATCTGTTGAAATGATATCTGCACAGGAATGTTAGATCTTGTCAAAGATTTTCTAAGCAGCTCTTCTGTACCCAATACAATCAGAGTAGGCAACAATAAGATTACAAGTTCTTTAAAGACAGGGACCTTCTTTTGTCTGTCAAGTATCTTCCAAGGTATCTTTCAAGGTGCTTTGTAAACACTGGAGACTGAATATGTGTTTGCAGAATAAATGTTTGCAGAACTAAATTGCTTTAAGATTTTTAAGATTATGCTATATATAAAGACAACTCCAAGAGAATCTCTTAAAAAAATTTGTTTTACTCTTTATTGTTTAAAGTAATTATCAGCAAATGCTACTAATAAATCAATAATTCAACCATAACCTAGATCTTGACTTTTGATGTTAGAATTTCTGGATTCAAATTCTGACTCCGCAACTTCAAAGCTATGTAATCTTAGACAAATAATTTAACCTTTCTAAACTACAGATTTTTCTCTTTTGTACATGAACAGGATAATCCCTGCCCTATTGTTTCAAGCATGCACTTCACTTTGAAATGTTAATTACCCCTTCCTCCTGTGTCAAACCAAACTTTGCAGCCTCCATAAATATATATGTCTTTAAATGGAAAACAAATTCAGAAATGTCACAAGTAAATATTTTTTATTATGGACAATTATTCAAATGTCAATTCTTGTTCTTTAATATGTTTACACAATTTCTATTAAAATGATCTAACTTCCAATGTATATAAAATGTTATTTTGGACTTTTCAAGCAAACTGATAATGACATATATGCATTTATTCAACAAAAAGTTAATGAATGCCTATTATGTGCATGATAATACACTGATATAGTGAAGTGGATGGTAGTGGACAAATAAATTTCCATCCTTACTGAATCATTGTGATGAATTTATCTAGAGAATACTGTTCCATGAGGAAGGCACAGTGCAAACAATAATTGTCTGTTTTTTCTGTTAATAGAAATCCCAGGCCAAGTGCAGTGGCTCATACCTGTAATCCTAGCATTCTGAGAAGTCAAGGTGGGAGGATTGCTTGAGCTCAGGAGTTAGAGACCATCCTGAGCAAGAGTGAGACCCTATCTCTACTAAAAATAGAAAAATTAGCCAGGCATTGTGATGTATGCTTGCACTCCCAGCTACTCAGGAGGCTGAGGCAAGAGGATTGCTTGAGCCCAAGAGTTTGATGTTTCAGCGATCTACAACAGAGTGAGATTCTGTCAAAAAAAGAAAAGCAAAAAAAAAAAAAAAAAAGAAAAAAGAAATTCCAGCCCTTAAAATGGCATGATTTTTCTAATGTTGACAATGGATTGGTATATCAATAACCAGCAAACTTACTGAGATTATATAAAACAGTGTATTTAAATGTGTTATTATAATTTATATTACTATACTATTGCAATAATATTTTTACAATTGACATCTATAAACCATTCCAGTGTTCACTATTAATAGAATGTTAGATGTGCTCACTCTTTCCAATGCACTTAATAAAAAAATTACTTTTCCCTTTCTAATACCTGGAAAATGAAAATTCAGAGTTTTTTCAACAAAACAATTCTTGGGAATAACAAATCAAATTCTCATTGTTCTCCTTTAATCCTCTCTGGTTTTATGATTAATGCAGGCCATTGAAAACTTAAAGACTATGTTTTTCTCTCTTGGGCTACAGAAAGGCATGCCCCATTCAGGAAATGAACATTAAGGACCCATTAAGGAGTCTCTCAGAAGATCTTAGATTTGCTTTAACATGGAGGGTATCAAGTGGTAACTCCACCTAAGGTAGAAAGATGGACTGCAGTAATATTTTCTTAGTACTTGCTTACCCTGGCATCCGTATCAGCCAAGTCCTCATTCACACCAAGATCCTCACTTCGGTCACCCTGAAAGAAATCCCATCTATTGTAAGCTTTTCGCTAGCAGGTAATCACATGATTTACTTAATTCCCTTAAAATCAAATGAATAATATTCTTTGAGAAAAAGAGAGTCCATTATACATTTCTAGGGAGAGCTCACATTCAAGATTTTACTTGCAATGGTTTGGATGTTTATCCCCTCCAGATCTCATGTTAAAATTGGATCCCCAATGTTGAAAGTGGGACTACTGGGAAGTATCTGGGTTGTGGGGTGGATCCCTCATGAATAGATTAATGCCCTCCCTCCAGATGAGTGAGTTCTCACTCTGTTCATTCCCACAAGAGCATGTTGTTAAGAAGAGCCTGGCACCTCCCCATCTTTCTCTTGCTTTCTCATGCTTTATGATCTCTACACAGGCTGCTGCCCTTCACCTTCCGCTACGAGTGGAAGCAGCCTGTGGCCCGCATGAGATGTGGATGCCCAATCTTGAACATCCCAGCCATCAGAATTGTGATCCAAATGAACCTTTTTTCTTTATACATTTTCCAGCCACAAGTATTCCTCTACAGCAACACAAAACAAGGACACTGCCCCTCATAAAAGAAGAGGCATTTCCTAACGTCTTTGAGTTGTACCTTAGCAAGAGAAAGCAAAGCCTTCTGGAAATCTCCAGATGTGTCTGAGGTTATATCTTTGGCCAGATCTCTCTTCAGTTCTGAGAAAAAAAAGAAAAATAGATTTTGCAGTAAACTAGTGATAAATAATGATGAAAATAATAATATCTGACATTCTATATTGGCTTACAATTCACAATGTCACAACATTCAATGACTTACGGAACACACATTTCAAAATATTATCATTTTTAAATAAAAATTAGAGAAATTGGCACAGGTGAATTTTCTATAGGGCAATGGGAGAAATTTAGATGATGCTGTGAATGAAAACTTACAATCATAAGGCTTTTGCTAATAAGAATAAACTACATAGCTATATATTACCAAATAATTAATTCCGAAATACAATGTGCCAGAATTTAAGCAATAGGATGAATAAAACAATTGTTTAAAAGAGTAAAACAGAGGTACTTCCTTGAACACAAATTATTTATTTACCTTAATAACTATAAATATATGTAATACAGTTCAGTGAAATATGTGTGTGTGTCTAAACACTCCTACTTAGCTGTGTAAACCAATGCCGTAATGTAAAAAAGTTAACTGAATTTATAATTGACTAGTGCTATGGATATTTGGCCTAGCCAAGTCTTATGCTGAAATTTGATCCCCAATGTTGGATGTAGGCCCTGGTGGGAGGTGTTTGAATCATGGGAGAGGATGCCTCATGCATGGCTGGTTGCCCTTCTTGCAGGAGTGAGTTCTCACTTTTAGTTCCCTAGAGAAGTGGTTGTTGGAAAGAACCTGGCACCTCCTGTGCTCTCTCTGTCTTGCTTCCTCTCTCACCGTGTGACTTCTGCACACACCTGCCCCTGTTTGCTTCCTGCCATGGCTGAGAGCAGTCCGAGGCCCTCATCAGAAGCAGATGCCAGTGCCATGCTTCCTGAACAGTACTTCTGTAGAACCATGAGCCACAAAAACCTCTTTTCTTTATAAATTACCCAGCCTCTGGTATTCTTTTGTAACAACACAAATGGACTAAGACAACTTCAAACAGGGGAATTTAATAAGCTGTCACTAGACTACATCTTGATATAATGAAGAAATAGGGACATTTACTTTTGTAAATGATGTTTTATCAAACAGAAAACTAATAATAATGGCCCTTTTGATTATTATCACTGATACGATTCTAAGATAAACACTGGTAATGAAATAAGGATTGCAGAAAATGAGGTTAAAAATCTTTCTTATTTTGATTCCTTTACTAAATTACTCTGAAAACAATATAATATTTTCTAGGCTTGGCATAAGAATCAAGTGGCAAAATCCTCTATAGTGCCGTATATTGGGCTGGGAAAGCAAAAAGGTCAGTGTGGCTCAGGAAAATTAGAAAAAAAAATGGTAAAAGACTTGCAATTACCCTCTTGTCAGTGTTGAGCATATTATTTAAATGAGATGTTTCACTGAATAGATAAAATGAGCCATGTTTGGTCTTTCATGCCATGGATCTTACTAGAGGTAAAAGTGAGTTGTTTATGTTCATAATGGTGAAGCTAAGGTTTCCAACAGAGAATTATAGGCACCTAAATTTTTACCTTTTCAAGGACAAATAAAGACTATTTTGTTTGGAGATTTTTTTGTTGTTGTTATATACTCTTTTCAAAATAAAAGACAATGGAAAATTTTTATGAAATAAATTTTAAAATAATAGAAAATGTTTTTAGAAAAATTCTTTAAACCCAACCCTCTGAATTGAGGTTTCCATTATGATAATATGTAGCCATTTAAAAGAATATTTTCTATTAAAGTGAAAGCTTGATGAGGATTGGGATACAATCTCCCTTGTCATCACCTTGGCAACTTGAATGTTCCCTGGTAACAGTGTGTGCACTCAATAGACATGTGCCAAACAATAAACATTTTAATATGTAGGAATTCCAAAGTCCCCATAATTAACATCCACATTCAATTTTAAGAAAGTGTATCAAACTTCCTTTCCAACTAAGGTACTTGTACTGTTGGATATTACAACTTACCCTCTCTGTAGACTCTGTTAATTTCTCTGATTTCTTTGTTATTTCTTGATGCCAAAATTTCAATCAGTGTGTCTTCATCAGTTCCAAGGCCCTGAATTGAAAGAGAAGAAAAGTAGAAATGAAGAAAAATCTTCATTCAAGATGATCAACTAGTTTTTGTGTCCCCAAATTTGTTTGAATCTGTCATTTAGTATATTTCACCTCCAATATTTAATAATCACAATAGACTCTATTAATACATTTTGCTCTAAAAAATGGGTTTATAGCCAATATTTGCAGTAAAGATATAAAAATGCAGATGTATGATTCATATAGCAACATGATAAGGAGGATGTTATGTTTTCATGCATTTATTAATTAATTCATTGAATTATCAGTTCATTCATTCTTTGAATTTCCACTGACAGTCACTGTACTGATTTTGAACATACTACAGTAGGCATTAGCAACTTGCCCTATACATTCTCTTGAGGAAAGGATTTTTGCTTAAATTGGGTGATTTACCTTCATGGCAGCACGGAGTTCATCAGCATCAAAACGTGCTGGAGTTTTTAGCAGAGCTAAAGCAACTTCCTCGAGGTGACCCGTAAGGGCTTTCTTCAGAGCTTCATCCAGAGGCTATACAAAATGAATAGAATCAGGCCTTCTAATATGTAATGTGCTAGGTTATACAACGCTGTATTACCTGAATTTTTAGGTCATTTTACTACTGATCCCTAAACCCAACCATCTTTTAGAGCTTCTTCCCTTCACATACAAAAGTATACTAGATATTTAAGAATGTTATCTTAATCTTTTAGATCTAGAGGGAATAGAATAAAATTTATTGACTTCATTGATAACTTCTTAAAGGATAGGGTTCTTAATCTTTTACAGAGGGGAAAAAAAGATCAAAACTCAGGGGAATGTGTGTTAACAGAAAACAGTACTAAAATTAATATTAAAATAATATATTAATAATGTTTCCAATCTTTGAGGTTTGCACTTATCAAATAAGCAGTGTAATCAGACATTGACATTATATAGTTTTCTAATTGTACTGCTTAAAAAAACTACCCATATTTGGTATGAATGATATAGCACTTATTTTTAAAGTCAAATTATATATACACTTTATATTTAGGCATTAAAAAGCCTAATTTAAAGTTTAGCAGAAGATACATTTCAATCAGAACATATTCTTTATTGCCAATAGCAATCTTGATGTTTATGTTCAAATCAAAGATTTGTTTCCAGAATACTACATCTGCAAAGAACTTATGCCAAGACAACCAATGTATGAAACTAGTAAATTTGATAAAATTGATTCAATTACAACAAAGTGGATAAATACTATAATCCCAGACTTAGGTGTAATGGGAAAACAGTGGTTATAAACTGAAAGAATTAGGTAACTGTGCTTCTCAGAATCCATGTTTAAGCATAAATATGACTGAAATTAAATATTTAAATTTAGCACCCTAACCTACCTTTCCTTTTTCCTGGAGATAGGCTGCTTTGATCTGCTGACGCTGTGCATTGTTTCTCTTAGTTAGTATGTCAATGATGGTTGCTTCATCCACACCTAGAAATATTGACATAAAACGATTCATTATTGAGATGCTCCAAATGAACTTCTTAATAAGCTAAGAAATATATTTAATAAATTATTTCAGCCTAGGAAATAGATGCTATACTACATATCAAAGAAACACTTAGGATGATATTTCATTTATTTGAATGAGAAACGAAGAGGCAATTAACTTTTCCTGGCCTTCAGTGTTGCAGTGTTTGATCCTACTTCAAACTCTGTGAGCAGCGATGTTGATTTCAGCACTGAGTTTCTGCTAGAAATGAGCTGGTAAAGATACCTGTTTTAGCAACAGAGATTCCACTTATTTGCCCAACATTTTCTGAGTGCTGAAGAGGGAAATATATTTTCATTTGACCAAAAAAAAAAAATCCTTTTTATCTTCAAAATGAAACAGACTCTTTCCATTGCTCACATCTGGTTTTTATTTTTTACTTCCTCTTTTAATTCTAGGATCATGTCTGATTTTTGATAATCATTCACATAGCCATTCTGAAGTGTCCAAGAGGTATCTGTTTTGAGGAAACACAATTACCTTTAACTGTTATGGCTTTGTGCAAGGCAGCAACATCTGAAGATGGGTCGAAGGCAGGATAGGGGCTCACTGCTGACCCAGGACCACCTTTGGACGATTTTACAGTTGTCTAAGGATCAGAGAGAAAGAAATTATTGTCCATTCATTGATAGTAATTTCTATTTTAATACTGTAATCATTGAATCATTTTATTATCACTCTACTTACAACGTAATCCTGCTCTACGTTGTCAATAAACCAGGCCTGCTTGAGGAATTCTGATACCATTGCCATTTTTACAGAAGTATCTGGAAAGAAAATTAATAGATGCTTTACAAACTAATGCACCCCACACAAACATCCCCCGCTTACACACACAAGGCGCAGCGTTATAAAACAGCCTTGCCCTTACTTTCCAGGATTACATTTAGGAGCATAAAAAACTGCAAGACATAAATGTTTTAAAAGGAGTATCTTACCCTTAAAAACAAACACAGAGCCTCCACCCAGAAACTGAGTTCCTTCTTGCAATATTCAGTCCTAAACTTTAGGGATCAGACAACTACTGCAAGTAAGCACATAGGCTAAAGAGAGGAACTGGTCTTCCTTCACTTCATAGTTCTCAATTTACCCACTATATGCAAAACCCTGAGGGTACCAAAAAAAGTGAACTATCCTCCTTTGTCTTGGGAACTTAGATAGAGCTAGTGTGTGCTCTTCAGAGAAAATATGAAGGCTAAGGAATCTTCTTAGAGGAGGCCTGGGCTAAGGGAAGCCTCCCTTGAAATGAGTCAAGGTTAAGCTGGCAGAAAAGTTAAAAGAGAACAAAATGGAGAGAGGTTTGTCGTATCTAGGAAGCTGAAAGGAGTTTGCCGGAGCAAGAGATGTTGGCAGAAGTTAGAACTTTTGGGAAAACATTGATGGGTTTTTAAAAAGAAAGCAGCATGATTTGATTTCCATTTCAGAACGATCATTCCTGCTGTATCATGGAGAATTACTAAAAGATAGGCAAGATGGAAGATTAGAGTCCATTCAGCCTCCATTATAGAATCTATGCAGCATTAATGAGGGCCTGAATAAAAGTAATGGCTAGAGAAAAGGCATAATATTTGCATATATAGGTAAAATAGTTGCTGACAATCTGCAGGAGGGATTCAGATTCAAAACTTTGTCTGTAAAATGATATCTGGGTGATAGCTCTCCCCAGAAAATTCAGTTTCCTTTTCTATTTCTTAGTATAAAATTATTTCAGCACTTGGAGTAATTGCTATCCTCACATTTCTTCCTATTTGAGCTGTCTAAATACTGGTCCTACATGTTTTTCTACCTAACACCAAAAAAAAAGGGGGGGGTGAGATAATTTGATACCAGGTTTTTTTTTTTTTTTCTTACAGTAAGCATTAGGGTGAAATTGTAACATGCATACCTTTTTGGCAAACTCTATCTTAAAGGAAATTTCTTAAGTTGGTTTGACAACATTTTTATTTAATGAGACACATATTTTTAAAACCTGAAGTATATTAAAAATTAACGTGCTGTCTGTTTTCTACATACACACATGCACACACACACAAAGTCATTAATGATCCTGTTTATCCGGGAATGTGTTGTTCAGAGCCTGTGCTCAAGGTCCACACAGATCTCTCTCTCCCTATCCTTTTGTTTCATCCCTCTTCTATCATGAATACTTGTGAGGGAGGTTGGAAAGATAATGTTGCAGTTTTAAATTCTTAATGCGAACCTAAATGACTCACGAGGAGGAGGAGTAAAACCCATACCCTGATTCCTTAGCAACATGTTCAGACAAAGTATCTCAATTCACACCTGCTAAAAAATAACTGCAGTTCCAAGTAATAAGATTAAATGCATCAGGGAAATTACAGCCAAAGCAGAAACTATCTCCACTTAATTATCACGGGGATTCTTCAAATTACTATTTTGTCATCTGTAAGAAGAACCAATACTTTGAGCATTCATTTAAAGTAATCTCTTCCCTCCAGTAATCGATACATTTCAAGTTGTTTCCTGAGGTAAAGTCATTATGTGCAATTTTGCACAAAGTTTTATTTCCCATTAAAGTCTGATCTGGTGCAACTGCTGTTGCCACATGGAGTTTCATACTCCAGCTGCTTAATTGCTACACCCAAAACTTCAAAGCAATTCTGGTAAAGTTTCATGTATTCAAAATTTCCATTTTCATCATCTCATTCATGCCCTTGATAAGTAGAATCTTCAAAATGAGTGATATAATTGGTCACTTGGCAAAATACTACTCCCTCACTTATAAAAACATGTTCAATAATTAATTTCAGTCTTTTCAATTAGCAAAGAAAAACTTCAAAGGGGAGCAAAGCAGACTAAAGATATTGTCAAATATAATAGTAAAAGTGAGTCCTACAACTTCAAAATAAAGTTTATGAAAACTTTTCTGTACTTCACTAGTTTTTTAGCTCTAAAAAACACTTGTCTAATGACCAAATTCTTTAAAAAAATAAACTGAGAAAGCCTAGGATAATAATGATATTTTTATATTAATTACATAACACAAAATAACAAAAATAAGGAAGTTGAGCCATTTATTTGACACATAGAGCGTCCTTTTCTAAGACAGCTGTGTGACTTACATCTTCTGAGTTCCTGCATTTTAGTCTGAATTATCTGGATGGCCTAAAAGCATAGTCTGGTAAGGAAAAGCAGCCAGTATAGAACCTTTCTCAGGAAATCAATTAGACGAAAATGGACTTGGAATTCAGCCCAATTCACCACTAACTCTTAGCAAAGTTTAACGACACAAGCACTGTGGCAGGATGTAAGAAATTGCTCTAAAGGAAACAGATTTTATCATGTCCTGCTAGTTAAGTGCCCAAAGCTAACTGCATGTATTAGCAGAACTGCTAAATAGTTGTAACACATCTAACACACACCACAGCCAAAAAATATTTTGGACAAATTTTATTGCTAAACCATTCTGACTGTTTTAATATCTACACTTGGCAGGAAAACCAGCCTAATACGGTGAGTGCACAAAAGGTTTTCTTTTCTTCTGACTTTTTCTCCTAATGGTTAAACTTGCACTAAGTTTTTAGAAGCCTATTCTATGGACTTATTTTAGCTCAATATAGATTTCAACTAGCTACCACTGAGCTCTAAAACCAAGTTTATCTCAATGTTTATCATCAGCTAATTTGAAGATGAAATTGGACATTTATAAATGGGCCGACATATGGAAATTAATAATATTCCACAATTTTTTAAATTAATTATCTTTTTATAAACATACATTGGCTACTAATCTCAGTTTATCTGTGAATTGAATAGTGTAGCTTTCTAAAAATTTACAGTTTTTACGTATTTATGTGTCTTAAGAGAGCCTTCTTTAATTTTTCCATCTCTGTCAGCCTCATGAAAGGCTACTTCCAGAATTTGCAACAGAGGAAGCTGAGATTTGCAGTTCATTATACCTTCCGCTTACAATCTAGAACTATGAGAGTTTTACAATTATAATAGCAGCAACTACTAGCCCTTGCATTGAACAACAGCCTTATCATCATCATGCCCCTTTTCTATTTAGAAAAACTGAGTGTAACTTTTAGGCAGTCTCCCAGCTAGTAGTGGCAAGAATCAAGACATAAATCCTTGCCTTCTGATGCCAAAGCGTTATACAGTCTTTTAAATTAGTGACCGAAATGACAATGACAAGATCAATGTTATTTTTAACAACTTACACTTGGGAATCAAATTCATTAACAGTCAACCCATGAAGACTATGGCATGTTTCACCCTAGCCCTGGGGAGTTTATTTTTAAACGCTTTGCCTTGTACATGGCTTTTCTTCAATATGCATTTCACAAGTCCTTCCCGCACCTTCCCTTGAATAGACAATTAGACTATACAATTATATGACTTATAAAGCAGCAATTTATGGGAGGAAGCCTCACTAATGTTTTGCTTCTGGGCTTTTGGACAGGGCGTGCCCGTTGCCCGGAATGCTCATGTCTCCTCCACACTCACTTCTCATTGCCTCACTAATTGCTGCTTCTAAGTGAGGTCTCAGCATAGATCTCATCACATCTCCGGGAAAGCCTTCATTAATTCCTCAGCACCGGATCTGGTGACCTTCCATGCACTCCCAAAGCATCCTGACCGTACCCCTACACCAGCCCCATCATTCTGCATTTTCACTTACTTTTGCCATACTTCTATCCCCAGGAGCATTGCATGAGAGCAGTGCTAATATACTATTCATTATATACCTTCAATCCCTGGTTAAATGCCTGGTATTTAGTATGTTAATAAAGATTATTGAATTAATAACTAGTATATAATTGCCATTATTTTAGAAAATATATCTGCACGATATATTTAACAAACATCTTCAAGCCACAACTATGGGATATAAAAATAAGAATTTAACTGTTGTGGACCTCACTTTGATTCTTTTTATCTGGTGATCTGACCTCAAGGAAACACTTAACTTCTCCAGAGGGTCTTCAGCTATAAAATAAAAATGTTGAAGTAAGTAGTGTCTAAGATGCATTACAGCTGTGAAGTAGCAATCTTAAATTTCACCTCAAATAAATGAAGATGAAGAAAATTAGCATAATGGAGGAAGGCATTATATACGTTAGATCTGTTCTGCTCTTCCTGATAAAAATCTATTTGATTTTAAAGGAACAGGAAATAGTTAACTTCAAAACTGTTTATGGTTTATAATAAGTACATCGATTTAGCTCTGATTTTAAATATGTCATAAATTAATCGGTCTAGAGAGAATGAAGAACAGCCAGCTCAGCCAGCTAATGTCAGATACAGAACTCAATCTTTGTGGACCTTTGGGTTTAAAAAGTATTTAATAAGTGTGAAACTCTGACTGGTTCCTTAGTAATGTTACTGTTAATTGTTTTGTCAACAGCAGTCAAATATTGGCTGTCTGCCAGATGTGGTTGAGGCTGGGGCTAGGGTGGTAAGTGACTTCTGGAGAAGAGGCCATTGCAGAATTATGAAACCAGCGTTTCACCACATTTGACTCATTTGCAATATGCTTTGTCTTACAGTTGCCCAAATACGTTCCTGTGGAAACAGGGGAACATTACTTTTTCAAAGTCCATACAGACTTTCAGGCATAAATAAGACAAGAAAAAGTACATCTTAATTAGCTAGAATTAAACTTTAGAAATCAGTTCAATGTTTAATTAACATTTAAAAAGGACTAAGAGAAAAATCCTTGGAAGAACATTTGTAATGAACAATAGCCAGTTATATGGTTATGGTTTATAATCTTTCACTTTTGCAAATGTATCCATCCAACACCAGTTAAAAACTCTTCTGTAGATTTGTTTTGTGCTCTCCTAAGGAGTTTTATGGCCATTAGTCCATTCAACAATCAAGTAGAATAGTTTTTAGAGGGCCCCAGTGGCATTCCCATGGGATAACATATCTAACATCACCCAGGAAATATTTCTTTTCTCTTTAGGTTTTCAAATAAGCACTTGCAAAGCCTGTCTATGACACAGAGCCTACAGGAAAAGGAATGCAGTCACACCCTCTTTAAATGAAACAAGTAATAAGCGGACCTTCTTATTTTAAATGGCATGAGTAAACATAACATTAATTTCAAAATGTTAATTACAAAGGGCATGATTACCACTATGAGGTCTGAATCTATTTAGTTTTCCTAACAGAGGAAAATAAATTCAGAAAGTCCTGCTATTTTGAAACAGTTCCCTGCCACCCACCCCTGCCACTTCTGTTTTCCTGGTCCCCCACAAGCATCCACACTCCCATCATGATTTCCCTGTAAGACACACACAGCTCTTGGAAACTCACATTCCAAGGAGAAGGAAAGGAAAGGAAAAACACATTCTTTTAAGGCCACCAGAAGAAAAACACATTCTTTCCTTCTTTTCCATGGTAACTCACCAATTATACAATGAGCTAGTATTAAGCCAACTTACCATATTTTAAAAATTATATTTCTTTACTAAGTAAAGCAAAACATTACAATTTGTAAATCTTAAAATATAAAGTACTCGGTGTAATTCTACAGAAAGATTTATCAAAGCATAATATATGCAACTAGCCATAAATGCTATAGAAGCAGTAATATTTAACATAGTGATGAGAAAAGTTTTCAAAACAACCAAAACTAACTAAAAGGAAACTCAAGCCTTACCTGTGTTTCTACCTTCTTCCAAAGAACTAAAGAGAGATTCTTCTCTGAAGGTTTCACTCTAGCAGTGCTGGGACTTCTGACTTTATAGAAGTTGAAAGGAGGCCACACCTAGCAACCAGAAGTTAGTCATTGGCTGCCTTCTGTTTGAAGCACAAGGCTCAGCTTTGTCCAAAAACAAAGTGAAACAAGTCTTGCACAACTACTCACTAAACCAACTCAGCCTGCAGCACAAAGGAAAAGAAACAGGAGGACAGGTTTTTGTCCCCTCTTTATTTAGCACTTTTGTTTTTCCAGAGGTGATAGAGTACAACAGATTTTCAAGTATAATTAACAAGGAGTAAAACCCATAACCCGATTCCTCTTCACTGTCAGATTCTACACTACATTAGCAGAAATAAATATGCAGTGAAAATGTAACATACAGTAATTGCTTTTAACTATCTTTTTTTTTCTTCCTTTTCTTCTCTTTCTTTAGTTTATGTTCTCTCTCTATTTGTAAAGTCAGGAAAGCCGATGAATCATCGTCTTCTAGAAACAGCAAGAATAGTGAGTCATATTTCTGGAGTTGTAGTATGTGGCGTTTCACTCACATAAAGCATTTAACCCGTGATGATCCCTTGCTATTAATGATAATATATTTTCTGTATTCTTTTATTCCCACAAATCTACTTGACGCTATTATTGTGGGGGGAAGAAAATGCCAACAGATTATTCACAATAATATTCCTTTATTATTAGTGACTTTCTTTTCTTTTTATGTTTGGAAGTTTCACTTGCCTTTAGAGTTACATCTGGAAGTTAATTTTGGAAAAATGTTCTTTTAACTTTTTTTCCCTTAATTCTGCCACAAAGTACCATGTTTATTGTTGCTCTTATAGGTTTGCCAATGCATTATAGATCCAAATATATAACGCAATTCCACTCAGTTTATACTACTGGTAAAACAAAACCAATGAAATGAGACCATATATATTTAGGTTTTTATATTTTATAAAAAGTACATGGATTTTTTTCTTTATTACACAAGAGTGTAACTGTGCGGGAATGTTCCAATATTTCCATTATCAAACTTAGGAATACAAATGCAAATAGAAAGAAAAGAGAAAAAACAGATTTTGTATAATTATCTTTTCCCTTCTCAGCTGACAACGTAAATATTATGGTATTAGAAAGTGAGTCTACATCTATCAGAATCAATTTGTAATAATCTCCATCAAATTAACTAGTTAGTAGATAATTAATTTTTTATTTATTTCAGCATATTATGGGGATACAAATGTTGAGGTTACCTATATTGCCCTTGCCTCCCCTCCCCCCTCGAGTCAGAACTTCAAGCGTGACCATCCCCCAGGTGGTGCGCATCTCACTCATTATGTATGTGTATACCCATCCCCTCCTCCCCACTCCCACCTGCTGGATGTGGGTAAATGTTTTTTGTGGTTTTTTTTGGTTACATTTTATATCTTTGCCTCTCCCTAGCAAGGGTTAGAGGTATGCCCTTCCCCCTCCACAATGTTCACCACATCCCTCAGATGTGGGACTGGGTCCCCCCAACCCCCGAATCCCTGGTGAACACCACCACCCTTTGAGCACCGTAGTGTTAATCAGTCAGTACCAATTTGATGGTGAGTACATGTGGAGCCCATTTTTCTGATCTTGTGTAGCCTCACTTTGGATAATGGGCTTAAGCTTAATTAAGGATAATTAATTGTTGACACATACATACGGTAGGTGTCAAAAACATAGATTGACATTTTCTTAAATATTTAGATTAGATGGTTATCCTACTTCAGGATATGTTGACTTCACTGAAATTAGCATTGAGAATGTGGAATGTGTAACAAATACTACAAATCTTAAAAAAGTATTATCATTAATTTTTCTAGACCTGATAAATAATTACCTGAGATATCTATGAGGAAAAGAAGAAAAAGAACAAACCACTAAAGTGCAGCAAAACTGAACCATAATGCTGTGAGAGAGTTCACCTTTGTACATAGTTTAATGGAAACGTCATACAGTATTTTGTAAGGTTTCATGAAGAATAAAAATGAATCACTATTGAAGTTACCAGAATAAATTTCCCTTCCTTACCTCAGGTGGGAAATTTCTTACAGTACCTGTTCCCTAATAGTTGCTACTCCATTAATCTTTTCAATTTATAGCTCTAGTTCCTGTTTCATTGTTCAACTAGTCTACAATGGCAAGGTTTTATTTGTATCAAAGGTTATATATTACTGATTTTATCCAAAAGAAATTATTGTAGATAGGCCTTCCTGTAATGCTAATGCTTTTATTGAATGTCACAATGATCAAATTTTTAGCATTAACTTTGTTCAAAATTTTGATCCAAACTGGAGTTTTACTTCTTTTATATTTCTTATTCATATCCATAATCTATATGCAGACAAAAATGTCTTTTATTTTGAAGGCAGGAAAAAATGCCAGTGAAATATAAATAGAAAATTATTCAGCACTCCACAATGTTAAAATTTACAAATGTATATTATTTCTCAATTGTCACAGGAATTCCAGTGCGTAGGCAGCCTAGATAATATTATATTATTCCTATATAAAAAAGTAGAAACAGGCCACCTGGTGGCTCACGCCTATAATCCTAGCACTCTGGGAGTATGAAGTGGGAGGATTGCCTGAGGACAGGAATTTGAGACCAGCCTGAGGCAGAGGGAGATACCATCTCTACAAAAAGTAGGAAAATTAGCTGGGGTGTGCCTGTAGTCCCAGCTACTAAGGAGGCTGAGGCAGGAGAATTGCTTGAGCCCAAGAGTTTGAGTCTGCAGTGAGCTATGATGATGCCACTGCACTCTAGCCCCAGCAACAGAGTGATACTCTGTCTTAAAAAAAAAAAAAAATTAAAATAATTTAAAAATGTGAAATAGATTCAGGGAAATTAAATATGTCTCTAAGGTCATATAGTATTAATAATAAGTGGTGGAGCTGGAATTCAAACCTAAGGTTTTTTGCTTGTTTGTTTGTTTGAAGTTAATATACTTTCTGTCCTACAACCTACTTAACTAAAAATGTATGCTGATCATTGGCATTAGTTTTTGTCTGAGTTTTCATTCAGTATCCTGTTTACGGGATTTATCCATATTATTGTGTATATCATTATTGTGTATGTTGTTATGTTTTCATTATTCTCATTGCTTTATGGTATTCCACTGCATCCTTATACATATCTTTAGTACTTTTGCTAAACCATGGCTTATGCATACATTCAACTTTAGTCAATACTACCATATAGCTTTCCAAAGCTGTTGTGTACCAAGTTACACTACCAAAGAGCAGTAAATGAGAAATTCAGTTATTCTTCATCCTTGTCAATTTTCAGTATGTTTTTTCATGTCAGCGGTTCTGGCGTTGTGAAATAGTTGTATGGTGGTTTTCATTTGCCATTCTCCAATAACAGATGAAGTAGAACACCTTTCTACATGTATATTGGTCTTTGGATACGTTCTTTCTTGAACTGCCGATTCAAGTTTTTGGCCCATTTATCTAATGGATTATCTGCTTTTACTTTGTTTATTTTTATCAGTAAAGTTATTTGTATATTCTAGATTCTTTATGCGACGTTCACAAACAGGAAAAACTTTTCTGTGGTGTTAGAAATAAAGATGGGAATCGCTCTTGTTGGCGCTAAGGCAATTCTGTGGCTCTGGTAATGTTTTGGTGTTTAGCATAGTTACTGTTTACACAAGCATATGTATTTTGTGAAAACTGATCTGTATAGTTATGATTTTTACAACTTGGTTTCTGTATTCTATCCTTCAATTCTGTTCATATTTAAAATAAAAAGAGAAACAACAGGTCTTAGACCCAAAGTGAACAACAATATCTAACAGGAATTTGTTTCAAATTTGTGTATTTTTAATACTTTCTACTTACAGCAAGCCATGCTAGTTTTCTATTTATGACAATGATATTATTTATTCTTAAAATAAATTTACTTGCATGCATGCACACACACACACATACACACACACACAGAGGCACACTCCACATGCACAAAGTAATTGATCTGATCCAATCAAGGAATGGTTGCAATTTGGGGCCTAAGAGGAGAAATAGTACTGTGTGCTTTCCGGAGTATACACAGAAGGGACTGAGTTCTGGGTGTGTGAGAATAGTCAGCACCAACTGCCATGGTCTTGGGCCTTAATGCAGGTCTCATTGCTGACATGGTCATCAGCAATTGAGATCACCTTGAATCAAGGTTAAAATGGCTGTTTTTCCCATTTTTTAGATTTTTTGAAAACTTATATTCTGGTGTGACACAAGGATAAGAGAAAAAGTGCTGAAAACTCACTCATATTGCTATTCCCAGAGGTTAAGTTTTGAAGTACATTTTTATTTGATTGATAACGTAAAGAAATGTTATATATTTTTTCCATCCCAGTGTTATAATACAAATAGCTACCAAACATAAACAGGTAACAGACTTGTGCTAAAACCTCATCTTTCTACCTCTCTATATTTCTGTTTGTGGGTGAAAAATCTCAGAGAAGATAAAAACTCAAATTCAGTGATGGCTTAGTATTTATTAATGTGTGACTTAGGAAAAATAAATGAAGATATGGTGATAAAGTTATCATACTTGTATGAGCAGGACTATGCTAGGATTAGTAATTTTGTATTTCACAAGTTCTTTTTATGCCTAAATATGGTATCCCCATTTCTCTCCGCATTATCATAAAGAAAGAAAATAAGACTTTTTCATGTTAAATATTATCACAAATTTTATTCCAATACATTTTCAAGAAGTTTTAGGGGAGAAAAATTAAGATGCGTGCTAAGGTCAAGAGGTCAAACTCTACTTTCAGGTTCAAACTGTGTAAAATCATCTGGCAGTTTCTTACAAAGTTAAACATAGTCTTACCATGCAATCCAGCAATTGGGCTTCTAGATATTTACCCAAATAAGTTGGGAAACATATGCACACAAAACCCTGCACATGAATGTTTATAGCAGGGTACTCATAGTTACCTAAAATTCTTCAAGAGGTTCTTCAAGAGGTGAATGAATGAACAAAATGGTACAGTAATGCAATGGAGTATTATTTAACAATAAAAAGAAATGTTATGAAACCAAGAAAAGACATTTAGAAATCATAAATATGTATTGCTAAGTAAAAGAAGACGGTATCACAAGGCTGTATCTGTATTTTTCCCACGATATGAAAGATCAGTGGTTGCCAGAAGTTGATGGAAAGGAGCAGGAATGAACAGGTGGAGCACAGGGGATTTTTAGGGAAGTAAAACTATTCTGTAATTTTACCACAGCTACTGTAGTGGCATATACATAAATTATGCATTTAGCAAAACCCATAGAATGACACGACATGAAAAGTAAGCTCTAATAAAAACTATGGCAGTTAACTAATATTAATGCATTAATATTTGTTCACCAACATAACAAATGTAACACACCAATACAAGATATTAAAATAGGGGAAACTGAGAGCAGAGGGAAATAAAGTACATAAGAACTCTCTGTATTTTCTGCTCAAGTTTTCTGTAAACCTAAAACTTCTCTAAAAACTAGAATCTACTAATAAAAAAGAAAGTTTAGTTGACTATATAATCCATATAATTCTTAAGATATATTAGGACTATATAATTCCAAATATAATAATTCAAAAATCATTATATATTTAGAACTGGAAAAAGTCACATGTGTATTTTAACATACTGCAAGTCTTCACATAATCATTGCCAATTCTCTGGGTTTATGACATGAACAAGAAATTCACATCCTTAAATTTAGTAATCATGTCTATTTCAATTTCTGTTTTAACTTAATAGCTCCAAAAGTAATTTAAAACTATTATTTAAACCAGGACAGGTAAAAGAAATGGGTTCCCCATATTATACCATATGAAAAAATACAGATCTAGATGGAGCTAAGATAAAATGGAAGTAAATATATAAAACAAACAAACAAAAAATTTTTCAAGATACTCTGGAAATAACACATAATCTCTGGGTTGAGAGATTGTTTTCCATGGCTGGAAACCTAATATTATAAAAGGAGTAAGAGATGTCCTCAATATAGGCAAAAAGATCCTCATGTCGAAAAATATAAATTAAAAATCAATAGATTCTCACTGAAACTTCAAAATTTTCTTCATGCGTTAACAAAAGGCTAATATCTACAATATAGCAAGAGTGCTTATAAGTTGTTGAGGAAAAAAAACAAAACATCTCAATCAGCAAGAAAAATGGGTGAAACACGAATATTCAGAGATGCATATTCAAATGGCCAAAAAGTCATTCAAATTTCCAATAGTAAGGAAAATACTGTTTAAGAAAACAATGAGATATGGGTATATACCCATCAGACTGGTAATGATCTCAAATTTTCTATAACACCTTTACTGGCAAGACTATTAGAAAAAGATATTCTAATACATGCTGGTGCTTGTTTGTTTGAAAGCAATTTGGCAATGACTATTAAAATACAATACATACAGAAGAGAATAGTTCAGAGGAGAAGAAAGCAAACCAAGAGAAATAAATTCTGAACAAGCAACAGAAGGAGAAAATATCAGAGAAGAAGATGCGAAAAACACTGTGAAAGGGTGCAGAATGTTCATTTAGAAAGAGGCTTTAAAATGCGCCTTGGATTTGTAAATTAAGAAGGATAGGGTGGTTCTAAAGATAAGAGATTTAGAAGCATAGTAGAGGAAAAACAGTTTGAGAAGAACCATAGGAGCTGAGGATGTGAAGTCAGGTGTAAGTGACTCAGACATACACACTTTTACTAAACAGTGGGAAGACAAACAGAGCAACGAAGTACTAAATTTGAGGTAGGATTGGGAAATCTGCATATGTTTCAGGTGGAAAAGGAGGTGAAAAGGAGCTATTAAAGAGAGAGAATGAAGACACAAGAAAAAACAGCACAGTTGACAGAACAAGCTTCCAGAAGATTCCAGAGAACAGATGAACCAGTATGGAAAGAGTTGCTACGCTTAGAGATGAGCAATATCCCTTCCACTGAGGATCTGCTCATATCCTCCCTTCTTAGTTGAAGATTTGATGGGAGGAGAGAGGAGAACACCTACCTAGTCCTATAATGGGACAAATATAGTAATGCTGAGGGGCAGAGACGAAGAAATTGCACTGACAAGAATTCTCAAAGGGAAGGCAATGCGAAGAAACAAGGAGAAGACAGCCATCCACAAGCCAAGGACAGACCAGGAATAAATCAAGCCCTTAGATCCCTCAGAAGGAATCGAGAGTGCTGACTCCTTGATATTGGACTTCTAGCCTTCAGAACTGTGAGAAAATAAATTTCTGTTGAGTAAGTAAGCCACCCAGTCTGTAGAGCTGGGTCTACATTCTCCCATAGTCTTAGCAGAGGCAATGGATGGGTTAGAATGTCTCCCCCATAAAGCAGTTGCCCTGCCATGCCTGCATACCCATGGCTAAAGATTGCCAGCAAATCCCTTCACGTATACCCCCAAGAGTGCACAGGTCCAGAACTGCTTGCAGTTGAAAAATAAATTTATCTCACTAATGAAAAGAAAAGACTATTTTTTTGCACTATTTGCAGTAAAGAATTAAGTGGACAGTAGAATAACTCTTTTGACTGATCTTTGTCTCTTGATGTCTTGAAGCACTGATTATTTTGAAGAGCTTTTAAGACTTTACCTGGAGTATACAGTTATCTCTGATTTTGACAAGGTCCTGAAGCAACCTGTTTTATTTCCGTGTTGCAAGACAGATGTAACTGGAGTTTAAGGGTAAGAGCTAACGCTTAAGTTTTGCAACATGTAACATTATTATCTACATGCTTAATGATGGCAAGGGATATAAGACCAATTTCAATAACTAAATAATTCAAAATGTTGTGCAATGTCATAATTGTACAAGAATATTGGAAGTGACT
Organism: Cheirogaleus medius; assembly: GCA_008086735.1. Lineage (NCBI taxonomy): Eukaryota > Metazoa > Chordata > Mammalia > Primates > Cheirogaleidae > Cheirogaleus > Cheirogaleus medius. The sequence continues at coordinate 60,120,156 of VBSM01003204.1, read as the reverse complement.
TAGCTAGGTAGTACATAAGAATCATTCTCTTAACTTTTAAGGTATTTACATTTTTTACACATTTCTACGAATGTGGAGGGTCATGAAATTGCCATAAAATAAGTGTCAAATATAAGAAGGGGGAGGGTAACCGGCACACTTTTTATAACTATGGTCATCTTTAAGCTCAAAGCCAAACATGCAAATTCTAACATTTTCCCTAAATCTGATACATAAACAGGAGTCTTTTGGAGAGACTAAAAATAAGCAAAATGTGAAAAAGAAACAATTCTAAATTCCACCTGTGATAGCCAGGTTCAGTAGAACCCCGAGAAATTTAAATTCAGCTAGTGGGTTTACAGTGGGCAATCCAGAGAATTAAAGATCCTTACTCTCTGTAAGAAGCTCCTCTTCCTATTTGAAATTGTATCCTGTTGCCTGGTTAAGGTTTTGCATTTTTAAGAGGCTGTGGCAGGTGCTTGCAATATACACATTGTAGTTTTATTTCCATCTGGGTGAAGAAGAAGTCAGCTGCCTAGAGCCTAGGCTTGTTTGCTTGGACACAGGTAAATTTGCTTAAAGTACTCTAAATGTAAAGAGAATAACGGCTTAGCTGGGTGAAGAGGGAGCACAAAAACTCACTGGGATTAGAAATAACGGGTTAGGCTAATATTTTTATAGCATTTGATATTTGCAATATGGAAATGAAATGCACATCAGAAGAACTGCCTTATGGACTTCTTAAAACACACTGTCTTCTAAACTTTCTTTAAACTGAAACATCTAAGTTACATTTCTATGTAACTTGAATGTACTAAGTTTAATATAACTATGAGATATTTTTTAAAAAGCTCTATAGACAGGGTTTTGTTGAAAAAAGTACTGCATTGAAGAGAACTATTGTATAGTGACTATCACTACCATGAAAAACTTTGTGAGAAACTTAATGTAGAATCCATTTTGTGAGCAACTTGCTTTGCGGAAGGAGTTACAAAAGTTCAAGATGTCTAAATGTGGTTTGATGAATCATGACTTTAAAATTTGCCCTGGAGTGGGGAAGTAGGGGAGGGAGATTTGTGGAGAATTGCATAGTCCTGTCTGAACCTAAGTATTGGGAAGATAATACCATTCCTTTTCTTGAAATACCTGCATACTTTGAATATGCAGTTCAACTTTAACATGACAGATGCTTAAAGCTGAAATATGAGGTCTTTAGAAAATAAAGAAAACAGAACAAGCTCTTTTCAAATTACTCATTTCACTTTAAGGAGAAGTGGTAGAAAGGCCACGTTTTTTCTCAAGGGAGGGGGGTGGGACTCAGAATTGCTTAAAGTACTTTATTAAAGGAGCTGCATTGCTTAATAAATTACAGTGAAGTTATTTCAGCTATTGAGACATATTCTTTTTTCTGCTGGCCATATGGAGCCTCAGAAGACTTTAAAAGTGATTTCTAGAGCAAGGCATTCTCTGACTTTGAGCTCTCTCTGTTGAAATCCTACTCGTATTTTAAGACCTAGCTCAAAAGGCAATCCTCTACAGCATAATTTCATACCTCTATAGAAAGGAGTGCTGCTTCTCTTGAAAGCGGACAGCACATTCGTTGGATCTTGAATACCAAATCATTTCACTTAAATTTGTAGTGTATCTGTTTTTATAATGTCCCTCTCCTGTACTAGACTAAGTTTCTTTAGGCCTCATTTTTACTCATACCCAAATTTTCCAGAGTTTTGCACATTGTAGGCGTACACACAAAATACACATATATTCAATTATTTAGCCAAGTGATTCAACTCCACCCAGTAACTGGGTCTGGAAAGATTGCCAATCCTTAAGCTTAGTCTAAAATTAATTGTCTTTATTTTCTCTTGGTATAGCTAAAAAAAATTCTTCTATACTTTATATAGTGACTTATGATTAATATGAAATTTTAAAAGTAGGTAAAAATTTAGTACGTTACTCTCATTAGGTAACAACAGACACAGAATAAAATGTTCCATTGGTACTGATTTAATCTGGAAAAAAAATCCCACTGTCAGCATAAATATTATCTCATGATTATTCCAGCATGAAAGTTAATAGGTTTAATGCTTTATGTTTTGATGTTTTGCAAAAGTGGTAAATCATGTAACTACATGTCATGATCAGCTACAACATGACAAAGTTTGAAAACTTGTATAAATGAAGCTTATTTTCTTTTTATAATTATAAAACCTTATTTTATTGCATTTATTCTTTATCTTAGGAAACATGATGGAGATGAGCCAATACAGTCTATCCCATGCTAATAAGCAAACATCAATATGATATTTTTGTGGTCCTTTCATTTGCACTATTCTGATTACAGTCCTTTCTGTCTGTATAGTACTTCACTATTTATAAAGTTCCAATATAATTCTCTCATTTTGTCATGGTTGACTGCCATCTACTTTCTTAGCTCAGCTCAATCACAACATAATGTAAAATACCTTTGGGCTAGATTGATAAACTTTGGTATGCTTTGTTGCATAAATAGAGTTACTGAGAATCAGAAATAAAATGAGGATTAGAACTGAATTTTCATGACCTTCCTTAAGGTGTGCATTCAATTGGATAGCCCCCAAGGTAGCTAATTTGAGATAATGATAGTTTATTAAAATCATACTTTGTTAGAAATTTTATAACTGGTTTTGAGGACTTCCTTCATCTCTGCCAGTTTAGTCTTTAGCTTAGAGGTCCATTTATAGTCACAGGGCATAAGAAATGTCCAAGTAAGGGTTAAAATCTACCCAAAGAAGGTCCACGCAGATGACAGAGACATAGAGTACTTAAGAATGTCCATCACTTTACACTTAAGAGAAGGACCCCTTCTCATACGGAATCTGAGATTTGTAAGAACTTCAGCTCAGTTTTAAAACCCACGTTTAAGTCAGTGGTGTACTTACCAAAGGTACTAATTCAAATCATTTTGTGGTTAACTCTAAACAGCATACATCTGCCATTGATGGCTCCAAAAGAAGCTGTGGTTCAGGTCCTCCTAGAGAATAAAAAGCAATTGCCAAAGCCTTGATAGACTGGAAAAGAATATCACATTTAGATCTTCTTTAAGAGAAAAGCAAAATCTAAATCAAAACATTTATTTTGTTTTACAAAATCAAGAAGACATTGTTCCATGAAAAATAATGTATTCTTTCTCTAAAGGCTGACACCTTGCTTTTCTTTCTTTTTATATATTACTGAGGATATTAATGAATATCCTCAATGTTAAAATCTTCTTTTTCTCCTAATAGTTGATCTTTTATTATTACGTTTTGGCTACCTGGAGTAGTGATCTTCTTTCACATACATTCATTGGACTGGGATAAAGGAAATTTATGGTTTCAGGTAGAAAACAGTGGAAGAAAAGTAGATGTGTGTGTGTATTTATATTCTATCAATGCTGAGAATGCACATAAAAATATCTATACTGGGCCGGGCGCGGTGGCTCACGCCTGTAATCCTAGCACTCTGGGAGGCCGAGGTGGGCGGATCTCTCAAGGTCAGGAGTTCGAAACCAGCCTGAGCAAGAGCGAGACCCCTGTCTCTACTAAAAATAGAAAGAAATTAATTGGCCAACTAAAAATATATAGAAAAAATTAGCTGGGCATGCCTGTAGTCCCAGGTACTCAGGAGGATCGCCTGAGCCCAGGAGTTTGAGGTTGCTGTGAGCTAGGTTGACGCCACGGCACTCTAGCCCAGGCAACAGAGTGAGACTCTGCCTCAAAAATAAATAAATAAATAAATCTATACTGAACCAGTAAAATCATCCTATTTCTAACGGACTGGTTTAAGCAACTGCCATGTTCACTGACAACCTGTTGTCTTGGTTTTGTACCTGTCTGCAAATAAAATCATATTGTTCAAGTACAGAGAGAAACTTTTTCCCTCAATATTATTTTTGGAGAAAAACACAGAACACAAAGTTTATAAAGTGAGAATAAAAAAAATTAACCTTTTACTTTAATGTCTAAAAATAAGTGAAAATGGGCAGATAATACATTGGTTAAATACTACTTCTAAATTTTCTTTTATTTTTCCTTTCTCAACCTGCAGTTAAAATCTACCATGGTGCTGACTTGCTTACTTGCCTCTTTCTCTCCTTTTACATGTCCTCGGTGTCACATGTATCCTAGCCTAGTGACACCAATTTCTCCACAATTTCCCAAATACTTTTAATTCCCACTTGTGCACATTGGTTGTTTCAGTAAAGGTGTTCCCCTCTTTGTTCCATAAATCTTTGCATTCTTAAAGTCCAGTTGCAACCCAAACTATATTCTCCATAACTTTCGACTCAGTCCTTTGAGTAATCAATCATATTCTTATTTTGTTATTATTTTATTTTATTATTTTTTAATTTTATTTTTATTTCAGAATATTACAGGGTTACAAATGCTTTGGTTACATATATTGCCTTTGCACCGCCTGAGTCATAGCTATAAGCATGTCCAAGCCCCAGATATAATGCACCACACCCATTAGGTGTGAATTTACCCATCTGCTTCTCCCCCTTCCCACCTGCCCGACACCCTATGAATGTTACTTCCACATGTGCACAATTAGTACCAATTTAATGGTGAGTACATGTGGTGCTTGTTTTTCCATTCTTGTGATACTTCACTTAGAAGTATGGGCTCCAGCTACTCCAATCTCCCTCTCTGCTTCCTCTTTAAGGCTAATAACTCTTAGATTTTCTCTTTTGAGGCTATTTTCTAGATTTTTTAGGTATACTTCATTCTTATTTATTCTTTTTTTCTTTTTTCTCTTCTGAGTGTGTATTTTCTAATAGCCTGTCTTGAAGCTCACTAACTCTTTCTTCTGCTTATTCTATTTTGCTGAGAGACTGATGCATTTCTCAGTTTGTGAATTGAATTCTTAAGCTCTAGAATTTCTGCTTTTTTAAATTATTATTTCAATCTCTTTGTTAAGATATATATTTTTCTTAACAGATATAAGTTTCTTTATTTCTTGTTAGTCTCATTTCCTAGTACAGTGCCTGACATATAATAGGTGCTTAATGAATATTTGTTAAATAATGAATAATTAGGTATCTTTATATTATAATAAGCTTATTTGTTCAAGGAGTTCTTTAATAATAAATAATCAGATGGGACAATCTGGTTTGACTTTAACTTTGGAAAGCTGATAATATTTCTCTTGCAACAGCTGAAATTAAATCTTCTAGGAGTGCTTGGACAAGATAAAGGTGAGCTGATACTAATCTTTTCCAAAATTCAACACAAACCCCATAATTGAGCAACAGATAGGGAAAATTTATATCCGTGAAATCAATTCTAGTTTCAGCTTCTGCATTCTAACGTTCTTTTCCCCCCTCTTTCTTCATCTTAAAATGAAATCCTTAACTGTTAATGATATGATGACAATAATGAAGAATGGCTTTCTTGTTTAATAACCAGTTGTGGACATGTTATTAACAAACAAAATTTGGAGTGACCAGAATAGGATTTAGAATGATCTCATTGTAAAGAAAAATAAATATTACTTGGGTATAATTTTAAAAACTGACTGGCGATTGGTGGGGGCCAGGGGAAGTGGTAAGAACATATTAAAACTGAAGCTAGTAAGAGAATCAAAGCAAAAGAAGCACTATTAATACCTGCCTAACGTGGATAAATTCCTGAGTAAATACTTTACATAAGGTAGTGCAGAGATATTTGAAATCAAATGAGTAGGGAGAGAATTTAATTCATCCTCATAAGCCTGAATTAGCACTCTTTGTTTCTCTAATGCTCTGAGTGTTGTCAATACAAAGTATATTTCCCATCAATCAACAGCCTTTCTGTACCCATGACTCTGAAACTCTGAAACATAAAACTTTACAGGGCATTGTGCCCAGGTGGGCAAGTGGTTAGGTAATGATGTCATTGTGTTTATTTATGGTTGACTAGCTGATTCTTTGTGGTTTAACACTGAAACTCAACAAATCCTGCCCTCCAGTATACACTAAGCCACATATTGAGATATCTCAGGCAAGCTTGAACTTCTCTGAAAAGGGCAAATGGAAACTATAGAGAATAGAGAGGGAAGTTAGCCTATCTCTAATAACTTTCAGGGTATAAGCAACTCACATTCTCTAAGGTTCCTACATTGAGTGATCCATTCTGCTGCAGTAGAAAAGTTTTACCTTCTGTAACAAGGTTTGACCATTTTACTTTATAAAACTACATTGGTGCTGTTCTGCTGTAGTAGAGACATGTATGTATATGTGCATGTATGTGTGTGCATTCAATATTCACTCAATGTCAAGGTTTCCAGATAGCAATAATTTACCTTTTTAAAATATTTTTTATTAGATGATTGGCTGATTCTTGCAAAGAAACTTCATTGGCACTTTGCTGAGCAATGTTGTGTAGATTTTTCCAAGAATAATAGGGCAAATATTGATTCAGAAAGATAATTACAATCATGATCACTGTTCAATGTAAGACCATTTTATATGGAAAATGCAACATTAAAATTGTACTTATTGGAACTAGAAATAGTTCTTTATTAATAATTCACTGTATTTATAAGACATCTCAAAGAAAGAATGCTTCAAACTACTTTATTTGTTGAATGAAATGTATGCATTTAAAAGTGTATGCTTATTTTGGGGTGTAGATAAAGATGTCTTAATACCAAGAACTGGGTCACTGTGCCAGTAAAATAAATCATTGATCACCCAAAAGTTTGTCTTTGTGACCACTTGGCTCTTGAGCTGGTACAAAACCACTCTGAGGACAGAGACATTAATTGCCTACTATTTTCTTGTCAAATTAGGTAATTACAAAGTCTTTTAAATCAAAGATAAAGAAGTAAAATCCTGTCTGCTACATCAGTCAAGGGTAAAACTCTGTTGGTTTAAAACTTTAGTGCTTACAAAACTCTTTCACATATATTTTACCCCATCCTCACAATTCTACTGTGGGAAAGGTTGGGCAGATGGTATGATCATTGCACATATTACAAAACTGAAGCCCCGAGAAACTGGGATTTAGCTAAAGTCAATGATTAGTAAATAAGGGAGTTGTGAATCCAGATATTTTACCTTATTTAAGTGCAGAGTTCTTTACACCAGATCCTGGTATGTTCCTTACCTTAGACAGTTGAAAGCATAAAACTATCTAAAATTCTACCTAGAAGGCAAAATTAGGAATTTACAATAAAACAAAATGAGGCCAGAATATGAGTACTTTAGTGACTATAAAACTATGTACAGCTACATTTTAATTCTGAAAAATCACTGGTGAACTCCTGTATCTATATTCCCATTCTCAGATTATATAGAACCACAGGCATCCACTTTGTTTCCCTTCTTTGGGAGGGTGTGAGAACCTCAAAAGTACACTTTTGCTTTAACTACTTCATCATTACTCTATTTCCTGTGCGATTCTTGAATAACCAGCTATTCTGGAGTTAGCATTCATAGTATGTTCATACTTTCAAAACATTTTTTTTCCTTTGAAACTTTGAAAACTTTTGTTGTTCTCAGTAATCTTTCATACTTGACAGTTGAGACAAGCTTGGTGATGAAATAATGAGACAGTTTGACTTATTCATTGTCTTCATAATGAAAGGAAAGCAATACAAAGGCATTGTACATGCCTAGTCTTTGCCCATTCACGATCTTTTCTCTGGATTAATTAATCTTGAACCCTACTATTTTTCATAATTTTTTGATGTAGTTTCTGAAGTTATTTTATTCCTTCATTTAGCTTTTATTCTTCATTTCCTATGTTGAAATCTTTTATTTCTGTGCTTCTATTCACTGAAGTCATTGACTATAAATAAGTGCTTAGATTCTAATTTCCTTAAAATTATTCAGAAAAATAAATAAATAAGCTGACTCTTCAGACAACTTTGTTTATATTTTTGTCTTTAAATAAGTTACAACCCCCAGAAAATTGCCCTACAGCAAATGTAATACAAAATGCCATATTCCATCTTTAAAACAAATTAACCAGACAAATACTAAAGCATAAACTGGATAGATATTATAGTTTACTCTGATATCACATGTTTTAGAAAGTAATCAAATTCAATGAACTTTTAAATACTCTGGCATTCTGTATTATAAATGTATTTAAATATTGATGACACTATTGATTGAAATTCATGTTTTATTCATCTTCTAGAAATGTAGAAAATATGATGTAAAATGTTCTGTTTACATCAATAATGTGAGTGATATAATTTTAAGAAAGCATTAAAAATTCCATCTTAAAGACCTTGCTAATTATTGAAGAGTAAAAGTAAATTATTTGATTTTTTTCTGTCTTACGTTAATGATCTTAGATTTTTAAAAATACATCTAGATGATAGCTCTAACAGAAAAAGAAAACCTTATAATTTTTACAAGTCTGGGCTTAAAAATTACAGAAATGATTTTTTTAAAAGAAAAACAACAAAAAAGCTTTAGGAAACATTGGATTTCTTCTTAAGGAAATAAATTTGGGAAAGAAACAACAACAACAAATCTTCCAAGAGTTCATCACTTTCAAATGAGGGGAGATTTGGAAACTTTTGATAGTCCATCAGCAGATTCTTTTTCCCCAAAGTGTGGTCACAGGTATATATTTCAGCACAATTTCAAGTAGAGGAGCAATGCAAATAAGAAATGTTCCAGGAAATATCCCATTTGATTTAGGATACACACCTGATTCTAGGATGACATGACTTCTCCAATGGGACATATGTGGAAACCTAGGGAGTATCAGTCTGAAAGTACTTTTTGAAAGTATCTGGATTGTGGATGGTTACCTCAGGTGTCATGAACACCACACCGAAGCATGTTTTGGAGTACAAGAGGCAGAACATACTCTGGGTACAAAAGCTGGGGCTTGGCTTGCTACAACTGGTTAATCAGGGTGGGGCATAAGAGTCAACCAAGGAAAAAACTACATCGCACACCAACTGCAAACATCAAGCCAGTTGTTGGCCAGAGTCCTGAACATCTTATTAAGAAAGAAATACCTTGGCTCACTGCAGTGTGTACAATGTGAATCACAAATCCTCATCAAGGTAGGTAATTTTTCTTGGCACTATTGTCAGTTTTATATATCAGAGATAGAGTTTTAAGTACAGAGGCTACTTTGCTTCCTCACTGTTTTGTTTATAAGATAGGATGTACAAAATTTATTCATCCAGTAACTAACTTTGCCTGAACTCTAGTGTAATGAAAACTTGAATGATGAAATTTTTTTAAATTAAGCTATAATTTAAAACATTAGATAAGAACTCAAAGTAGTAAGGAAAACAAAAAGAAGCATTAACAAAAATAAAGATTATATCCTGAGACTTTACCAAATTCATTTATCAATTCAAGAAGTCTCTTGGTTGAATCCTTGGAGTTTTCTAGGTATAATATCATGTCATCAGCAAAGAGTGAGAGTTTGATCTCGTCTTCTCCCATTTGGACGCGCTTAATTCCGCTCTCTTGTCTGATTGCTATAGCAAGGACTTCCAGCACTATGTTGAATAGAAGTAGAGATAGTGGGCAACCTTGTCTTGTTCCAATTCTAAGTGGGAATGCTTTCAATTTTTCCCCATTCAGTATGATATTGGCTGTGGGTTTATCATATATGGCTTGTATCACTTTTAGGTAAGCCCCATCTATGCCTATTTTGTTGAGCGTTCTTATCATAAAAGGGTGTTGAATTTTGTCAAATGCTTTTTCTGCGTCTATTGAGAGGATCATATGGTCTTTGTTTTTGTTTCTGTTTATATGGTGAATTACATTTATAGATTTGCATATGTCGAACCATCCCTGCATCCCTGAGATGAAGCCCATTTGGTGGTAAAGTCTCAGGATACAAAATCAATACACACAAATCAGAGGCATTCATATACACCAACAACAGTAAAAGTGAGAAACAAATCAAAGACTCAATTCCCTTCAAAATAGCAACAAAGAAAATAAAGTACTTAGGAATATATTTAACTAAGGAGATAAAAGACCTCTACAGGGAGAACTATGAAACACTGAAGAAGGAAATAGCAGAGGATGTAAACAGGTGAAAGAATATATCATGCTCATGGGTCAGCAGAATCAACATTGTTAAAATGTCTATACTACCCAAAGTGACCTACAGAGTCAATTCAATCCCTATTAAAATACCATGATCATTTTTCACAGATATAGAAAAAATAATTTTACACTTCATATGGAACCAGAGAAGACCCCGTATAGCAAAATCAATCCTAGGCAATAAAAACAAAATAGGTGGTATCAATTTACCAGACTTCAAACTATACTACAAGGCTATAGTAATTGAAACAACTTAGGACTGGCACAAAAACAGGGACATTGACCAGTGGAACAGAACAGAGAACCCAGA